>BSBM01000498.1:6602500-7802500 GCA_027924585.1 Larix kaempferi
AAGACATCCAGCCTTGAAAGAGAAGAGATAAGAAAGTTGAAAAAGCTGAGATAAAGAGAAAAGACATCCAGCCTTAAAAGAGAAAAGAGACAAGAAAGTTGAAAAAACTGAGGTAAAGAAAAAAGACATCAAGCCGAGAGAAAACATCAAAACGTGATTGGAAAATAAATGATAACGAAGAGGACCGAGAATCAATGATAACGAAAATGAAGGAGAATAGACAACAAAGTTAAAAATTCAACTTTTATAGGATTCTCAATACTCTAGATCACTTCGGGCACGAATCTTCTCACACTTCAAGAAATTAGCAAAGGTCTTTTACGAAAATATACTAAGATGAAGAAAATTAAAGCCATTTAGAAATGAACGGTTTAGACAACAAAAGATATGTGTATAGAGCTCAAGTCCAAAGTAAGGATAATAGTTTTAAACCCCATCCCTAATTAGGAGGAAGAATAGTATGATGACGACATTAAATGATTATATTTTTATAAAGAATTATTAATAATTGTAAATTGATTTAATATTAAGAAGTTAAAAATTAAAATAATAAAATTGAAATTTTAAAATTAAAAATAAATTTTATGTTTTTTATTAAATAATTATAATGTTATAAACATTGATTTCAATTTTAAAAAATACCAAAATAATAGATTGGAATGATTCAAAAAAGATTCTATTCTTTTATATATTAGAAAAATATAACAAATTATTTATGAGATAAACTACCATTACCAAAGTGGTGTATAGTGTACAATTATTTATTCTCATGTTATGTGGCTTATAGTCTCAATTATTTATAGTGATGTTATGCATGTAATCTTACATTATGATGGTAAGAAAACAACTTTCTATATAATTGGTGCAAAGTTTGAATCATTTTACTAATACAAATTAAATTTGATTTATTGAATTAGGTTTAGCAAGGATTTATATTTTATAAGCTATAGTAATATTATTTGCATAAGTTTACAAGATGATGACTTATATTATATAAATTATAGTAATATTAGTAGAAAAATCTCACAAAATAATTTCAAAAATTATACACGATATATGCTTAGTCTAGATTTATAGATAGAATTTCTTTAATAATAAAAAAATTTAAATATTTAATATGAAATATTATAATTTCAATTTCAATAAATATTTAAAAAATTTGAATTAATGTAAAGTTTGAATTATTTTATTAATAAAAATTAAACTTGACTTATTGAATTAGGTTTAGTAATGATTTATATTTGATAAGTTATAGTAATATTATTTAGACAAGTTTACAAGATGATGACTTATATTATATAAATTATAGTAATATTAGTAGAAAAATCTCACAAGATGTCAAAAATTATACATAATATATGTTTAATCTAGATTTAGATAGAATTTCTTTAATAATAAAAAAATTTCAATATTTTATATAAAATATTATAATTTGAATTTCAATAAATATTTAAAAATTTAAATTACAAATAAAATAATTCAATTGATTACATATTCATACTTAAAATGTTTTAAAATTATGAAAAATCTAATGTCATATTCACATATCAAACACATAGAAATAAAGGATAATCAGATTGTCGATATAAAAAAATAAAAAATTCATAAATTAATAAAAAATACATTTTAAAACTAAAAACTTAAAGAATACTCATATTGTAAAATTTTCATTACAAATCAGACATGTGCATGCAAGTAGAGGGTTTTACATCAACTCCCTAACTAAATCAATCTTAATTAGTTATAAAACTTATTAAGTATAAAAAATATATATATATTATTAAAGTCATAAATCACATTGAAAAGTACCTAGCTTAATATATGATATAAGTCATAAATTGTAAATTATATATCTATCATAAAGAATATGAAAGGCCACTTAGGTTTAGACATACTTTTTGGTTTGATAGTTTAATTTAGATTGAAAATCAATGTAACATTTTAATTTTGGAGAAAAAAAAAGTTATATATAGATTTTTTTGGTTTTTATTTTTTATTTTTATTGACATAAAATTAATTATTATACTTGTTATTATCAAAATTTGTAATAAAAAATTCAATTCTCACTAGTTCACTTGGTTAAGGTGTGGGTCTCGTTAGCAAAGCGACCCGATTTTAATTCCTCTTAGGGGTGACTTAGTTGGGAGGCGACACCAAAAAATGCCCCCGAGTCATTGTTTCTTAGACCACAAGTCACTCCCACAAGTCAAGGAGATTCGAGCAAACAAAAGAAAATTGCAATAAAAAAATTTCTAGAAAATCTTAAAAATATATAAAAAAAATTGTTAAATTTAGTATAATATTAACCCATTTTCAATATATCATGTTTTTGCTACCAGGAAAAACATATGGAAATCCATACCTATTAACAATCAAATTAACACCCTTAACAAAGTGAAAGGTAAAAGCACAGTTTACTATGCGCCCGCAACATGAAGAGAGAAGACAAGTACATAAGAGAACAATCCTCTTTTATCTAATCACTACTTCCATGATAGGAAGGATTGAGTGATGAAGGAAAAATACTAAGGAGACATGGTTCAGTGATTGAACTACTCAATTGAAAGTTCAAATCTAGTCTCCACTAGTCAATAGTGAAAAGAAGTGCATAAGATTGCATTAATTGTACTTAAGAATGCTGAGATTATGACAAAAGCCTAAAAATACTATGGAAAGTGGGTTTTTGGGGTAAAAAGAATAAAAATCAAGAAAAGGAATGATCCCACACTGAAATATGAAACTTGAGATCCCATTTCCCAATACTATCAAACAAAGGCATTTGGGGCATGGTAAGGGAGGCAAAAGGTGAAAGCGAAGGCATGTTGGAGAGATTTGGAGAATGAAAAGCTCATCTTCATCAAAAGCAAGGATAGAGAAAGATGGCTCTATGCAAGGGAGGATGGATGAATCTCAAGATCTATTGTAAGTAAGTATTTTTCTTCCTTAGCATAATATGGAGCAATTCAATTTCCCTTCTATCCATCAGCTTAAATTTTTTCTCCCAAGTTTGATTTGAATTCTAAATGGTTAAATGTATTACGGAATGTTAGATAATTATGGATTTATGACAATAAACCTCATCATTTCATAGTAAAATAGATGTTTAATGTAGATCTAACCCTACCTTAAATGCTATTATCAGATTGGCGACCTTACTAGTTGATTTAATTTGAAACTTTATTCAATATTTTGGTGTTTTAATCTTGTAGGCATTCTTAAAGATTTCCTTAAATCTCTTAAATAACCTATGTTCCATGCTTACAAAACCTTATAAGATAATATATGTCCCTAATCAGCTCCTAAACAATAAAAATTCTTCATAAGAAGGTTTAGATCTTGACATTGTCTGAGCTAGATCTGTAGTTTTCCTGATTTGCAGCACCAACGCACCCTATATGAAGGCAAGGTGCATTGAAGGGTCACCAATTGACCTTGCACACTAGAAAAAGGTGTCAGCAACGCACCCTGCTTGTGTGCAAGGTGCGTTGAATCCTCTTCAACGCCCTGTTCTATTGCAGATGGTGCGTCGAATGGTTTTCAAAGTTTTTGCAGCTTGATTCTTATTTCTTGTCTCAATTATGTGTGCAAGGTGCATTGAATCCTCTTCAACGCCCTGTTTCTATTGCAGATGGTGCGGTCGGTCAGTTTTCAAAGTTTTTGCAGCTTGGTTCTTCTTTCTTGTCTTAATTTCTTTTATATCTTTTCTTCTTGGATGGGATGAGGAATCCATTTAATCAGAGTTTGAACCTTCTTTTGACCCTCTTTAGCTACATATTTGGGATATTTTCAAAGTTTTGTAAGCTTTCTTGTTTCAGATTTGCATGAAATGTCACCTAGTTTTGAGTTTTCATTGTTTTAGGGCTGCTTGGAGGCTTCATTTTTTGTACTTGTAGACCTTCACAAAGATTTCAAATATTTTTAGGATCAGTTTACCAGTAATTAGGAAAAAAAATTGGAGGGTTTGGCTTTAGATATTTAGATTTGGAATTCCCCCCCCCCAAAACCCACTAAAAAATGGCCCATATTGGCATTTCTTTCAAAATTTTCTTTCAATTTGTGGTAGATCCATTTGCTTAAGGTCATATTTTGCTGTTGGATCCCTTATTGGATATGATTAGAACTTATATCTAATGAATTTTGATTCAATTAACAGTTTTCAAATCTGAAAAAATTGAAGAAACATAAAGAATTGTTTGAAGAACCTTAAGACCCTTTAATTTTTTTAATCTCATGCACTTGCTTATTTGAAAACATGAAACCAAATCTCAGTCATGACATATGAAAAGATCATTTGAACACATTTACCAAATATATTTGCATTGAAAAACAAAATATTGAACATTACACTTTGAGACATTTTGAAAACAATTTCCCTCGAAAAACTGAATACAAACTTTAATTTAGTTAAATTTTGTTTTGAATCTATAGTATTCATTAAGCTTATGTGCAATTAGAGAAATTTGTACCTTCATATCTCGATTTTATTGTGATAATTTGTGTATGAGCCCATCATATCCTCTTCACTTGGGATTTCGAGTCATCTTGTGAACAAGAAAGTGGATCTCAAGTGTAATAGTATAGGATTTGATTTTTCAAGCATTTTCTTTCTGAGCCAATGTATCCTCTTCACTTTGGCCTTTGGGCGAGCTTGTGAATGAGAAAGTAGATCTCAAGTCTAATAGTGTAGATTTCAATTTTCGCATACAGTTCTCGAGCTACGATATCCTCTTTGCTTACACTTTCAGGTGGCCCTACAAATGAGAAAGTAGATCTCAAGTGTAATAATTTAATTCATAAGTAGTCAAAAGGGCTCTAGGTTATCCTCTTTTCTTGCACTTACGGGTGGTCCTGCAAATGAGAAACAGAGATCCCCGTGTAATAGAATTAGATTCATTTGCACTGAGATATTTGTTTGGTTTACATTGATTGTTGAAATCAGTTATTATCGATATTTCAGAAGAACTATTCCTAAATATAAAAAAATATACCAAACCATTTTGCATGTTTGAAAGACACACATGAACCTATAACCTTTGATTATTTTAGAACACTCATTGAATTTAAATGTAAGAATAGTGAGGCATATTGCATTGTTAGGTTCATATTTTTTGAGTCAACACACCACCAATTTCACTTCCACTCCTCAAACTAAGAAAACTACCATTAAAATTGGCGTTTTAATCTAAAATTAACCAGCATTTAATTTTCATATCACCAACAATCTTGAATAGGTTAGTGCCCTGGATTAGGTTTGGAGAGTTAACATTCCTGGGATGCAAAAATTTTGAAACTAGCATTGATTACTCAAAGTTTAAATCCATTAGTAGGAAAAAATCGCTTATCGGGAAAGCGCATCTAACATATTCTTCAAGCACAAGGTCAATATGGATAAGTAAGGGTAGTTCCCCCACTCTTTCTTGTTTAGTGGGACATGATATCATCATGGAATTATATGCAAAGAGACAAGTCCTCGGGGTGATATCACTTTTCTAGAATAACCGGTTATGAGAGTTGTACTAGACTTACAATTGTTCCTCCTAACCATCGATTGTGAAGTGTTAACCTTAGTTTCTATTCCTGGGATATTACATAGTCTATTGTGAGTAGTGGACACTTACAGTACCTAAGATGGACTTGGAAAATTTTTACTCCTTGGGAGGGTGATTGGTCAAGAACCAATAATTGCACCCCCTGGTGATTAAAGTTTATTGTAATTGTTTTCTCATACATTCGTTGTTATTAATTGTTTAAGGCTTGATATCCCTCAACAACTTCTAGTTTCGGAAATCCCTCTAATTCAACTTTTCACTGAGCTTCAGTTCTTTGGGAAAGTAGGTTGTTTGCTTGGTTTCATAGGACGTTTTACTATGTGGACACTTTTTCCTTTTTTGAGTCTAGACTTCCTTAGGATTGTTTTGATTCTATATGTAAATTCATAATATCATTTTAAACACATCCATTTATAAAAATATTCAAAGTGGACACTCTCGCAATCTACCTATGACGATGGTAGCGAGGTGAGTCACCAGAAATTGAAGGCCCCAGCTACATCGTGGAGACGGATTCAAAAGACCCAACCTTGTGACTTGGAAACTGAACAACTACTAGATTCAATTAACAACAATAGAGAAGAAAAATATAAAACAAAGACTGAACCTTCACCTAACGAAGAACACATAGACATTGTTGATAACCTTGCTTCATTTGAAATTGAAACACTAGAGAACAACACAGCTACTCATGTAAACCTACCTTTGAAAAATATTTCAAACCCAATAATACTTCACATGAGTGAGTCGTCGGATTACATCAATCCGCTTTTCATTTATTGGACTAAGATGCAAAATTCAACAATTGACCCTATGGCTTCATCAGGAGCACAAGGGAATACATCATCACAACCTCAGAAAGTTGTTGGAATTAACAATATTTCCAATTTGACCTCTACATAAATCCCAACATTTAGCTATACATGTTATTAGTGCAAGTTAAATTAGCACTTCAGTTGCCATTTGGTACAATTTTCAAGTTCCAATCCTGGAAGTACATCCACTTCATCTGTAGGGATCCCTATTGGAGAGTGTGCCTTACCAAATATAGGATTATCCATTGGTTTGGCTAATCAAGGTCAACATAGTCAAGGAGTAAACCAAAATCCTCTTTGTATACCTAGCATTTTTTCCAAGTTCTACTTCTGGGGGAAAACCCTTCACCATGGAATGTTAATATTCCTAGCGGAACCAATGGACCATGGAACAGTATTGCCAATTGGGGTTATGCTCCAAATGTGAGTGGAAATGCCTCAGGAAGTCATCATCCATGTTTTCCTAGTATAAATATTGGGGGAAAATCACATACACCTAACAGGTAGCACACCAGGAGGCAATCCACCTATCAACCCCATTTCACCATGGAGTGGGAAAGTTCCAGGAAGTAACCAATCTTCTTGGGTACCACCCCCGCAAGGGGGAAATCAACATTGGAATGCTTATCAAAACCAAGTAAACAATCAATAGAGTGGTCAGATTCCGATAAGTAACCAATCTTATTGGGTCCCACCTCCACAAGGGGGAAATCCACCCATTAATCCTATCCCGCAATCAAATGGTAGTGTTCCACCAAGTAACCAATCTTATTGGAACATACCTCCATAATGGCGAAATCCATACATGCATTTGTTCCACAATGGAATGGACAACATTCAGGAAGTAACCAATCTTTTTGGATGCAATCTCCATAAGGAGGTAATCCTTCTTGGAATGAATTTCAAGCCCAAGGAAAACAACAATGGAGCCAACAAGCTTCACCTGCATATCAATACGATTGCTAAGGAACCGGTCAAATCACCATTTCTAGCCACATTGAATCTACCAGATTTATCCCGACTAACTAACGATCATGTTCTACATTTGAATGGATGGCCAACCATACAACTAAACTACCCTCAGACATACCCAAGTTTGATGAAAAACCAGGGGAAGATCTATCAAATCATGTGATGACATTCCATTTGTTGTGGTTCATCGAATTCCCCTAGTTGAAGATAGTGTTAGGTTAAGGTTGTTTCAAACGGACCCTATCGAGAACTGCTGTGAAATGGTACATTGATTTGCCCCGCAATACATTCACAAAATTTTTCATCTTTAGCTATGGTTTTTTTGACACATTTTCAATTACCTATCCTCTATGAGACAAGAACAAAACTTTTAACTTCAATTAGGAATTCCACTTCTACTCACATATCGAATCATCCACAAATGGAGGAGGTGCCAAAGGGCTTATAAAAGCTGAAAATACCTCATCAATTCTTAGGAGATTGGTTCATAAAATCATTATTACCTACTCTTTCCAAAGCTGTAGCCATGTCAGGATCCATAACCGAAGAACAACTCATTCATAGTGCTCAACATATGGATTTGATATATTCCCGATTGGGCACACTTTATGATCTAATACATCATGCTGTAAGACTTGCATCTGTTCCAACTAGGCCACCAAAAGGACCTCATACTGATGGTGTGATTGGATCCTTCAAATGACTTGAACAGATTACCCAACAATTGGGACAAATGTTGGTTCAAACTTCGCAACTCATAGCTGGCCAGGAAAGATAGCAATCCAAAACTCCCACCCAAACTTTTGAAGTACTTACGATTCAAAACTGGAGACCCAAAAGGAAAAAATAAGAAAACATAAGAAGAATGCCAATGCTAAATTCAGGAACAGGATTTGCACCTAAGGTGAATAATCCTATTGGAGGAAATCAGGAAAACTGGAAAAACAAATACCCTTGCAAAATTTTCCAAGGGGATCATCCTACTCACCTTTGTCCTCATATGGATGATAGTCATTGAATGTTGGCACAATGAGGAGGGAAAAAACAACCTACCATCCTAACTCAACCTTTCCCCCAGCAACAATAGATGGTTTTTGCGGTGCTAGTACCTCTACCAGGATGAAACCAGGAAAACCCCCCACAAGGGGGAAATCCACCCAATGCTAATATCTTCATGATTGGTGAACATGAAATAAACATTGAAATAAGGGCTCAGTCTTATGACATACCTTCAAAAGATGCAAAAAAAAACTGGATTTCAGCCTAGTGGTTCTCTAACCATTGAGAATCCAACCAGACATAGTACCTCGTCCTCCAAAAGCAGTTGTTGGCACTCCATAAAATTTTGTGCCTAAATGTCTTCTGACGGCGTTAATCATCTTCCGGCAACTCTGGCGTGCAAAATAGAACACTTTTCATGGCGGGAGGTTTTCAAGCTTGGTCAAGAAAAAGAACATTTGTCCTCAGTTGCAAACGCCATGATCGCAAAAGAAAGATGGTCCTAAGTATTGGTGAACTAAGTCTTTTCGAGGGGCCTAGAGGATTCTTAACCTAAGTCGAAAATGAAGAAAAAGCTGTGATTTAGCCAAGGCCTAAATTTTATGAGAAAAGGCATTGATCTTAATTTTTTTATGGAAGTTCTTATACTTTATGAAGGTCTTCTATAAAGCCTAAGTCAAAATAAAACAAAGGGGATTTTGTTTTTATAATGAAGCCAAAATCTAGGTATCAACTTTATAAAAAAAAAGGGGGGTCTAAAGCTTTAAATTAAATTTTTATAACTTAAGGCTCATTCTAAATTTTTGGTTTGGGCCAAATAGAGCAAAAGGCATTAGCGCCCAACACCGAGGGCCCTGTCAAGTGACTAAGAGCCGAGAAGACCACATGTATCCTCCATCACTCTAGCGCCGAGGCTTAAAGCCTCCCATTCCTTTGTTGCTTGGCATAGAGTGAAGGCATTGGGGTATATAAAGAATAAAAAGAAACTTTCTGCTGTGCATATGGGAGAAATCCCCAAGATAAAAAAAAAAATGAAACATTACGATTGTATGATAAGCACCAAGTCGCATAGTGAAAGACCCCACGAAAGGTATGATAGTTCTTATATCATCGATAATAATGAAATTGTTGATGAATATAAACAATTGTAACATTCAACAATTGGCACATGTGAGACAATTTCCTGAGGAAAAAGAAAAAGTGCCAACGAATATTCTCGAAACCATAATGGCAGGTGTCTTGATGATTTCTCGGGTATAAATGAAAGAGTTTTAGGAAGTATGAAAGAGATCAAGATGTGACCATCGTTCCTACAGACTCAGGGCAAGGTCGTGGAAAATTTATATATGCAGGTTTGATATTTTTCATGCGCCAGGTGTAATGGAGTTCTGATGGGCCATTGAAGAATATTGTTGATACCTTTGTATCTCAATTAAAGGAGAATAAATTTGTAGAGTTACCCCCAGAGCTTTGTTGTATTAAGCTGAAGGTTCTCAGGTCGCTGCGAGCAAGGTTTCGGGAGCAACAACTACAACAAATTCATGGAGGGATTTTCTTTTGAAAGAAATAATACAGTGGCAGATGCAGATTCTATGAGTGTAAAGTGTATTGGTTACATATGAAGACAATTGCAGGTGTAGTGAAGGCTTTGATCGGAGCATACTTAATAAACAGTAACTTTGGAGCTTATAAAGTCTATCCAGATATGAAGACCGGATACCTGACGATCATGAAATAAATGACTGTCAGAAAGGAATCTTTTTCTTGTGTAGCTATGCGCCATGTCCTCTATATGTATCTTATACAGAAAAGTCAGATAGTTTTTCTTCTGCAGTCACAAAATATGTAAATTTCATAAAAATTTCATTCATCACTGAGCACTATTACATATGACCAACCTGAACCAAAATTTTTTAAGGTTCTCGGGGATATAGTAGAGCCATTTGCTGGAGTTTCGATTGGAAGATACAGGCTTTGATTTAGACTGTGTTTGGAAGCCGATGCTCGATATTCTGAAAACACTGACAATATTGAAGAAATTAGTAGTTGAAGGCCTTCAAAAAAATTGAAGATATTTCTATATATTCAAAAGCTTTTTGGATAATATAGCGGCGTGGAGGTCGTGATATGTTTTAACAAAATGTAGAAGATGGGGAGTGAATGGATTTTTTTCCATTCCGCAATATCAATGTACGAAGATAATTAATAAAAGCAAGTGGTCGCGGAACACAAACCACTATCACACGCGTCATTTTCTGGGTTCACCGCATATGGAAAAGCAGTATTATAAACCACTTAGAAAGCTATGTGGAAACAGCCTTACGTGGCATCCCAAAAGCATTCGCTATTTATTGGTGAAACTCGTCATTTTATTTGTTTCGAGAAAGTGACCGGAGGAAATAAAAAAAACATAAGAAGCTAAGGCATAAAACCCTAGCTCGTGGTGGAAAATATCATTGGTAAGATGAGGTGGAATTTCCATGATGTAAACCCTAGTGCATGAAACTGTTCATGTGGATCACTCTTTGCAATTGGAGGAGGCGTCTATTGCAGTAGTATGCTCTCATACAGGTAGCAAAAAAGTAGAGCACCAGCCCGATCGTAAACTTACTCTACAGGTGGCAAAGCATCCAATGATAAATGGAAACCGACAGTTTAAGAAAATGGCAGAGTTAGTTTTGCAGATTTCAGGATAAAGATTCCTTTTGTGAAAATTAGGGTTAATGCATCAAATGAAAGCTTTCTTCGAGAATTGAAAAATTCTTGCAGTCGGTTTCAATTCTCATGACAAGAGTTTTTATTTATTTATTATTATTGTAAGACTTTGTTTAAAGATTAGTTTCAAGTTTTAAAGGATTTATTTAAAAGAAATTTATCTTTAAAACAATACAGTTAGGGTTTTGCTCATGGAGCAAATTTTTTGTATAAAATATGCATTTGGCAATGTAAACGGGGTTGGATTTTCAGTAAGAAGAGACCCATTTCGGGTGTTTTGAAGGGCTTTCAGAAATTAATAAAGATCTCAGAACTGAGCAGATTTTTCATCAAAGATTCATGTGTTGTTTAAAAATTGCAGTCTGTACCCTTTCTCCTTCTCTACATGTGCAAGTTTACTTTCCTCATTATGCCTTTCATTATGTCATTTTCTTCTATGCTTAGATGAACGCTCATATAGATTGAGATTCATGTTTCTATGCCTCGATTTATCCACATCTGAGTATCCATTTATTTCTCCAAAATTAACAGTGGATTCATCTGAAAATTGATGCCCGTTGTTAATGGACTGTCTTTATTTCTTTCCCTATCACTTGCAAAAATCTTATTGACTGTAATAAGACAGCTATCTTGCCTTTGTATGAAAATATTTGTTTGACTGCTGGTCCATATTTTTCTGTTTCTCGACTCCATTGCCCAATGGTATCTTATTCATGTTGATCTAGCCACCTCATTTAAAGCCTACAAAGTTTTTGTTATTATAATTTTACAAATTGGCCCTTGAGTTTCATTGTCAAACTGCTGTCGTGGTGACATTGGATGGCATATTTGCTGAGAGAGCCCTCTCTGACTGAAAGAGGCCAACTTTCAGTCTAAAGATTGGTTTGAAATAGGTTACCTCGGGGTTTCTTTGATACATCCCAAGGAAAATCCGAGTGCTAACAGCGGTTTTCTGTAGAACAACACACAATCTTAATGCATGAGCTGTTCAAAACTACAGTGTGGTTGAAGACTTATATCAAGCTCCTTGTGCAATGTACTCCCTGGAAGTATTGCAAAGTTGTCATGCTCAACGAAAGGAACTATTGTCTTCTATCGGTGCTATCGATCCATCTGAAATCAATTTGATAACTTTTGACTTAGAATAGTCCACCTGTAGGCTTCCATCACAAATCACATTTCAGATCAAAGTGACTTCACATGGTAACAACATTTTTCGAACCGCTGTGGATGAAGGATCCTCAACTTGTGTCATGTCACTATCATGTTGGAAAGCTTTGGGATCACCCACACTAGTACCATCCCATACAATACTCAAAGCATTTGATGGTCATTTGTTCCCACCTCATGGACTTATCATGGCTTTCCCAATTGAATTGGGAGGTAAAATAGTTCAAGTATCATTTTGAAGTAGTGTACACGCCCATAGATCACAATTTTCTATTGGGACGTAGTTGGATACATAAGATGATGGCTTTAGTGTCTTCATTATTCTGAGTTATTCGGTTCCCCCACCAAGGGAATATTGTCATGATCGATCAACTAGACTACTGCTCACCTGAAACTGGTCTCCACTCAAATGTACCTTTTTTAGGGGATTTGAAAACAACGATTCAATATATTGGGGTAGGACTGTTCAAAGATTCATCCCTCATGGGAACTTTCGCAATTCCACCACCAATATTGACCCCTATCATTGCTCCAATTTTCACTATTACATCAGAAGTATACTTTCCATTAAAAGTTTTTTTAAGTCCATACTAGAAGTTGGCTACACCTCATCGGAGGGAGCCTCCAAAAAGGACATCTTAGTTTAAAAGAG
This sequence comes from Larix kaempferi, assembly GCA_027924585.1. Lineage (NCBI taxonomy): Eukaryota > Viridiplantae > Streptophyta > Pinopsida > Pinales > Pinaceae > Larix > Larix kaempferi. The sequence continues at coordinate 6,615,373 of BSBM01000498.1, forward strand.
TAATGGAAATATACCAACTTCTATGCAACATAATGAAATAGAGAGTATTGTTTCCCTTTCTTCCATAGAGATTGCTTATTAAGCTATTCAAATGGCTTCCGCAGAGTCAGATCAAAATCCTTCCCATATGGAGGAATATGATCCATACACTTCACCAATATGGGCCATAAACACTCCTAGCACTCATGACATCCTAGATCATACTTTTTCATCCGATGAAGCCATCCTTGAAGTCATGAATATCTCTGAACAACCTTGGGAATACATGCATCACAGATCCTCTTTTCTTCCAAAGATAGACTCATTAGAGTTAAAACCTGAAAATATTTACCTCAATGATGACATGGAAAAATACCAATGCCCTGTCCAAACACACAATGTGTGTTCAGAAATAAATTTGGAAAATATTTCAAAAACCATCCCAATCAATATATCCATTAAGCTTGGCATTGTTGAAAACATCAATATAGGTCCAGATTGCTCTCTAGAAGAAATCATACATTACACTGCTCTATTCAAAGAGTTTCACGATGTGTTCACTTGGTCTTACGAAGAAATGTTGGGAATTGATCCCAACATAGTTGAACATGAGATCAAAACCTATGATAATGTCAAACCAGTGTGACAGAAACTACATCCGGTTAATCCTAAAAAATCAGTTGCCATCAAAGCAAAAGTCGAAAAAAATTTGAAAGCTGGATTCATCTATCATGTTCCTTTAAATGAATAGGTATCCAATCATGTTCCTGTTAACAAAAAGAAAGGAGCTATCCGGGTAAGTACTGACTTCAGGGATCTAAATTTGGCTTTTCCCAAAGACAACTATCCCACACCCTTCATTGATCATATTATAGATGAATGTGTCGGGAATGAAATATTTTCATTTATGGATGGATTCTTCGGTTACAGCCAAATCCAGATAAAAAAGGAAGACCAACATAAAACAACTTTCATATGCTCTTGGGGGACTTTTGCATATCGAAAAATGCCATTTGGCCTTAAAAACGTTGGGGCTACTTTTCAAAGAGGCATGTCATATGCATTTCATGACATTAAGAAAACCGTTGAGGTTTATCTTGATGACTTGGCAGCCAAAACTAAAAGGAGAGTTGAACATAGTGCACATTTACGAGCCATCTTCATTCGATGTCGCCAATATAACATTAGGTTTTATCCACACAAATGCATGTTTTGTGTGGACTCTGGGAGATTACTTGGGTTCATAGTTTCAAAAAAAGGGATGATGGTGGATCCCCTCAAGGTTGAGGCAATACTTCAGTTTCCTTTGTCGAAAACAATAACACAACTTCAAAGCCTTCAAGGGAAAGCTAATTACTTGAGAAGATTTGTTGAGGATTTTGTTGAATGAGATAAAGTTTTCATGTGTCTCCTAAAAGAATATTCACTATTCATAAGGGATGACCAAGCTCAACGCTCATTTGATGCAATAAATAAAGCCTTGGCCTTTTCCCCGATACTTAGCCCACCGAACTATAGTAGATATTTTTTGTTATATTTGGCAGCATCTAGTTCCACCATAACAATGGTATTGGCACAAGAAGATGAATCATCACAAGAGCATATTATTTACTATCTTAGTAAGGGCCTTGCAAGTCCCGAATTGAGATATTTTTAGGTTGAGAAGCTGGCCTTGGAAGCCGTTCATGTTGTCCAAGGACTTAGACATTATATACTTCCAAGAAAAATGACCATAGTGGCAGAAATGAACCCCATGAAACACATTATGTCCCGCCATATCATTGGTGGAAAATATTCAAAATGGATAGTAATTTTGCACGAATTTGATCTCGAGTTCAAAAATGCTAAAGCCAAGAAGTCGTTGGCATTTGTTGAACTCATGTCTGAGTTACCCTATGAGAAAGAGGATACTATATCTGTTGAATCTTGGGCAAATGAACATGTATTCCTCATCGCAACATCAGATCCTTGGTATGGAAAATTTATCACATATTTCCAAACCCAAAGGATTGATCCTTAGTTGTATAGCATTGAACAATGAAGCATTCGACACCAAGCACGAAGATACCTCATCATAGTGGATACTTTGTACTGTCGAGGAGTAGACATGATCTTAAGACATTGTTTAATACACGAGGAAGTTGAACAAGTTTTGAATGATTTCCATGCTGGGGCATGTAGTGGTCATCTTTCTAGGTTGGAAACTGCCCACAAAATATTTCGTGCATGATACTTTTGGCCTACAATATTTTAAAGATTTCATCAATGCCGTTAAAAAGTGTCACCCTTTCCAAATCTACACAAAAAAAATGCGTGCACATCCTGCTCCATTACACCCTATAGTAACCGTGGGTCCATTTTCAAAATCGGCAATTTATTTGATGAAAATCAACCCGCCTTCAACCGATGGCCACAAGTGCATCATCGTAGCAATGGAATACTTCACAAAGTGGGCTGAGGTGATGCCTACATTCAATTGCATGGGTAAAACTGCAACATATTTTATATTCAATCACATGATAGCAAGGTTTGGTACACGTACCCAAAGAGATCATTACTGATAACAGAAGTCATTTTAGGAATTCCTTTATGGATGAACCTACCAACATGTTAGGATTGTGGCAAGAATTTTCCTCACCATATTACCCTCAAGCTAATGGACAAGTCGAACCATTAACAAGGTTTTGAAAACTATGTTGTAGAGGAAGATTAATAAGAACAAAACTAACTGGCACTTAACGGTTGTTTTCCACTCGTTGGGCTTTCCGTACCACTGCTAAAACTGCAACCGGATTCACTCCTTTCCAATTGGTTTATGGACAAGAGGTTGTGTTGACGATTTAATACAAAATCTCATCATTAAAAATAGCAGTCGAAATCCTATCTAACAATTCTACAGAAGAAGAAAGGATTCTCCATTTTCATTCTCTGGATGAAACTGGAAGGGAAGCTTCTGTAAATGTGGGGGCACACAATAGAAGGGTTTAAAACACAATATGAAAAATCATCCCATCCCCGATTCTTTTCTAAAGGTGATTTGGTTTTAGTTTACGACCAAGACCAAGACAAAATAGGAGAAGGGAAATTTATACCAAAATGGTTTGACCCACTTGTGGTCAAAACGATGTTAAAGAGAGGAGCTTATGAATTGATTCATTACGATGGGGAACCTATGTCGGAGATAAAAAAATGGTCTCTATCTGAAGAAATACTTTGCATAGGAACTGATGCCTCATAACAATTATTGTATTATGTTGTATTCTTTGTATAAACTTTTGTACTTTAGTTATTTCGAGCACACACTTATCTTGCTTAGCATTTTCACTTTGGTATATGGCACAAGAAACCTTTACATATTTTGGATATGTGGATGGCACTAGCCATAGTTCTAGGAACATTGCTTCCGCCGCATGGGTGATTTTCACACATAATGATGAAGTTTTAAGTTGAGAAGGATTTTTTCTCGGATTTGCAACCAACAATGTTGCAAAATATAGCGCAGACATTGAGCTTCTTTTCAAGGCTATCACCCTTGGCATCCGACGGATAATAGTCAAACTAAACTCAGAATTAGTTGTATCTCAGTTAAATGGTCAGTATCAGGTTCGAAATCCTACATTGTTTAGAAAGTTTCGACGAGTACGTCTTTTAGAACGTCAATTGGAGTTCATTGAATATATTCATGTTCCTAGAAGCTTGAATAGTTTGGATGATTCCTTAGCCAACTACGTACTTGATTGGAATCTATGTCATTAACATCATACCGAAAAAATAAAGCATGTACATTATTCATGGCAGTTTATTTGAACATATCATTTAAAGACATAAGTAAAAGCCAAAATAAACTAGCTTACATCATACAACAAAAAGTGTGTTGAGGTTCTAGACATTTTGAATGGTAACTTTGCACACACCAAAAAGAATAGTGTAAATGCTTTTCTCTTTTTGTTTCTTTTTCTTCATGATATAAACCCCAAAAAAATCACAAAAACAATGAAGATATTTGGAAACTTCAAAAACATTTGAAACTGTTTCAAAATTTCCTATTCCGACATGAAAACTCACCCACAACTGGCAGATCACTGAAAAAAGGTTCACAACTTCTATAAATTCAAGCTGAAAGGAGATGATTCCTCTCATCCATCGACTACACCGACAAGGAATATGGTAACAAATGAGTATTTTTTACTTATCTTTTATTCATACATGTATAACCGTATCCTTTTGAATGATAGAATGATGCACAATTCTTCAATTTTGATTATCTTTTTAGATATTAAAATGCACATTTGAGCTAGTTTCTAACTAAACAATTGGGTAGTGAAATGGTTTTTATTAAAGGACTTGGAGACTTTGAAAATTCAAAGTATTCGATTCAAGTAGTTGGAGATAGACCATGATTCGTGATGATTTATGATTTTTTACATTTTTCCCAAGACTCTATATGAAGTAAACCTCATTGACACATTCCCACTTGGCCATCATGCCAAATTGGATAAGCTCAATTACATGGTATTATTTCACCCTCCATCAACACATAACCCTGCTTCGAATAGCACTACCCATGGAGGGAACATCTGTAAGACTGTGCAAAACTAGCTCAACCTTTGTTTGCAATATGGATCTTTGCCTTGGCCTGACCTCTGCCCTTGAAAAATAGGAGTGCACCCATGCGACACTCGTCCCTTCCCATGTACTATAGCATTCTTTATTCTTTTTTGAGTTGATAAATGAAAAATTCATAAAAATTAGAAAAACACAAAATTCAAAAAGAAGGATAATTGAATCATTTCATATTATATCCTTGAAGAAAATGGCAACAGTCAGTCCTTGTCGTCCTTGAAAATGACACATAATTTGATATCCGTTGTCAGTACACCTTCCACATTTGCATTAGGAAACTATACCAATATTTTGAACATATGTCCACTGATGGGTCATCCTTCCCATCACCAATGGAGCTTTCGCTAAGGCATATGGCATTGGAATATTTCATTAAGGTTGGTTACTCAAATTCCTATGTTGACAAGTGTCCATTCTGCGTCATGCTATGTGTTCAAGGGAAGTTCAAACAGAGTCGGCTATTCCTCAAATATTCCTGACCAATCATGTCGGCCTTCCTTGTGTCAGTATACAGTGTTAGATCTTGCAACTCTACCAAATTGTATCAGACTATTGATCTTTGTTTTGTATTGGTTGATGTGGGATGCATTAATTCCCTCCTTTTGATGTATCTATTCCTATCGACACCAAATCATCATCCAGGAAATGGATCTAGAAACCCAAGAGTACCTTGGATCTTGCAGTCATTAGTGGCAGGTTTCCTCACAAATGATAGTGGGTATACATCAATGACCCCTGATTATTTGATTGTACAAGTGTTCGACTTCGGAACATCTATTCACACTTCCTAGTTTGTACTCAATACCTTAGAGTCCATCATCATTATCGGTGGGTATCTTCGCATCTGTTAATGGTATACATCAATGAAAGGTAATCAGATGGTGTTTTATTATGCTCAACATCAGTTCATTTATTCGCACGATATAAAAATCATACTATAGTTGGTCTTTTATTGAAGACCTTGGGAAAAATAGTTGTATCACTCATCGATGCATTGCCCAATTTGCGCAAGATTAAACTACCATGTCAGAAGTTCGATGGAAACCTTTTTCTCACACTCATCAAAGTGCATGTCTACACTTCTGCAAAAATTTACTTTTTGACATGGATCCATTGTGTATTGTTCGCGACCATGCTTGTTTACTGCTGAGCATGGGTATGCCCGCCTCAGGAAGATATTGTATATTTGATAAATTTCTATGTTTGACTTGCAGGTGTTCTCCTGAATCATCCGCCTATGAGCTAACCCTTTTTCATCCTTGCTTTGATCAATAAAGAGTATTAGTATGAGGAATACCAGTATAAAAAAATGTATTTCGGCCCTTAGCTCTGCTCCAGACCTCACACATTAGGGGGCATCTGTTAACAATTAAATTAACACCTTTAAGAAAGTGAAAGGTAGAAGCACACTTTACTATGTGACCGCAACATGAAGACAGAAGACAAGTACATAAGAGAACAATCCTCTCTTATCTAATCACTACTTCCATGATAGGAAGGATTGAGTGAAGAAAGAAAGATCCTAAAGAGACATGGTTCAGTGATTGAACTAATCAATTGAAGGTTCAAATCTAATCTCCACCAGTCACCAGTGAAAATAAGTGCATAATATTGCATTAATTGTACTTAAGAATGTTGAGATTATGACAAAAGCCTAAAAATACTATGGAAAGTGGGTTTTTGGGTAAAAAGAATCAAAAATAAAGAAAATGAATGATCCCACATTGAAAGATGAAACTTGAGATCCCATTTCCAAATAATATAAAATGAAGGCATTTGGGGCATGGTAAGGGAGTCAAAAGGTGAAAGCAAAGGAATGCTGGAGAGATTTGGAGAATGAAAAGCTCATCTTCATCAAAAAAAAGGATGGAGAAGGATGGCTCTATGCAAGGGAGGATGGATGCATCTCAAGCTCTATTGTGAGTAAGTATTTTTCTTCCTTGGCATAACATGAAGCAATTCAATTTCCCTTCTATCCATGAGTTTAAAGTTTTTCTTCCAAGTTTGATTTGAATTCTAAATGGTTGAATGTAATAGGGAATGTTATATAATTGTGGATTTCTGACAATGAACCTCAGCATTTAATAGTAAAATAGATGTTTAATGTAGATTTAACCCTACCATAAATGCTATTATCAATACCCTCAACCATTGTCTCAAATTATTTCAAACTCTTCAGAAACATCGAGATCTCTAATCTAAGAACATCTTCTCTTTTATCCTTATATCAATGAGCCAATATCTCATTAAAGATTTGAACATAAATAAAAAAAGTGTAAATTTGATCTCATTTCCAATCGAGTTATTATCCCTTACTTCTTCAAATATATTATTAAAAAGATACATGAATTCATCCTATAAACACACAATTATTTCTAGTCCATAAAATATCTAAAAGCACTTGTAATCACTCCATAAATTGTGATGAAACCATGCGAAAAATATTGATCTTATAATATTCCATATTCACCATCATTAATCTATCATTAATCTATGATTACTCTAAATCCATGAAGGTCGGTTTACATACAAACCATAAAAGCATAGTACACGAGAAACCATTCCAAGAGTTAGGAAAATAAAAACCAAATTTATATCAATATCATATAAGATATATCAAATCTTATAAGAAAATTTAATGATAGAAGGTACATAGTAAGACATGATCAATAAAATACATATACACAATATATATAATCAATTAAAATGAAAATCATGATAAAAATGTAAAACATATAAAATCATAAAACCTACACAAATTAATCTATGATTAAGATTACTCTAAATCCGTAAAGGTCTTTTTACATACAAACCATAAAAAAATAGTACGCTAGAAACCTTCCAAAAGTTAGGAAAATAAAAACCAAATTTATAACAATCATAGAAGATATATCAAATCTTATAAGAAAATTTGATGATAAAAGGTACATTGGTAAGACATGATCAAGAAAGTACATATATACAATATATGTAATCAATTAAAATTAAAATCATAATAAAAATGTAAAACCTATAAAATCATAAAAACTATACAAATTAAAGTATCAATAAGATTAAAAGATTGAATGAGAAACAACAGACAATTAGTTATATCTTTATAGTGTCGATGTTTATGTAGTTTAGGAGGTATTTATATAAGCTCATAATATTATTAATAATGTATTTATTTAGTGAAATAATAAAATCACATAAAAAGATGAATTTACGTAAAAAGTTACAATGAAGACCTATATATTGTTAAATGTCAAATCATTATTGTACGAACTTATAACAACCAAACAATTATTCATCTAATTATCTACTACAACAAAGTAATAAGAATGATGCAACTCTAGTGTGGTTTGGAGTTGTGAGGGTATTGCATTTACTATAGATATGTTTTGTATGTGGGATTTCATATATGAACACGGTTTTCTTTCCAACACATGGTTTTACCAATTGTTTGGGTAATTTATATGCACAAGTTAAAAATGTTTTTACCAAAGTTAAAAGAATGATTACAAATAAAGGAAGTCAACAATAAAGATAAGTATTTAATGTCTTGAGTAGTAATCCTTATTTACTTAAAGATGATGTTTTGTTTATAATTAGCATAAATGGTTAATTAATTTTGGTTTACTCATGTCATGGAGATCCAATGTGGAAGCTAAAGCATGGAATGAAGGAAGAGCTAGATTCCAACTCAAAGTGATGACAAGAATAACTCAAACTAGAAGAGTTGCTCGATAAGGAATATAACATGGACATAAACTTCTATATTCAGATGGAGCAACTACCTAGGATGTAGCAGTGAAACTCAACATCAAGAGGAAGCTTGGTACTACAAGATTTATGATGAGTTTAGGCTTAAGAAGGAGCAAGAAGAACTCATTTTTTAGGAGGAGTTGGCTTAAGATCCCACGATATGAAGATGACTTCTATGAAGAAGGAGCAGAATGCTCGGATCTAGAAGGAGCAGGATGATCAGATATAGAAGGAGCATGACGCTCAGAGGCAGAGGCAGTAGGGCACTCCATCACAGAGGGATATGTGATTAGGGAGGGCACATGAAGATGCTTCCCAAATCCATTGCAACGGGAGCGTGCGAGTGGAAAAAAAAAGCATGTGTTCCCTTAAGACCACGTATGTGCAAAGGTTTGGTAAAGTCCTAAACCTCCAGGTATGCATCCACGGAGGTATTAAGAGCCCGCACACACTAGTAGTGTGCACACAATTAACACGCATGCACCCTTAGTGCGTACACATTAATAGTGCATGCACACTTCTTTGTATATTAAAAATTGGGTTTAGGCCCATTTCTTACCCATATAACCCAATTCTGCCAATGCAGCGCTGTCCAAAACCACTCCAAGACCGCGCGTACACACCAATTCCACCACTAGTATCCCCCAATAATCATCTAGGTAAGATTTTTATCCTCTAAAAACAATTTTTGTTTGTATTTTCAATGATTTTAAAGAAAATTACATTATAAAAAATCCAAAAAACTCTAACAATATTGTAACTAATTCAATTTTTTTAATTGCAATTAATCTCTACTCCATCACAATGGAAGAAAACGAAGACCCAAACCCCTAAACAAACAACCCATCCACAGAAAACCCCGAAGTAAACATTCACCCCGAGGAGAACACAAGCGTAGAATCCCAAATAAACCAAAATTTAGACCAATTAAGAAGATTGGTTCAATAACTTAGAACAACTAGGGAACCATCGAGACTTTTCATAGCCACATCCCTCGAAAAAATCATTGCCTCAGTTGACAATGATCATGGTCAATTGGCGAGCATAATTGAGTATAGGGCTAGGATGAGAGCATATTATTCCACTGGTCTCAATAGAGACCAAATCAAAGACTTGAACATCTAAAAAATACTCTAGTTCATTATTTCATTGACACTAGGACCAACCTACCCCTTGATCCACACAAAATACACCCTTGCATGGATTGGTGCACATATGAGTCATGGATACAAAACAGGATGAGTTGATGGTTTATAGATTTTGACAGACCTCCTTGCAACAATAGGGAGGTCCCACTTTATTTTCTTAAGAAACTATATGTAGATTTTGTGTTAGGTCTACATGTAAACTACTTTGACATTAGTGAGTTTCATGGGGTGGGTATTGGATCTTCCCAGGATCGAGCCACCGCTAGGGCCACTTGCACCTAGGTGTACACCTAACCCCCCTCCATAGACAAAGTTACTATATCTCCTAGCCGAGACTTCCACTGCCATATCATAGCTTACTCATACTATATTACAACACAACACATTTGTGGCATCATCTAGGAATGACACATCATAGCAACATGGAGAACCATCAGGTGTAGGTCATTCAGGCCCCATTGGTCATGGACTATCCATGACAGCTAATGTGCCAAAGGAACCTTTTGACACCCAAGGATTACCCCATCATTACACTCACTCTGACCATACTTTCCATGGCCCTATGGGGGATCATCCACAAGATACATTTATTTATGAGGTTAATACATGATTTATAAATGGTTGATTGCATTTTTAAATGTACATTTTACAACTGTTAGATTAACATTGATTAGTGTATTGAATGTGTAATTGATTTTTTTGGCATGTGTAGTTGATTCGAGATGAAAAAAATGAATCAAGGTGGGAGGAAATTACTGCTCCCAACCTTACTTCCACCATGGCAGCAATGGAAATTATTACAACACCTCACATACAAGTATATAAAAGAGTGTATGGTTGTATGATTTAAAAATTGAGTTAGCTGCAATTTTCACATTCTATATGAGAAATCAATATTATTTTTTTTGTGTTTCCATAGGTGCATGCGGAGGATATTGAGCACAGGTCTCCACTTGTTCTAAGCACATCACTTTTCATGTATGTAACTTGTTTGAAATTAACTATATATTTGATGTCAAATTCATTGTGTTTGTATGGTTAATTTGAATGTTTTTTATTCTAATTAAATGTATTTCATATGTTTATGTAGGTTCCATTTCCTACCATATCATCAAAATATGCACACATTCGTGTGTATATTCCACATAGTTCTGTTTTTCCACATTTCATCTCGAGTCAGGTGATTGGGAAATATGATCCTATGATCGACATTCCCGTATCACCCCATAGGATGATCCCACCAATTATATAGACAATAGGGGTATATAGTTATGTTTTTCCACATTTCATGTCAAGTCAGGTGATTGGGAAATATGATCCTATTATCGGCATTCTCGCATCACCCCATAGGATGATCCCACCAATTATATAGACAACGGGGGTACATAACCACACACACCCATTCACTCATTTGTTTACCCCTCCTATCCAACATTTGGCTCCATCTGTCCCATCCACATCATCTCCATTTCCCATACATCTACTTCCACCCATTCCTATCCAACATTTGTCTCCATCTCTCCCATCCACATCAACTCCATTTCCCATACATCTACTCCCACCCATTTACCTGCATCAGCCCCCGCCCCCTACCTACATCAACCCCCTCCACCACCATCGCCTCAGAGAAAGTTGTGCAGCCTAGTGCTCCACTTCTTAGTCCAAAAGGGCAATCACCTGCATCGCCTCCGATATTCATAGTCAGATTTATAAGTTCTTTAAAATATTATAAAGTATCAATGGATTTCATAAAATAATTCATTTTGGTATTATGTATTAAGGATTTGTCTAATTGTTGCAGGGAGGCATTGCTGGGAGATTAGGATCAAGGAGACGGACACCCCCATCATGACATGTTGTGTCGCCTCAGGTGAGTACTCAATATTTGAATTCTAATTGTATTTTTTTAAGTGTACTAATTTATAGAATTGTGGGAAAATTTACATGGTTATTGTTTCCCTTTCAGACCATACCCAAACGTAGGGGGGGCAATCTTCCTCTAGCTCAAAAAGGAGGAAAACCAATTTTGGAGACGAGCGTTGGGGTGCCGATGGTGGCTAGGGTGATTGAGACACCCACTTTGTACATTATCCACGATGCAACATTTTTGGCAGGAGATGTTTATTTTGTATAGGACATGAGCCACCCTTATTTCATTTTTGGGTATGAGCATCCACTATTGGGAATGATGCTCCATTTTGTATAAAATTGTAATTTTGAACAAATTTCCAATACAAATTTACAACTTTCATTTGGTGTATATGACAAAACTTTTATGGATTCTTACATTATTTATGTGGATTTGATGTTATATATCATGGCTTTTACTTGGTTCATGGTGAATGTGATTTTATATGTATTAATGAAAAAAGGTATTTGTTGGACCTTAATGGGAGATTATGTTTGCCAAAAATGGAGATAAGAAACATATTGATGATGTGTATTTATTTATAGGTCTGAAATGCACTAAGAACATAATGTTCCAACTCAAGATGATGAGTGAAATTCAAAACTCAATGAATGCATATAAAGCTAAGGTTGTTGATCAAACATGGATTTGGCATTCGAGGTTTAGAAACTTGCACTTTGGAGGTTTAAGACTAAGAAGAAAATGGTTATGAGACAAAAGGACATGAAAAGAAGGTCTATAAGCTAAAGAATGTCTTGTATGTGTTGAAACAAAGTCCTAGAGCTTGATATATCATGATAGACATCTATTTGAAAAACAATGGGTTTAATAGAAGCAAAAGTGACCTTGCTTTGTACACTAAAACATATAAGCAAGGCAAATTTATTTGTCAATGTTATAATTTTTACAAGTAATTTGGTGTTGGAAAAATTTAGAATAACCATGAAAAATGAATTTGAAATGATAGAGTGAGATGAAGTACTTCCTTGGTATTGAAGTTAATCAACCGAAAAATGAAATTTTGATATGAGAATCAAAGTATGATAAAGATGTGTTAAGGAGATTTAGAATGTTGAATTGCAAGACAATGCCAAAACCTATAGTAGTAGGTACTAAACTAAGGAATGAGGATGATGTATCTTTTGTATATCCAACACAATTCAAGAAATTAGTGGGAAGTTTGATGTACCTAATAACAATTAGGCCATATATGTTTGTTGTGAGTTTAATATCAAGGTTTATGGAGTTTATGGAGTCTTCGAGAAGTACTCATTGGAAAGTTGGTAAAATATTTTTAAGATACAATGCAAGTACATCATATCATTGAATTTTGTATTCCATAATTGAATGGTTTCACATATATTGATTTTACATGTAGTGTTGACGATAGGACCAAAGCACATGAGGTAATATGCTCTTAATTTTGGTATGGGTACTTTTTCATGGGCACCAAAGAAGCATCTGATAGTTACAATTTGGTCACCTGAAGCAGAATATGTGGGTGCAACATTAACGGCTTGTCAAGTAGTTTGGATGAAAGGAGCTTTGTCCAACTTATTGCATGGGCAAGAAAATCCTACACTAATATTATGTGATAATAATTTAATATTGCTCTTTCAAAGAACCATGTATTTCACATGAAGAGCAAACATATCCAACACTCAATATCATTTCATGAGAAAATTAGTTTTAATAATGGTGAATTCTATTTAAAAATATGTAAATTGTAAATAAAAAATCAATTAATGGACATATTCAGAATTCATTGCCACGAGATGTTATTGAACTCCATAGACAAAATTTATGAGTGAACTTTGGAAGCTAGAGATAGTGCAATTCTTGCACAAGGGGTCAACTTTGGAAATGACTCGACCGTGAACCCCTGGCCAACATTCACACATTGAAACTCCATGAACACACTTGTAACACCTCACGGAACTCAATTTTTCTTCCCGGATAAAATCATATGCCTCTAGGACCAATTCAACATGTGTCTCTTAAATCCTCAAGGAAGCAAGTTGCAACTGGCCATAGAACGATGACCGTTCCTCAGATCGATGAACCATCAACACCGTTGAAATCAGGCTGCCGAAATAATGCTAGGGGTGCCTCTCTTCCCTAGGTCCATGGCACAAATCCCCTCCATTTTGGTGATTTTGTAATCTAGGGTTTCTCTGAATGAGAGACAATGCAATTCTTGCACAAGGGGGACAAATTTGGAAATGACTCGATCGTGAAACCATGGCCAATGTTCACGCATCAAACCTACCCAAACACACTTGCAATATCTCACGGAACTCAATTCTGTTTTTCATATTAAATCTTATGCCCTCAAGACCAATTCAACATGTGTCCCTGAAAGCCTCCACGAGGCAAGTTGGAAGTGGCCATGGAACAATGAACGTGGCTCGGATCAACGAACCATCAATAGCATTGGAAGTAGGATTCTAGAATAATTATATGGGTGCCTCTCTTCCCTGGGTCCATGGCCCAGAGCCCCTCCATTTCAGCGATTTTGTAATCTAGGGTTTCTCTTACTGAGAGGCAATGCAATTCTTGCACAAGGGGGTCAAATTTGGAAATGAATCATTTGTGAACTCGTGGAAAATGTACACACATACAAACTACTCAAACACACTTGCAACATCCCATTGAACTCAATTTTGTTGCCTAGATCAAATCCTATGCCCTCAAGACCTATTCAACATGTGCCCATGAAAGCCTCCATGAGGCGAGTTGCAACTAGCCATATAAAGATGATCATGGCTCAAATCGATGAAACATCAAAATAGTTGGAATCTGGACAACGAAAATAATAATAGGGGTGCCTCTCTCCCCTGGGTCCCTGGCCCAGAGCCCCTCCAATTCGGTGATTTTGTAATCTGGGGTTTCTCTTAGTGAGAGACAATGCAATTCTTGTACAATGGGGTCAACATTGGAAATGAATCGATCGTGAACCCATGGTGAATTTTCACATGTATAACCTTCCCAAACACACTTCCATCATATCATGGAACTCAATTCTACAGCTTGAATAAAATCTTATGCCCCTGGGAACAATTCAACACATGACAGTCCCTAAAAGCCTCAAGGAGGTGAGTTGCAAGTTGCCATATACTGATGAATGTGGCTCAGATCAATGAACCATCGACATCATTGGAATCAACACACCAGAATAATGCCATGCATGCCTCTCTTTCCTAGGTCCATGGTCTAGAAACCCTCCATTTCGACAATTTTGTAATCTAGGGTTTCTCTGAGTGAGAGACAATGCGATTCTTGCAGAGGGGGTCAAATTTGGAAATGAATCGACCGTGAACCCGTATCCAATGTTCACACGTCCAACCTACCCAAACACACTTGCAGCATCTCATAGAAATCACTTTTGCTTCTTGGATGAAATCCTATGCCCATGGGAAAAATTCAACATGTGTCCCTGAAAGTCTCCACGATGCGAGTTGCAAGTGGCCATAGAACGATGAGTGTGGCTCGAATCGACTAACCATTGACATTGTTGGAATCAAAATGTTGGAAAAATGCTATGGGTGCCTCTCTCCCGTGGGTCCATGGCCTAGAGCCCCTCCAATTCGACGATTTTGTAATCTAGGGTTTCTCTCAATGAGAGAAAATGCAATTCTTGTAAAAGGGGGTCAACTTTGGAAATGACACGATTATGAACCCATGGCCAACTTTCACATGACGAACCTACCCAAACACACTTGCAACATCTCCTGGAACTCAATTCTGCTACCCTGATCAAATCTTCTACCCCCAAGACCAATTCATCATGTGTCCATGAAAGTGTCAAGGAGGCGAGTTGCAAGTGACCATAGAACGATGATCGTGGCTCGAATTGATGAACCGTCGACACCATTGGAATTAGGACGTTAGAATAATGCTAGGGGTGCCACACATTTAGCACACGAATTCATCTTCAGAATAATGATAGAATTTATGGTCAGCTTAAAACCACACATTTAGCACACGACTTCAACTTCTGCTAGACATGAAATGCTGGTCCTCAAACCACCATTTTCCAAAGAATCGCTAAGCCTTTTTTCCAAGCTCCCGATAGAAACTTTGAGCATCAACCAGAATTATCGCCAAGTTCGAGAGTTTGTGGTCAGCCTTAAACCAACCCCTTAGTAGAATATTTCAGCTTCTCCTAGCCCTTTTGGTTTATGGTCAACTTAAACTACCACTTCAAAGAGCACTTGTATTGGGCAGGAGATGTGAACTTATTCTAACTTGATTAGCAAATTTGGATTGTCAAGTTGGAAATGTTCAGTGATTGGTAGTTGTTCACTTCTAGTTATTCAACTCTCTTTTCTTGGACTCACATACATCCTTTCGGATTAAGGGGGAATTGTTGGGAACCTAATCCCTAGTGTGAGGAATATTATTATAGTATTGTCCTCCTATTCACGTGAGAAGAAGACCAAGAGCCCTAGGTGAATAGGAAAAGTCAAGAGGAGTCCAAGAGACCACTTGAAAGATGAATCCAAAAGTCATTCTCATGTATATATTGTACATTGATTAATGAGAGTTTCCTTCTTTTTGACACCTATCTTTTTTTGTTGGTTTGATTTATGCCTATTTTGTCTATTGGGAACCTAACAATAAGCATTCCATAAACATAAATACATCATTGTGATTACAACAAAGTAAAAATATTAATCCAACAATCTTTCCATGTCAACCATCAATACTCTATGATCATCCTAAATCAAATCTTATAATCTAATGTATCGGAAATTCCGTGTGATGAAACCCATGCAAATCAACCCTAAGTTTTTGAGTCTTAGGGTTTCATTCGTTGGCCTGCGAAGATTCATGAAAATAGGTTTGACCTTAAAATTTGGCCACTTAAGGATTTTGAACTAAAGAGATTCATTATCCTCTATAATTCCATACATTCCAAGAATCCAAGAGAATTACCCATGTTGAAACTTCACAGCATTTAAATTAAATCATGCAGAAATATTAAAAATCATCGGCCTAACCTAGAAAGCATATTGTAAACATTTATAATGCTCAAGAGCATTCTTAAATTCAGTGAATCTTGTGTGTATGTCTTATTAAAAATTAAAATTTTCCAATATAATTTTTTAAAATATTACGAAATATATAAATATCAGTTATGGCGTAGAATTTTTGAAGAATAAATTATTGTTTTGTTTCATCTGTAAATTCAAATTCCAAAATACTATTATTACATCGAAGGCATTCTTTCTGGTAAAGACAATCCATGCTCCTATAGCAGGATTCCTCGCTCATTGAGCCAATGGGATTACACCACGTCGCTTCGTGAGGTGTCCTTATACACAGTTTTCTATGTTTGCCTTGTCCTGGATCTTCGTCCTATAGCTCTGAAGGTTCCTCAACCTCTATTCGCAGCACCACCACCTCACTTCCTCTATATGCAGCACCACTGCCTCTCACTTACTTTGATTGATCTATGTGGCTGGCAAGGTTCCTTCACACACATGGTATCCTGTTTGGGTTCAACTACGGCAGCATGGATTCTTCACAAACACTGAAGCAACCTCTGCTCTCAGTCTCTTTCCCTTCCACATCCTGTTGGGCACCAATGCTTGACACAGGATGCCCGCCATAATCAGCAAGCAAAGGAACAACGTGCAAGTAACACTTGAATATGCTTACATTCTCTTTCGTCAGACGAAGGAGAAGTCTTGAGTACCTAGGAGGACCCGTCTTTTTCATGTTCTGCACTCTGAGGTGTCGCAGCCAGTAGCTGAGTCCAGTGGGTAAGGTCATATTATCATAATGGGATTATTCTCCAACCAGGTGGACAGGAGTGAGCTTAGTGTTGGAGACCATGTTTACTCATGGAGGAGAGGTTACACATATTCCCACCACAGTACATTCCTCTTATTTCCCTCGTTCCTAAACATAATCTCTACATTCGATATAATTACTCACGATCACTCTTTAAATTCTTCTGGGTTGTGATGATCTATTCTGAATCGGTTTCGTGACATTTGTATGCATGGTGTGAGACCCAATTCGGTTTGTTGTATTTAATTTCCTTCCACACTATCCTAGGGTTACCTCGGGCTTATTATTATGGTAGCGGCATAACTTTTAAATTGGAGTTTGTATAGTTTCAGATGCTTACTAGTTAACTTTCCATGGATATCTCAGATCTCTGTATTCTGGTTGGACTATGTACTGTTTACCAATTTGGACCCTCTCGGACCTTAACCCAATACAAATACCTTTTCTCCTAATTGATGGTTTTTGCTCCTTAAACCACCATGTTCTACTATTCACCATACCCAGATTTTCAAGACCTTGATCCTGGGTACAATTTGAGTTATTTTTTGTCGCTTTTATAAGAATCAATGTATTAATCTATTGTTTCTGGGTGGCTTTTAGGGGTCAGTGGCTACGAGTATGATTGCCATGTAATTCCTTTACTTCATGTAGGTTTAGTTATATTCTACAATGATGCATGGCGAATCTGTACACCATGGCATGGTATTCTAGGTTTAGCCAAGGTTATCATACCCTCCGAGATAGCTTGATTGACGCTCGAGTCAGATGACCTACAAAATCTTGTGCAGAGTCCACTGAACCGCTAAATCTGGTTGTGGCTCAATTTACTGTTGAGTTTGGTGCCGCGTTTTCGAAGTAGCTGAGTCACTCTTGAGATGCTTGTCTTGCCAAGTCCTTCCTGAGTCCAAGTTTGACAAGTTTGGGCTTAGCACAAATTATGTGTTGTTTCTATTATCTTCATGTCGTTTCTTTGAATTGTTGGAGACCAAGGTCTAAATTTATCATACCTCAGCGGTTGAAATTTGACAGTTAACATGCTAAATTGGTTATATAATTGCTGCATGTGAGCTGCATTTCGGCATGAGCTAGTAATACCTTCAATATACTAGTTGACTGCATTTTAATCTGTATTTATGGAGGGACATATATTTCTTGGAGCGATTTGCATAAAAAATAGATGCACTTTTAGCTTTTGTTCAAGGTCTGTTTTTGTCACTTGACAAGTGGATTATACCTGAATTTTACTATATTTTTTTATGTGAAACCCTCCAATAAAATATTCTCCTATATGAAAGCCTCCTTGTTTGAAAGCTTTGAACCTCCGAGTTCAATCTCAAACAAAATTATATTCTTTTGACAGAACTCTTTCAGCAACTTGGTTGCAGACATGCCAGTATGTGGCATCAGCTATTGGTAGAATTTTCCCTTAGAGTAGGTACTGGTCTTTCAACCCATGGCATGATCACATTGCAGTTACCTTCATCTCCAAAATTCTTTCAACTGCCCTCCATCATTTTTCGGGCAGATCCTCAACCCAACTTGGTTGTTGTCCTATTTCTACATTATCATGTTGATTCATGTGCTTGTTTCCCATGTAATCGTAGAGACCAACAATATTTAAAATACGAGAGATATCTAAAAAATTTGGTAGCTCCAAAAGTTCAATGTTGTTGCCTAGTTTTCAGTAGATTTGCAGGGGCCAACTTTTTTCAGTTTCAATTTTGTTTAAATGGCCTTTGGGAAACACATATTTTCATAAATACACCATCACCATATCAGTGATTTGATTATTCTTTTCTCTTTTCTTCATATCTGCTCAACCCTTGTAGGATTCATTATCTAGGTACCTACCTAGGCCATATGGTGGAGGAAAGTCTTTATTGCTGGGAAGTAGTTTTACAATCCTAAAGTTACCATGAGGGAAATATTCATATGTGAAGTGCATGCTAGAGCTCTTGGAGGACAATATGGGAGAGTTAAAATCCAAGTAGTTGAATAGCATTATTATTGGCTAAGCATGGGTAAAGAGGTGTCTAAATTTCTAATTATGTGGACTGGTGACATATTTGTCAAGTTGCTTCACTTGTACGGGGATGTCTAGGATGTGTTACAAGTGCACCTCAAAATTTTAAATACACGTTAACAGTTCTTCATGCCTGTAAATCAGGAAAGGCCGATGATGTATTAGAGGTTTTGATAGAGTGAAGACCTACCGGATATGTCAAGTATTAGATTTTCAACGTTTTTTTTATCTCTTCTTCTAGAAGCGTCATTTCCAAATCCATGTAATTGACACTCAGGATTTCTATATTGGACTTAAACTCTATCCATTCATTGTTAGCCTTTGTGTCTTTTAGTGGGAATATAGATGGATTTACCATTTAATAATTGGATTCTTAGGAAAAGGAGGGCTTCAAGAGGTATTGTATTTGTAACTATAGGGGACATTTCCATTGTATCTTTATTACAAGCTATACTTCCTCTTTCTGAACAAATAATATGTTGTGAGAAACTTATAGGATGTCAGAGGAGAAATGCAATCTGCTTTACGCAAAAACTTAAGGTTTTATCTATGCTTTTTGATGAAGTCAGATATGTGGGGGTTCCATTTCCTCGCTCTGCATTGTTATGCTTCAAAATTCAAAGAACTATATTTTATTTTCCAGAAGACAAAATATTTGTTGTAGGGATGTAGCGGTGATGTATGTTATGTGTGGTTGATCATGCAAACTAAAGAAATACCAAATAAATTTTATGCTTTAACACATAACATGGCTATTGCATTGGATGAACTATTTTTCAGATCATTGGACATCTCACATGAGGTTAAGTAGAAAATTGAGTTGGTTCACAGTCAGGCCAGAAGAGTTACGCTTTTCATTGATATTTATGAAGAACAACTTTGTAGAGATGTGCTTGTTGTTCTTGATGAGTTCAAGAAGGTGGTATCTCTAAAGGAATCTAAACACATATTTTAGGTGATTTGCATCTAAAAAGTGCAAGGGATTGTCCAAGAGAGATAGAGTTGTGGAGGAAGAGACGATAAATCAAAATAAGCTAGGAATGAATCAAAATCTTGCAATTATTAATAGCTTGATCAGTTTCATGCACTATTGCAAGTGTGTCCTAATTGGGGTTATATATATGGAATTTTATGCACAATTGCAACCATCAAGTGAACACAGAGTTTCCATAACAGAATCCAATGATGTCCCCGTTATTCCAGATGATTTCAGATGTTTGATCTCACTTGATTTGATGAGAGAACCAATCATTGTCTCTGCTAGGTAAATGTATGAACTAGCATCCATTACCACATGGATTGAGGAAGGACACTCTACTTGTCTAAAGAATGGGAAGAAAATTTTGCACACAAATATTATTCCAAATCATGCTCTTTGCAACCTTATTATTCAGTATACTGATGTGCATAGAGAAAACAATAAGAAATGATCTTCAATGGAAAGCATTGTGAGTACAAAGGCAGCTTTAGAAGTTGCAAAGAAGATTGTAGTGCTCCTTGTAGATAAGCTTGCTATAGGACCTCTTGAAGAAAAAAGGCAGGTTTCTTATGAACTCAGACTTCTTGCTAAATGCAACATGGACAATAGAGATTGCATTGCAAAGGTAGGATCCATACCTTTGGTTGTATCGTTTCTATCTTCAAAGGATTCAAAAGCTCAAGAAAATGCAATAACTGCACTCCTAACGTTATCTATTTATGAGAGGAACAAAACTAAAATAATGCAATATTGTGCATTACAGCCAATCATTAATGTTCTCATAAATGGATGCAATATGGAAGCTAGGGAAAATGCCATTGCAATGCTCTTTAGTCTTTCCTCTATATATGCATATAAGAAATTAACTGGAGAGAGGCCAAAAGCCTTTCCATTGTTGATAAGTCTTCTTCAGGATGGAACTGTCAGAGGAAAAAGTGATGTATCTAGTGCCTTGCTTAATCTCTCAGTTTTTCATGGAAATTTTTCATAGGTAATAGTAGTTGGGGCAGTTCCTCTGCTAGCTAATGTTTTGACAGAAGGCACATCGGGTGTTACAAACAATGCGGTTTATGTTCTTGCAGTTCTTGCGAATCAAGTAGAGGGATTACTTGCGATTAGTGAAACCTCTACAATCCTTCAAATTGTCAGCCTTCTAAGATTAGGTTCTACTTCACCTAGATTCAAGGAAAATTGTGTTGATGTTTTGATATCCTTGTGTTATAGTGGAAGTGACAAAATTGTAAATTAATAACTTGTTGAGATTGCCATCGCTAATTACGCCGTAGGCATTCAAATAGTGCAAGTGCATTCTTGTCAGCGCAGCAGATTCCTCACTCATTGAGCGAATGGAGTGCTACCACGTGTTCGTCCCTCCCACCAAGCTACCGCCATCTACCTCTTTGCCTCGTGTCCGCTGGGTTTTGTGACATGTCGGCTGCTAGGTCTTTCCTTGGTTTCCAAGAGCCTGATGGTCGTAGCAAGGCTTCGGAGTTTGCTCGCTCTATTGTAAGATTGCCATGGAATATGCCGAAGAACTATAATAAGTAGGAAAATATCTTGCTCGACCTCATACTCGAAGTCCGAACATAGATCATGTTTACAATGGCCAAACCAGTAGCAAAAGATTTGGCATGATCCTCCACCACAGCTGTGGAATGTTCATTTCCGATCTGGTTTGGTGCCATGTGCTGTAGTGAAAAATGCACAACACCACCACCTGAATTCGTGTGATAGGCCAAATCTCCAAGCAAGGGGAAAGGACAGGTCTAACAACAAATCTCCCATGTAATAAAAAATCTGTGTTTTTACAGGAACTTGATATATTCATTTGTTTATCCATCCAACCAGTTATTGGGCATCTGCAATAGGCTGATATTCATTATCTATCCATTGATCCAGCTATTGGGTTTATACAATAGGTTGATATTCATTGTGTATCCATTGAACAGGCTGCTAGGTTTATGCAATTACTTGACATTCATTGCGTATCCATATGGCCAAATATTAGGTGTCTCTAATACATTGATATTCATTATCTATCCATTGAACTGGCTATTGGGTTTCTTCAATAAGGTGAAATTATTTGTGCAGCTATCCATTCAGGTCTTGGGTTCTTGTTTAGTCTCAATCTTTGCATAATCCTTACAAGGTGATTTCTTTTCATCTAGTTTGTATGTGAGAAAATTAGGATCTGCTTTTCTGGGGTGGCAAGTGACAGTCTATGTTATGTTTGCAACTTTATTATTGTTGGGGTCTATTGGAGGGTTTCTATTACACTATCTAAAATGCATGTGTTTCTAGGTAATAATTGGCTCACCAGACTTCAAGGAAAACCATGCAATTGGGCAAATTGTGGAGATTGTTTTTGAACATGAGAAGTATACAAGGTTGCAGTTTATGGCTTTTGTATAGTCTGTGTTGTTTATATATTTATTGTTGTGCAATGCAGCCATGAATTAAGACATTTCATTTCCAGTTTAATACATCTCTTAGAGGAGATCATGGATGGTAGCCGCTTACTTATCTTTTTGGAAACTAAGAAAGGATGTCATCAAGTTACTAGGAAACTTCCTATGGATGGATGGCCAACACTATCAATTCATGGAGATAAAAGCCAAGCCGAGAGAGACTGGGTCTTATCAGAATTTAAGGCTGGCAAGAGCCCTATTATGACTGCTACAGATGTTGTTGCACAGGGCTTGGGTATGTAGGCATTTGATGTATTAAAGATTCAAAAGTTTAATTTTTGTATAACAAAGTGTTATAGTTTGGATTTTATCTCCTATTCATGGTTAAATGTTTTATGTTTTAGAATGGACGAGCCTGATGATTGAATTAGCTATGTAGATTCCAAACTTCTTATCTTTAGCTCCAGGAGCTAAATTGACTTGTTAATGGGTGCATTATAAATTATATTATTTGAGAAATAAAGCACTGGTTGAATTTCAGTGGACTGATTTTTACAAGTTGTGGGGGGCAGAAATAAACTTTTATTGAAATTTAGTGGGTCGATTTTTGCAAATTGGGGATTCTTTGGGCTGCTAGTCAGTAATTCCGAAGCATGGATTGTAGCTTGGTGGTGGTTGAATACAACTCCTATGTTTGATGGAAGGGAACATTGCTACCACTGCCATTGCTGTGGTCCAAATTTATGGAGCTGGCTTTCAAGTGCAACTTGATTGACTTTTGTAGCGTGTGACCCTTATCTCGTATATGGGTATATTCTGCTGTAGTCAACTTTCAGATAGCAAGCCTTTCTTGCAGTGTGTAATAGGAATTGCTTTGTTGAAGCATGGTTTCTTATTTCACGGTGATTGTCTAATGCTGTTATTTTGCATATAGACATTTCATTAGGGCCACAGTTGTATTACCCAATTGGATTTACTTGGGAAACATGGAAAGCCAAAAATATGAAAATCAAACTTGTAGACTGAGTTCATTTACTCATGAGACCTATTCAGATTTTGGGTGCAGGGATATAATGTATTTCATCTATTGAATATCTAACGTTTTTTTCCTTTTTAATATATAGAGATGACCTATTTTCATCTAGTGATCATTGCAGATGTTAAGGACATAAAATACGTTATCAACTATGCTTTTCCTGGCTCCATGGAGAATTATGTGGATTGCATTGGCTGTACTGGTCGAGGAGGTGCCAAGGGGAAGGCATATACATACTTCACCACTGCAAATGCAAGGTTTTCCAAAGATCTGATAAAAATCCTTCAAGAAGCAGGGCAATCTATTAGCCCCAGTTTGGCTAAAATGGGTCGTAACTCTGCAACTAGTGGAGGTACAGTTGCAGGCCTGACTCTATTGTTTCGACATAATATTGGTGGTTTCTATTAATAATTTATCATTGGATATATGGATGTTTAGTTGACTACATAATTCTCTGCTAGGTTATGGAGGGTTTCAGGACTGTGGAAGAGGTTCTGGAAATCTGCGATGGGGAAGATAGAGTTATTCCTTCTATGCAAATGATGGATGATAGGTTGTTGTGTCCTCTTAAGAGATTCATTTGAATAATTAAATATTCTGTAACATAATAATTTCGAAATTTTGGGAATAAAAGACTTCATATCTTAAAAAAAATGGAAGGGAATTTCCATGTCTACCATATTGTAAGAGAAAAGGTAAAAATTGGGTAGAGACCCCGACAATTTTTGTTGTTTCATATAATCTATAAGCATTCTTTTTGTTGTATCAAGGACCTAAATTTTGGTGTAGTAGGATAAGCATTATGCTCCCAACCCACCCAATTCAATGTATCTTAACAATTATCATTGGCAAAAGAACACTCTGATTCTGATGTTCAGCAATGTTAAGTCCCCATTATAGTTTTGGAAGTTCGTCTAATTGTGACAAACAATGACTCGTGAGACAAGTATCTCCTCCTTAGTCCAAATGTACTTTTTTGTTGGCTGGTTGATTGATTGCACCAAAGATGTACATTCTATAGCCCAGTAAGGGGAGATGTGTAACTCATTCCATGCTCATCTTATAGTTGACACATATCCTTTATTAAAAATAATAAAATCTTATAAAAAAGCATGATGGCTTAAATTAGATTTAAAATATTTAGAACTGTATATATATAAAACTACACAAATTAGATAAATTAAGACCGTAAGCATTGCATTACACTCTTCCTTGACATTATCAGTTTAAAAATGGGTTTGCACCTATGAGAGATTTGATCCCTCTTGGCGTTTGGTAGATCCCCTTTTAAGATGGATCTATGCTGGTTAGTTGCTAAGAGCACAACTTTAGTCCGAGTTTCTTTGTCTATTTCGAATTTTAACATAAATCCACATGCCCTTTCTATAGCGCAGAAATAAGTGTATTCCAACTTGACTTTTGGCAAAATGAATGCAATGCTCAGCTACTAACTTTGCACATGCATGAAGATTTTTCACACAGGCACATGCACAGGGCTATGCAATTCTAGTGTTAATCTGTATGCCTTTTCCTATGCTGCATTAATTGTTGGTATTTTAGTTCCACATGCCTAGTTGATTCTTAGTAAAGATATTTCAGTTTCTTTTTTTTTTTGGTATTTTAGTTAAACATGCCCAATTGATTCACATTAAATACATGCAATTCATTTTTTTGTTAGCATTCTACTTCCTTTTTTTGTTAGTACTTTAGTTCCACATGCCCAATTGATTCGGAGTAAATAGATGTAGTTTTGTTCTTTTTGTTGGTCTTTTAGTTCCACATGCCCAATGAATTCAGAGTAAATAGATGCAACCAACTATTTAGAAATATATAAACTTATAGTATGCAGACATAAGGCTATAGATATGCTTCTCTTCTATACACATCATTAGCACATCTTCAATACTTCTCTTCATCTACGACAAAGGCATTCATCCAAGCAACATCTCCACAAATCTCCATCACAAAGTATTCGAGCTTCTTTTTATTTGAGTACAACAAATCTGTTATTCATGTAGCTGCCACATCTATACACAGTGTTGTTCCTATTCATTTTAACAACAATATATCAGACAATCTTGTAGCTTCCAGTCTTCAATCCTTCTCTTGTTTGCACTAAAAATTTATCTCGTATTTGTTTTATAATTCCATATTCCATCTCTTCTTAATGAACAAACTTGGATCTTCAGTTACTAATTAATAGTTCGAATTGAACGAACACTCCATCCTAGCCCTGATTATTCGCATCAATGACAATAATTTCTTTGTGTCCTTGACTTTATTATGCCTAGATCTCTCTTCACAATTTATGTAGACAAACACATATTCCATAACCACGATTTCAAAGCTTCATCGTATAAACCTCAAATTACATTTCCCATTCTTTCCATATCGAATATGTTCAACTTCATAGCAATTCTCATCCTTCATCCTACAAGCAACCTTTCTAACCCATGATCAATTCAACTTTCTCACTATCATTGAAATATGCACTAGAATCCCCTGAACATTCACCAAGATTGCATTTGTTTAAAAAATCAAATCTCCAGGCTCTCCATCCAATTAGAAAGCTTGGACCTTGCAATTAAAGAAAAAGAAAAAACCCTAAAACATTTCTCAGACCAAACTAGCAATTTCTAGCCTTCATCAAATCAAATTTCCTTCTATATTACTTGTTTCTCATCTTTCTCAACCACAAAAACCCAGTCATAAGTTTCAGATTCTATCATTGCATTCTCAGGAAAATGCACATACTATGTTCTTTTGATCACCTGCAGTTATGATTCTTGCCTTAGACCAAGACCATTTTTTCACACCTTCAAACTTCAAATCACCTTTTGGATTTATATGGTTTGCATGAGGTTTTAGATGCACTTGTGGACCCATCAAGATCATGATTATAAGCTGACTTGCCATTTTGCATAAATCAGTTAAGGCTTCTCTTGTGAACCGAGTTGACTCATTCGGGGGCTTTCTTGAAATTTTGACTAAGACATTGATTTCCGTTTTGGCAACTATGTGGATTTTCAATTGTAGTGTCAGTCCATGGTTTGCTATCTTTACAAGACAATCTCATGATTGATTGAGTTCATGACTCATCTATCTACTTGTGCGTTCTAACCAAATCTTTGATCATTGCTTCAGGGGTAGATGACGAAGCATATGGTAGATGACAAAGCAAGATGCCAGAGAAAACCCATATTCCACATATCTCCATCGAATGGCGAAAACATGCAAACGAACGAGCAAAATGCCAAAAATGTACTTTCCATAATTCCGGTGTCTAAACATGTTTTGTTTATATGCTGGAAACTACAAGAAATCTTGTAACCAATTCCTATTGTGTGCAATGTTGAGATTTCATAGCGCTAAACAACCCTCAAAGCATAATCACCCCATAATCATCTTGCAGGCACCTGGACAATCTTGACATTAATGACACAATCTTGACATCAATGACAACATTTCGACATTTATATTGAAACCAGCTAAGGATAGATGTATGTAGATTTCCATGGTTTCTATATTTTCTACTAAGTAAAATGAACAATCAGATGGGTGGTTGTGAATTCCTTATAAAAATGGGGGAATTGGTATAAGGGATCCAAAGCTGATGAATTTGATGTTTTGTGCTAGAATTCTCTAGAGGCTCATGATTGGGGGGATCGAATGGTGGAAAGCAACCTTCAAAAGGAAGTATACAAGGGGATCTAGACTAAGGTGTCTCGATTCAATTAATTTGAGTGGTAAGGGATACAACATATGGCAATTGTGCAAGGAGGCCAACTCAATAATCCAAGTTGGAATATATTGGATACTTACAAATGAAAATGATTGAATAATGGGGTGAGCTCCCCTAGGCTCTTCTACCTCTACAAGAGAAGTAGAAACCATGCTCAACTTGTTTTTTGGAAACACAATGTAAAAATGGACTATTAAATGGATGCAGACTGTGTGTTTTTGGGAAATTGAATTGGTTTTAGTCGATGACACAAACATTTGCAAAGGTCCACTTTTTGTCCCAAAAAATCAATTAATATCTCAAATATTAAAAAACACTGGGCACCTTCTCTCAAATAATAATAATAAAGAAGATACAAGGATGGATTTGATTCACAACGCATTTTTTTAAGCATAAAAACTAAAAACTATCTCACCTTAATTGTTAATAGGTAACTTGACTTACTTTTGCATTGACTTTTACCGTGTTTAAATTTTATTTGAGAAAACAAACATTTAACTCTTATTCTTAATCATTTAAAAATCAAAATCTGCATACATGGTTTGTTAAAAAGATTAATGAAAAATTATTAAAATTATTACATCATTAAGTTTAATATATTATTTCTTTAAAATTAAATAATGTTTAGAATTGTGGTTTGGGTTAACTTGTGGCCAATTTGTAGTGAATTTTATCATTTAATTAATGAAGTGTAAATTTTATATGAAATGGAACAGTTTTTACAATCCGCACAAGACTTCTTCCTCTAGTGTCAATGAAGCCTGCAAATTTTGTATGTAAATTTATGATTACTTTTCTACTTGCTAATGAACACAGAACATACTTTATGATAAAAAAGGTTGCTAGATATGCTCCTTATTTGGTGATTTTACTACCCCATAATCAGCTGAGTTGCTATCCCTTCACCCTTTACAATCTGTGCTACTAGTGGGTGGCTATACAAACATGCTTATGTACATGCATTGCAATTCGATAACAACTGCAATTGTTTATTGTACCTTTCACATTCAAGATATTGAAATAGCATAGTTTGGTTTAAAAGAAAACAGGAGAAGACATTGATATGACAAACACAAATCTACGCCAAGCTCTTCAATAATGTCAAGATGGAGCAGAAGACCAGTGCACAGATAACAATTGTATTCTTGTTCAATAGCGATGGATTGCTTTTACATTTGCTTAGGAATCTTTATTTACATACGCATGCCACAAATTTATTTGAAAGTATTGGGCCATCTAATTTGTCACATGCAAAATAGGATTAGTATGACAAAAGAGGGAATATGCTTATTTTTTAAAGAAGAAAGCAGCGTGTCCTGTAGATTCAACTACCACCAATTTGCACTGTACCAAGGAACGACCAAGTTAGGTGCAAGCGCGTCTTCTTAAACGATAGACTGTGCACAACTCCATCCTCCAATGAAAAGATTATTCAACCTATCGTTATCTATGTGTGAAAACTTCATATCCAAATGGAATAATTCCACCCTCGGTAACACCATTTAAAGTTCTTCAAAGTGAACGATCCATACTGCTGACCGTTGGCAAAGCTAGTGCTGGGCCGGGGGCCCTGTGCAAATGATTATCTCCTAACTTTTTGCACAGCCCACATATATCCCTCGAAAGATCAAATATCTTGAAAGGAAATAAAATTTAATAAGGATACATGCTTTATTGCTGACGCAGCTCCATAGCGAGAATAATAACTGTACAACGCAATCATTTTTTCTGAATACATATCCTTCAATCCATTCTTCTTCAAAATAGCTACCTCAATATATAAAGGGTAATGAGTCACACCGACAAGAACCATATAAAGTTTACTAACGATGTCAAGAAATTGAAAAAAAATGCACGTCCAGATCACTGCATGCTCTTACTGTGTCATCGTCCTCAATAACATCGACATGCAATGTTCAAGAAGCCACAAAAATATGTTGATCATAGACATGCAATCTTCAAGAAGCCACAAAAATATGTTGTCACACCAACCTTCCCAAGCAATTTGATACCTTACCAGGATATGTATGGCTTGATGCACTTAAAGATAAACTTCCCATAAAATAAGTATCATCAATTTTCCAAGAATCTGTGCTTACCAGTAACAGCATCTACTTCTGCATGCAGGCTCGGCTCAACACAGAATAATGGAAGTCTTCCTCTCATCTTCTCAGCATTGGTCTGAACTATTACTCTATTAAGCGACGACATATTTCACAACTTTTGTCAAACACTTAGCCAGCAAACTCTCCATACCAAAAAAATAAACAAAAATTGCCCCACAGAGAAAATTGACACCCACATTTCACAAACAAGTGGCATATATATAATTAGCTGAAAATAGTGGGTGTCTCCTCGTGCTTACATGAAGGAATCTGTATGGCGCTCCACTGTACCAAATGTGAAAAGGCCATCCAATCCTGGGCTCACGCCCGGCAATCTTTATCCTTTGCTGCCACCATGCCCAAGTGGGGAAACTTCCAGATATGTGTGCGGCCAGTCCAAAATGTTGACATTTTATGGAAATTATTGCTTGATACGAATAAATTTAACAAATACAATCATGACAGAGAATACAAGAAAGAGACTACAAAATGTGACAGAATCTCCATTCCATTCCATTCCATTGATTTGCAATTCTTCCATGCTCCACCAAATCCATGTGTTAAAAATACAACAGTCTCCGAAAAATTGTAAATTGTAATAATGGGCAAATGTCCAGTCGATCCCACACCAACCCTGCACAGAATCTTAGTAAATCGCTAACTTATTACTAAGACGTAAGTAACGTATCAGCAAACCACTAATCGCTTATAAAATGATAGGAATATTTCATCAAGAGGAAGTCTGAAATGGCCAACGACATCTCAACATTAAATCATAAAGTATAACGACTTTCAATAAAGATATGTTTATTTATAAAAATGAGCACAAACGTCATCCATACCTACCTAGTGACTAGGTAGATTCTCCTAGATATGCCACCTACAATATTATTATAAAACATGATAACCTTTTAAGAAAATATATTATTAATAATTGTGTTGGAATTAATATAAATTTATATAAGATATTATATTTAGAAGAGTTAAAGTAGCTTTTTTTTGTTTTGGACTAAAATTGATAGTGGTTATGATTGTTTAGAAGTGGGAACTAGATTAATAAATAAAGATTTAAAGAAAATATGTCCTTTATGAACCAAATATGTCCTTTATGAACCAAAACTAATCATGTACTTCTTAAATAATAATAAGAATAATAATTTACATTTAAAATAAAGCTAAGCAACGACTATACTTTTGTTTACCAATCTCTTATAATAAATTTTACTACTTTCATACTAGAAATATATATATATTAATACTTTCAGTCTAAAAACAAAAAAAGATTCTGCTTTATCTTCCTCCGAGGATTTTTTAATAGAAGAAACTAATTCATCAGTTCCATTAATATGGGCACATCTGAGATTATTAAATGCTCCGGGGTAAGAATATTGGATTCTTATCCCTTTTGTCGTCTTTTTTGGGTATTGTGTTCTTCAATATTTTCAAGTGATTTCCTTAATCTTTATCAAATTAAAGATGGACTTTGAACTCATCAAATATTTAAAGGATCGGTCGTACGTGATAGAGTTGCAAAAAATGACTCTCTTGTTCTCTGATATAGGGGTAATATGTTATGTTAAAAAAAATTATTTTATTTAAGTAATAATTTGTTATCCTGTTTTGAAGTTTCCGAAGTCTATGCAAAGGCCTAGTATATAGTATTGACTATCGTATATTGTAGATACGATCAAGTTTAAATGAGTTGAGTTTTGATGTGACAATAATGTTGGATAAGGAATTTGGGAAATATTGTATTTAAAGTAGAATTTGTAAATATAGATTATCATGTTTCCGAGAGGGATATCTATATTTTATGGAGATGGTATTATTTTGATCAGTATATTGTAAGATTTTGGAACCTTTATATTGTTGATGATGTTTATGTAAAAAGTATTTTTTAAAATAATTGTTTATTGATTTTTGATTGATTGAAGATGAGGTGACATCGTTTTTGGTTTTCACTTCTTAGCGGCGTGACGATGTTATCTGGAATAACGTTTCGTTCATACTATTGTCCAAGTGTTGTTCTATTTGGTTGTCCACGGCTCTTGGTTGTCGTCATCTGGGTTTATGTTGTTTGTTGTGAGTGTTTATTGTATTATTTATTAACAGTGATCAAATTTGAAGGCTGTGTATTAATTTTTATTGGAAGGGCATTTGTTCTTGGATCCCTTCAAAGATGAAGGGCAATTCAAATAATTGTACTCCAATTGACAAGTATAAATTAACTAATCCTTCCCCCCAAAAAATGCAAAAAAAAAATATTGCCCATCCAAATTTTTCCAATCTTAAACAATTGAGCACTCCTTAATATTTACATGATAAAATGGTATCTTTTCAATAAAACTAAATTTGAACACATTAATTTGACATATATGTAACATTAATTTTACAGTTCATTAAAATAACAACTATTTTGTTGTATTTTTCTAGGTTAGACCACACTTCATTATACATAAAACTACTTAGACTATGCAATAACCATATTGGGGCATCTGCATGATCTTATGCATAGTGTAGGGATAATTTGAAGGACCCATACTTATTTAAAAGTGTACAAACCTTCACGAATCTTACCAATTCCTAAAATGTCAACTATAAAATATTTGACGATATTTTTCTAAAATTATTTCAATTTCTAAGGATTTTATATAGTGTATATAATAATTTGGCGATTTTTAGAGTGAAAAAATTTTACCCCATCAAAATTGGGCAAATCGGGGATTCCAAAAATGCAAATTGGCGAATCGTTTTTTGGAAAAAAACATGGAAAAATAGCATAGTGCAAGACGTTGTAACTAGATATAGTCTTAAGATAAAACTAGGACCATGAGAAAATTACTTACTGTTAACTATGTACAAAAAGAAGCCACTAAGAAAAACGAGGCTATAATAAACATACAACCAAAATATACATATAAAACCAACCAAAACCTTAATTCAAACCGGAAAGAGGACAATCATCCAATCTTGAGAGGTGTGCGAATGATGGACATTAGACTCCTAAGAAAAAATAATCCATAGCTCAAAAAACATTAAAAAAGTCCTCCATACCAAGCAAGTTAGCAACGCTAGCATCATAGGGACCTGGGCATCAAATTTTGTTGTTCAACACTTGTTGCGACAACATACAGGTATGGGATGGAGGGGAAATGGAATCAAGCCTAAGTCAACTGGAGCCTTGCGACTCGTTGCATGTTTGAGTCTCGACAATCTAACTTTTAAATTGAACCAGAACAACAAAAGAAGTTTGTTAATGGCTCGATTTGCGAAAATTCTAGATACATGAGTAATTAAGAGCTCAACGTTCTAAAATTTCATGTGTTTTTTACCAATCCACGATTCAGTGAATTGATAGTCATTGGCATGAAATTTAAGTTATTTAATGAAATAACTAATGTATCTACCTCTATGTCGAAACTGTTTTCCATGTTGATGCAGGCCACTGCCCTCCTTATTGTCTTACCAAAAGGAATGAGAATGAGGAAGAAGACTTAAAATTATGGACTTCACCATCAAAGAAGCCTTACAATCACATTGGTAAGGAGTGATAAGAAGATCACAACAATCCAACTTGTCAAATCTTAGATGATAGTGTCAATTAAAGACTTATATGGTAAATTTAATATAAGACTTACTTATAGTTGTCTCTTACTCTTTGCGTCTTGACACATTTGATAAGTTATGGTTGTCTCTGCACCTTGACCCAAATGATATTATAAGGTGAGGATGTGCATGCATAATAATTATTATTTATGACTATGCGATGAGGATTTAAATGGAAGAGGATGTAAAGACATGTTATTTTTATATGTATTTTGGTGGCGATTGTTGAAGAGAAACATGGTGAGAAACCACATATGTTTGGAAGGACAGAAGAAGATTACATGGTCATGATCATGCCACCCATCAAATTGAAGACAATTCCTGAGCCAAAAATTGATTTTTTAAATTTTATTAATAACCATTGTGGTACTTTGGTCCAAATGTTTTTTCTAACTCATTGTTTTTCCATATTGTGTGCCTAGTGCCACCTCTCTATATCAATGCATAAATCAACCTCTGCTTGGTTTGTGCTTCTAGTTGCATGTCATTATTTGTAGTTGCATGCCATTGAGTGTTGTTTAGAGTTGTCATGAGTCTGTGACATTCATGCAATAAATGAAGTCTTGTAGAAGAGGACTCATCAAAGCGGCAATTTGAATTTCATTTTGATGAAAAACAAGTGGACATTGGTAGCCAGGTTCACATAGGTAGTAGGCACAATGTTTCAACCCTTTTTTGGGCCTTGTAGTGGTTCTCTATTGTTACAACCATAGTCATTGACACATTGTCACACCTTAGATCTCAGCCCGGAGTGACTCGGGATTCAGAGTCAAATCCCAATGGCTAGTACCTCATAGTCGTCAGTCATCAATCATCACCTTGCAAAGCTAAGCAGTGAGTGCATGACATGAGTGAGTGAATGATTATAATTTATGATATTCCCAATATTTTGAATGACGAATCGAATTTTATAGCATAGGAATTTCGACATAGAAATTGAAATTTATATGGATGGGTAATTTCAAATGTTGCCCTTCTTTTGACATGTTGATATAAATTATGTCCTTCCTATTGGAAGGATAAAATTCAGATTTTAAAGTTTTTTTGAAGGGCAATTTTAACTTTACAATTCTAGGAAGGGATAGAACCCTTTGGAAGGGCTGGGAAGGGTTCAAATTTGAACACTATTTGCATTGTGTTTTCGCTATGGTTGTTGTTAATGAGCGGTGCTTTTGTGGGGCGAGCCTTGGAGGATGGATCAGAGTTTTATTGTGTTGAGTTGTTATCTTTCTTGGTGCAATTTTTGTGTTGAGGGATGTTTTGTCGAGGTCCATTGTTGGTTCTTCCTCGTTGTTGGGTTCTCTGAGTTTTTTTTGTCGCCTGTGCCGTCGCGATGTTGTTTGGTCTTCTGGTTAGTGTTGGAGGCTAGGTTCTGGAAGAGGTGATTTTGGCTTGGGTGTTGTTGTTCTGGGTGTGAATCTGCTGTTTTTTTCCAGGGTTGTTCTCTCGAAGTATCTTGCCGGTTCTTCATTGGTGGTTGGTTGTTCCATCCTAGTGTTGTTTGTTGTTGTGGTTGGTGTTGGAGGCTGGGATCTGTAGGAGGCGGTCTGTGGGTGTGTGTTGTTTCTTGTTGTCGGTTATGTTATCTGGCTTGTGGTTGGTATCCTGGTCATTTGAAGTTCCAAGGACGGTTTCTGCAACGCGTTGTCTATTCTTATTCCTTGTTTTCCTATGTTTCTACGGTTGATATTTTCCCATCTATGTGCATTGTCTCTTATGGGGTTTGATGACTGTGACTATGCAAAAACAAATTTGGTTTGGGGTTTGTGTATTTGAAAAAAAGAAAAGAAAAAAAAGAGGGTGGTTTTGTGGATACAGTTCAATGTTCTGTGTTTTTCACAATGGTTGATGGGTCTGTTTGCTATGCTTCTTGGTTTTGTGTTTGTGGTCGACGACATGAGCTCCTCCTTGTTGCAAATTTAGGTTTTGGAGTACATTTTTTGTTGGTTTCTGGTGCACCCAAGGGGTTTCACAAAAGCTGCAACTATTTCAATTGGGATGGTTTTTGCAAAAGCTTCCCTAGTCTTTGAACTGGCCTTTACGGTAAGGGATAAGCAAGTCATTACCAATAAGCATCTCATTTAGGAGGGAATTAGGGGGTGCAAGGAGGTAATTAGGAGGAATTAGGAGGCAGAGGGATTTTTCTTAATACCTGGGAAGATCCAGCTTAAAACCCCTGCCAGGGTAAAACCCTGCGGCTCATTCGAAACACTACCTGCTTTCATGGGCATGGAAAATAGTTCTTTATTTTTACCTCCATGGTGGCCTGAAGCATAGCTTTGATCTATTAAGTGCCTTTTTTCATCTCATACAACAAAAAATCTTGCAAATTGAGATGGCTGCATTATATTGTTTTTTCCCATCTTGTGTGGTATGGGTCAAATCTGCACTTCTCCGTCCATGATCACATTGCTCTATCGATCACACAAAAGGACAACATGGATTGAAGAGATAGGTTGACCTAGATGATGTATGGACTGGAACTACTCTCTTCAGCTGGGAAATTCCCTGTCTACCTTGATGTTTTGACATGTGCGCTACTCTTTGGGAAGCATACCAGCGCACACCTAGAAAAATGCTCTACTTTACTCAAGGGAAACTAACGCACACCTCAGAAAAGTTGCAAACGCTTGTTGTAATGCATGAAAGTTGCACTCTATGCACTACTCTTGTTGTATGAAACTCACGCACATCTTAAGATGAAGAGAAAAATATATTAAGTTTACGAATTGGGATTAGTTGAAGTTGGTTCTGTAACTTCCCCAACCTCCTAATTCAGCCACCTCTCAATTTTAACTGCCTACCTTGTCCCATAAATACAAGGAGGATCCATGAGAGAGGGACCTAGAAAGAATGCATTAATTGTTGTTATGCTGGAGGAATTCCCAAGTCATTGTGAAGAGCAGGAGCCCAAGACTCGGTTACAGAAGCATCTCGACACGTCAGGTATAATTGTACTGATTCATGTTTCTTTGACAATAAAAAGGTGGAAATACCCTTCCTGTCCCAAATCGAATGTCTATTAGATTGTATGTTCATTTGGATTAGTATCTGATTGTTGTTGATGTTTGATTGTTTTCAATATTCATCATATTTATTACAGTCAAGATACGCTGAGGAAGGTTTCCTTTGTCTTGCAGGTTCATCATAGCGGGATATCAAGTGAAAGATAGGACCAGCCGTCGATTAAAGGTACATCTTTCATTCTCTCAATCTCTTTCATTTGTAGGAACTAAATGCAATATAATGAATGTATTTATCTGTCAACCCGGCCCAAGTTGATAGTGTCTCTCCTCACTATAAGGTTTAAATCGTGAACAACAGACTGGTGACTCCGCTGGGGAGTAACTGGTGGTTTTTTCTGCTTTAGGAGACCTAGTTTAGGGTTTCTTCCAACCCTTTTTCAGTTTTTGATTCTTTGAGAGGTCTTATAGGCCTTTATTACTTGTTCCTTACTACTTGATTCATCTCATTTTGCCGTTGCAAAGCCTGTTCCTGTCCTTCTGAGACATGTGCATTGGTTTACCCTACTTACAGTAGTGCATCTCTCCTGATGAGCGTTGGTTTATATACTGAACAGTAGCGCATCTTTTCTCGTGTGCATTGGTTTATGCACTACACAGTAGTGCATTTTCCTATGTCTTCCAATTTTCTGTGAGGGTTTGATTTCTAGTGGTTTGGTTTCATTTTCAGCCTAT
Organism: Larix kaempferi; assembly: GCA_027924585.1. Taxonomy (NCBI): domain Eukaryota; kingdom Viridiplantae; phylum Streptophyta; class Pinopsida; order Pinales; family Pinaceae; genus Larix; species Larix kaempferi. The sequence goes on from BSBM01000498.1 coordinate 6,652,172, forward strand.
TACTTTGCCTCCTTGACTGATCCTTGAGACTTCCATGTCTCTTCTGAGTCTAGTTTGCCTCTCTTGAGTCTTTTAGTTTGTTTTTACTTGCTTGAGGACTTGTTTAAGTGTCTTTACTACTTTCTAGCCCTTTTTGAAGTTCATGCACTATTCTCTTTTCGACATAGCTGCATACTTTTACCCTAGTTGCTTGTTGCAGTCATACAGACTTGTGTTCTTAACGTTTGTTGTTTGTGGCAACATTTAGCACACTTTCACTGTGTCTTATCCTTCCCATTAGGGTTTGACCTCAAGTTTTAGTCCTTAGGGTTGCTTTCAAAAGGTTGCTTGGTTTATATACTTTCTGATTCTCTTGTCAGTTTAGTCCAAGTGAGTTAAATCTTTCTAGTTATCTTTCTTTCGAGTTTGTGTGTTGGTAAGGTCATTCTTGGTTCACTTGCCTACCTTTCTGCTTGGCTTAGTGTTTTCTTAGGGTTTTGGTGCTTATGAGCAACCTTTTAGGTCTGCCTTTTCGGTACGAGCATCTCTCTTCCTTGTTTCTTTTACGCTTTGTTTCAAAGCCTAAAGTTTTTCTTTTTGGAACAAATTCGTAGCTTGAGTCTTCGTCTAATATTTGGATTTGTTTGTTTTTAACCATTTAGGTGTTTGTCTTACGCACACTTTATATTTAGATCTTACTTTCTCTTGTACAAGTTCTCTTTCTTTTACAATTATCAGAAAAAACAAAAAAAATGTTTAAGTAGCTTAGTAGTAAGGTCTATCATTATTTTAAGGTAGCATAGTTTGCTTTGAAATATTAAAAGAAAATACAAAAAGAAGTTTGATTTAAGGATTGCCTAGTTTTCGATTTTTGAAAGATTATAAACGGAAAAGAGAAAAAGTTTTGTGAATTTGAAAGCATTACTTTACATGCACTTTACTTTCAGACAAATCATTCCACACACCACACTACAACCCTTGAGTAACAAGTAGCCCTTAAAAAGAAATTTTAATAAAATTAACTAACAACATTTTTCTTTTTAGGTATACACATCATCAACTAGCTTAGGCTAGAGTTTCAAACTTAAATCACCTTAAACGATCTGAAACTGGCTTCATTACTCAACAATAGTAGTACGACTATCTATTAGGTAAATCCATCTCTATCAAATAGTCCTGGGATGCTCTACTCAAACCAGAGTTAAGCACGAGGACGTGGGCGATTGGAATTGTTGAGGATATCCCCTCACTTTCCTCTCAACCATAAACCAGAGTTGATTCACGTATGGGGGTCCTTTCGGACTTCGGGCTTTGCTACCCTGCCCATGTGTTTCGACTAGGTTGGCGACTGTCCACCCAAGTTATTTTGTATTGATGGTAGCCTTAGTATCAGACCTTTAGGGATCTACACAAGTAGAGTGGGCGGTTATTCCCACTTCACCTCAGATACACATGGAAGGTAACCGTTTGGCAGTAATCCCGGGAGGGTGGTTTGGTGATTCAAACGCTTGCACTCAGAGGGCCTCCAGAGGACACCACATAACTGACCATCGATACTCTGTTAGTCTGTTTTGGGACCTAATCATCCCAGACTTGCTTCCGAGAGTATTTGCCATTGTTTGCCTGGTTTGATTACTTAGGAAAATTTTTAGTGGTATGTTGTTTGTTCCTTAGTTGTAGTGGCCACTAGGTTTTTACTTTGTTTATTTTTATAGTTGTGGAGAACCAACATCTTCATCGGTCTCGAAGGTTGTAAAACCTTCCCCCACCCACTGTGGAGCCTCCACCGCCACCGCGACGCCGAAGGACAGACTCCCGTGGTTCTTTTGAACTTACGGAAAAAACAAATGTTCTTGGTGAACCACAACCCAGAACCCCGGATCGACAAGTCTTTGATACTGTCGAGGTTGAGGACCTAACTTCTAGAGAGTTCAATACTCCTTTCAACCCTCCTCTTACTAAACCCAACGATTCGCTTCTGGTACCTGCAGGTTTTCAACAACCTGAGTACAGTGCTTACTTGTTTACACCAGGTCTTACTATGACTAACCCAGGAGATGAGCAAGGAGTTCCACAAACTCCCACAACTTCTATGGCTACAAGGATTGTTAATCATTCTTTCAAAACACTACTACACTGAGTTCATCGTAGACTGCTTCTACCTCAACTTCGTCCTTTGGTTTTAATGTTGGTACTCTAGGCATGCCAAGCTCATTAGCTTCGACATCTACCTCAGTTCCCACCCGTACTTCTGGACCAAACAATGTCCCTTTTTCAAGGATACCCGCAGTGAATTTCACTCGGTCTTTTGCTATCCAACAATTTCAAGGTGTAACTCAAGCTATGGCTTCCACTTCCATTGTAGGATCGATTCCCTCTACATCTATGCCTGTCATGAGTACCATGACTATGCCGTCCATTACAACCACACCTGGTTTCAACCCCTAGGTAGGTTACAATGTGAATCCATTGAACATACCTGCAGGGAGTATGCCTTTCTCTTTGTTTTATGGAGGAGGGGGTAATATGTTAAACCAGCAGTATGGCGAGGCTAACACCCAGCCACAATGGATAATCACACAGGGTTTTAATCAACTTTCTTTTGGGTGGAGCAATTTCAATCCTTTTGTTTCACAACCGATGGCTGGGGGAAACCCTAAACATGGGTGGTTCCCAATACCAGGTTCCTATCTATCAAATGCCATCGGCTCAACCCCATTAAACTCTATCTCTATCTCTTGGATGTGGATTCTCTACCTGCCTCAGAACTTGGTGAAGAAGCTCCAGATACAATAGATGTGCAAGTCGACATTCAGCACCTACCTATTGACACCCCATCTCAAGACGACCCACCCGAAATCTCTCTCCATGTTGTAACTGGTGTCACCACCCCGCAAACAATGCAGGTCAGGGGATACTTGAAGAAGCTCCCTCTTACCATACTCATTGATTCTGGTAGCACTCATAAATTCATTAACCCTCGGATTGCCAAACAGGCTGATTGTTTTGTCCATCCTTGTTCCAACTTTGAAGTCATGGTTGCCAATGGGGGCACCTTACCTTGCAAGGGGAAGTGTCATAATGTGCGTATCTCTATGGAAGATTATAACCTGTGCTCTAACATGTTTGCCTTGTCCTTAGGTGGATGTGATGTAGTTTTGGACATTCAATGGTTACGCACACTTGGCCCCATCTTATGGGATTTTGATGAACTTTGGATGCAGTTTTCAGTCAATGGGACACAACACAAATTTATGGGCTTACAACTAGGGTCTCTATGCATCATCAGTTCACATCACTTAGAAAATATCCTTAAGAATAATTCACATGGTGTCATTGCTCAGCTCCATTCCCTTCATATGCACCCACAAACAGTCTCCACTACTTCCTTGGATATATATGCAGGTGTCTTTGTTGCACTAGTGGGATTGTCACCTTCATGAGACCTTTTCGGTAAGCATTTTGCTGCATCTACATCTCAGCAGGACATGATGGCTATTTTGCATACAGTACAGAAGTGGTAGCCATCCCTATTGGGGAATTATTTCTTCACCAAGACTGATCTCTAAAGTATGGAAACTTTATTGGAACAATGGGTCTCCTCCCCAGCACACCTGAAATGGGTTCTCCAACTCATGGGTTATGATTATGCGACCACTTACCAAAAGGGTAAGGAAAATATGGTGGCATATGCTCCTTCTCGCACATTTGATGACCCAGTTTCTCTTACAGCTATTTCTCTGCTTGTTCCAAATTGGTTGCAATCTGTTCAACAGGGCTATCTCTTCTATGAACTCCATGCTTCTTCATCAGCAGGGCACTATGGGTTCCTCAAAACGTATGACCAAGAAAAATGTAACTTATTTTGGCAGGGATTGAAAATGACAATTCAACGGATGGTGGTTGATTGTGATACTTTCTAGTTCAACAAGGGTGAAACGACCCTCCTTTCAGGACTGCTCGAACCCTTGCCCATCCCTACACAGATTTGGACAACTATTTCTATGGATTTCCTGGAAGCGCTCCAGTGGTATAGTACCACATCTAAAAGGACACCATATGAAGCAGTCTCTGGACAGGCACCGCCAATTCTTCTTCCATACACCTTCAGCAGCTCCACAGTTTAGGCAATTGACTCAATTCTTCAAAACCGTGATCATCTTCTTCTCATTTTGCAGGACAATCTTCACATGGAAAGAATTCAACTGAAACAACAAGCCGATCAGCACCGTTCTACGCGCACTTTTCATGTCGTTGATATGGTTCTTCTTTGTCTACAACCTTCCACGCAATCCTCCCTGAAACTCAAAAGGTGCCAGTAGCCTGGAATGCAACCCGAGGATGCTACAGGGGACCCACTCCTTCAGATTCTGCATCAATTTCCACATCTAAAGCTTTGAGGACAAAGCTTTTTCAAAGGGAGAGGGGATGTTAGGAACCCATGTCTTTACTTTGTTAGTATATTGTTGTTGGACGCATATGCTTTGTAAGTTGTCCCATAGTATTTGTTGATCCATAGTTTGTGTTATTGTTGTTGGCGCATATGCTTTGTAAGTCGCCCATAGTTTTATTGATCCATAGTTTGTATTGGCCCATGGTTTGTATTCACACAAGGTATTGACCCATGGTATTGGCACTTAGACTTAGTATATAAGTGTGTGTTGAGGCCTATGAAGGCACCGTGAAGTTAATTGTATTGAGCTTGCTCAAAGGAGGTTGCCCCCTCGAAGTGGCCTGTGATCCATATAAAAGTGATTCTGAGTTCTATTATTTCTGATATCTTGTGTATTTGCATTAATTAATTATTGCAGGTTCTTCACACCTATCCATAAAAACACACAGTGAAACATGTATATATTTTTCAAATTTAAGAATACTCGCTAACAAAGCAAGATATAGATTGTTGAATTCAATAGTTCATAAAAGATCTTACCTTGGTCGCCTCTATATCTATATGTTAATTATGTGTGTGCCATTTTAGCTTCCATTGATATGATATAGATTGTTGAATTCAATAGTTCATAAAAGATCTTTCCTTGATCGCCTTTTCCCTATACATAGACATGGCCTTCTAGGGGTATGCCATATGGCATTTGCTTATGTTGTTTTGTTGTATGCAATATTTCAAGAACACACAATTTATTTATAAATGTTCCACATCCATAAAAACATAGACTAAAACATGTATAGGTTTTGCAAATTTAAGAATAGTCATCAACAAAACAATTTATATCTTTATAATGAGATACTGCATTGTTGCAGGCCCAGTCTAAAGGCTAGAACAAAAAATGTCATTAAAGAAGATAGATTTGATGCATAGATAATTGCTATCCTCCTGTAAAGTTTTGGATATTGAATTAATAGTCATGATTTTCCATACGTTTCCAATGTGTCATGGCAGTTTTTTTCCCAAAAACAAAACATGGTAGCCTCATGCATTCATATTGTAAAATGTGGTTGTTAAAAAAATAGAATACAAAGTGTACATTTTGTGTTTTAGGTAACAAGTGAAAGGATACAAGTTCAACTTTGCAGGTTCTGACGGTGCAATTAGACAAAGCTATAGCATTTTCTTTAGAATTTTCAAAGAGGTGACAATTTCACGAAATTATGACAAAATCCTTTGGGTTTCAAAAAACCATCGGGTTAGATAAGAACTTGGCAATTTGTTTATACTGGCTATACAAGCATTTGACAGATTTGTTTTTATTCCTTTTCGTTTGTGCGCTACAATTTCTTTTTTTAACTAATGTTGGGGTTGTTGTGACAATTGATGCTTTCCAATGTGTACATTTTTTTGTTGGAATTTCAGTTTTTAGTTTAATGAAGGTTATTTGTGCAAGAGAAATTTAGTTTGTACATAGATCATGCATAATATTGTTTTGTTACAGATGGTTAGAGTGTCTAGTATCAATTACAAAAATTATTCTTGATTTTTTATGTCCCTGATAGGGCACATACATATTTCATGGAGGATTCATTAGTTTAATCAACACATTGTAATATTTGAAAATATTTTACATAGTTTCTAATGTCTGTGTGAAAACGTATTCTTGAAATATGTTTTGTTGATTTATATCGTTGACATGGGACATATATATTTCATGGAAATTTGTAATATCCCTTCAAAGGAAAGTCCTTGGATTCACCTTGTTTTGACTCGAGGTTTTTATTTACAACTAGTTCCAAACACCTCCAAATGATTTCGAATTTGGGGAGGAAGGTCTTGATGGGGAATAGGACATATCAACACACCTATGAGAAATCAAAACATTTTATATTCCCATCCATGGTCTACAAATTTCATGGGAAGAAGTTTCAGAACAAGACTAGTTAATTTGAGAAGTGGAGATCCCCCCTAGATCTGACATTAGATGCTCTTCGAAACACTATATGGACTTCACTAATTCTTGGTCTGAGGCTTGGATCTGTTAGAGGAAATTAGGAAGAGTATATCTGCAGCATTATATTTGGTTTTAGGGTCGAATAGGAATCTTAATGAACAACATATTCTAGAGTCTATATTTTGAGGTTAAATTAGGGGGCAAGGAGTCTCGAATTTATTCATAAACCATAGTAACACTTCAGAGTTCTGCACACATCATTTGGGCCATAAAATTAAATTCATATGTATCTCATAATATGATAAATAACTCAGGAAAATCTGATATAAAACAGGTAAAATATCATTCCAAAATCACTATGCAAATGTCATGGGGAAAATGGCTTGTATCTCTTCCTTGAATGTAAATATCACTTGAAATACATAATGCTTAGAAATGTGGCTATGATGATATTATTATTACATAGTTATACAGTAGCAAAAATTTCCATGAAGTTGAAATGAAAGTCCTTCACGAACTATATGCAACAACAAGTGTGCCCTTGCACATTTACATGACATTGAGAGAAGGATAGTAGAATAGGCATAGAGAAGAATGAGGGAAGATGAACTCAAGCTCAGTACGGGTTTAAACCCGCATAAAAACATATCCATGCAGCTCTGTTGAGAGGTATGAATTTCCTCTCCAGCAACCAACTAGGATGGGAATCTTGCACCCTCGAAATTGGTTCTAAGGAAAGAAGGATAAGCATCCACCTTGCAAGGACAAGCTATGCTCTCCAATTTTTACCAAATGAGAAATGATCAAAATCTAGTATCCTTATTTATTATTGTATTTTATTAACCTCCCAAGGCCTCCTTAGCTCTAATTCCCTCCAAGAGACTCATCCCAACTTGAATTAGGAAGAGATTTCCATGAATGCCACGTGTCCATCTTTTCCTAGCTCTCCTCTTCCATTAATTTGAATGGGAGAATCTTGGCTTCCATAACTCCCCTTGTGCGCCCTCTTGGAAATTGGTTTTAGCCCTGACATGTCATATATGTTATATGTTAGCAATTAGGTCTGAACATTTTCATAAGTGTCATAGAATCTTCATCATCATTGTCATAGGAGTTAGGGAATCTAGCTCCTAGTGTCACAATTATTCTAAGATGCATCTTCCTCTTCCATGGGAGTTAATCTTCCTCTCCAATTCAACCTTACATGATTCATGCCATGAATAATACCTCTTCAGCCCCCCCAAGTATTTTACCCTTCATCTTGAACTCGAATTGGTGAGAGAATTATGCCAAGTGTAGTGGGGAATCTTGCCACATCTGGGTCCCACAAGCTCTTACGTTCCCTCATGGTCAAATGCCACCTTATTTTCTTTTTATTATTATTTAATTGACCTATTTAATTTTAATTTGTAATTCTAAGGTCATTTTGGGTCTTGTAGCTCCTTTATTCCAACTTTTAATGCTTCCACCCCCAACCTAGGGAACTAGTAATTTTCCTCCATGATAGTTCATTTGGATGGGGATATTAAAAAATTTGAATTGGGAATTTTCTCTTAATGTGACCCACCTTGTCCATTTGGATTTAATTTTAAATTATTACTAACTTGGACATCATTCTCGGCAATTATTTGACCCTTAGCATCAATTTGACAAACTATCATGGATATGGCCAAGTGGCTTAGGCCAGTGTGACCCAATGAAAAATTTGGGGACATGACAAATCCTCTCCTTCCAATATTGCTTGTCATCAAGCAATTTCAAACATGGATGTTGAATAACCTACTTTCTTTCCAAAAATTTGCTTCCAAAATTTTCCTTCCAAAACTCTGAGTAGTGGAACTCATGTACTACAATTGTGTGTTTCCAAAAGCAAGGAGATGTGGGTTTTCTTTTTCATATTGATATCCCCTATGACATCACCACTAAAAACCAAAATTTTAATTCAATCCATCAAAACAATTTTTTTACAATTACTCTTTACCTCTTTCATATTTTGGAAACCCTTTATGATACCACTGTATAATTCTTTGAAGTTTCCACTAAGTTGCCCAACTTTGAGTCTTCAAGATTCCATGAAAATTTTAGAGAGGAACCACCATGCTTGTTGCTGCACTACTCTGATTACAATCACCTTATTAGGTGGGGACCCAATCTCCCATACTACTTGTTTCCCCAAAAACTTGAAACCAATGAGACTAAAATTTATCCCAGGGTCCCATTGCTTGTATTGCACTCCAACAATTAGGAGTGCTCTCCAACCCATACCATCAGGAAAGAGAATTCTTGGATCCCATTTCGTTGTATGCATTCTTCAAAACATCATAAGTACAAAATATAGATCATTAAAGTACATAAAAGCATAATAAAAATGTACATCAAGGAGGTGCCTCATCAAAGAATCATGAAAGTGCTTATACCTCCAAGTAAGTAGACCACCATTTGCCAAGTGCATACAAGCATCAAGTGACCAATCAAATCTGATCCAATGACATAGGTGAGGATCCCATGTCCTATAATGCTGCTCGAAAAGGATGTAAGATGCATCAAAATAGTCAACCATGTGTTCTTTCATCCAAGAAGTGAATGAAGAATCTCCACTAAAATCTGAACCAAGTAGGGAGCAAAGAAAACAATGAGCCTTCAAGGGGCTCAGAGAAGTACGATTTGTGGATCCATGAACATGTGTATCATCAATAAATAAAAAAGGATGTTGCTGCCAATAAGAATTTTCTCCAATCATATATCTCTTCACCCAAGTATTGGATGAAGTTCCTCCAACATCAATTGAACTAAGCAAGGAGCAAGGAAAATCATGAGTCTTCAAGTGACTCAAGTGAACATCATAAGTGCATCCATGTATATGTGCATAATTAAGAAATAAAAAAGGATGCTTCCGCCAATAATAATTTGCTCCAATTGTATATCTCTTCACCCAAGTATTGGATGAATTTCCTCCAACATCAATTCAACTAATCAAGGAGCAAGGAAAATCATGAGTCTTCAAGTGACTCAAGTGAACATCATAGGTGTATCCATGTAGATATGTATAATCATAAGATAAAAAAGGATGTTGCTTGAAATGTAAATAATAAAGTGCTCTAATTATTTCATCATCTAAAGGAGAGATAGGAGTTTCATACTCCTCATGTGGCACCATCAAAAAGAAACTTTTCACCCATACTTCACTAGGATGAATGCTGCAAAATATGGAAGTGTAGGATGTAAGAGAATGAACCAACTCACCCAAATGATCAGAAAATGAAAATTGTTGATGTATATGTAACTTTAGAATGTATTTCAGATATGTATATTGTACCCCTACAGAGAGGTTATTGTTCCTCTGTACGGAAGTGTCGTCATTTGTATTTACAAGTGTCATAACTTATACTTGATGGGTTATTAGACCACCTTGATGGGGTCGACCCTGTATGAGTCTTATGGGTTAAAGGGTTATTAGACCACCCTAGTGGGGTCGACCCAGTTAGTATTATGTTAAGTGGTTAAGTTGGGGCCGACCTAGTTAGAGTTAAAAGGAAAGTCAAGTTGTGTATAAATAGAGTGAGGGTGTCACTCTATTTAATCATTCGCTTATTCATCTAACTCTCTCATTGAGTGATGTGCACTAGTGGAGGAGGAGAAGCTGCTAGGAGTCTATCTCTTATGCTTGGGTTATTGTATCATTGCTCTATCTATCTATGAGAAAATTATTGGGGTTTTTCACCTTCTTGGTTTTCCCCAAGGAAACTCTGTGTCTATTGTCTCTTGTTATTTATATATTGTGCTTGTTATTCTCTCAAATAAGATCCTAGATCATATTGAATTAATGCTCAAAATCTAACATGGTATCAGAGCTAACCTGAGAAGAAGACATTGTGTAGTTGTGGAAGCTAGGGCTTCTTGTTTTTTTTGGGTTTATATCCACATATCTTAAAAGGCATAAGGCTAGATTGAATCTCCTTGCAAGGGCGCATCTTTCTATCGAAACATAATTCAATTCTTAGCACTTTTAGTTTTTGACCTAAAAATTAGGCTTTCTGCAAAAATTGGAATTTTTGAAATCCGAGACCATGGCTGGAAGCTCCTCAGAAAAATAGAATTTTAGATATTTGGATCGAAATTTTTGGTTGGGTAAAACTCCGGGAAAATCAAACCCTAGTTTGGGGTCTTGTCCTGTGAATCCAAAAATTAGGGTTTCTGCAAAAGTTGGAATTTCTGAAATCTGAGATCATAGCTAGAACCTCCTTGGAAAAATTGAATTTTAGAGCTTTGGATCGAACTTTTTGGTTGGGTGAAGCTCCGGGAAACTCTAACCCTAATTCAGGGCCCTCCAGAGTGAATCCTAAAGTTTCAAAAGCAATTTTGAGGGGTGAAACTTTGCAGTTTTCAAATTCTGAGTATACCAACTTGATCCGCTCATCAAGGTGCATCTTTCTATCCTTTCCAAAGTTTGAAATTCAAAGTTTGAATTTTTAGGGTTTCTCTGACAAACCCTAATCCAGCACCAGATCCAGTTTTCAGCAAAACAAGTGGTAAGACCTAAATCTTTTCTATTTCCATTTGAAGTACTCTTTAAAGATGTCCCACCACACCAAACTTGAGGATAAGCTTGAAGGGGATGATAACTTTCGAGCATGGAAGTATAGGATTGGGTTAATCCTGGAAGAGAGTGAGTTGGACACTTACATAAGTAAAGAGATCCATGTGCCAGAGGGAGAAGAGGCTAAGGCCTTACACAAGAAAAACTTGGTCAAGGCTAAGAGGATCATTGCTGATTCTATCAAAGACCATCTCATACCACATGTGTCATCTCTGAAGACACCCAAGGAGATGTTTGATTCCTTGACCAAGCTATTTGAAGGGAAGAACATATATTGGAAGATGTCCTTGAGAAAACAATTGAAGAATATCAAGATCCAGAATGCGGAGACCATGCAGTCTTATTTATCAAGGGTCTCCCAAATAAAAGAACAACTTGAAGTTGTGGGAGAAGATATAGAGAATGGAGAAGTGGTAATGACCACTCTTAATGGCCTTCCTAGGTCATGGGATTCCTTCATCCAAGGAATTTGTTCTAGGAGGAAACTTATCACTTTTAGTAGGCTGTGGAAAGAATGCTCACAAGAAGAAGCTCGAATTGTAGCTCGAGAAGAAAAGATGGGGAATGAAGACCAAGCTCTCATAGCACACTCCAAGAAGCATGATGACAAGAAAGGGCATCATCATAGTAAGAAAGAAAGGCACCACCATCAGAATCAGAGGGGTAACCCCAAACCTCAATGTTAACACCCAAAAAGTGTTCACTACCTCATCTACCTCATTACATGGCTCATTTGTCCATTTTCCTACCATATTTCCCTTAAAAACCCTGAAAATCCCACTAAAAATCCTCAAAAAGGCCTAAAATGCCTCCAAAAGGCCACAAAACCATCAAAATAGCCTCAAAAAAGCTAAAAAAACCCCCTTTTTCCTCCAAAAATAACAAAATCCCTCTAAAAAGGGAATAAAAAATATAAAATAATGAGGAAAAGGAGGAAAAAACCCTATACAACTGCCTTAAACCATATGGTTCCCAAAACCATGGGTCAGCACTCCACCACCAAAAAACTATAAATAGGTGATGGAGATCCCTTATTTCATATCCACAATCAAGTATGCCCTTACTCTGCCAAAATCTCTCTCGAAACCCTAGTTCACCATTGAACTACTTTCACCTTGAGAGCCCCTTTTGGCTCTAGCCCTCGCCTCTACCCAAAATATCAAAGTTGGTCCTCCAAGGACATTAGTAAACACCTTATAGTTTTGATATAACTTCCTACATTGTTAAAACACTAATTTGTCATTCAAATTATTTTTTTCCATATTGTACACATTAAAACATTGTTAATGTATACAATTTTCAATCTTGCATGAGATTGATTCCTCTACAGGGGGTGGTAGTGTACTTGGTGTTGTCGTATATAAGGAAGCAACAACCAACACTGAGGTCATATTTTCAACATGTCATTTTGTTAATACGTGTCATTTTGTTAATACATGGTAGTTCATTAATTTTTTAGATGGTCTAATATATATGATTAGTTGAAGTTGCAGGAACTACATTCTCAACAGGATGTGGGAGACATCGGTTTGAGTAAATTTTCCATAGGTGGTTGTAACATACCCAATTACCTCATAACCAATTCAGGAAAACGGGGTATAAAATTGTTCCTTTAACTTTACTCAAACATCCAAATATGTTAGTACCATTGGTTACCTATTATAATGATAAGAGTGCATTTGCATTTCGATTATAAGTGACAAGAACATTGACTCTAACATTCTTAGGGTATAAAATTCAAGGATACAATCAACCTTTCATAAGTGTGATAATTCTACTAGCTTGATTCACTAACACAAAGTTCATTCATGAATTTGAATTTAATTTTCCAAGCATAAGTCATACAATTCAAATAATCAATGGTTAATATAGGATAGTCATCTTATCATTATAGAACAATCCTACTAGATTTCTTTTAGAGGGATTATATTAATTATGATTATAAACTCATGAATATATATTCTCATGTTAATCATTTTCACCTAGTGAACCTCTATGCAAATTAAGACGCTTAACCATACCATACTTTCCTTGATGGAATTGATTTAATGCTGAGAGGGGGGGTGAATCAGTATTAACGCAGTTATGAAATTTTTTAACTTCTTGAACAAATTATTCTAAACTTAATCTTGATCATCAATTATGCATAAACATGTAAAAGGATTCATTCACATATACACAAATAAAAGAACACAGAACACACATAATTTCTATGTGGAAACCAAAATGGGATAAAACCACAGAATGATCTATTATAATGAAAAATATTACATTCAAGGAAGCAACGACTTCCTATGTTTACCAACACCCACTAGTACATGTGCACATTTTTCCCACGGAAAACTATTGCTATTGCAACACTTATGCATTGCTATAGCGACGGACACAACCCCATATTTTCATGGCAACATTTTCATCGTTGTATCAACACTTCGAACGTTTCGTCGCTATGGCGATAGGAAAGATATGAAATGTGGCGTGTTTGGACTATGTTTAAAAAAACCAATACGCATCGCTATAGAAATGTAACGTCGTCTCTATAGCAACACTTCATCATCGCTATAGCGACATAAAATACTTGTTAGTTGCTTTCCTGGTTATCAATACTCTATCGCTATCGTGACGATGTCTGGGTCCAGCCATCACTATACCGAAAACGGACTGTCTCTATAGAGACATTTCGTCAAGCAAATTGCGATGGACTTACTATACAAACGATGATCATTTCGTCGCTTGTATAGCAAATCCGTCGCCATGTGCTTGATGGAACGTCGCTATAGTGACGCTACGTGCACAACATAGAGATGGATTTGCTATACAAGTGATGGAATGATCGTCGCTTGTATAGAAAATCTCTCGCCATGTGCTTAACGAAATGTCTCTATCACGATGCGTCACGCACAACATATCAACGAATTTGCTATAGTTTGCTATTCAAGCGACGGAATGATCGTCGCCATGTGTTTCATGAGTGTCACTGTAGAGATAGTTCCTTGGATATAATGACAAAATATGCCTGCAAGTTTCATCACTATAGCGATGGTGCCTTGGATATAGCAATGAAATAGGCCTGTAAGGGGCTTGAAAAATGCCTGCAATTTCAAGCCCCTTGCAGGCATATTTCATCGCTATATCCAAGGAACCGTCACTATAGAGATGCCCGTCAAGCACATGGCGACGATCATTCCGTTGCTTGTTTATCAAATCCGTGCACAACATAGCGACGCATTTTCTATACAAGCGACAAAATGATCGTCACGATGTGCTTGGCGGGCGTCACTATAGTGACGGTTCCTTGGCTATAGTGACGAAATATGACCGCAAGGGGATTGAAAAATTCCTGCAAGTTTTGTCGCTATAGAGACAGTGCCTTGGCTATAGCGACAAAATATGCCCGCAAGGGGCTTGAAAAATGCTCACAAGTTCTGTTTGTATAGCAACGATGTCTGAACTTAAAAAAAAATAAAAAATTAAAAGGTCAGAGGTCATTTGAATAAAGGTATAATTCTTAACGTGGTATAATTCAACTTCTATACATTAAAAATTACACAAAATTTTTACAATTACAAGTTCATCTTACTTACTCAATTTCAACTTTTGTTAATTTCTAAAACAATGAAAGGAACTATCAGGATGTTGAACAAAAACAAATTTGCACAGATGATATCTAAACTGCATAATTATGTCAACATCATCAATATTTTTGGATATCTCTATGTCTAGGCCTAACATAGGTATTAGACTTATAATGTATGGAATTACAGATGGGTAAGATGAAAGGGTGAACTAGAGACAATGGTCCTTTCTGTTGGCTCTATATATGTTCTTTAAGTTCAACAAGATAGACCCAGGTTCTGCACGGTTTAGGGAACCAACAAAACCACTTTTCACCGGCCCTCTCAGCAACAGTCTACAAACAGACTAAGATCTCACACGAGGCGAAGTTATGGGGAGGTTGCTGTTGGCTTGGTTTTGCAACCAAGCTTAGTGCTATGGGAACCTGCTAACTAATAGCAGCAGTTTCAATATTAAGCAAAAACAATAAACTAAATATAAAACTAAACTAAACTAGCATGTGCATTTTTGAATTAAAAAACAAGAACAAGAAATATAAAAAATAATTTTGTATTGAAAATGGGGGCAAGCACGTGCTTGCAATAATAATACCTCCAAGTGATGAAGGTGTTGAGTAGCTCCAATGGTGAGCAGCTCCAATCTCCAAAGGGTCCTTTCTCCAAGGTAGCTACAATGGCCAAAAGCTCTAGGGAGATTTTGGCAGCATGAGGATAGGAAGATGGATGGATGTGAAATGAGGAGCCCCTACCACCTTTTTATAGGTTTTGGTGGTGGGGAATACCATCGTGGTTTTGTGGAAACCAATGGTATTGACCAACATGGTTTAGGTACTTTTCCCTCCTTTTTCCTTTTTTGAATAAAATTAATATTTTTATTCCCTTTTTAATATTTTTGGGAATTTTGGACCCTTTTTGAGGGTTTTTTTATGCTTTTTTAGGAAAAATGATCTTTTTGAGTGGGAAAAGGGGTGTATTAAGGTCTTTTGGTGACCTTTTGTTGGCTTTAGAGGCTCAGATAGTGGAAAAAGTGGACAAATGGGTCATGTGAATAAGGAAATGAGCTAGTGAGCACTTTTTAGGTGTTAACAGATTGCCCCCTGATGTGTGAGGGCAGGAGCTCATCGTATGGCCGATAGACATCATAGTTATTTTGTATTTTTTCTGGGGTTTTGGGGAGGGGAAGAGACCGATTGGAGACTGGATCTGCGTTCCTTGGAAGCTGCAAAAAATAAACAATATTACATGGCCTCAAAATGAATGAGGAATAATCTCTGATAATGGACGAGGCGGGCATACCCATGCTCGTATCAAGACATATACATAACAATTAGTCCCAAGAGGGGGGATCTAATACATAAAAAATATACTAGTACATCATAATGCTCCAGAGGGGACATCATTTCGGGATGTACTCATGATCATAACATGGCTGATCTCAATATCTGATACACTGGAATAACTGCAACAACCGTTCTGAATAAGGTCTCAGAAGGGTTGATGAACTGCTGAAACTGAAGGTGTCCAACATCTGTAGGGATTCAATGACTGAGAGTCATCTCTGAGAAGTACATGTACATGTAGCTATATACTTGAGGGAGTATAAAACTGGGGTACATCTGAATACTGTCTCCATGAGCAACCTGGATATCTATAGAAAAGATGTAACTAGTTGTTACCATAAGTAGACTCTCAAATGTGGAAGAGTGAGGTGGTATCCGGGGTCTTAGACTAATAACTTAAAGGACCAATACCCTATGCGAGTCTCAACGATGCGATCAAGGTGTTGAAGTCGAACATGTGAGAAACAACCATTTGGAGAAGCACTGAGGACTCTTCTCGAAATGATTCGTAGGCACTCATCATAAATGGTGATGAGTCCAAGACACAGGGACCTCTAGGTCTATCCTCTGGAATAAATTTGGTTGTCGTCGACAGAGGGAGACTAGAAACTAACAAGGAAATGATGTTTCCTTGATAGGAGCACGAGGTGTAGAACTGAAGTGTGGTAGTACTGATGGTAGGACTGACATACTTGTGGGGATGGGAAGTAACTGGGGTCATATAGTGGGTAGACTCAAACTTCCTTTGTTCAGAGCATGATAACATGGTTGACCTGGAAGCTTCGGGAACTGACTTGTAGGTGTGGGTATCATTGCTTTTAAGGACTGAAGGGTACATATTGACTCTGGGGGGGTCAAGCTGATGGGTGCTGTCGAGGGATTCTTAGGGTGACATACTGCAGAATACTCTGAACAAAGGTGACCAAAATGGGGAAGCTGCCCTATGAGTAGACGTGATCTATTGTGGCACCGAGAGGCACCATTGGGTCCTTCTTCGTAGTTTTAATGACATCCAAGAAGGGATAAAAGTGTGCTCTAAAATGGTACTGTCCTGTGGATTTTGTGAGCCTAGGACTGTTCGTGCTGATTGGTGCTTTCATTTTTAAGGAGTCTGAAAATGATAAGAAGACTCTGCAGTGGTAATGATTACTGTCCTGTTGGTTTTACGAGCCCAAGATGGTGATTGCTCGTGGTCGCTTTCATGTTTAGAGAGTCTGAAAGTGGTAAGTGGACTCCATTGGTGTTCTTTTTCGTAAGTTAGTCTCCAAGGCCCGAAAAAGAATAAAATGATGGAAATGGAGAACTCTTCTAGCCAATGTGGCTAGAGTATTCTTTTTTCGTAATTAGTCTACAAGGTTTGGAAAAGGGGTAAACTTATACCAGGTAGATGCCCTTTCAGATACGTTTAGCGAGCATGAAAGGAAGCAAGGTTGCTCGATGATCTTTTCATTGTTTTAGGAGTCATAAAAGAGCTTAACAGAAACTCCCTAAGTGCCTTTTTCGTAAAAGGGATTGCTCGGCCCGAAAAAGGGATAAAATTATACCGAACAAAAAAGGGATTGATGAGAGTGAGAAAAGGTCTCAAGCATCATCATGAGTGCGAAAAAATGAATCCGGTGACATGGGGGGGGCCAAAAAAATGGTCAAAAAATGGACCTGGTGAAAACTGGAAAAGGAAAGAACGGTCAGTCATGGACAGTGGTGTCCATGCGGTTTACTATGGGTAAAACCGCTTGAGGTACAACCCGTTGCGTGGGTTGCGGAGGGGGTTGCATTCTGAATCGGTCAGAATGTATGCCCCCTGTCCGAGACAAGTGTGTATAATATATGGGCCTTGCCACATGGACACAAACTTTCCTTTCCCAGTTTTGTCATGAGCCTGGTCGTAGGCGAGGACAAGGTCCCCTTCAGAAAAAGCTCTTGGGTGGACGTGTTTATCATAATTCAATTTGGATCGGTTCTTGGCTACTTCCATGTTTTGAAGGGCTGCGCACCGATCTTCATCGGCCTGCTCCAGGAGTAGTAAGCGTTGCTCAATTGGGGCAGTGTCCAATAAGAGTTCAATGGCCATATGAAGGGTTGGAATCTGGCACTCAACGGGGAGGACAGATTCGACACCGTGAACTAAGTGGAAAGGGGCAAAACCGGTGGCGGTTTTAGTTGATGTGCGGTATGCCCATAGTGCCAGGAAGAGCATGTGGTGCCAATTTGACTTTTGTTTGTCAACAATGCGCTGAAGGATGGTTTTCAAAAAAAAAATTATCGCTTCGACCTGGCCATTTCCTTGGGGGTAGTAGGCAGAGGAAAAATGGTGTTCAAATTTCAATAAGGTTGATAGTTCTTTCCAGATGGCGTCTTTGAAGTGAGAACTGTGGTCTGAGACAAGTTGCTTTGGCACTCCAAAACATGCGATAACATGGTTGAGAAAGAACCGTGCTGTGGTTTTGGCTGTGCAATTGTAAGTTGGCATGGCCTCTGCCCACTTGGTGAAATAATCTACGGCCACAATAATATGTTTTTACCACTGGCTGACGTGGGATTGCAATCAAGGAAGTCGATGGCCCATTTGCAAAATGGTCCAGCAGTAGCGACTGGATGAAGGGGGGCGGGTGGGGTTCTTCCTTTGGGGGAAAAAAGTTGACAGTTCTGGCAATGTTTGACTATGGTGATGCAATCAGTAAATAATGATGGCCAAAAGTAACCTGCACGAATGATTTTTTGGGCGGTGGCCATGCCAGAGAAATGGCCTCCGCAGGCACCGCTATGACAATCATTGAGGACTTGTTCCGCCTCACTATGGGATAGGCAACGTCGTAGGATGGTATCAACACCGCGTCGATAAAGTACATCCCCTAACAAGAGGTATCGGGGGGCTTGGTGATGTATCCGACGGCATCCGTCACGATCGATGTGGGGTCAAAATTTCTGTGTGCAAAGGTAAATTAGGATGTCACCGTACCATGGGTCGTCAGACGAAATAATGAAGATGTGATCGTCAATCAGATCTGTTTGAATAGCGGGTGATGACGAAGAGGATGGGAGGTCAGTGATGAGGTGGGCGAGTGCGAGGGCTTTGGTGCTCTTGGGAGTTTTGAAAGTGAGGTCATACTCCTAGAGGATAATGACCCATTTAGCAACACGACCTTGTAGGAGCTGGCGGTTTAGGAGATAGACCATGGGGTTGGAGTCGGCAACAACTGTGGTATGACTGAGCAGAATGTAGTGTCGCAATTTTTGGACGGAAAAGACTACAGCTAGGGCCAATCTTTCCTCGTACGGGTAACGTAGGGGTGGGCCAGACAAGGTCTGGCTGACGTAATAAATGACATGCTCTCGGTGAGAGGCATCTTCTTGGACCAAGACTCCAGACACGGCATGTTCGGATGCCGAGACGTAAAGGATGAAGTCCTGGGAGAAATTCAAAGGGGATATTAAGGGGGCTTGTGTGAGGGATTTCTTGAGGGCGTCGAATGCCATGTCTGCTTGCTCATCCCAAACAAAGGGTATGTGGGTACGAAGTAGGCGTAAGAATCCATGAACTTTGGTGGCGTAATTAGGCACGAAGCGATGAAGGAAATTGGACCGCCCCTGCAAACTCTAGAGTTTTCGAAGCGTGCGTGGAGAGGCAAGGTCTAAGATGGCTTTGACTTTCAAGGGATCAACAGTAATTCCATCCTGGGAAACAATGAAACCCAACAAACGGCCTGCAGGAACGCAAAAGACACACTTGTGTGGGTTCAAGCGGATTTTATATTTGCGACAACGCAGGAAAACTTGCTGGAGGTCATTAAGGTGGTCTGATCATTTCCAGGAATGAGCTGTAAGGTCATCAAGATAGACCAGCAGGATATGGACCAAGTCATGAAAAAAATAGGTCATGGCCCGCTGGAAGGTGGCACTAGCATTTTTGAGGCCGAAAGGCATGAGACGATAGGCAAATGTGCCCCATGGGTTGGTAAAGGCAGTCTTGTACTGATCCTCCTTACGGATCTGAATCTGGTTGTATCCAAAAAAACCATCCATGAAAGATAGGACTTCATGTCCTGCACAGGCATCGATGAGTTGGTCAATGAATGGTGTGGGGAAATTGTCTTTGGGACAGGCGCGGTTTAAGTCATGGAAGTCAGTACATACTCTAAGGGTGCCTTGTTTTTTGTTGACGGGAACGGGGTTTGAAACCCATGTGGTATAAGGAATAGGATAAATGAATCTTGCTTCGTGAAGTTTCTCAACCTCGGCTTTAACAGCGGGGAGCTTGGAAGGATGAATGGGTCACTGTTTCTGATGAACGGAGGGGACATCAGGCCATGTGTCAATGTGGTGCTCTATAATGGCGGGGTCAAGACCAGGCATTTCGGTATAGGACCAGGCAAAGACATCACGAAATTCTTGAAAAAAAAATTTGTATGCCTGAGTCTCCGCTTGAGTGCAAGATGCACCCAGCGAGATTAGCTCAGGTTTCCCAGGTGTGATAGAAATGTCTATTTGTATAATGGGGGAAATGTTTGACATGTTCCCTTCTTCGAAGGCATCCAGTGCTGGGATGGGGTCCTTGAGCCAATCGACCTTAATGGGTATGAAATCTTTCGATTCAACCGATAGCTGATTAGATGTAGTGGATGTAGATGCTTCCGGGAGGAAGTATGAGCGATGATGCATATCGTCCCAAGGGTAGTCGGGTGCAGTGAGTGTTTCCAAAATTTGCTCATCAGTTTGGAAGTAGTCAGACCACAAATCAAGGGGTTGTGGTTTGAAAGTGGTAGTCGAAGAGATCATATAAATGGTGTTAATCTCTCCAGATGAGGATGATACGAGAGGGAAGATCTCCTGAATTGTGGAGGGTGCCGTCTTAAGGTCCAAATTGTTCATCTTGTAGAGAGCTACTCTGTAATTTGGGATGTCAGGATAGTGATGTGAGTAGTGGCCGTAAATACCGCATATCGCACAAGGATGGTTGGTACGCAGGGATTTATCATGAGGCATGGGGTTTGGGTCAATTTTGACAACCGAGATGTTGGGGTCGTCGTCAAGCATTTGCATGTGTTCCTATAATGCAGGTAACTGTGGACACTGATGGGTTGGATGGCCTAACTCATCACACAACGAGCATTTAGGAGGAGCACGGAACACAGGGGGAGGTTTAACTACTTTGGGTGGGGGTACCGCAGTGTATGGTTGTGGGCCTCTGCCCCCAGTGGGCCTGATGATAGGAGGGGGATTCGTAGATGACGAAGGAGTAGTGATACCGGGAGGTGGTTGAGTAGAAGTGACAATGGGTTGCACCAGTTGCAGGATGACATTTGGTGTCGGTGGGGGAATGGGAGGCAAAATATACCACACGGGTAATCCCAATGTTAACCCGGGGAGACTAAGGGTAGCCATAAACGAAGCGCTTACTACGCCTGAGGGAGGAAATAGAAAGGGGATTTTGTGGATGGGTGTAACACCAATGTGACTAGGGACCAATGGTGGTTTAGGTAACAAGGAGGGTTGATTACCAGGTGTTTGTGTATTCTGTGAAAGAGTACAGAGGTTTGCGACGTGGGTTTCCGGTGATGGTGGTGGAATGGACCGGAATGTAGAAGTCATCGGCGCGTCGGAGTAAAGTCCGGGTCCCACAGAGGAAACAAACAAGGTAGTTTCACCACAAACAGGTTGTTCAACCATGGGGAGAACATTTTCAGGTGCGGCGGGGGCCTTGGGATCGTAATAGGTGAGTTGGTCGACCTTGACCACGCGTCCCTCATGGGGGAACATCATGGTACGAAAAATGGATGAGGCAACAGCCCGCATGGCATACATGTAGCTGCGACCAAGTAAGAGGTTATAGTCAAGTTGGGCATTGATGACCTCTATGTCGATGAGCACGGTTTTACCAGCCAGTTGGACGGGTACATTAGCTAATAGACCTTGGGGTTGAGCCGAACGGCCGTCGTAGGCTCGCAACGCAGTGGTGGACTGCTGGAGAGTAGGTGATCCCAACTTCTGCCAAAAAAATGTGGACATAACGCATGTAGAGGCCCCTTCATCGATAATGCACTGATGGATGACAAGATTCCGAATGGAAACAAAAACTTGGAATGCTAAAGTGGAAGGCAGTTGTGGTTCAGATTGGTCCGAATCGAATGTCATCAGTTGTGAATCAATGGGGTCAATAGAACCAATAGCAGAGAGCAAAGTCTTGCTCTATGAAGGACAGTTTTTCAAGACTTCTAAAGCAAACATGGCTGCAGGAGATTGGGCTAAGTCATCGAAAATGTTGTAATTCGACGCAGCACGAGCATTGGGATTATTGTTAATGCGACGAAGTGGGAAGCGAGGTGCTTTAGAAGCGCCATCGAGTGGAGCTGGAGGTATACGTAATGTCTGATCTATGGGATTAACGTTATTGTTTTTGTCGGCAGGAGGGGCTTCAGAGGTGGAGCCGTATTGGTTCCGATGGGTTTGGAGGTTGGCATCGGCGGTTGACATCGTCAACAAATGGTGAGTACCCGAATCGAACATGGGTTGATCACGAGCTGCATAAGTGATCTGCTGTGGTGGCGCGTTACCCTGAGGGGGAGCTAATGGCTGAGTGTTCACTACACCTTGGTTTGGAAAGGGGTTTTGCAGCACCAAAGGTTGATGTTGAGGTGGTGGAGGGTTGGGTGGCGGCTGAGGAGCCGCTTGCCCCTGACGATGGGCATCGTCAGTCCAAATTTGCCGAGCTCGCTCCAAATGTGGGCAAGCGTGTGTGTAATGACCATAAACCCCGCAAATAGAACAAGGATGGTTTGTTCTGAGGTTATTGTTTTTGGGCTGCCCGGGATTACGATCCGGATTCCGATTGGGGGGAGCAGCGTTATTATTTTGCGGAGGATTGGGAGGTGGAGGACCTTGGTGTTGTTGGTGGTTGTTACCGCGGTTACGTCCTCTTCCACGGTTCTGTTGCCCACCCTGGTTGCGTTGGTTGTTTTGGTGCTGGGGCTGGTTGTGCTGTGTGTACACTTGCCCTTGAGCAGTGGGAGGAATTTGGTTCACCGCAGGTGCGGGAGCAGGTTTTGGTGGATAATAAGCCTGTGGGGCTGGAGGTATTCTAGTTACCTGCTGGAGTTGTTGGTAACCCTGAGCTATTGGAGGTGTTGGGTTAGTTGTCGCAGCTATCTGTGGGTAGTACATTGGTTGAGGTGCGGCTGGAGGGGTGTATGCAGGTGGTGCATGACCAAAGCACTGAGGTGGACATGAAGGTCCGTGGGTATGGTGGTGATGTGCCATGGGAGCATATGAATTGGTTGCTCCAGTTTGAGATGTAGCCCGCGAAAGGTCGGGGCCATGGCTAGGATGTGCAATGGAAAAGGGTTGAGGATGCGAGGCCATACGACCAATGATGCCATCTGCGGCATGGGATGCCCCCGGCACATCGTGTTCAGGGATGAATCACCCCGAGGGGCGTCTGGTATAATGGTATACAAATAACCTGACTGGGCGTAAATGAGGTCAAATTGTTGGGCTTTGAGGATGGCCTCTTCTTCAGACTAGGGTCTTTTGGATGCCACATCCTTGGCAATGAGAGGGAGGAAGGATTTGAGAAACCAATCTAAGAAGATACGGTCATCTAACTTGATTTTGCAGAGACTTCGGCATCGACGCCACTCATGAATGTGGTCAGTGATGTGGGTGGCCGTGTTCTGTCTGCAAGATAGTAGGATCTCGACTCCCGCATCATAGCAGACAGGTAACTGGAAGAACTGTAGGAAGGTTGAGGAAAGGGAGGTAAAGGTGGCATGCGTCCCATGGGGCTGCTTGATATACCACTTAGCTGCAGAGCCAGTGAAGGTGCCCTGTAAAAGCCGGAGGCGGACAAAGTCGTCCACTATGGAGTTGGAGGAACACCATAGATGGAAGGACATGATATGGTTCTGGGGGTCCTCGCCTGCCTTGCCCTCAAACTTAGGGATGTTAGAGGGAAGTTTGGTGGGCATGAGAGGCCACGCAGGATCGTGTCTGATAGGATCATTGGTGAGCCTGGCTAAGTCTGGTAAGTTCAGACTCGCCTTGTAAGGCAAACTAGCAGAGGGATGTGGTTTGGTGACTGGGACATGACTAGTCATGGTGGTATGATGTAGTGGTCTAGTGGCCCCTAAGGGTATGCTAGGTATTGAAGGTATGTGTCCTCCAATAGCTATGGTCTGGTATGGACCAGCATTTCCAAGTGCAACATGGGTTACACTAGGGTTAGGAATACTACCAGGAATTCCTCGGATCTGGGTTGTGGAAATGAAAGGGGTTGTGACCCCTATGTTGGACATACCCAAAACAGGTGGTGGCCCTGTGTTGGGAATTCCTATAACAGGAGGTGGCCTTGTGTTGGGCATTCCTAAAGGTGGAGTGTTCTCCATATTAGGCATACCTAGGGGGGTGGTTGTTACCATTGATGGCACCGCAGTAGAAGGGTCTGTGGATGTATCTCCTATGGTTCTGGTAAAAAGTGGGTCGAATTGTGTCCCAGCCATGAGGTTGGTTGGTAATAACTTGGTAGGGTTTTCAGATTCTGCCTCAGAATCAGATGTGAAGTGAGGCATGTCAGAATTGGATGACTATATGGCTGATCGACGATGTGTCGAGTCAAGGGATAAGGCTCTACGTCGGTGACGTGGAGATCCAAGTAGACTGAAATCTGGGAGTTCGCCCTGAAGACGACGAGAGCGTCTATAATTCTCAATGGTGAGAAATAAGTTTTGTGTAAAAAATCTTCTGTGTAAGATGGTAATGTATAAAAAACTCAAAACCCTAATGCAACCAAGGGTGCAAAAAGGGGAGTGAAAATGAAGGCTCTCAGGCCAAAAAATCAACCTCAAAAAGCACTTATTATAGCAACTGTGCTATAATAAGTAGAGGGATGCAAAAAATGGTCAGAGTACCAATAGGCAAACAGCTTTTAGAAAAAAGAGGTGCTACTAGACCAAAGGTGGATTGTATCATGCAAACACCTAACTAAAAGTATTGTGAATCAACAAACGATATTCTCTGCAAGGTGATGAAATCCAAGTCAGACAATATTGAGTGTTGAATCAACGGCTAGATATCCCCCTACCGGGAGGGACACCGAGTAATAAATCCTAAAGAATGGCAACTAGGATACTCCGTTCATGACACGTCTAGAAAATGTAAATCTGTCGTTTGGTCCTTTTATCGCAATATCCCAATACAGGGATATCCCAAGAACTGCGAATGGTAGCCCTTCGGTTACTGAATGGATTTCGGTATTCCACTCAGGCTTCCGGAACCATCCTCGCGACTTCAACCCTCCTAGGGGAGAGGCCTTCCGATAAACTGGTTATGACCGTGCCAATAAATACTAGGAGATTTTGGTTCCCTAATGGACAACAGCTATGTCTCAAATGTAATAACTGAGGGGTGTTATTGGAACACCTATCCCCTCAATACTACCTAGCTACAAAGTTCTTTTAAATGTTCCCCAAGTGAGGTTAAAAGTGGGTTGAAGTTAGGGTAAATTTTAAGGATCAGTTTAAATTATGTGTTTGAGTGGGTGCACGTGTGGTATTTTAAACTGAAATTGAAAAAGTAAATGCTTTGCAGAAAATATTCAAAAAACAAAGGATCTTTTGAAATAGTAAAGCAAATAATATAACTTTTTCAATAAATGGAAATTAAATGCTTTACAAAGACTATTAAAAAAACAAAGGATCTTTTGAAATAGGAAAGCAAATAATATGACTTCTTCAATAAATGGAAATTAAATGCTTTGCAAAGACTATTCAAAAAACAAAGGATCTTTTGAAATAGGAAAGCAAATAATATGACTTCTTAAAGAAATAAATGGATTTATTTTTCAAAAAAAAAATAAAAATTGCTATGGGCAAAATATCAAAGAAGTAAATAGCAAAATTTTAATCTAGATAAAATGCAAATAAATCCTTCTTTCAATTTCTGAAAATTTTTAAAAAGACTTTTTCAAAGGTGCATTTCAAATAGTAAATTTTTCTATGGCTGTAAAATATGCAGGAATTTTAATACTGTAAAAAATGTTCTATGTGGGTAGAAAATACAGTAAAAAAAATTAATTTTTTAAACAGATCGGCCGAATGAAAAAATTGGCATCACGGGTTTTGACAGAACAGCCGCGATGGACCGCGCGGGGTTTCTGTCCGACAGTCGCGATGGGCAGCGCGGGTTTCAGCCACGAAGCCGCGATGGACCGCGTGGGATTTCGTCACACAGTCGCGATGTGCAGCGCGGAAAATGTCCGCGAAGCCGCGGTGAGTCGCACGGAAAAGGGCCGCGCAGTCGTGATGAGCCGCGCGACTGTTGGGAAAAAGCCGTGAGGCGAAATCTGTACACGAACGCCGAAAAATGAACCCAAAAATTGAAAATTTCAGGCTGTTAATGGCAATAAAATGGGCCAAGATCTAGAACAGTAATGGATCTGCTGTCTAGGGTGGCAGATCTATAAATTAAACTAACTAAAACAATCAAAAACTAAGATCTAAAGCAAAAGTGAGATCTAGAAATTCGAAAGCAGTGGAGTCGCCAAAAACTTTTGGCTTGGTTTTGCAACCAAGGTTAGTGCTATAGGAACCTGCTAACTAGTAGCAGCAGTTTCAATATTAAGCAAAAACAATAAACTAAATCTAAAATTAAACTAAACTAGCATGTGCATTTTTGAATTAAAAAACAAGAACAAGAAATATAAAAAATAATTTTGTATTGAAAATGTTGGCAAGCAAGTGCTTGCAATAATAATACCTCCAAGTGATGAAGGTGTTGAGTAGCTCCAATGGTGAGCAGCTCCAATCTCCAAAGGGTCCTTTCTCCAAGGTAGCTACAATGGCCAAAAGCTCTAGGGAGATTTTGGAAGCATGAGGATAGGAAGATGGATGGATGCGAAATGAGGAGCCCCTACCACCTTTTTATAGGTTTTGGTGGTGGGGAATACTATCGTGGTTTTGTGGAAACCAATGGTATTGACCAACATGGTTTAGGTACTTTTCCCTCCTTTTTTCTTTTTTGAATAAAATTAATATTTTTATTCCCTTTTTAATATTTTTGGGAATTTTGGACCCTTTTTTAGGGTTTTTTATGCTTTTTTAGGAAAAATAATCTTTTTGAGTGGGAAAAGGGGTGTATTAAGGTCTTTTGGTGACCTTTTGTTGGCTTTAGAGGCTCAGATAGTGGAAAAAGTGGACAAATGGGTCATGTGAATAAGGAAATGAGCTAGTGAGCACTTTTTAGATGTTAACAGTTGCGGAACTAGTTTTCCAAAACTGGGTGATGCACACTCAATAGAATTGTGGACTACGTGAAGTTCACCTCCTTCGTGGCTAATACTTATGCAATAGCGCATCCAAGGACTGCACGATGCGGATTGACTGCTTAGCAATCAGATAGTGCAACGGAGGACTGTGCATCCTCTTCTGCAGTTGCACAACTTTAATATACTTTAACTTGATGTAAAAGTTAGGCATTCAAAAATCATATTAGACTGTAAGCTTCTATGACACGATGAACCACAACGTAACTGTGCACTTCCGGTGCTGCGCTCAGGGAATCGCACTATACAGACTTCGTTGGCTTAAGTTTTTGCCCAATCAACTTATGCATTCATCTTACTTAGGAATACTTGCACATTCAACATATTATGCATACATATTCAGCATTTAACATATTAATCCTATCATTCATTCTTTTGGAGAATATACACGGAAGCAAAGATACATTTTCTTATAAACAGGAATTTAACCATTCAACGAAAGCAAATGCACATTCATTCACATAACACAATGATTTAACGTGGTTCACCCCCAGGATGGGAGCTACGTCCATGGGAACTGTTTTTATATTATCAATGAGAATGGTACAACAGTTCCAGTCTGCGCACTCAGCTGCAGACTCTCTTCTCTCTTCAGTAGGTCTCTGCGCAGACAGCTGCAGAGCCTTTTTACACTAAGTCTCTCAACAGAGATCAATATTCAACAATAAGCAATAAGAAGATTAACCCTTTCCCTTACAAAAGTGCCTCTTTATATAGATCGTGCCCTTAGGTCATGTCTTTACATTCCTAATGGGATAAAAGCCCCTACGGTTACCCAAAATTGGTGCGGTTACCCTGTTAACCAGGACTGTTAGGCTATGATAGCGACTCGTCGTTGTGGCCATCTTTCTGCGTGTGGTCATGTCGCTTTCATCTCCTCTGTCGAGTGCATGCCGATGGGTCGCTTTCATCCCATCGTTCCTTCTCTAATGGCTTCATGCGGCCGGTTCACGTAGTGCTACCTTTGCTTGTGTGACTGGTCATTTTCCTTCCTCACCACTCCTTACCCTCCTGATGGGAATCACGGAGTATCTTAACCAAAATAGATTGCTGAACGATCTCACTGGAATTTATACCATTTTCCATCCAAAACTTCTGCCTTGCTAGACCTTCGCGGATCTGGCACTTTGCAATGTTATATCTCTGCAGCGAGGTAACTTCATGGCACTCGCTCTCTTACTCTATTGATACTGCACTGCGTTGTATCCTCGCATCTCCCAAAACTGACTTATCCAAAATTGGCTTACTTGGGCCAGGCCCAACAAGCCCCTAATACTTACATGTGGCTTGTCCCCGAGCCACTTTCCATAGGTTCACTATGCTGCGCTTCTTTTGGATGATCTATCTTCGTAGAGAATTCTTGATAAGTTGTGGCTAGCTTCACAACTATGTCTTTAACATCTTATTCAACTGCCTTAACAATTTCCAACACATCTAGTGTTAGGTCTTCCTGAGTCTATTCCTTTACTTTTTTCTATGACTCTCATAGTTCTATCAATTTCTCTTAAATCTCTTGCGAGATAGCATGAGATTCTTCCTATAGGGGTTGTGACTTTTCCCCAGTTTCAACCTCCTTTTATCTTAACACTTGAAGTTCCCTTTTTAGGTCTTTGACTTCCGCAAATCGGCGGAATCTCTCCCTTGGTAGCAGATTCTTCATCTCCTCATTTAGAGCATCTAACACTGCTTGTTTTTCTTGTAAGCTGGTTTGGACCTTCAACAGCTAAGGGTCCTCTTGCAGAGTAGTCCATACTCTAGTTGCTTCATCCAACAAGCTCTGACACTTAGCTATTTCATCGGATATGTTTTCTGCGGTAGCTTTTACTTCTACTACTCTAATTTTTGTCTGATTTGGTGGTGTCTTTGGGGGATTTTGTTCTTCCAAAGTGGAAAGCTTTGCTTTGTAATCAATCTCCATGTCTTTCATTCCATTGTTAGGATCGCTAACTACTGAGCCAATCTTAAGGATGGTATCTGCTAGCTCTAGCTACTCGTCGCACTCTGGTATCTCTGCGTAGATTGAAGCGGCAGTCTGCTCTATTCTTCTTCGTTACTCCTGTTCGCTTTCAAGTGCTTTATCCTTCTTTGCACTTGCTTCCTGCAACTGTCTATAATTTGCTTGTAAGTCCCGGTGTTGGCTCAAAATGACCATATCTCTATCATGGATTTCCTCCACAACCTGCAGGTGCAGATTATGTAGGCCCTCGAGGGGTAGTATCGCGATATCAATATCCACATGCTCTATTCTCTGCGCGCTCGCAGCTAATTCATCGCACGGTAAAATTACACTTAGTGGGTCAATTCGGACGATGCGCAGATGCGGTGCCATAGTTAAAGCCAAGGGACTTGTCTTCTGCTGAGGTGTGGCACCGGATCTTCCTTCTGAGTCAAAATCACGAATGAAGTCTTTATGGACTTGTTCCATATTTGTTGCTATGCTTTGCAGGGTTGTGAGATCATGATTTAGACTCGCTTGAATATCCTCATTTTTGGTGTCTTTTAGGGCGAGCGCATCTTCAAGAAATGCGTTGACCCTTATGGTGATGATCTCATAATCATCGTCATGTAACTATGCTTCGGATGGCATCTTTGTTGCTTTCTGCTGCTTTTTCTGCACTTTATCTAGTACTAAGCTTCCAGGTTCCTTTATTTTTCCTGTCGATGACTCTTCAGTGATCTTTGTCGGCAATGGATTAATTTCATCTGAGTCGCTATTGATGACCATCGGTCCTTTGACCTTCCAATCATCTAGCCATTCCTTCATGATGAGGTCAATACCCGCTTCATCCAGGTGATAGTTCCCTACGAACCATTCTGGATTCTTCTTCCGCGCCTTTGGTGAAATATAAATGAAATGCATATCAGCTTTAAAATTTAAAGTGCAGATATACTTGAATGTTACCTCTTTGGAGATGTGTGGTGTGCAAACGATGACATTGCACAGCTATTTGTAGTATGTGAGGAATACTTCATTTGAGGCGCGTAGTCTCTCTGGTTGCAAATTTGCCCAGATATTTTCACATCTGGGTCCTTGGCGGTCATTGATGAGAGAAGTGAGACAAAAATAATGCCTTGGCTCCTTCCATCCTACAAAGGAAATGAACACCATTAACAAACCATAATGAAACGCAGTGACATTAACCTTAGTGTCATGGACATTGTCCAGAAACTTGTTCAACAAATATCAACACCAGTTAAATATTGCTCCCTGCGCTGTCTTTGTAGCAAGGTGAATTGCTCCTGCCAGTACTTCTATTGGTCTTGCCTTCCGCAACATTTTTCCTACAAGCAGTTGTACTACAAACCTCGTAGCATCATATTGTAGATATTCTCTGACAAGCCCTCTTTTTCCTTTGGGAATTTGGTATTCCTCCTTCATCTGCACGACGATCTCTTTATCTCTATATTTTGCTAGAAAAGAACTTTTTAGGTTCATCACCTCACTTGCTTAGCCCCGTGATCCTATGTATCAAGTGTATGTTGAGGTAAAAATTTATGTCCAGCCAAAGGTAACCTTGGTGTGTGCGTGATATCAATGTTTGCACCACCGCATTCGGTTCTGGACTCCAGTCGAAGTGTGGAAGCCGTAGCAGGTTTAGAAGCCCTAATTCCACAACTTCGGACAGCCCACTGTAAGAATCTGTAAGAGATCTAGTAGTTGTAGCAACTCACAATCAACTATCAAGAATGTTGCAAAGAAGAAGAGAAGGAGACACTCAATGATCACTCATAAACACAGTAGAATAGAACAATATCTCAGTATCATACAATGAATAAGAATGTAAGTGAATGAATACAATGGCCATGAAGATGGCATCATATAGGATTTGAATAGGCCAGTAGGGCATTTGAATTCCTAAATTAGAGTGTGGCTTGGGTGATAGTGGAGTCATCATCTAGTCAATGTATCAGTCATCAATGGTAACAGTCAGTCAAGTGTGGTTAACTGAGTCTAACTGAGTGTGGTAGAAACTAACTTAATGAAGTAGGCTCAGTGGAGGGTGCATGAGGAGCTAACTGGAGTCAGAATGGGAAGACTAGTCTCACTGGAGGTCCATCGGAGTGAAACAGTCAGTGGGGAAGTCAATCTAGCCTTAAATCAAGGACGAACTGAGTGATAACTGACTGGTAGGTGAGAAAGGCACCTAACTGGCTATGGTAGGTGATAAAGGTGCACTTTCCATGCAAAATACTGGAGAAGGGCACCTTTGGTAGGTGGGAGGCCCCCTGGGGGCTGTAGACAGGCTGTGGAGAGCTAGAACCAACCTCTAGGAGCTGGGAGGTCTACCATGATGATGACTGTATGCATGCATGCATGCAAAACTGAAAAATGATGGAGAGAATATTCCAACACCCCCCTCGCAAGCTATACTATGAGAAAATATCTGAAGAAAAGGGCCCTGGTGACTCAGACCAAAGGTCACCCCATACAATCAATCTAAAAAACTAAGTGAGGAAAGAGGGAAAACCTAGTGGGAAGAAATCCCTCCCTCAAAATAGACTGAAGGTGCTAAAGTAGCATATCATGACTTACCCCTGAAGGAGGAAAGTGACCTTCCTTTCCAAAGAAGGTTCGATCAACCTGAAATGGATCAGCATTGTGATGAGGAGGAGCCCTTACATGCTGAAAATCTGATCTATTTCTTCTATGACCATGTGGATCACCAACCAAATCACCTGCAAATCAAAGTGTAATGGAAGCCCATCGCGAGAGAGGAGGAGCATCAGGTTCTTGTGGATCTAGATCTCTCATCCTGTCATCTTCATTATCAGTTGCTAGATCTTCAGGTTCTTGTGGATATGGATCTAGCATTCTATCATCATCTCCACTTTCAAATTCTATATCCGATGAATCATATGAATATGTATCACTCTCATCAACCAAGGGAGGAGTGGTAGGTGAGGTACCTTTCTCAATAGAAGGAATGTCGTGAAGAGGCCATTCCTCAAACTAAACACTTCTCTCAAAGAATGTGGTCATGGAGGAAGGATCAAGTAACTTGTAAGCCTTTGCATCAAATGCATAGCCCACCATAATGCATTCCTTGCTTTGAGAATCAAGAGCTCTCCTTTTGTCAGTTGGAATCCTTGCCCATGCTCTAGATCCA
The DNA here is from genome assembly GCA_027924585.1 of Larix kaempferi. NCBI lineage: Eukaryota > Viridiplantae > Streptophyta > Pinopsida > Pinales > Pinaceae > Larix > Larix kaempferi. The sequence continues at coordinate 6,684,426 of BSBM01000498.1, forward strand.
AATACTTTAAGATGAGATAGATCAGGTTTGTATCCCATCCATGCTTCAAAAGGAGTAGAGTTAATGAGTCCCTTGTGAGGAACTTTGTTTTGAAGTAAGTGGCACAGTTGATGGCTTCTGCCCAAATACTAGGATGTAATCCCTTTTATTTTAGCATGCAAGTGGCCATCTTTTTCAATGCTCTGTTCTTCCTTTCAGCTACACCATTCTATTGTGGTGTGTAGGGAATAGTGTGTTGCATTTCAATGCCCTCTTTAGTACAAAAATATTGAAATTCACCCTTAATGTACTCACCACCATTGTCAATGCGAATGGCTTTTATCTTCCTTTCTGAAAGTTTCTCTACAGAGGACTTGAAAAAATTGAAGAAACCAAATACTTTTGAATTCAATCTAAGGATATATACCCAAGTGAATCTAGAATAATAATCAACAAAAGTGAGCACATACCTTGCCTTGTTTAGAGACAGATTGGGAAATGGACCAGCCACATCACTATGAACAAGATCAAGGGGTTGAGAGGCTGTCCTAGCCTTTCCCTTTTCAAATTTCTTCTCAGGATGCTTTCCCATCAAACAACCATGACAGTTACCTTTCGCAAACTTGATTTTGGGTAGCCCATCAACCATATCCTTTGCATGCATGTCATGCAAGTATTTGTAGTTGAGATGCCGAGATCTTTCATGCTACAACCTACTTTCTTCATTGGCATGAGAATGGAGGGCTAATTGCTTCGAGAGAGGCAGAAAGTGTAAGAACTCATATAGCTTGGAGTTGTGATTTGCAACTCCTTTTGCAATGATATCACCTGAGACCATGTCTTGTATCTTGACCTCATTTGGAGAAAAGATCACCCTTTTGGGGTTTCCAATATGAGTCATTTGATATACTGAAAGTAAGTTAGCTGTAAGAGAAGGAACATAAATCACATCAGAAAAGTAACCATGGTCAAGATTGATTTCTCCAATACCGTGAGAGGAGACTTCTGCATTATTTTTCATCATGATAGGTGGGCCAACTGAGCTCTCGAAGTTAGAGAAGAGGTTCTTGGAAGAAGACATGTGTCTTGAGGCCCCTAAATCTATGATGAAAGAAGAATCTGTTGATGCACTTGCCATGTAGGCATGACATCTTTCTTTGCATTTGGATCTGGAAGTATCAGGATCTTTCTTCCTCCTACATGTTGGTATAGGAAGATTTTTCTTCTCAAGTATTTTGGTCATCAAATCTATAGTCTTCCACATGCAAACATTCTCGAAATTGGTTCTAAGGAAAGAAGGATAAGCATCCACCTTGCAAGGACAAGCTATGCTCTCCAATTTTTACCAAATGAGAAATGATCAAAATCTAGTATCCTTATTTATTATTGTATTTTATTAACCTCCCAAGGCCTCCTTAGCTATAATTCCCTCCAAGAGACTCATCCCAACTTGAATTAGGAAGAGATTTCCATGAATGCCACGTGTCCATCTTTTCCTAGCTCTCCTCTTCCATCAATTTGAATGGGAGAATCTTGGCTTCCATAACTCCCCTTGTGCGCCCTCTTGGAAACTGGTTTTAGCCCTGACATGTCATATATGTTATATGTTAGCAATTAGGTCTGAACATTTTCATAAGTGTCATAGAATCTTCATCATCATTGTCATAGGAGTTAGGGAATCTAGCTCCAAGTGTCACAATTATTCTAAGATGCATCTTCCTCTTCCATGGGAGTTAATCTTCCTCTCCAATTCAACCTTACATGATTCATGCCATGAATAATACCTCTTCAACCCCCCTAAGTATTTTACCCTTCATCTTGAACTCGAATTGGTGAGAGAATTATGCCAAGTGTAGTGGGGAATCTTGCCACATCTGGGTCCCACAAGCTCTTACGTTCCCTCATGGTCAAATGCCACCTTATTTTCTTTTTATTATTATTTAATTGACCTATTTAATTTTAATTTGTAATTCTAAGGTCATTTTGGGTCTTGTAGCTCCTTTATTCCAACTTTTAATGCTTCCACCCCCAACCTAGGGAACTAGTAATTTTCCTCCATGATAGTTCATTTGGATGGGGATATTACAAAATTTGAATTGGGAATTTTCTCTTAATGTGACCCACCTTGTCCATTTGGATTTAATTTTAAATTATTACTAACTTGGACATCATTCTCGGCAATTATTTGACCCTTAGCATCAATTTGACAAACTATCATGGATATGGCCAAGTGGCTTAGGCCAGTGTGACCCAATGAAAAATTTGGGGACATGACAAATCCTCTCCTTCCAATATTGCTTGTCATCAAGCAATTTCAAACATGGATGTTGAATAACCTACTTTCTTTCCAAAAATTTGCTTCCAAAATTTTCCTTCCAAAACTCTGAGTAGTGGAACTCATGTACTACAATTGTGTGTTTCCAAAAGCAAGGAGATGTGGGTTTTCTTTTTCATATTGATATCCCCTATGACATCACCACTAAAAACCAAAATTTTAATTAAATCCATCAAAACAAATTTTTTACAATTACTCTTTACCTCTTTCATATTTTGGAAACCCTTTCTGATACCACTGTATAATTCTTTGAAGTTTCCACTAAGTTGCCCAACTTTGAGTCTTCAAGATTCCATGAAAATTTTAGAGAGGAACCACCATGCTTGTTGCTGCACTACTCTGATTATAATCACCTTATTAGGTGGGGACCCAATCTCCCATACTACTTGTTTCCCCAAAAACTTGAAACCAATGAGACTAAAATTTATCCCAGGGTCCCATTGCTTGTATTGCACTCCAACAATTAGGAGTGCTCTCCAACCCATACCATCAGGAAAGAGAATTCTTGGATCCCATTTCGTTGTATGCATTCTTCAAAACATCATAAGTACAAAATATAGATCATTAAAGTACATAAAAGCATAATAAAAATGTACATCAAGGAGGTGCCTCATCAAAGAATCATGAAAGTGCTTATACCTCCAAGTAAGTAGACCACCATTTGCCAAGTGCATACAAGCATCAAGTGACCAATCAAATCTGATCCAATGACATAGGTGAGGATCCCATGTCCTATAATGCTGCTCGAAAAGGATGTAAGATGCATCAAAATAGTCAACCATGTGTTCTTTCATCCAAGAAGTGAATGAAGAATCTCCACTAAAATCTGAACCAAGTAGGGAGCAAAGAAAACAATGAGCCTTCAAGGGGCTCAGAGAAGTACCATTTGTGCATCCATGAACATGTGTATCATCAATAAATAAAAAAGGATGTTGCTGCCAATAAGAATTTTCTCCAATCATATATCTCTTCACCCAAGTATTGGATGAAGTTCCTCCAACATCAATTGAACTAAGCAAGGAGCAAGGAAAATCATGAGTCTTCAAGTGACTCAAGTGAACATCATAAGTGCATCCATGTATATGTGCATAATTAAGAAATAAAAAAGGATGCTTCCGCCAATAATAATTTGCTCCAATTGTATATCTCTTCACCCAAGTATTGGATGAATTTCCTCCAACATCAATTCAACTAATCAAGGAGCAAGGAAAATCATGAGTCTTCAAGTGACTCAAGTGAACATCATAGGTGTATCCATGTAGATATGTATAATCATAAGATAAAAAAGGATGTTGCTTGAAATGTAAATAATAAAGTGCTCTAATTATTTCATCATCTAAAGGAGAGATAGGAGTTTCATACTCCTCATGTGGCACCATCAAAAAGAAACTTTTCACCCATACTTCACTAGGATGAATGCTGCAAAATATGGAAGTGTAGGATGTAAGAGAATGAACCAACTCACCCAAATGATCAGAAAATGAAAATTGTTGATGTATATGTAACTTTAGAATGTATTTCATATATGTATATTGTACCCCTACAGAGAGGTTATTGTTCCTCTGTATGGAAGTGTCGTCATTTGTATTTACAAGTGTCATAACTTATACTTGATGGGTTATTAGACCACCTTGATGGGGTCGGCCATGTATGAGTCTTGTGGGTTAAAGGGTTATTAGACCACCCTAGTGGGGTCGACCCAGTTAGTATTATGTTAAGTGGTTAAGTTGGGGCCGACCTAGTTAGAGTTAAAAGGAAAGTCAAGTTGTGTATAAATAGAGTGAGGGTGTCACTCTATTTAATCATTCACTTATTCATCTATCTCTCTCATTGAGTGATGCGCACTAGTGGTGGAGGAGAAGCTGCTAGGAGTCTATCTCTTATGCTTGGGTTATTGTATCATTGCTCTATCTATCTCTGAGAAAATTATTGGGGTTTTTCACCTTCTTGGTTTTCCCCAAGGAAACTCTGTGTCTATTGTCTCTTGTTATTTATATATTGTGCTTGTTATTCTCTCAAATAAGATCCTAGATCATATTGAATTAATGCTCAAAATCTAACATGGTATCAGAGCTAACCTGAGAAGAAGACATTGTGTAGTTGTGGAAGCTAGGGATTCTTGTTTTTTTGGGTATATATCCACATATCTTAAAAGGCATAAGGCTAGATTGAATCTCCTTGCAAGGGCGCATCTTTCTATCGAAACATAATTCAATTCTTAGCACTTTTAGTTTTTGACCTAAAAATTAGGGTTTCTGCAAAAATTGGAATTTTTGAAATCCGAGACAATGGCTGGAAGCTCCTCAGAAAAATAGAAGTTTAGATATTTGGATAAAACTTTTTTGTTGGGTAAAACTCCGAGAAAATCAAACCCTAGTTTGCGGTCTTGTCCAGTGAATCCAGAAATTAGGGTTTCTGCAAAAGTTGGAATTTCTGAAATATGAGACCATAGCTAGAACCTCCTTGGAAAAATTGAATTTTAGAGCTTTGGATCGAACTTTTTGGTTGGGTGAAGCTCCGGGAAACTCTAACCCTAATTCAGGGCCCTCCAGAGTGAATCCTAAAGTTTCAAAAGCAATTTTGAGGGGTGAAACTTTGCAGTTTTCAAATTCTGAGTATACCAACTTGATCCACTCATCAAGGTGCATCTTTCTATCCTTTCCGAAGTTTGAAATTCAAAGTTTGAATTTTTAGGGTTTCTCTGACAAACCCTAATCTAGCACCAGATCCAATTTTCAGCAAAACAAGTGGTAAGACCTAAATATTTTCTATTTCCATTTGAAGTACTCTTTAAAGATGTCCCACCACACCAAACTTGAGGATAAGCTTGAAGGGGATGATAACTTTCGAGCATGGAAGTATAGGATTGGGTTAATCCTGGAAGAGAATGAGTTGGACACTTACGCAAGTAAAGAGATCCATGTGCCAGAGGGAGAAAAGGCTAAGGCCTTACAAAAGAAAAACTTGGTCAAGGCTAAGAGGATCATTGCTGATTCTATCAAAGACCATATCATACCACATGTGTCATCTCTGAAGACACCCAAGGAGATGTTTGATTCCTTGACCAAGCTATTTGAAGGGAAGAACATAAATTGGAAGATGTCCTTGAGAGAACAATTGAAGAATATCAAGATCCAGAATGCGGAGACCATGCAGTCTTATTTCTCAAGGGTCTCCCAAATAAAAGAACAACTTGAAGTTGTGGGAGAAGATATAGAGAATGGAGAAGTGGTAATGACCACTCTTAATGGCCTTCCTAGGTCATGGGATTCCTTCATCCAAGGAATTTGTTCTAGGAGGAAACTTATCACTTTTAGTAGGCTGTGGAAAGAATGCTCACAAGAAGAAGCTCGAATTGTAGCTCGAGAAGAAAAGATGGGGAATGAAGACCAAGCTCTCATAGCACACTCCAAGAAGCATGATGACAAGAAAGGGCATCATCATAGTAAGAAAGAAAGGCACCACCATCAGAATCAGAGGGGTAACCCCAAACCTCAATGTTAACACCCAAAAAGTGTTCACTACCTCATCTACCTCATTACATGGCTCATTTGTCCATTTTCCTACCATATTTCCCTTAAAAATCCTGAAAATCCCACTAAAAAGCCTCGAAAAGGCCTAAAATGCCTCCAGAAGGCCACAAAACCATCAAAATAGCCTCAAAAAAGCTAAAAAAACCCCCTTTTCCCTCCAAAAATAACAAAATCCCTCTAAAAAGGGAATAAAAAATATAAAATAATGAGGAAAAGGAGGAAAAAACCCTATACAACTGCCTTAAACCATATGGTTCCCAAAACCATGGGTCAGCACTCCACCACCAAAAAACTATAAATAGGTGATGGAGATCCCTTATTTCATATCCACAATCAAGTATGCCCTTACTCTACCAAAATCTCTCTCGAAACCCTAGTTCACCATTGAACTACTTTCACCTTGAGAGCCCCTTTTGGTCCATTTCCACCATTGGAGAAAGAGAAGGAGCACATTGGAGCTTGGAGCAACCCTCTTGGACATTGCAAGAGCTTCATCAACCTCTACATTGGAGGTAATATCAATACAAAACCATTATTTATCTTTTGTTCTTTATGTTTCATGCATGTCTTTTAGATTAGTTTACATTCTTGTTTTAGCTTAATAATTTACATTTACTGAACTGCTACTAAAGAGTCCATTCTCCTTAGTAGGTGCTCATTTGCACAAGCTAGGGGTAAAACCCTAGCTACAGTTTTGGAGACTCCCCTAAGTTTGAATTTTTTGTTACAATTTTTAAATCTTTTTTTTGTTCGGCTGTCCCTTCCAGCCGCCGTATACCGCGTTTTTTCCCCCAATAGTCGCGTCCCGACCGCATCTTTCCGGCACTTACCTGCAACCTAACCGCGGCTCTCAGACTGTTTCCGGCGACCTGCCGGTTGCTTTCAGTCTGTTACCTACGATTCGGCCACAACTATTAGCCTGTTTGATCCAGTCTGACTGCGGCTATTTCCCTGTTTTCACCATCCCGCCTGCGGCTTTCGGCCAGTTTCCCACAACCCGCCGGTGCCTTTTGGCATCTTTCCTGCGTCTCGCCTACGGCTTTCGACCAGTTTCCCGCAACCCGCCGGTGCCTTTCGGCGTCTTTCCCGCATCCCGACTGCGACTTTCAGCCCCCTTGCTACGTCCCGACTGCGTTTGTCTGCCAGAAACCTGCGTCCTGTCCGCGCCTATTTCCCTCAAACCCGTGGTCCGATTGCTCAGTTTCGCCACAAACCCGCGGTCTGATTTCTGCATTTTTTACAGTTTTGAGCCCAAGATTTTGCTGCACTATTTTCTGCACCAGCACAACACTCTGTCCTACCTGCAGCCACCCTTCCATACAGCATTTTTCTACAGTTTTTTATTTTCTGTTTCATTTACAGAATCGTTTTTACGTTTTCAGCACTTTACATTGGAAAAAGATAATTGTGCATTTTAAAAGTTCATTTCTGTATTGTTATTGCTAGATAGAAAGTTGCCCTCCCTAGTGGCACTTTCTACTTGGGTTCATCATCACCTCACGAGCACACACTCTGTCACATAATTCAAGTGAGCCTTAAAAAGTACCTAACTCAACCAATATTCTAACCCCACTTGGGGAACACAAAAGAATCTTTGTAGTTAGGTAGGATCGGGGGGATAGGCTTCCAATAACACCCCTCGATTACTTACACTTGAGACATAGTTGTTGTCCAAATAGGGAACCAAAATCCCCTAGTACCTTTTGGCACGGTCACGACCAGTTTATCAGAGGGCCTCTCCCTTAGGAGGGTTGAAGTTGGGAGACTGGTTCTGGAGGCCTGAGTGGAATACTGCACTCCATTTAGTAACCGAAGGGCTACCTTTCGTGGTTCTCGAGATATCCCTGTATAGGGGTATTGCGGTTAAAGGACTAAACGGCAGATTCACCTTTCTGGACGTGTCATGAACGGGGTATCTTAGTTGCCATTCTTCTAGGATTGACTACCCGGTGTCCCTCCCGATAAGGGGACATCTTAGCCACTTGGCTTTCCTATTCATATTGTCTGACTTGGATTTCATCACCTTGCAGAGGATATGTCTAGTTGAGTCAGAATACTTTTAGTTAGGTGTTTGCATGCTCCCTTACCTCCTTTTGGTCTAGTGAGTCCACCATTTTTTCTTTTTAGGAAACCTGCTGCTTGTTGGTATTCTGACCATTTTGTTGGTACTCCACCTATTGTAGCACAGCTGTTACAGTGGGTGTTTTGAGTTGGTTGTTGGCCTGAGTGCCTTGTTTTTGAGCTCTCCTTCTGCACACTCGGTTGCATTAGGGTTTTCGAGCTGTTTTTTACTCACCTCAACCCACAGAGTTTCGACACCATCTGTCACCATTGAGTCCCCGAGACATTCTCGGTGCCTCAGGGGCGAGCTCCCACAGCACGGTTCACTTGACACCACACGTCATCGCCACAGATCATCATCACTTGATACCACTTATCACAGATCTAGAGCCTTGTCACTTGACTCCACTCGTCAACAGCATAGGAATTCATCACCAGATATTGACGCTCCTTACTTTACCTCCGATTCTGAAGAAGAGTCTGAGAACCCTATTTACACTGCCCCTACTAGCCCCATGGCTGGCACGACTTCCACTCCTTTCGCTGTAGGGACCATTGGTGGCACATCCACCACTACACCAGTTACCACACCTGGTCTAGGAATTCCCTCGATGGGGGCCACATCCACCATCCCGGTCACCTTTCCTATTCCCGTAGCTGGCATACATACCACAACTCCACCAGTGACTCACACTACCCATGGTGGTGCGGGCCCATCCTATACCACTTTAGTTCCCCCACTTGGGGGCAACATTCCCAACCCTGCCCCTCTACTTGGGGGCATGGGCCCCAACTTGGTCCAACCCACTCCTGTGTCAAATCCTTCTTCCAGTCTACCATTCATGGCTAGCCTCAACCTACCTGACCTAGCCAGACTGACCAACGACCCTATCCGACACGACCCAGCATGGTCTCACATGCCTACCAAGCTCCCCTCTGACATTCCTAAATTCGAGGGCAAGGCGGGTGAGGACCCACAAAACCATATCATGTCTTTCCACTTATGGTGTTCCTCTAACTCCATAGTGGACGACTCTGTTCGCCTCCGTCTCTTACAGCGCACCTTCACTGGCTCTGCAGCCAAGTGGTATATCGAGCAACCACATGGGACCCATGCCACCTTTACTTCCCTGGCCTCGACCTTCCTGCAGTTCTTCCAGTTACCTATCCGCTATGACATGGGCATTGAGATACTCTTATTCTGCAGACAAAACACGACTACCCACATCACGGACCACATTCATGAGTGGCGTAGACGCCGTAGCTTATGCAAGATCAAATTGGACGACCGTATCTTCCTAGATTGGTTCCTCAAGTCCCTTCTTCCTATTATTGCAAAGGATGTAGCTTCTGAAAGACCCCAGTCTGAAGAAGAAGCCATCCTTAAGGCACAGCAGTTCAACCTCATTTACGCCCAGTCGGGTTACCTCTATACCATTATACCTGACGCCCCTCGCAGCGAGTCCTCCCATCACGATGCGCCGGGGGCATCCCATGCCGCAGACGGCATCATTGGTCGTGTTTCTTCACATCCTCAACCCTTTTCCATAGCACGTCCTACCCCGGGCCCCGACCTTTCGCGGGCCACCTCACAGTCTGGGGCCACCAACTCATATGCTCCTATGACACATCACCATCACTCCCATGGACCCACCTGTCCACCTCAGTGCTTCGGTCATGCACCCCCTGCTTACAACCCCCCAGTCGCACCTCAGTCCTATTACCACCAGCAGGCTGCACCAACTCTTGCGCCTCCTCAGGCCCAACCTGCTTATTACCACCAGCAGGCTGCACCAGCTCCTGCGCCTTCCCAAGCCCAACCAGCTTATTACCCGCCACAGGAAGCCCCTGCGGCCAACCCACAAACTGCTCCGCAGACGTATCAGCAACCCCCTCAAGGTCCCACACCTGCGCAGCCTCCACCTACCTATCATCCACCGCAGCCTGCTCCTGCACCTTCGCAACCTCAAAACCCACCTGCTGCTCAAGGGCAACGCCCAAAACAACCCGCAGCAAAACCAGAACAACCAATGCAACCAGGGACAACAAAATCGTGGCAAAGGTCGTAATCGTGGGAACAACCAACCTACAGATCAAGGTGGTCAACCGGCTAATCCCCTAGACAACAACAACGCGGCCCCCGCTAACCAAAACCCTGATCGCCCGCCCAAACAGGCTAAAAACCATAATTTGAGAACGAACCATCCTTGTTCTATCTGCGGGGTCTATGGCCATTACACACATACTTGCCCACATTTGGAGTGAGCTCGACAACTCTGGGTTGATGATGCCCATCGCCAAGGGCAGGCAGCTCCTCAAGCGCAGCCCAACCCCCCATAACCTCAGCAGCCACCTTTGGTGTTTCAAAACCCCTTACCAACCCAAGGCGTGGTGAACACTCAGCCGTTGGCCCCCCCTCAAGCCAACACGCAACCCCAACAACAGCAGATCACATACGCTGCTCCTGATCAACCCATGTTTGACTCAGGTACCCACCACTTATTGATGATGTCTTCCACTGATGTCAACCTCCAGACCCGTCGAAACCAGTATGGCTCCACCTCTGAAGCCCCTCCCGCTGATAAAACCCCTAACGCTCATCCCACTGATCAAGCGTTACGTATCCCTCCCCCTCTGGTAGATGGCGCTTCCAAAGCAGCTCGTTTCCCACTTCGCCGTATCAACAATAACCCCAATGCGCGTGCTGCGTCAAACTACAACATTGTAGACGACCTAGCCCAATCTCCCGCAGCCATGTCTGCGTTCGAAGTCTTGAAGAACTGCCCTTCCCAGCGCAAAACTTTACTCTCATCCATTGGGGCTATTGACCCAAATGATTCGAATTTGATGGCATATGATTTGGACCAGTGCGAACCACGCCTGCCTTCCACCTTAGCATTCCAAGTTTCTATTTCCGTTCGAAATCTTGTCATCCATCGATGCATCATCGATGAGGGTGCCTCCACATGCGTTATGTCTACATTCGTATGGCAGAAGTTGGGATCCAATACCCTATAGCAGTCCACCACTGCGTTACGCGCCTACGACGGTCGTTCGGCTCAGCCCCAAGGTCTCCTAGCCAATGTCCCTATCCAGTTAGGTGGTAAAACCGTCCTCATTGATATCGAGGTCATCAACGCCCAGCTTGATTACAACCTCTTACTCGGTCACAGCTACATGTATGCTATGCAGGAGATCGCTTCCTCTGTCTTTCGTACCATGATGTTCCCCCATGATGGACGCGTGGTTAAGATCGACCAACTTACTTACTATGATCCAAATGCTCCTGCTGCACCCGAAAATGTTCTCCCCATGGTGGAACAACCGGTCAGTAGTGCTGCTGCCTCATTTGTTTCCTCTTTCGGACCTGGAGTTTACTCAGACCCGTCGATGACATCCACTTTCCAATCCGTTCCTCCCTCGTCATCTATGCCCGAAGTGTCTGACCTCTGTACGCTCTCCCACGATAACCAATCAACTACCAATCAGCCACCCTTGTTGCCTAAACCACCACTGGTACCTAGCCACATTGGTGTTACACCTATCCACACTATCCCCTTCCTAGTCCCTCCTTCGGGAGTAGTAAGCGCCTCGGTTATGGCTACCCTCAGCCTCCCTAGGTTAACCTTGGGATTACCTGTATGGTATCTTTCGCCTCCCGTTCTCTTGCCGACACCAGATGTCATCCTCCAACTGGTGCAACCCATGGCTACTACCACTCAGCCACCCCTCGGTGTCTCTACCCCTTCGTCCTCCATGACTCCTCCCCCTACTCCCAGACCCACTGGGGGTATAGGTCCCCAAACTTACACTGCTGTACCGCCTCCCAAGACAGTCAAACCCCCCCAGTATTTCGTGCCCCTCCCAAATGTTCATTGTGCGATGAGTTAGGCCATGCGACTCATCAGTTTCCACAGTTACTAGCATTACAGAAGCACATGCAGATGCTCGATGACGACCCCAACATCCCGATTGTCGAACTAAACCCCACCCCCAAGCCTAAAGATAAATCCTTGCGTACCAACCACCCTTGTGATATATGCGGTGTTTACGAGCACTACTCACATCATTGTCCCGATCTCCCCGACTACAGAGCAGCTCTCTATGAGATGAACAATCTGGATCTTGAGACGGCACCTACCACTATTGAGGAGATTCACCCCCCGATCTCACCCCCATCCCGGGAGGTCAACACCATTTACATGATCTCTTCCACTCCCATTCCTACGTCAACCGATTTGACGACCCAGAGTTTCCGTACTAATGAGGAGATTCTTGAGGCACTCACTGCCCCGGAGTATCCCTGGGATGATATGCACCATCGTTCGTATTTCCTCCCAGAAGCATCTTCCTCTAGCACCGCTACCCAATTTGCGGTTGAATCCAAAGACTTACTTCCCACTAAGGTCGATTGGTTCAAGAACCCTATTCCTACTCCTAACGCCTTCGAGGAAGGTAACATGGCTAACATCTCACCTATCATCCAAATTGATATCGCTTCCCCCGGGAGAGACCCTGAACTCATCACTTTAGGAGCCTTCTGCAGTAAGCAAGAGGTTGAGGAATACACTAACCTCTTCCGAGAGTTCCGTGATGTCTTTGCCTGGTCCTATACCGAAATGCCCGGTCTTGGCCCCGCCATTATCGAGCACCACATTGACACATGGCCTGATGTACCCCCTTTCCGTCAGAAACAGCGTCCCATACATCCCTCAAAGCTCCCAGCTGTTAAAGCAGAGATTGAGAAGCTACGCAAGGCAGGGTTCATTTATCCTATTGCCTATACCACTTGGGTTTCAAACCCCGTTCCCGTTAACAAAAAACAAGGCACCATCCGAGTATGTACTGACTTCCGCGATTTAAACCGCGCTTGTCCCAAAGATAATTTCCCCACGCCATTTATTGACCAGCTCATTGATGCGTGTGCGGGGCATGAAGTCCTCTCTTTCATGGATGGTTTTTCTGGATACAACCAGATTCAGATCCGTAAGGAAGACCAGTACAAAACTGCCTTTACTACCCCATGGGGCACCTTTGCCTATCGCGTCATGCCTTTCGGCCTCAAAAATGCTGGTGCCACTTTCCAGCGGGCCATGACCTATTGCTTTCGTGACTTTGTCCATATCCTTCTAGTCTATCTTGATGACCTTATAGCTCGTTCCCGGAAACGATCAGACCACCTCAACGACCTTCGACAAATTTTTCTGCGTTGTCGCAAATACCAAATCCGCTTGAACCCACACAAGTGTGTTTTTTTCATTCCAGCAGGCCGATTGTTGGGTTTCATTGTTTCCCAGAAAGGAATTACTATTGATCCCCTAAAAGTCCAAGCCATCTTAGACCTTCCCGCCCCTCGCACGCTCCGGCAGCTCCAAAGTCTGTAGGGGCGATCCAATTTCCTCCGACGCTTCATCCCTGATTACGCCACTACCGTTCACGGTTTCTTACGCCTACTCCGTACCCACATACCCTTTGTTTGGGATGAGCAAGCAGAAGCTGCCTTCAAAGCCCTCAAGAAAGCTCTCACGCAAGCTCCCTTGATCTCCCCTCCGGATTTCTCTGAGGACTTCATCCTCTACGTCTCGGCATCCGAGCATGCGGTGTCTAGCGTCTTGGTTCAAGAAGACGTATCTCACCAAGAGCATGTCATTTACTACGTTAGCCAGACCTTGTCTGGTCCACCTTTACGTTACCCATATGAGGAGAGACTCGCCCTAGCTGTGGTCTTTTCCGTCCAAAAACTTTGACACTATATCTTACTTAGTCGTACCACAGTCATTGCTGACTCCAACCCCATGGTCTACCGCCTAAATCGGTGACTACTGCAAGGTCGTGTTGCTAAATGGGTCATTATCCTCCAGGAATATGACCTCACTTTCCGAACACCTAAGAGCACTAAAGCCCTAGCGCTTGCCCAGCTCATTACTGATCTACCTTCCCTTCTCCCGGCCCCACAAATCTCCGACGAGTTACCCGACAACCATTTGTTCACTATCTCGTCTGATGACCCATGGTACGGTGATATTTTGTTATACTTGCGCACGCAGAAGTTCAGACCCAAATTCACCCGTAATGAACGCCGTAGCATCCATCACCAGGCCTCTCGATATCTCCTCTTAAGCGATGTCCTTTACCGGTGAGGGGTTGACACCATTCTTCGTCGTTGCCTTACACACGAGGAAGCTGAATACGTCCTTAATGACTGTCATAGCGATGCCCGCAGCGGCCATTTCTTCGGAATGACTACTGCCCAAAAGGTCGTCCGCGCCGGATACTTCTGGCCCACACTTTTCACCGACTGCATCACTGCGGTCAAGCATTGCCATAACTGCCAACTTTTTGCCCCCAAGGCCCGGACACCACCCGCTCCGTTACACCCAGTCGTCACCGTTCGTCCCTTTTGTAAGTGGGCCATTGACTTCATGGAATGTAGACCTTCATCTGCCAATGGCCACAAATACATAATTGTCGCCATAGATTACTTCACCAAATGGGCCGAAGCCATGCCTACCTTCAATTGTACCGCTGACACAGCTACCCGTTTCTTTTTTAACCATGTTATCACTCGATTCGGGGTTCCTAAGAAATAAGTCTCAGACCATGGTTCGCACTTCGAAGATTCCGTTTGGCGTGAGTTATCCACCCTACTCAAATTTGAACATCAGTACTCCTCTGCTTACTATCCCCAAGGGAACGGCCAAGTAGAGGCCATTTACAAAATCCTCAAAACCATCCTTCAACGCACCGTTGACCGACATAAGTCCAATTGGCACCACATGCTCTTCCCCGCTTTATGGGCTTATCGTACATCCACCAAGACCGCCACTGGTTTTACCCCATTTCACTTAGTTCATGGCGTAGAATCTGTCCTCCTCATTGAATGTCAGATACCTGCCTTGCAAATCGTCGTTGAGCTTCTCCCCGACACCTCCCCACTCGAGCAACGTCTGTTATCCCTTGAACAAGCCGATGAAGACCGTCGTGTCGCTCTCCAGACCATTGAAGCTGCCAAGAACCGCTCCAAAGCTGGTTACGACAAACATGTACACCCTCGAACTTTCCATGAAGGGGACCTTGTCCTCGCCTATGACCAAGCCCATGATAAAACCGGTAAGGGGAAGTTCGAATCCATGTGGCAAGGCCCTTACATCGTGCAGACTTGTCTCGGCAAGGGGGCATACATCTTAGCTGACACTGAAGGTCACCCTTTGCGCAACCCGTGTAACGTGTTGTACCTTAAACGTTTTTATCCTTAAATACCCCGCGGCCCCATTGGTCCTCATTGTACAGTTTGCTCTCTTTTTTTGTTTTTCACATTTTTTGCCACAATCTTACATTCCTCATTTTTGCATGACCACATATGGACCATCTTCCACCTCACTATACTAGCTTCGCTGATGGAGCAAGCCGCTGGTCTCCCAACCTGGCTTCTGCAGCGTGGGTCTTATATTCCCCTTTCCATGAAATGATTCACCTTGACGGAATCTATATCGGCGCTGCAACCAATAACCAGGCGGAGTATGATGCTGTGACCGATCTCCTGACTGCTGCCCTCCAGATGGGCATACGTCACCTCCATGTGTTCCTTGACTCTCAGCTGCTTGTCTCCCAGCTCAACAACTACTACCAGGTGCGTGATCCCTGCCTCTTTAGAAAATTCCTGCGCACAAAACAACTCAGCCGACAGTTTGAATCCATAACATTCACCCATGTCCCAAGAGCTCAAAACAGTGTCGCAGATCAAATGGCCAACAACATCCTAGATTGGCACATCAATCACACCATGTAAAAAACCTCCATCATGCATTGCATCTCATAAAAATATATAAAAACCCAAAAAGATTTCTAAGGGCATCCACGTGCCTATCACCACATAAACATTTGCATCCATGTGCAAAAACAAATACATACACGAGCATCCACGTGCCTAGTCCTACATACATAGTGTTGCATCCATGTGCAATACATCACATAACATACACAAGGGGCATCCATGTGCCCAACATCCTATACTACTTGCATCCACGTGCAATGTAAAACATATCACAAATCATAAATGCGCATCCACGTGTGTACAACTAAGCAACATCATACAGAAGGTGCATCCACGTGCATATATATATATATCAAAAAATACATGTTCAGTGCTATACATGTCCTGAGTATCCATATACTCAGCTATACAAAAAATGGCTATACATCCCTAAAGCCTCATCAAAATACATGCCATAGCTACAAAAATCGGGGGGAGTCCCCTGCACTCCCTAATGAGAGTCGTATCCTGCATCACTACCTGCATCAGCTGCCTCTGAGTCCTCCCCTCTCTCCTCCTCTGGCAAGTCCTCATCTCCTATGGGCTCCTGTGCCTGTGCTCGATCCACCAAGATCGCCACCCAGATCGCTATCGATCTGAACTCTCGGGGTGCCATCATGCAATCCTGAACCACGTCTGGATCAACATCCTGCCATCCCTCGTCGGTCACCCCTATAAGCAAACGGTCTAGCAGTGCCCATACTGACTCCAGTGTCCCCTCCGCATCGCGGCGATGGACCTCTCCTCGCCCAGGCAGAGATGGAACGGCCACAATCCCCCTCCGTGCTACATGTCCTGGCAGTGGCCTCGGACCCACATCTGCAGATTACCCATATGTCAGTCACAGTATATCAATATACTATCATATATATATAAATCTTGACATCCATAACATGCAAGCAAACACATACGTACCGTCGGGACCCCATGCCTGTCCTGGCGCTCGTGGCGCCTCCGGATCTCCTGTGTAGTCCATGTCCCTATACGGGAAGTCATCTAGTGTCAATGGTATCTGGAGCAACTGCAGGTACAACTCCTGTGTAAAATACCTGCCAACATCGCCGCCACCACGGCGGTGCATCATCTCGCCCCACCTCACCATCCGCGGCTCCCTCAAACCTCCTGCTCTGATCGGCACCCGCGGCCGCAGTGTAGGCACCCTCTCCATAAAGAAGGCACACAAGAAAGAACCAAAACAAAATCCCTTGCCAGCTTCCTTCACCGCCGTCAGCTGCCGCTGAACGCAGGTCAGGAACATCTGGCCCCACGCGTAATACACCCCATCCAGTACGCGCTCTATCATCTACATCTGGCCCCTAGACACCTTCTCAGGTGACTGGGACCCCAATACCCACACCACGCACGCCGCTATGGCCTGTACTGCTGGTTCCTGTAAGTCTCTCACCAAAAGTGCATTCCTATGCACTCTAGCCTCTGGACCACAGTGTCTCTCCATCATGTCTTCCATGTCTACGTCCGCAGCGACCCACGGCTGTGTGTCTGCCACCCTGCCCAGGCAGGGCAACCCCGTCAGAAAGTATACATCGGTCAGGGTGAGGTCCACCCTCTCACCCTGTACTCGGAAAGCCTGTATATCCGGCTCCCAGAAGCTAATCAGTCGGTTCAGCAGCAACGCTGCTGACCGTATCATGGGTACCTGTGCGAACTTTAAAAGTCCGCACATTCCCAACACTGATCGTACATGGCACTCCCCCTGGATCACCGTCATGATCTCGTCAGGAATCTCCTGCTCTCTCCATAAGACCTGCGGCATCCTGTAAATCCCACAAAGTAGACTCGTCAAACTCCTGTCGAATAGATAAATCCTTCCCCTTCCCTCCGGGAAGCCGTCATAGCTCGACCCAAAACCGCGGCTTTCGGGTTCCCTGCCGCGGTTTCACACCGCGGCTATCAGGCCTACAGTTGCGGTTCTTAACCGCGCCTATCCGGGCTAATCCCACGGTTCCGCACCGCGTGTCCCTCCTTGGAACGCGTGGTACCAGACCGCGTATCCAGTCGAGAAACATGTGGTACTCAATCGCGTGGTTCACCCCGAAACTCACGGTCGCCAACCACGGTTTCGTCCCCCTAACCCGCGGTCCACCCCACGTGGACCGTACAAACAACCCCGGGACCCTCTACCCAACCCCCGACCCTAAAAAACATGCAGGTATGAGTTTGACGGAATACTTGTATCTCCCGAATCAGAAATCGGCCAGTGAGATCGTCCAGAAATGCCACCTCAGCTCTAGTCCACTCTAATCACAAGTCAAAGTCAAATAGTACAAATGACACATGTCATGTTGGACCCCCTCACTATTTATAGTCAGTTGAGTTTTTCTTGTTTTGGACATACTAAACCCATACGGAGTCCGTTTCTTGAACCGTTTCCACCATTGGAATCAGCACGACGAGACCGTCATGATCGTCCTATCGTTGCATTATTTTTTCCCTGTCATTTTCTGCCCATTTTTTAGACAGCACTCGTCGCCTCGGTTTGCGTGCCACATCAGCCGTTCTCCGTTTTTCACATATTTTATATCATTGGATTCATTTTTCCGCGTCGGTGATGATGCTTGAGATCATTTCTCGCTCTCACCCCCATATTTTTTGGGTCTTTTTCCAAAACGCCCCCGTCGCCTCGGTGTACGTGCCACATCGGCCGTTACCCATTTTTGACACTCTTTATATCGCCGGATTCATTTTTTCCGAGCTCGTGATGATGCTTGAGATCATTTCTCGCTCTCACCTGGTACAGTTTCAACAATGTGTCCCGACACCTTGCTACTTCAGTTTGCGTGCCACATCGGCCGCCATCGGATTGTTCGACACTTTTACATGAGCCATTCACTCCTGTCATACTGTAAATGTTTCGTTATTTTTCCACCATTCCATTCACCCTGCAAGGAGGCCCACCAGTGTTCCCCCTACCCTCGTTCTTGGTCACCATTACTGATCCTTGATTGAACACTTCCTCCTTGCCTGGCCATTCCTTTTGTTCGGTATAATTTTATCCCTTTTTCGGGCCGGACAAGTCCTTTACGAAAAAGGCACTTAGGGAGTTTCCGTTAAGCTCTTTTCTGACTCCTAAAACAATGAAAAGATCGTCGAGCAATCTTGCTTCCTTTCATGCTCGTTAAATTACCTGAAAGGGCGTCTATCTGGTATAAGTTTAACCCTTTTCCGGACCTGGTAGACTAATTACGAAAAAGGAATACTCTAGTCACACCAGCTAGAAGAGTTCTTCATTGCATCCTTTTATGCTTCTTTGGGCCTTGGAGACTAAATCTATGAAAAAGCAACCCCTTAGAGTCTTCTTATTTGCTTTCAGACTCTCTAAAAATTGAAAGCAACCACGAGCACGAATTGTCCTGGGCTCGGAAAATCCACACGACAGTACCATTCCATCATTTCAGAGTCTTCTTATTGCTTTCAGACTCCTTAAAATTGAAAGCAACCACGGGCATGAACTGTTTTGGGCTCGTAAAATCCACACGACAGTACCATTTTACACTCACTTCTTCTAGTTCCTTAACCCATGAAGAAGTCATCCCATGCCTCCAGGCACTACGATCGATCATCTCGGCAGCACCCCGAATCAAGTCGCCTTTGTTCAGAGTATTCTGCAGTCTCCTGCCATTTTATCCCAACTTGAGTCTCCCTCAGCCCAGTCACCATCCCAGACACAATACAGCTATAATCCCTTTCTCATCAGTCAGTTTCATATGCTACCCGATCACTCCCATTATCATACTCTGAACAAAGGAAGTTTGAGTCCACCCACTCTACTTGCCCACTTATTCCCTCCCAGTTTGGTCAGTCCTGCCATCAGTACTATCACATTTCGGTTCTCCACCTCGTGCTCCTATCAAGGAAACATCATTGCCTTGATAGTTGCAGGTCTCCCTCTGTCGACGACAACCCCTCTATTCCAGAGGATAGGCCCAGAGGTCCCTACACCTTGGACTTATCACCATCTGTGGTAAGTGCCTACGGACCATTCTCAGAGGAGTCATCATTGCCTCTTCGAGTGGTTGTTTCTCACATGCTCAACTTCAGCACCTTGATCGCATCATCGAGAATCGTGTAGGGTTATATTCCTTCAGTTTTTAGTCGAAGACCCCGGATTTCCCCCGACTCTAGCACATTGGTGAGTCACTTCAGAACACCCAGTTATATGTTCCCGTGGATGTCCGGGCTGCATTGGCGATTGTATTCGGAAGCCATCCAGTTACATGCTTCCTTGAGTACCCAGTTTCAGTCTCAGATCAGTTCCAGTTCAGTGTACCATTGTGAGTGTACCCCTTGTCACTCTGATCCAGTAGCTCATCAGTCCCTTTGGTACCACACTCAGTAGCACTGTTGATTGTTCCAGTGTATCAGTTTTTCAGCTCAGACATGGTCAGCCCAGCAGTATGTCCCAGATTTGTGTCCCCTCTGGACCCTTTATGATGTACACAGTGGTTCTCTATGTATCTTACATGTCCCTCTTTTCGGGCCTCACAGTTCTTTTTATGTATCTTGATACGAGCATGGGTATGCCCGCCTCGTCCATATATTGAGATTATTCCTCAGTCAATATTTGAGGTCATGTATATGTCAGGTCCCCATTTTTTGGACCCCATTGTTATTATTATGTTATATCTTGATACGAGCATGGGTATGCCCGCCTCGTCCATATGATCAGATGATTCCTCATCCATTATTGAGGTTATGTACTTTTAGTTCTTGCAGTTTGTTCGGGATCGATGTTCCGGGCTTCAGTTTGTTTCTTCTCTTCTCTCCACACCCCAGGAAAACTATTCAGCCATATGATGAGCTCCTGCCCTCGCACATCAGGGGGCAATCTGTTAACACCCAAAAAGTGTTCACTACCTCATCTACCTCATTACATGGCTCATTTGTCCATTTTCCTACCATATTTCCCTTAAAAACCCTGAAAATCCCACTAAAAAGCCTCCAAAAGGCCTAAAATGCCTCCAAAAGGCCACAAAACCATCAAAATAGCCTCAAAAAAGCTAAAAAACCCCCTTTTTCCTCCAAAAATAACAAAATCCCTCTAAAAAGGGAATAAAAAATATAAAATAATGAGGAAAAGGAGGAAAAAACCCTATATAGCTGCCGTAAACCATATGGTTCCCAAAACCATGGGTCAGCACTCCACCACCAAAAAACTATAAATAGGTGATGGAGATCCCTTATTTCATATCCACAATCAAGTATGCCCTTACTCTGCCAAAATCTCTCTCGAAACCCTAGTTCACCATTGAACTACTTTCACCTTGAGAGCCCCTTTTGGCCCATTTCCACCATTGGAGAAAGAGAAGCAGCACATTGGAGCTTGGAGAAACCCTCTTGGACATTGCAAGAGCTTCATCAACCTCTACATTAGAGGTAATATCAATACAAAACCATTATTTATCTTTTGTTCTTTATGTTTCATGCATGTGTTTTAGATTAGTTTACATTCTTGTTTTAGCTTAATAATTTACATTTACTGAACTGCTACTAAGGAGTCCATTCTCCTTAGTAGGTGCTCATTTGCACAAGCTAGGGGTAAAACCCTAGCTACACTCAAAGGAACATGTCCTATGTCCGTTGCTATACTTGTGATGAAAGGGGACACATTTCTAGGAATTGTCCTAGGAACAAAAAGAAGAAAAACAAGAAAATACATCATGCTCAAACTTCTGAGGATGATGAACCTCCTAGGAAGAAGACTAGAGAAGAAAGTGAAGACTCTTCAAGTGATGAAGAGTATGTTTTAATTTTTGCTCTCACTGGTACCATTACTCATGGGAGCAGTGATTGGCTTATAAACAGTGGGGCTTCCAAACATATGACAAGATTCAAGGAATCCTTTATGAATCTATCTGAACATGAATCACCCCACAAGGTGAAACTTGGGGATGACTACCAGTATCCCATAAAAGGAAGTGGTGAAGCCTCCTATAAGCTAGAATCTGGAAAGTATATGAAATCGAAAGATGTACTATATGTTACAGGTCTCAAGAAGAACCTACTCTCCATATTTGCATTGGATGCAAAAGGCATGAGGGTTGCATTTATAGATGGCCAAGTCCTTATGTGGCCAAAGGGTAAAACTATAGATGATGCAGTGGTGATTGGAGAGCAAGAGGGAGGCTTATACAAGCTAAAGGGATAAACTGAACAAGCCATGGTACATGAATTCATGGACCCAAATAAACTTTGGCACAAAAGGCTTGCACATATGCACTACCAATTGCAAGCAAAGTAGTAAAAGGTCTTCTTGAAATCCATTCAAAGATGAAGTGTTTTGATAAGTTCAAGGAATTCAAAGCCTTGATAGAAAATCAAACTAATAAGAAGATCAAGATCTTTAGATCCAACAATGGCTGAGAATTCACTTCAAGGGACTTCAAGAAGTTATGCAGTAATTCAGGGATTAAGAGGGAGTTGTCCACTCCTTACAATCCACAACAGAAAGGAGTAGAAGAAGCTACTTCAAAGTTAGACTCTAGCAACTCCTGCAAGGAAGCAAAGATTCAGAGGGAGTCCACCCAACAAACAAACAAAGATAAGTATTTGAATTGCCATTTCTTGTATATTATGTTTGTTTAAATAATGTTATTCAATGATGTATATGCTTATGTTCCTAGACTTAGGTTGTGTATTATGCATATTAGTATAATTGCATTAATGAACAAGATACTACTAATATGCAAGTAATGGGTAAGTGGCCTATGGTACTATACAACATTCCACTGCTACTTATCTAGAATGAAACCTCTTTGCTGACATGTTGGGAATTGTGCACACTCTTAACAATGTTCTGGTAGAGATGGAAGGCATCTAGAAAGTTACGGGATATGGATAAATGTTGTATTGAAGCATTGGCTAAGATAATTGCATGATTGTATGACATATGTCTTTATGCATAAGAATTTGTTTTTGAAAACAATGAGAAGTTTCTAATCATGCAATTGAATTTGACTTGTAGGAAAGATCGTGTACAATCACCTACAAAAGAAGGACTACAACATTTCTTCCAGCAACGAAGTTCAAGAAAACTATCTATTGAAGATATTGAAGAATCTGAAGTTCACAGGATCTGGGATGCAGTAATAGAAGGATGCCATGGTCGAGGAATACCATTCAATCATGAAGAATGATGTTTGGGATGTGGTCCCAAGAACTGAAGGGAAGTCTTTTGTAACTCCAAGTGGATCTATAAGATCAAGCATGCTGCATATGGAAGCATAGAGAAATACAAGGCGAGGTTGTGGCTCGTGGTTTTTGCTCTTGTAGCCAGGTACATTTCCATCAAAATAGTACTTTCTCTGGCTACAGTGATGAAGTGGAAGATACACCAGATGGATGTCAAGACAACTTTCTTGAATGGTGTAGTCGAAGAGGAAAGTGTATGTGGAGCAGACACTTGGGTTTGAGACACATGACAAAGGGACTCATGTGCGTAAACTGAATAAAGATTTGTATGGTTTGAAACAAGAACCTAGGACCTGGTACAGCAGGATAGATGGCTTCCTATCCAATTTGGGATTTACTAGAGTAAAGCAGACTCCAACCTTTACCACAAGGTTGAGGAATGCAATCCATTGATACTACTTCTGTATGTGGATGACCTGTTTTTTACAGGTGAGGGTAGATTGATTACTGATACGAAGAGGAAGCTTGTTTCCGAGTTCGAGATGAAGGAATTCAGTATGATGCACTACTTTCTAGGTATGGAGGTGTGGCAGAGCACAGATGGAATCTTCCTTGGACAAGGGGAGTATGCAGTAGAGATCCTAAAGAGGTTCAGGATGATGGACTGCAAGGCCATGGCCACACCTATGGCATCAAACCTGAATCTTCTATGTGATGCTTCATCTGAGCCGGTTGATGTCACGGTGTATCTTCAGATGATTGGGTCCTTGATGTACTTGACGAACACAAGACTAGATATTTGCTTTGCTGTGAACACATTGAGACAATTCCTGACGGATTGGAGAAGTGTTCACATGGTTTTCGTAAAGCATATTCTGAGGTACCTGAAGGGTACGATTGATTATGGGCTCAAGTATGATGTGAATCAAAAGTTTAAACTAGAGGGTTATGTTGATTCAGATTGGGTAGGCAGTGCCATTGATCAGAAGAGCACTTCGGGGTGCTGCTTCAGTATGGGATCTGGTATGATCTCTTGGTTTAGCAGGAAGCAGTCCTGTGTGGCACTAAGTACAGCCGAAGCAAAGTATGTCGTGGCTTGTTCAGCTAGTTGTGAGGCAATATGGATTAGGAAGCTACTATCTGATTTGTTTGATCTCCAGCTGAGTGCTACTTGTATATATTGCGACAGCCAGAGTTGTGTGAAGTTGTCGGAGAACCCAATGTTCCATGACAAGTCAAAGCACATTGAGATCAAGTTCCACTATATCAGGGATATGGCGTAGAGAGGAGCAATGAAGCTCCGGTATGTTGCGACGGACAAGCAAATAGCCGATGTGTTGACCAAGACACTGGCCAGAGTGAAGTTTGAGTACTTTAGAGAGAGGCTTGGTGTACTTCAGATCGATATTCCTTCCAAGGGGAAGTGCTGAGTCTAGAGACACAGATGCACATGAGCCATTCTGACATGGTGGTAGGTGTGTCCTCCCATGGTGCAGATATAAGGGCTGGGGCCATTCCGACATGGTTGAAGTGTGTCTTCCCATGGTCGTTGATGTAAGAGTTGTGCCATTCAAGCATGGTTGAAGTGTGTCTTCCCATGGCTGCGATATAAGTGATGTGCCATTCGAGCATGGTTGAAGTGTGTCTTCCCATGGCTGCGATATAAGTGTTGTGCCATTCGAGCATGATTGAAGTGTGTCTTCCCATGGCTGCGATATAAGTGTTGTGCCATTCCTAGCATGGTTGAAGTGTGTCTTCCCATGGCTATGGATATAAGTGCGATGTTATTTTCACATGGTTGAAGTGTGTCTTCCCATGGCATAGATATAAGTGTTGAGCCTTTCACGGATGGTTGAAGTGTGTCTTTCCATGCTAGTGAATGTAAGTGTTGTGGGATGTGCATCTGGGTTGTGCTTCGTGGACTATGAGGTGAAAGTATGGTACACAAGTTTTGCAGAGGCATATAATCAGTTCTGAGATGCTCTTGCAGGTTTCGCAGAGGCAATGTAATCAATCCTGAGAGATCTTGCAGGTTTTGCAGAGGCAGTGTAATTAGTCCTGAGGTGTAATTACTTGATGGCTTGCTCACAGAGATGATGAAGACCTACATGGAGGCTAGGACTACAACCAACATGAAAAAGGGTTGGCTCTGTAGAACTTCCTATGACGAGTAGATTGGAGATTGATTGAGATAGCAGCAGTGACAATGACGATGATCTGATGATCCAGATAAGAAGACTTGTGCTAGAAGACCTGTGTCGAGAAATACCTTCCTAGTTAAGAGGGAGTGTTGATGTATATGTAACTTCATAATGTATTTCATATATTTATATTGTACCCCTACAGAGAGGTTATTATTCCTTTGTATGGAAGTGTCGTCATTTGTATTTACAAGTGTCGTAGCTTTTACTTGATGGGTTATTAGACCACCTTGATGGGCTTGGCCCTATATGAGTCTTGTGTGTTAAAGGGTTATTATACCACCCTAGTGGGATCGACCCAGTTAGTATTATGTTAAGTGGTTAAGTTGGGGCCGACCTAGTTAGAGTTAAAAGGAAAGTCAAGTTGTGTATAAATAGAGTGAGGGTGTCACTCTAATTGATCATTCACTTATTCATCTATCTCTCTCATTGAGTGATGTGCACTAGTGGAGGAGGAGAAGCTGCTAGGATTCTATCTCTTATGCTTGGGTTATTGTATCATTTCTCTATCTATCTCTGAGGAAGTTATTGGGGTTTTCACCTTCTTGGTTTTCCCCAAGGAAACTCTGTGTCTATTGTCTCTTGTGATTGATATACTGTGCTTGTTATTCTCTCAGATAAGATCCTAGATCAAATTGAATTAATGCTCAAAATATAACAAAAATGTGTCATCATGTGAAGTCTCCATAAGGGTAGTATCATGCGCCTCCCTCAAAAGTGCAAAAATTTCCTCATAGGTTGGTTCCAAGGTAGTGGAATCATACACTTCTTCAAAAAATGTGTAACCATTTCCAAGAGGCAACTCAATTTCCTATTCCACCACAACAAGTGCTTGGCTCTCATCAAGCTCATATTCAAAAACATCAAGCACCTACAATTTCCCATGTTTCTCATGATCCATCATGTCATGATAATCCTCCAAGCAATCTACCATTTGACAATCTAAAACATAGGAGGAAGAACAAGTATCTTGCAACCCATCAAGAAGTTGCTCATTTTTCATTTTGAGCTTATGAATATCCTCATTGTTATTCAATTATGCTCCATGTAACCATTCATTAAGCTCAACCAAATTGTTTCTATGAAAAATCGAAGACATGACATTACCTTCGATGTTGCACATTTCTCTTTGAATCTTATCCGTGACTTCAAGGAATGATGGATCCTTCAATGAAGAAACTATCCAACAAGAATTTGACACCAATTCTTCATTGTCATGGAGTATGCTAAGGGTCTCTTGGATATTATTTTCATTCATCTTTGATGACCCTTCAAGAAAAATAGGCTCTTGTAGAGGGACCTCCTCTTCTTTGTACTTTCTACTTGGACCAACTTCATTAAGCTCAAGTGGTGATGGGGAAGTTGATCTTGGTTCTTCTTCAACTACCAAAAGGATTTAATTTTTATGCTTAATGGAACTTTTTCTTACAACAACACTTTCAAAATTGATCTCTATGTCACCAACATAGAGGTGTGAGCACCCATCAGTAGGTACTCCTTCATAGTTCAAGCATCCATTAGTACAAGCTCTTTGATTCATGTCCAAAGTAGAGTGTGTTTCAGAATGATCTTCAGTATTTTCAATGGAATCTTCTTCATTCTCATGTGATGTTTCTTCATATTTTTCAGAGTCACTTGGGAGTGACTTTCGACCCTCTTCATGTAATGCTTCTTTTGCTTTACCTATTTCAGAACTAGGTGGCTCATGGGTCTCCTCCTTTTCATTCAAACAGATATGATTTTCTCTCCAAGTTATTTTGCAATAAGGGAATAGACCTTTCTTCACTAACTCCACATATTCATTTTTGGGCCTATTTTCAAACACCCAATCAGCAAATTCTTCAAAAGTAATGGCCTTTTGTGTATCTCCCTTATACAGTTCAAGATACGCATGATGTTGTTGGGGCAAGGTTTTATATGTTGCTCTCAATCTTTTTATTTCATTCATAGAATTATCCTTTGGTGGTTTAGCACATACATATTCATCATACATAGGTTCATAATAATAACCTTCATTCCTTATGAAATTGTAAGAAGTCTTGCATGATGGCACCTCTTCCTCATACCATTCACATTCTTCTTCATATTGCTCATAAGCATTGTGCTCATTGGATTCATCATAATAGTAAGACATGGATGAAAATTATTCCTCAATGTATTATATTAATGCACAAGTGCAAGAACCATGCTCTGATACTGCTGTAATATCCCTTCAAAGGAAAGTCCTTGGATTCACCTTGTTTTGACTCTAGGGTTTTGTTTACAATTGGTTCCAAACATCTCCAAATGATTTCGAATTTGGGGAGGAAGGTATTGATGTGTCATAGGACATATTAAAACACCTATAAAACATCCAAACAACTGATATATCCATCCATGGTCTGAAAATTGCATGGGGAGAAGTTTCAGAACAAGACTAGTTAATTTGAGAAGTGGAGATCCCCCCTAGGTCTGACATTAGATGCTCTTCCAAACACTGTACGAACTTCACTAATTATTGGTATGAAACTTCGATTTGTTATAGTACATTAGGAACAGTATATTTGCAGAATTAGATTTGGTTTTAGGGTCGAATAGAAATCCTAATGAACATCAGCTTCTAGAGTCTAGTTTTTGAGGTGAAATTGGTAGGCAAGGAGTCGCGAATTTCTTCATAATCCATAGTAACAATTCATAGTTATGCACACTTCATTTGGGCCATCAAATTAAATTCATATGAAGCTCATAATATGATAAATAAAACAGAAAAGTATGATATAAAATAGGTACAATATCATTCCAAAATCACTATGCAAATGCCACGGGGAAAATGGCTCGAATCTCTTCCTTGAATGTAAATATCACTTGAAATACATAATGTTTAGAGATATTGCTCTAATGATATGATTATTATAGAGATATATAGAAGATAACATGTCCATGAAGTCTAAATAACAGTCCTTCACTAACTATATGCAAAAACAAGTGCGCCCTTGCACATTTACATGACATTGAGAGAAAGATAGTAAAACAGGCATAGAGAAGAATGAGAGAAGATGAACTCGAAATCAGTTGGGGTTTGAACATGCATAAAAAAAAATCCATGAATATATGTTGATAGTTCTGAATGGAATCTCCATCAACCAACTAGGATGGGAATCTTGCCTGCCCTCAAAATTGGTTCTAAGGAAAGAAGGATCAACATCCACCTTGCAAGTACAAGCTAATTAAGCTCTCCAATTTTTACCAAATGAGAAATTATCAAAAGCTATTCTCCTTATTTATTATTGTCTTTTATTAACCTCCCAAGGCCTCCTTAGCTTGAATTCCCTCCAAGAGACTCATCCCAACTTGAATTAGGGAGAGATTCCCATGAATGCCACTTGTCCAACTTTTCCTAGCTCTCCTCTTCTATCAATTCAAATGGGGGAATATGGACTGCCATAACTCCCCTTGTGCGCCCTCCTGGAGGCTATTTTTAGCCCTAACATGTCATATATGTAATATGTCAGAAATCAGGAATGAAATTTTTCATAAGTGTCATAGAATCTTCATCATTGTTGTCATAGGAGTTAGGGAATCTAGCTCCAAGTGTCGCAATTCTTCTAAGATCCATCTTCATCTTCCATGGGAGTTACTCTTCCACTCCAATTCGACCTTACATGATCCATGCCATGAATAATACCTCTTCAAATCCCCCAAGTATTTTAGCCTGAATCTTGAACTTGAATTGGTGAGAGAATGATGCCAAGTGTAGTGGGGAATCTTGCCACATGTGGGTCCCACAACCTCTTATGTGCCCTCATGATCCAATGCCACCTTATTTTCTTTTTATTATTATTTAATTGACCCATTTAATGTGAATTTGTAAGTCTAAGGTCATTTTGGGTCTTGTAGCTCATTTATTCCAACTTTTAATGCTTCCACCCCCAACCTAGGGAACTAGTAAATTTCCTCCATGATAATTCATTTGGATGGGGATATTACAAACTTTGAAATGGGAATTTTCTCTTAATGTGAACCACCTTGTCCATTTGGATCTAATTTTACATTATTATTAACTTGGACATCATGCTTGGCAAGTATTTGACCCTTAGCATCAATTTGACAAACTATCATGAATATGGCCAAGTGGCGTAGGCCATTGTGACCCAATGAAAAATTTGGGGACATGAAAAAATTGCATTGGTCTGATTAGTACATTGTAATATTTGGAAAATTTTCCATAGCTGGTCATCATTACATATTATGTCAATCATTTTCAAACACTATTGATTCCTTTATGCCGCCTATAGAAACATTTGACCAATTTTTCTGTGTGCCTTTTTCCCTTATGCGTTGCAATTTCTTGTTTTAATTAAAATTGGTGCTACAGTGACATTTGATGCTTGCCAATGTGTGTATGTTTTTGCTAGACTTTCAGTGGTTATCTTAATGAAGGTTTTTTGTGCAAGAGAAATTGAGTTTGTACATATAGCACACAGACTGTTTGTTTTTACGAATGGGGAGAGTAGCTAGTAGCAATTAAAAAAAATATTCTTGGTTTTTTTTATGTCCCTGACAGTGGACATGTATATTTCATGGAGGTTGCATTGGTCTAGTCGGTACATTGCAATATTTGAAATTTTTTACATAGTTGCTAGTATCTTTGAAAAAATGTTCTCAAAATATTGTTTATTGATTTATATCGATGACAAGGAACATATATATTTCATGGAAATTTCATTGATCTAATGAGTACATTGCAATATTTGGAAATTTTTATAGAGTTGTTTAACATTACATTTTTATGTTGATCATTTCCAAATGCTACTG
This sequence comes from Larix kaempferi, assembly GCA_027924585.1. Lineage (NCBI taxonomy): Eukaryota > Viridiplantae > Streptophyta > Pinopsida > Pinales > Pinaceae > Larix > Larix kaempferi. The sequence goes on from BSBM01000498.1 coordinate 6,714,291, forward strand.
GCATGTTTTTTCTTTTCCTTTGCGAAAAAAAATGGTTATATGTTATGTATATCATGTTCAAATGTTGTTTCCATGTTTTTCCTGGTTGTCTTGGAAAAATAGAGAAATAAAAAAGAAAAAAGTTGACAGATACGTTGTTGGAGTTAAGGTCTGGTTTGCAATGCAAGTGCAATGCCCATGTGTTGGACGGGGCCCAAGTGGGTTGGAAAAATATACAAGTATGGAAAATTGCGCGTAGCACGTACAGCAGGAAGAAAAGGAAATTTTGATAATTACGCATTGCGCACTGCCGCGGGAAGAGGAACCAGTTTTGTTGAAAGCACATTGCGCGCGGTGGCAGGCGATAGACAATTTTGACGTTTTGCGCATGTCGCACGACGGAAATGGCTAAGGCACAGTCGCATAGTACGACGATGCGCATGAGGTATTTTTGGGATAGAACATGGGTAAAGGTCAGACAAGGATATGACCTCTTTTGGGTAAGGAACAAGCGGATGGTAGGTGAAAGCGACCTGTTTGAACGTGTGGCGGCAAGCAATTGAGAAGCTAGGCCACAACACCGACGGCGACAGGAAAGCGAAGGAGTGGAAAGGGATAGGTCATGATGCAGTTGTAACCGTTTCAAGGACTGCGGATGTCAGAAGAGCGTGTGAGCCACAAGTGGCCCAGCTGGAGCAGGAGGAGCAGGCTGTCGACGATGACAGCTAGGGTGGCAGTTAGCCACACCAGTTTTGGAAACCTTAGGGTTTCAACCTAATGATTGTAAAGACATGACCTACAGGCATGATCTATAAATAAGGAATAATATTGTAAGGGAAGGGTTACTCTTCAGTTTTGGTTAAGTATTTGGGTATTGTAAAATCTTAAGCTTAGAAAAACCATTGTAAAGGATCTGCAGCTGAGTGTGCAGACTAAGAACGGTTGTACCCTTCCCATTAAGAGCAAAATTAACAACCGTTCTTGGGGACGTAGCCTCCATCTAGGGGGTTAACCACATTTTATTCCGTGTTATGTGACTATTGTGTGTATATGATTATTCAATTGCTTGGTATGAACGTTTAATGCTGGAAACTTATGTTATGTGATTGCTTTTATATGTATTCGCTGCAGAGAATGGGAACAATATGTTAAGTAATACATGCGTGGAGGAATGTTAAGTATTCAACATGTATCAATCTGTCGATTGGAATGTATGAATCTATCAATTGGTCAAAGAGTGAACATTGAGTTTAAGCGCAATGTTGGAGCATGCAGTAACGTATGTTTATTAAACCACCTGCAACATAATGATAAGAATTTGAACGAGTTGAAGAGATAAGGAATGCTAAGTAGATTGGTTAGAATTAAACATACTGGTAGGGATGTGTAGTCTTGTTGATGCGCTGAGTCATTGAAGGTTGCTGTGAGGTAAGCTGTTGATAGCTTATTTTCGTAACGCCAAGGTATCCTGTATCGCATCGTCATTAGAGGTGCAAGTGCGCAAGCACAATTACGCGCTGAAGTACCCGACATGGAACAGAAGGTTAGCGCAGGTGTTGTCTGCCGCAACCCTCAAGCCATTGCGATACTTACCATCCTTTCCCCCCATCACATCACCCGGTTGTGGAAACTTGATTCTGCAACCACCCCCTCTGCTTCGCCTTGGGTGAGACCTCAGGCTGCACATAGCCTATTGCTGAAAGGGCCGATGAATAGGGATTTTGTTGGTTCCTTGAACCACGAAGTACCTAGTACCACGAAGTACCTAGTTGCTCGGCTAAGACCGATGATGCGATAGAGTGTTGGAAAGTAATGTGTGAAGAAGAATACTAGTTCCCATTGGGTTCAGATAATTGGCATCCTGAAAAGAAAAAGATTTGGGATTGGTGTGACAAGATTGAAAGATATTTTGCAAAGAAAGAGAACAGACATCCACGTCTCACTGACGTATAGTGGTTGAACAAATATTTGTGGAGAGAGATTCACGAGATTTTCTGGGCTTCATTTGGAAACAAGTTGCACGAGTGGATTTCGCAACTCGCAGAAAAGAAAACCTGTTTTCAAGGAGGAGTACCTACAGAGTGGACTCCATAGCTCACAGCACAACTCAAAGCAATAGACAACCCACTATCGTGAGCAGTTGACTTCTGGGTTGATAGCATACTTGAAGGATTTGTCACAGAATTTGCTGTAAATACGCTGAAGTCCTACAGTTAAGCCGAAGCATACTTCTTCAAAGGATTCAGAGGTAAGTTCCTGAACAACCTCAGTCTATACATTAAAATGTGTTTAGCTGAAAAAGGAGTTTTAAGAATGTAGTAATATTTTTACATCTTCCATGGTCAATAGCATTTATAGTGATTCTGACGAAGAGACACATAATCCTAGAAGTGGAAAGAGATATAAGTTTAATAAAGAAAATAATCCCAGAGGACTTGGACTCCCCATGAATACCCAAATACCATGTAACCTTAACAATTAGACCGCGCCACCATCAGCCACTATTCATCCTATCACACCTCAGAATCCACCGGTTGCAGAAACCGCGCCACTTATAGATCGGAACCCACCCGCTGCGAGTGTCGCGCAGCCCATTCCACAGAATCCCAGTAGTCCGAATATTCCCTTTATTTTATCCACATAGATAGTCAACACTACCTAAAGCACTGCACAACCAGGAAGGAGAATGATAGATAATGATATAAAACTACCAATATTAAAAGGAACGATCTAGAAGACCCTGACGAGAACTGGTTTCTATGTGAAGTTGTATGTAGTTTAAAGCAAATCGAGGATGATGCTATGAAGAGAGCGCAGCTCATCACTACTTTAAGAGCCCGTGCGTTGCATTGGTTTATGAAATATTCTTAGGCACAGCCGAGAACCCTAATAGAAATTCAGGCTGCACTTGTCGCAGAGTTTAAGAAGCCCAAGTCAGAATCGTAGTGCATAACGGGAAATCAAGCAAAAGCCTACCGAATCAGTCTGGGAATTTGACCAAAAATTTAAAACATTGTTAGATCAAGTGAGCTTTGTGATATCTCCGCAACAACACAAGGAATGGTTCATCGTTGTGCTGTTGCCCCACATTAGACAACCATTAATGCAATAGAAGATTGCATCGCAGGCAGAGGCCTTAGATATTGCAATGAAGTTGAAAGCTTCACCAATTGGTGAGAGTAGCACTGGGATGTCACAGATTCAGAACCAGCTGACTACACTAATGTTAGAATTACAGGGTATGAAGAATGGAAAAGAACAAATATATGAACACAGCCGTGAAGTTTGGTGCACCAGATGCAAAGGAGAAGGCCATACCAGAGAACACTGCCCTCTATTTCAAGATTATCTTGACAGTGGCGCACCAAACCCAATCAATATGAACCACAATCAGGCATTGTGGTGTGAAATCTGTAGAACCATAGGACACAAACCTAAAGACTATTACCTAATACAGAAATATGTAAGAACACCTAAGAGCTTGTATTGTAGTTTCTGTAAATCAGTGGGACATGACGAATCCAACTGTCGCACATATGAGCTCTTGAATGAAAGAAAGTGTGACATAGAAGCAATGCAAGGTGCTGGGTTGTATCACATTCAAGAGGAAAATCAACCAAAGCAATAAAACACCCACTACTATCAGGGAGGATATAGAGGTTGTGGTGGTGGATACCACAGGAGAGGAAGAAATGTCGGCTCGGTTGAAGGAAGAGGCCACAGCCAGATAATCTGTTACAACTATGGCCAGCCAGGTCACGTTTCTAGAGATTGTACCAACCCATGCACTACGTGCAATTACTGTAGATCATTTGAGCATGTTATTGAAGACTTCCCTATGCTTGAGGTAGAAATGTAGAAAAGAAGAAGGACAGAACCACCAAATCCCAATATTCAGTTGATTGCAGCAAAGAGCAGAATTGCAGATCCAAGTGTAAACATGGTAATGCGCAGTGGTGTTGATACAGGAAGGGACGAAGGTGGAGAAGCTTCAACCTCCGGAATGCACAATCCTAGACAGAATCCTGGAGAGCTGGTATGGATTAGGAAAGCTCCTAGGAAAGCATCGGATCTAGATTTACATAAAAATAAGGGAGCATTTGAGGAAGTGCGGGACATGTTCAGGGAACCACCACCTGGCTCCCCCAGAACACAGTTGCGTAGTGAAGTACCACAAAGAGAGAACATGCCAACGGCACAAGTTCAGATAAACGCTGCAACAGATATAGGGACCTCTGTTGTGCAGTTCTTACATAGCTGCATGAAGTTATTAAAGAGCATATATGCTTTTACGGAATTTGAAAAGCTACTAAGGTAGTATGAGCCAAACAGTGAGAAGGGGGTTGCCAATGGTGCAGTCCACAATATTAGGATTCGTAAAAGAATAGGAATGGAAATGAGACTCACTGCACAGATTGGGGACTATGAGATGGATGAGATCATTCTTGATCTTGGATATGAAGTAAATGTCTTGACCAAGCAGACATGGCATCAGATGGGTAAACCCAAGTTATAGTGGTCACCTCTACAGTTGAGGATGGCTAATCAAGGGATAGTTATACCTTTGGGAAGATTACCCAACACCATTGTTGACATTGATGGAGTGCGCAGCTATGCCGATTTTGAAGTAATTGAAATAGTGGATGACAACCATCCTTATCTAGCACTGCTAGGTATCGATTGGGCAATGACTAACTCTACCATTATTGATTTAAAGACCATGAAAATGATATTTGAAGGCAATGATATCAGGGTCATCGCGCCATTAGACCCTTCGTAGGGCGAGCGGTATGTTGAATCGATTCAAGAGGAATCCAGAGTTCAAGACTTGGACCGTATCTACAAGATGACAACCAATACTGCTAACTATATTAATCCAACTGCGCATGGCACACTCAGTTGACGCTGTGACAACTCTTGCATTTCAGATTCTGATGCAAGACTAGAAAACTGGCAAAGCAGGTTACATGAAGTATCTGCCAGGAAATGTGCACGGATCACAAAATCACTCTGTTGGATTGGGAAATAGGTAACTCCAATCCCTACCTTTGATGGTTTATCTAATGTTTATTGTTTTATCAAAGAATATACTATAGCAATTCCAGATGAATACCGTGTCTCAGCTCTAGACATGGCACTACGCGGCATACCTGCCATATGGTGGGCTGCGCATAAGAAGATACTGACAACATGGGATCAATGTAGAATTAAGATGCAAATCAGGTTTACTAATAAGGTTACCCTATCCTTGAGAAATATAATGGAAAGAAAGATCCGCGAGAGCATAGTTGAGTCTGTTCGGAAGCATGGACAGAAAGACCACAGACAGAATGGGTGCATCTGTTTGTGTACACGTTAGAAGAACCAATTCCGAAGAAGTGGTACCTAGACCTGGAGTTGCGCAGAGGCACAATGGACTGGTCGGGCCTAACTGCGACCTTCCAGCAGGATTTCAACTTCGAAGACGAGCTTCCAAGTATCAATGATGCGCTACAGGTCATTAAGAAAAGAATATTCAGTCCTGATTATACACAAGGAAACATGACACTAGAAGAATTCTTTGGCGCAGATAGCATACCTACGCGCCTACAACCAGAATGGGAGGAGCAGCTAGAGCATGCTCTTGATTGTTATCACATCGATAGAGAAACCAAGGATACAACAGATAGTGATGAGGAGGACCCGCGCAACATACAGATACCTGAGTCAGAGGGATCGCGCGAGGTAGAAGGACCTCCACTGGAAATTCCAGATATGGGTGGACCCATGAAAACAAGGAAAGTGAACATTAGCACCAGCGAAGCGCCAAGTTTTGTAGCTATTGGAGATTATTGGGATGAAGATATAGTTGAGGAGGTCGCGCGTATATTATAGGAATATCAAGAACTATTCCCAACCAAGTTCACAGAGATGAAAGGTATCTTGGGAGAATTAGGAGTGATGAAAATTCCTCTTAAGCCTGGCGCGAAGCCTGTGAAACAAAGACCATACAGACTGAACTCGCGCTATAAAGAACGAGTTAAGGAAGAACTCGATAAGATGCTCGATGCAAGGATCATTGAGCAAGTCAAAGAATCTGAATGGATAAGCCCGATGTTTATCCAGGACAAGAAAACAAAGGGTGAGATTAGAATTTGTGTGGATCTCAGAAAATTGAACGATGCTTCAATGCATGACCCATTCCCTACACCTTTTACAGATGAAGTGCTAGAGAATGTTGGAGGGAATGAGGCCTATTCTTTTACTGATGGATTCTCTGGTTACCATCATATTAGGATTGATTGTGCAGATAGGCACAAGATGACTTTTTCTACAAAATGGGGGTCATTCCAATACACAGTGATGCCCTTTGGTCTGAAGAATGCACCCGCAATATTATCTAGAGTGGTCGTCGCAACATTTAAGGATTTTATACATAATTTTTTAGAGGTTTAATTTGATGATTGGACCATTTTCAGTTTATTGAAGAACCATGCTGCAAACCTCAAAATGATGCTGGAAAAGTGCAGACAACACCAAATTTCATTAAACTTGAAGAAGTGTGTTTTCTGTGTTCCCTATGGAGTCTTGTTGGGACACATTGTGTGCAAATAGGGCTTGATGGTAGACCCTGCTAAGATCGCAGTCATTGTAAACTTGCATACACCCAATTCAGTTAAGCAATTGCGCACTACATTGGGGCATACCGGTTACTACAAGAAGCTCATAAAAGGGTATGCGCAGATAACCACAGCTATGGAAAAACTGCTGAAGAAAGATGTACCAATCATTTGGAATGAGGATTGTGAGAAAGGCTTTGACACATTGAAAGAGAAAATGGTCACTGTGCCGATCCTAGTTTTTCCGGACTGGGAGAAGCCATTTCACGTCCACATGGACACCTCATGTATAGCATTGGGCATTGTTCTTGCTCAACTAGGGGAGGGAGGTATTGATCATCCCATTTCCTTTTCCAGTAGAAAGTTATCATCCGCTGAGAAGAACTATACTACTACTGAAAGAGAAGGACTCACAATGGTATATGCGTTGAAGAAGTTCAAGCACTACTTGCTTGGTGCGCACTTCTCCATGTTCACTGACCATTCTGCCTTGAAATACCTTGTTAATAAGCCAGTGTTAGGGGGGCGCATATGCAGATGGTTACTACTCTTTCAGGAGTACGATTTTGAGATTGTTGTTAAGCCAAGCAGATTGAATTTGGCACCTGATCATCTGTCAAGAATGGAATCAGGAGAAGAGACTATGAATCTGGAGGACAATCTGCTTGATTCATAGTTCTTCGCCATACAAGTTGCAGATGAGTACTACCAAGACATCATTGGTTTTTTGACCACTGGATTCGCACCCACAAAGTTCACTACACAGCAAAAGAAGCAGCTGGTAGTGCATGCATCAAACTTCACTATAATTGCAGGTCAGCTATACAAACTAGGACCAGATGAAGTACTGCACAGATGTGTGCTAGAGCATGAGAAATTGTTTATACTAGTTGATGCTCACTCAGGAATCGCAAAAGGCCATTATGCAGGAAGAGCTACTGCACAAAAGATATTGCGTGCAGGGATATGGTGGCCTACAATTCATAAAGATTCAAAGGAACACTGCCAGAATTGTGATGTCTGTCAGAGGACATGTAAGCCATCATGCAGAGCTAAAATTCCATTAAATCCACAACTGACATTGCAGGCCTTTGAGAAGTGGGCCATTGAATTTGTGGGTCCTATTAACCCACTAGGAAAAAGAACTGGTGCGAGGTATATCATTACTGCTACCAATTACCTCAATAGATGGGCAGAAGCAAATCCATTCAAAGACTGTAGCGCAGCTATAGCTGCAGAGTTTATATATGAGAATATCCTTACAAGGTTTGGATGCCCGAAGATATTGATGAGTGATCAAGGCACTCATTTTCTGAAGAAGACCATTGAGGCTTTGATCGAAGAGTTCCACATTCACCATCAGCGCAGCATGCCTTATCATCCATAGGTGAATGGAACTGTTGAAGCATTTAACAAAGTGTTGGAGAATGCGCTAACAAAGATATGTAACGTCAATTAGGACAATTGGGACCTGCGCATCCCATCTATACTACGAGCATACAGTACTACCTGCAAGAAACTAACCAGACATACACCTTTCAGGTTGGCCTATGGGTAACAAGCAATAATGCCAATGGAGTACATTGTTCCTAGCTTGAGGATAGCGGCGTTTATAGGCATGGCAGATGGCGCAGCACTCGAAGAAAGACTCCTACACTTGGTTGGCCTAGAGGAAGATCGCTTCATCGCAAGCTTCCACCAACAAGTCCAGAAAGAGCGCAAAAAAGTGTGGCATGATCGCCACATCAAGAACAAGAACTTTCAGGTAGGTGATCTAGTCCTCCTATATGATAGCAAATTCATGAAATTTCCTGGAAAATGTTAGATGCATTGGCTTGGCCCATATACTGTAATGCATGTTACTAACGATGGCACCGTCCAATTATCTACATTAGCTGGAGACACCTTACCAAGTTTGATAAATGGTAGCAGACTAAAGCTTTACCGTGATAATCCGGCTACGCAGAGTTCTCTATGATCAGGGGAAGTGTACCATGCAACACTGCTGAAGTTGCATGCGAAAAAAAAAGGAGAAGAGGGAAGAGAAGAGTGGCCGCACAGAGCAAGCCCAAATACTCGCCACACAGAGCAAGCCCAGATACTCACCGCGCAGAAAGGATGGAATGACAATTGCGCAGAAGATAACACCCACTGCACATCCCGTAGCAAAAATCCTGTTAGACCGCTAGCACATTATGACGAAAACCGTTACCATGACATATGTCGGAGGGTTAGTGGGTCGTTAACCAAATTGGTGCCACTAGGGAAATTCACAATTTAAAGGCAGATGTGACATCTTGGAACCTATTAAAGGAAGAAGTGACCAGTTTATACCGAGATCCGGCTGGCAGGCTAATCCATTAACGTGGATTCAACGGAGTTGAAAAGCTGGCTTGCCAGGAAACCTTTTGGCATTTAAGGAGACAACATTCGCATCATGATAAGGATCGGCTGACAACACCAAGATAATACTCATGAATTGGTAATCAATATGGCATTAAGGTCCTTGGACACTGCGGAATGCCACGTAGCAAACCAGCAATGGCTATAAATAGACCTCGCTTGGCCACTTAAACATTTTTACAAAGTGTTTGAACTAGTCGAGAGTTGAGCGACCAGAGCATTGTATGAGCGAACCGGTTGAGTTAGAAAATATCTCCTGGTTATTTGAGAAAGCAGGGATTCCAATAGCAATGACGATGACGAAACCAGGTGCATCTAGAAGTTCAGCACGATAGGCTGCAGGAACCAGCAAGGGAAAAGAAACATCTTCAAAGTAGGGGGGCTCCGAAGTGCCATTACAACAGATAGCCTCGGCTCAAGTCGCGCCGTTTTATCCTGTGCCCGACTACATTCCCCAAGGAAGCTCGATTCCCCACCAGTCAACATAGAAAAGAAGTTAAAATATGAAATCCCGCTACCCACTATCTCTACTAGGGTGAATATTGAGGAGAATTTGATGGGTGGCGTACTAGGCTGCAAGCTGGATGACCAAGAATTACTGGAGAATATGCTGGTAACACCGAAAAATTACCCACAGTTTAGACTGGATTCCTATATAATTGGGTCAAGGATGCATAGACTGGCACCGACAGGCTGGAAATTCAAGAATGGTTAAGGGCCATCCGGCCATCAGGTTTCTTAAATTTACTGCAAATGCCGCACTAGAGTTGAGTTTTCCGTCGTAGCGCACACACTGATTACTTGCATGCATGAAGGATTCCTATGGTTGGACATGCGCATTGATATCAGTATCGACCTAGTCCATCAGATCACTGGAATAAACAAGCAAGGAGAGGACCCTGCTAACCTCATCATAAAGAAGGCGCATGATAAAGCCCTTAGCGCCGAAATACCAAAAGAGTTCAGCGTAGTGCGCAATGGACAAGGGTTCCCAACGGTCAACATCAATGACTGCGCCACACAGTTTACGACCCAGTTGCTTGCAGGCAAGCTGTTGTGCAAGTGTAGACCACCTGAAGTACTTACGGTCGCAATCAGGGCAGTTGCTAATGTATTGCGCAGAAAATATTACAATTGGTGCCAGTTCTTATTGAACTAGTTTCTTGCAGATATTCAAGAGACCCAAGATGATGGAACACCGTTCCATTTTAGTTGGTTGCTACTGTTGATATCCCTTGTAGGCTGGAAGGAGCCAGAGAGTTACCAGGGAGCTGCCACTTTAGCCGGACAAGGCCGAGGAATGCGCTTTTCCAATCTATGGGCAAGCCCAAAGGCGTCTAGGCAGCGGCAAACGACTGAAGTGTTTTATGTTTACTATCACTAGTTGTGCAAAGCAATTTTGGCAACACCGCGCATTTCCAAACCACTAACTGATTAATACACCTGCATCATGAGGTTTCAAGCAAAAAGGCACCAATCATTCATTCAACCAAGAGGTGACATAACAGAGCATGACTTATGGTATCCAGGCTTTTATTGACTAGATTAGCAGGCGATTGAGGGAATGATGGAGCGATGGGAGCCAGAATGGAAAGTTCCTGCGTCACGCGATTATGCGTTTGACTAATTGCACAACGTAGAACCACTTCGGGATCAGATCGATGTACAAGAAACCGATGAAGAAGATATCGAAACAGATCAGGAAGACAAGGGAGAAACACCAGCAAAGAAGGGAAAGAAGGGCGGACTATCAGCTGGAACACCCATTGAGGAAGAAAAGGATGACGCGCAGAGTCAACATTCCGCCTCATCAGTAGCAAAGAGAAAGGCCATTGACGGCCCCTTGCAATCACAGAGCCGACGCATAAAGAGGAAGGCTGAAAAACCCAAGCTCGGGCCGCAACTACATCCCGATGATTGCGAGACCATTGCAATAAAAGTGTAGGAAGCATGGAAAGAGACTCATGCTGAGAAAGAATCCAGGCAAGAACAATGGCAGTTGACCATAATCCAAGCTATGGAGGAGGTCAATACATTGGCAGCCCATATGGGATTGGGACAGTCAGCTTCAGGTTCTGACGAGAAGTCAGGAGAGCCAAGCACGCAAAGAAGACCACTTGTTACTGGAAGTAAGTATCTGCGCGTCTTGAACCTTGAACCAAGCTACCTGATTTACCCAAATGAAATGGTTAAGGAGGCACTAAAGACTGGGCACCTCGACCTGAGCATTGGGGCCCTGCCCCTAGAGGACCTGAACGAGTTGCACATCAGAGTTACAGAAGAAATTCATGAGAGAGGCCTCACCGCATATGATAAGTGTGCGCAGTTAACTGAAGACATCAATCAGTTAAGGAAGGAATCAGATAACACCAAGCAAGAATTGAGCGCAGCCAAGGAAAAGGGCCAGAAGTTGAAGGAAACCATTTCAGCTGTGTGCGCAAACATAGAAGAATGTGAAGAAGAAGATGATATTGAGGATACAATAAAGAAAATTGGGTACAAGGTAGAGTTCCTTACCTCTGAGAAAATGGAAATGGAAGCCTCGTATAAAGGCAAAATTGCAGAGATGGAGGCTAGGCACCCTGCCATTGCACCAGATCAGTGCCCAGCTCTAACTGAGGACATCAAAGCAACCATGGATGGAATTTCGTCAGAAGTGACGAAATGCCAAGACTTACATGAGCGGATAACTACAGTAGTAACCAGGTTGAGTGAGGATCCTATGCTACAACAAGTAAGGGTAGAAGTAGAACAGAAGCAGCAGTAGGTAGATGCTGCAAGTATGAAGATGAGGAATGCGCTGGCCAGAGAGAAAGTGTAGATATTTAATGAGGTCAAGGACCTACAAAAAGAGTTGGCAACACTAAGGGAGAAAGAGGCTACCACACACTAGTACATGTGGACATTTTTCCAACGGAAAATCATTTCTATTCCAACACGTTTGCGTTGCTATAGCGACAAACAGAACTCCTTGTTTTCGTGGCACTAATTTCGTCATTGTAGCAACACTTGCCAGCGTTCGTCGCTATAGAGACAGAATTGACATGGACCGTGCTATGTTTAAAAAACCAAATTGTGTCGCTATAGCAACACCTTTGTCGTCGCTATAGCGACGCACAGGTGTTGCTATAGCAATGAAAGTTCATGGCTATAGCGACGGCATCTCATATTTAAAAAAATTAAGTCAAGAGATCTCCATCTCTCTAGCAACGAAATTTTGTTGCTATAGCAATGAACTTTCGTTGCTAGAGAGACGAAGACCCATATTTTAAAAAAATTAAGTCAAGCGATCCCCATCTCTCTAGCAACAAAAGTTTGTTGCTATAGCAACGAAAGTTCGTCACTATAGAGACATCATCTCATATTTAAAAAAAAGTCAAGTGTCTCTCCTAGCAAATTTCAACGAACTTGCTATACTAACGATAGAAATTTTCGTTGGTAGTATAGCAAGTTCGTCGAAACTTACTAGGAGAGATGCTTGACTTTTTTTGAAAATATTATTAGGAATATATTATTTTTCTATCTAAATACTCTCTATTCTAGAGTTATATATATATTTATCCATTTATCAGTTCTAATATAGAGTAGAAGCACACGCAATAGTTCATTATCATATTTATAAAGATATGTTTTCAATGCACAAAATGCAGCTCAGACCCATAAACACATTCATTAGCTGGAAAGCCTGTAGAAACCATTTAATTGGGAACTAAACACTTGTAACAATATTAATACAATAAAATGCTAAGACCTATATTAGGTAATCATTTATATTATTCCAACAAGAGAAGACCTAAGAATCCATCGGCCCTCACGATCAAAAATATCTAGTTAAAATCATGACCTTGTTGAGTCATGGTCTAGGGTAACATATATTTTAGAAAATACATTAAATTCTTTCAGAGTTTGAAACAAATTATACACTAGCCCGACCAAGGAGTGCACCAGTTTGCATAACAGTTCTCCAACCTACAAACCAAGCATCAAAGTTATTAACCCTAATGAAACAATGTTAAGAATGTTAATCTTACTGTAACCTTGGGAGAATAGTTACCTAAACAATGAGGATTTCATTGGAATAATTAAAGCCGAACAAGATGATGGGTTCTTCGTAGCGCAGAGGACACACCATTAGATTACATTGAGGTATCATGGGCAGATGAGATTGTATCAAAGGTGTGCATCCTTTCTCTTGACTGCTTTGACTATTGCTGAGTAAATATAGTAAATATTTTCCATGCAGAGAACTAAGTGCATCATAATGCATTAATGAAGATGCCTGATTTTGTTTCTACACTCAAAAGTACAAGGACGTATTTTTGTGAGTTAGTTCCAATTATTTTCACGTATCTATTACAGAAGTGACTTTGAAATTGAAATTGTATACCTCCCTATAGGACATGTGAATAGTACATTATGCGCCCTACCTTGCCTCCTCATGCACAACATATAAGTAGACATCTGGAAAATATTCCAAGAACCATTGTTCAACTAGCCAAGATAGTTCTATGTAAGCCTATAAGTCCTCTAACTATTGCTCCGTGTCACTATTATTCCATAACCATCCTATCTTGCAGCTGCTTATTTTTCCAGTATATAAAAAATACATTAGCTTTCTCAATGAATCCCAGTCAACTGGAACTTGAACAACCTAAGAAGAACTGTCAGACATGTCAAAAATATTAGCATCTTTGCCGATTCGAATCAATGCCAAAACATGTCAGAATGTTAATTTATTATTCACTAAATAAAATGGAAATGCATGGAATAATTTGGCCGATCCCTTCCACGGACGAGAATATAACGTGGTCTAGAATCATCGAAGAATTATGACTACATGTCATGCATTCCTGATCAATGTGCTTGGAGATAATCACAATTTGAAGATAACACAATCCTATGGGAATGCACATGTTCTATCAATAAAGTACATAAAGAGAACTTTGCTTGAATGCTTTTTCACTTGTGCTTGTAAGATAACATCTCTGTTGTGGGCAGGGTCAATTAATCATCAAAATGCAATGACATATTGGTGATGGCTCATCGAAGGTCTGGTGAGATAAACATGGGAATTACAAAATCAATTGAAGACTTCACTTTGCGAGTCACTAAAAAATATGCATAGGGAATAAACATTATAAAGAATATTTGAATCGTGCTAAAAAGTCTAACATAATGAGAAATTGTTCGGAAAATATTAAGGACCATATCATAAATTTATCCTGTTGCAAGTAACTTCTACCTTCTCCTATTTTACTGCACATTACTTTTGGGCTTTTTGTTATTTTATGCATGCACATTCTCCTATTGTACTGCACATTCTCCTCATCTACTTTCACAGTTCTAGAATAGACAAGTAGGATAGTGCAATTTGGAAGACAAATGCACCTCTCTATAGACCTTTTTGTACCATTTGTATGAGAAAAATGCTTATGGTTTCCTCCAGGAAACCATAATTGTTTTCTTGCCTTTAGTACTATTTCATCTCCTGAAGATAAAGAGTCTGATTCAGGCTCCATATTGGAAGACCAGGAATCCCACCGCAAAGGTGCCAAGTATTTCGTGATGTAGTTTACAATAGAAGGATTGTCTTTGATAATGATAAAGCCAATCGGACGAAGAATCCTATCCATCTCTAGAAGCAAATCTTCAATACTATAACCTCGCTCATCAATTTCCGAGAAAATATTCCAGGCATGAAGTAAATCATATGTACATGGGTAACTCGAAAATGCTTCACACATGCAACGGCATTCCATATCCAAACCATAATATTCAAAACTTTATGCTTTATATGCAAGAGGTAAAGACAAAACTTATTGTAGCACAATTTATCATAGCTCACCACTTATGTAGAATAACCATAAGTCCTCAGTCATAAATGGCTTTTAATGTATTTGGACTGTTTTAAGGAACAACATTCATTACCCATACATCCTTATCCTTAATTGCAGCACCAAATGCACCTAAATTTGCATTCATATCCACGATATTCCTAAAAGTATCATGCTCAATCTCGGACTTCATATGCTTCCAATATGAATTAACCCGTTGACGCCAAGCTTTCTGCATTTTCTATACAAATACAAACATTTGATGGTTCAAAAGAAGCAACTCAAAAAGCTCTAACTGTTTCTTCTACAAGAAAATATAACACCAACTACAAAGAGGATTAAGAAGAATTTACAGTGTCCTTCACAAAATCTTCCTCACTGATACCAAGTTCTACCAGCCTAGGTGGAGGAGCAGTCAACCGCTTTGGCCAAGGTTCTAATCCACTCCCTTTTGCGTGATGAATTTCTATATTTCCACAAGAAAAATACATGTTCAGGGAGGCCTCAATAGTTAGTGTTAATCCAAATTAAGTGTCATATTGACCATAACCAACATTTTTTTTCATTATTAAAATACATTGTTTGTGTGTAATAAGATGTATTAGTTATAGTAGTTTGTTGCCCAAAAAACCTATAGTGCATAACAACTTCAGGCATACAAGGCATAAAGATTAATCCAATAATACACAACAGACCATCTGGCCCCACTACTCTATCTCACATATATATAACAATAATGGTCTCACATATTATACACCATATGTGCTGACATGATATGAATTTTCCATGCCCATAAAGCTACATTGCATAGCCATTATGCACAAAGCTCAGTCCAATGATACATGAACAGCCTAAGTATATACAACTTAGTATATACTAAGTGCTCTATTGTGTCAATTATTTGGAGTCCATAGTAGTGTTCACTATTTATTTGTGTGCCACTAGGAAGAATACATCAAGGCTCAAGCATATGTTTCATGCCCCATACATACAACTTAGAAAGAGAGAACCACCATAAAAATGTAGTTCAAAAGGATGGCATATAGAAAGTTTAGAAACACTAAACTGATATACTTAAATTGTGTTTCTCTAAAGTGTGCATTTGTTTTCAAAGGATTTAATGCGACCCTCCTCAAAAAGGAATTTATTTATTCATATAAATGTCCATTAACTGGTCAAAAGTTTCAATCCAGTGTGTGTTAACTGATTAAAAGGTTACTTGCAGTCTGCCCATGGAAGAATTCCATCAATTCGTCCAAGAATTATATCCTACAATGAATAAAGCCTAAGCAGAATCCTAGGATAGTTAGGTTTATGGTTATTTTCAAGCCCAATCCATGATAGGTTCTCTAGCAGTGTGCTCCTGCTGATGACCTTGCTGGTCAGATTGTACTTACAACTTGTTTACACTCTAACCTGCATTGCTTTCTTCAATGGAAACTTAGTGCAACTTGTAGACACTATTCCCACAGTCACTTCAATGTGCATGCCTCTCACTTAGGGTTGGTTCATGCCAACTCCAAGATGGTATCCCTAACTGTACCTCCAACCTCTTAATTAGTTTGAGCACATTGGAAAGGGCTGCAGGTAAGTAAGTCTTTGCATCCAACCTTAGAATTTAGAACTAGGAGGGAAGAATCAGAGAAGACTAGTGTCTTTCAAGGGATGATGGGGTCAAAGGTGGGCTAGAACGATCATCCGAAGAGGGATGTAGAATAGGGGGGAGGCTTCCAAGTTGGAGGAATCTCAACACAAAGCAAGGTGCTACTTTGAATAACTGGGTTTAGGTTGATGACAACTTTTTCATGATCGCTATGAGGGAGCTAAGGAGTGGTTTCCCACTCTGCAGGTCCCAAGGGTATGTGATAGCTTACTAAAACCTACAACAATTAGTACAGATCAGAGAAAATAACCTTCCAATTTGCCAACTAGTCCTAACAACCTGCACGAGAAATAAGCCAAGAATGCACTTTCCAAAGATTAAGGACATAGAAAAAAGGAAAACATGTGGACCAACAGACTAACTTTATTCAACTGTCAATCTAAAATTACAATAGCAAAACTCTTTACCACCCATTACAATCAATTCTATTGCTCTTTATAGGCCTCACCAGGAAAGTGCGTCTTAGGTCTCCGAAAACCTTAGCTGCAGGATGCCAATGATGACAGTGGTATGCAAATGAAATCTATTGGCAGTTTGACTGCTGCTCCAATCACAACCTTTTAGATCCTAACCATCCTCCATAGGTTGAGTGCACCTATCTTGTACTAGTTTATCCATGAATTCAAGATTACACCATTATCTTCTCTCCAATAGAGTCTACAATTATGTGTTAGTTGTGGTCTTAACTGTTGGTCACTTTCTATTGTGCATGAATCTGTAGACAAGTTTATATTGCACCCACTTTGGGTGAATGGCTACTCAGGATGACCACAGCCTTTATCTGTTGTTCCTAACATTAGCACATAAATTCTTTATTGGTTTTTCCTCTTTGTATGCATAGTAACATCTTTACTGCCAACTTGTAAACCTACATACACTTAATTGCTAACAAATCAGAAGCTAATTGAAGTTTGAACTGAAATCTGAAGTGAAAAAACACAAATCAACTAGTTGACTAGGCAAGTGCACCTTTATCTGACTGGTAGAAGTATGATTTCATGTTGATCCTTTGCTGGACTCCATCTCAACAAATCTAAATTAGATTTGGCCACAACTCATGTACATTAGCAATATATCCAGTTTCCAGTGGGATGCATTGTGTACACACGCAGGCTGTTCACTCACTGTTTACATGTATTTTATTGTACCGAACTATGCCCAGGGTCGTGCTCTGTCTTTTCATCACTCCAATAAGTATTTTATTTAGGACAATATTTGAGTAAGTGCCATGAATCTGATGACAATATGAGGTAATAGTACTCAAGTAACAACTGGTAATGACTGAGATTGTATCTCTTTATCAGTCTTTTGGAAGCAATTTCTTTAGATCTATCATCATTGGATCCTATCTTGCCATTTACAATAAAACACAAGATGATATATGCATCAAAAATCTTCCAATCAACAGGTTGTCAAGCACATAGTTGATGTCAAAATTGTCTCTTTGCTGAGGGTAAGGATTGTTGTCCAAGACTTTGATTTCCTATAGGATGCATGAAAGTCAAATCACAACAAATAGAATTGCCAAACAATCATCTTTAATGTTGGTTTTAATCAGCTTTCATTTAAAGGAAATATAACTACATTAAGGGCAAACTTTCTGTAGCTTTCCTTCTCAAAATCCCGCTACTTATCACCTGTAATGTTTCAAAGATTGATGGGATTCCAATTACCAGCGCCTATCCCATGTGGTTGCTACTATTTGCATGGATGTAATAAAGGATAGGTTGAGAAAATCTTATTAAAGCACTTTTACCGTCTCAATTAAACTTCTCAATTCATTGATAAGGGCTCACACAGCTAGCCCTTCCCATGCATCCTCTTTAATTACTGATGGTACTTTAAAATCTGCCTGCAAGGAAATAGACATTGGAAGCCTTTGTTATGATCAAACCCGCTATTAACCTGCTGACAAAGTATTTATATGCTTTCAATACATTGGTGATTGCTGAAAATTCGTTGTGAAATCAATGATTTGAGATAAGATATGGAACACACCAAGTATTGAGAACACCTTGAATTAGGTTTTACAGCAGCCAATTATGTCCACCACAATAATAGGTCTGATTAGGTCTTTGAGAATAATAAACATGTTTTCTAGAGTAATGCAGTTTGCTAGGCAACATTGGCATACTCGCAAACCTAAGGAAGAGTGGTCTCCAAGCTAGGGATGTCCCTCAATGTGTACTGGAAAATCCACTCATAAGGGGACAACTCCTCCAAAAATGGCTTTCAAAATCTCTAAAAAAAGGTGATACTCTTCTAGGTGTAAAATGACAATAATTTGTGTAGGAATGCCAATTTTGGAAAATCAACTTCTTTTGAAAATATTTGGTCTAACTGTAGGTGATTTGTACTTTGAAACATACTCAAGTACTTGGTTAGAGAATGTATATGCTAATTGGCTATAATTTCCAAGATTTTTCTTCTCGAGTACAAGAAACTTGAAGAAATAGTTCCCTATATTTTGGAGTATAGGTTTCATCCAGGCATCCTATCAAGCATCTTCCCTTTGGTGTATATATGTGTGACCTGTTTCTGAATTCCAATAGTTTACATAATCAAAATGCATGTAGGATCAATGAAATCAAGAAATCATATCTGTAAGATCCTTGTGACTATCACTAACAAATATAATTTGTGGGACTTCTAGAGCCATCTCTCGATTGGTTAAGGGATCAATTAGGTGTGCAATTTCCTACTATTGCAGAGTTTTAAAGCTGTAATCTTTAACTCTTAAAGTAGATAATAGAAAAATGGTTTGGATATTCAAGAAACAAGGATGGCATCTCCTTCAATAAAGAACTTCAACATTAGTATTATTTGAATCATAGTTCCACACACTTTCCATAGTGAGATTGTCAGAGGAATCATGATCAACTAGTATAACACCTTTGTAGTCATTATACTTTTTTAAAAAGAAAATGGTATTCACTCGCTATATTCATGACATCCAAACTCTGAAGCCACTAGCCTTGCCAATCGTAAATATAGTTTCCCTATCTCATCTCAAAAATTATATGTTTCGTATCCATTGTAGACATCGATATCATGATTGATTTTAATTTCATGGCCATATATGTGTAGGGTGTTTTGTGGAAGAGCACGAGACTTAGCCTAGTTTTGCTACACAATTTGTAACATTATTTATAGAAGAAAGTTCAGCCATCCTTTTATGGGTGATGTTTGCAACTTTTTCCTTTACAAATGTATTTTTACCTTATCTTATCGTACCCATATATTCATATATGATAGCTACGCAAGGAAGATAAACTATTCAAACTAGCATCAGGGAATGATACAGACTCTGTGCATAAATAAAGATCTATCTAACAAGAAAGAATGGTATGAATCCTATATAGAAACTCTGGGATGATGTTGTACTACTCATTGATACATAGAGCTATATTTAGATTGAAATGCACAACTATGATTGAGGATTTAGTTAGGGAGGAAGAGATGAGACTGGTAAATACCATAGAATGTAAGGACATTCAAATCAACAAGATATCGAGAATGTTGCAGGTTTGTTACATCACAAAGGTAGATAAGATTGGAGCTAGGTATTCTTCTCACACTCATGGCTATGGTGTTCTGATTCTTTTGATTGTATATATCGCAGCCATTTTACATGTCTAGATAGCGTCCTGAACTAATGACATGCACATCAAGGTAGCACTTGTCCTTCCAAAAAAATTTATTACCGTGGTCCTTGTGATCATGTTCTTGAGTTTTTCGAGTATTGTGGATTCATGTGTCCAAAGCGTAAGGGAATTGCATACTTTCTGCAGGAGGTGAATATAGAACTATCTATGTTGGTCTATGTGAACTTCATTCTCTTTTTGATATCCAACTAGTTTATACAAAGAATTTTTTTATGGTGTCACTCTCTACCTATAGTGCAACAATTTGTTGTTCAAGTGCTTCTGCTGGTTGCTCCCATCGTCTGACCATTGGTATCAAATTTTGTGTTACATTGTAAATTCATGAGGATGGTTCCTCAATGATCTTCAAATTGGATTTCATTTATTCCACAGTATGGGTTGTTGGTTCTAGTGTTTCCAACACATATTTCTAATTTCTCCTTATACTTATTGTATTCACGCTCGGTTCCTAGAGTCTCTTCCAACTACTTATTTCCTTTTCTGATAGATGTGATTGTTGGGTGACCTTCTGATCTATGTCTAGTAGTGACATCTGAAGATCTAGGTCACCAATATCTATGGATTATTCTCTAAGGGTAGGATAGATATATTCAAAGCAATATCGCACTGCTTCAATTTAATCCTTCATAGTCTGCCTACTACTAATGCTGATGTCTCTAGCATGAACTGCATCATCCAATTAGACCTATAGTTAGTGGTTCTCCTGCCACAACTATGTGCATTCCCATTCAATTTGTTGTATCTTGTGGCCTATCTCCATGGCCATGATGATGTGCGACTTGGACATGGAATCACTAGGAATCAGGAAATAGATCACCATAATTTGATCAATGAGTGAATCAATGCCAACTGCAATTCATGAAGTATGTATATGATCTATGATATTCTATATGAATCATGTGTAGTGAATTACACTAAATCCACAAACAAAGTAATAAAAGAAATCGAGATAGGAATAAGTCCTCAATGTGCCTTTGTTACACACGATTAGTCCTCAATGTTGTTTCTTGTCAACCTAATCTTGTAACTGTAAGAGAAATTGAGACAGGAATGTTCAGGTATCAGAACATAGATCTTAGGTGCCAAGGCATAGCAATAAAAAATTGATCCTATTTTATCGACTCAGCATTTTTACCTTAATTGAACAATGTAAGGAATGGGCTTAAGCTTGGTATGGTGATTGTATTAGACTGAGATGCTAGTGATAGCATATGTGAAATGTTGATTTGTGGAACTTAAATGGAAACAAGATGTTGATATTATAGCCAAAAACCACATTTAGGAATTAAATTTCAGAGGGTAAGACTTCTGGTAATTGAACTTACTAGTAAGATTCATGGGAGAATGATTTGTTACCTAGAGGAGATCTAGTTTCCCAATTATATGAAAAAGACTGTGAACGAAAGGTTGATTGGTCTTAAGACCTTTGTGAAATACTCCAAATGAAATATTTTTAGTCTAGTTTCAAGATCTGACATTTTGAGAAATCAAATTAAATTGAGATTTATGTTCTAACACATAGTAACTAGAAAGAATAGTTATGGAAGGCAAACCTTGTCAATGGGTTTTTGATGTTTTCTGAAGTTGAACTTATGTAGGTTTGATTGTTCATTCTAGGGAAATAAATATTGTCTAACTTTCATGTCTTTGTGAAAAGTATATAGACTATTGGGTTGATTTGCAAGTAACATGTCTTTAAATTGAACAATTTCCAAAGATGAAGATTATTCAACCATGGATCCTAATTTTGAAAAGTGCTTAAACTTCTGGCTCTATAAAATCAGATCAAATTCTCAGCCCCCTAACAACACCTAATATCCATTCTAGCCGGCACATAAACAACAGTAAATGGTAGCTTTATTCAAATCTGGGTGCATTTTGATCAGTCTAGGGTGACTTCCTGTGTAGTGGCAGCCCTAAAACAGTCTACTTGTGAGGTGGAGGGTTCCAAATAGGTTGGAGTAACTACCAAGGCCAGTTTCAACATACTTCACCTCAAAATCAGAGGTATTTTCATTATACGAGATAGTTATGAGTTTTCTTTTTATAATAAGGTTTTTAGGATCATGAGGAATAATCAAATGTGAGTTTTCAAGGCTCATGTAACCACCCGCTAGATGTTGCCATTCTCACCCAATTATTATGGAGAATTTACCCACCTCCATGTCTACTACAAGGAAATTACTAGTCCAAATTTATGGATTTAAGCACATGACCAAGGTGTTGAATATTGTAACTTCTAAGAATATTATATTTGTATATTATTTATTCCGGAGATGTTCCATACCTCCGATGTGATTATACTATGAATCCGGAGATGTTTATTCCTCCGAATTGGTTGTGGTAACTAGGGTTATTAGACCCACCATGTGGGGGTTGGCCCAGTCAGTTATAATAGGGTATTTAACCTAATGGTTAAATGCGAGCCTACATGTACTTGTGTAAAATACATGTCAGTGTAGTGTATAAATAGAGGAGGTATGTTCCTCATTTGATACACTCACTCACTTGAGGATAGCACACTTGTGGAGGAGAGGTCTGCTATTGTGGAGGAGGAGATCATGTCTCAGGGTTTCATCTTTGTATATTGCTGATCATCTATATTGAGGAAGCTTTGCTGGGTTTTCTACCCCATGAGGGTTTCCCAAGATAAATCTCTGTCTCTTGTGTTTATGATATGCTTGTTGTTTCTTCAGTGATCCTGTATATGCTATTATTGTGAAATGGAATGTAATGCTGCTATTTTCTGTCTTAGCATATTGAATTTTAACACAAGGTAAGGTCTTTGATTTGTCCTATGGTAGGTTGGAACTTTTTTTTGAAGATAAGCACATTCTTCACTTCTCTTGTACAAGTAAGATCAATTTGTTCCATAATCACCTTAAACATGATGTTTGGATACGATCTTCTATCAATTAGGAAAGAATGTGCAATCTTTGCTATTATCCACATATACAAATAGAAGGGAGGGTTCTCATATTCGAATCTAGTTTTGATTGTAACATTAAATTTCTCTCCAAATTTAGCAACATTAGCGACAATAGATGTTATTGCTATAGAATTTCCAACTAGTAAGATAGGGATAGCAAGGGATTTATTAAGATTCTACTAATACTCAAGCACTTTAGAGGAGATCTAGGAAGTTCATATTGGCCGAGATGCCAATTCATAGGCTACATTATATAGTGACTAGTTGGTTGGCCTGGTGTAGTGTCCCCTCCTACCATACAGCAGGATAGAGAGGACGTGGTACACAATCCGGGCAATTAGCCCCAAAACGTTGGAATTAAAATCATTGATGCAAAGACCTGTATCTATGCATACTATGGAAAAACGACTGTAATCAAATCAATGTTGTTGATCTCTAACACACATTCAAGATTCTGTGACAGCCATGAAGTAAAGATCTGTGCAGAACTATACAAGATCATATGGAAATGCATAAACTTTTAAAAACACAGCAAAAGCAATTTCGTTTAATACATTCATAACATTCATCAAATGATAATTGCCAATTTACACAAGAGAATACTTATCTCAATAAGGCAGTCCCAAGCAACTGGCTATGCAACTGCAACGTTCCACCCAACCATAGGCCAGTGTGCTCCTTAATCTCTCAGCACCACTGCCACCCCCGAGCTGGGCATGATCTCTACAAGGAACCAGGGAACAGCAGACTCACACATAGCCAAGCATACACCAAAATGAGCCAAGCCAATCTACAATTGGGTTTATCAGGCTGCTAGGAGATGGAAAGGAAGAATTGCTAAGCTAGTGAGCTCAACTACAGAGCTATGGGTACCTCTCTCAGATCTATCTAGCTTGGCACTCACAATGCCTACACACCCAACACCAGGAAGTATTCTCTTCACTGCCATACAGTCCCTCAAGCCATACCTTCCTCTCTAGTGCTCTCAGGGTGTGCATAGAAAAGTAGCCAGCCCTCTTAATCTTCTTGAGAGGATACTCCCTACACTAGGTTTATCAAGCCAATTCTGTCCACTACCATTCCAGTTTCTTGCTCATGGGTTCCAAACAAAACAGGGATGCACCTAACAGCAACCTACACTTGTTGAGCATGAGAAAACGTTTCCAACAGCGGGATGCATGAGATGGGGTTTCCTGGACTTCAGAAAAACGTGGGTAGACTCAAAACGTATTGACACTTTGGAAATTCGACTGGGGAAACAAAACCCATTCCAGAAAAACGCCCTAGGGCCAAAAACGCCCTCACCCTCGATCCCAATTCGCGTCCCTCCTTCCCCAGCTGTTGCACAATCCAAAAACGAGTTCCTGGGCATGGAAAAACACAGGGTTATGGTGAAAAACGTGAGGATAACTTCCTGTGAGCTCAAGCTGCGTGAGAGGAAGAACGTAATGCATGAGGAATGGCCTTGGGTAGCATTTCGTGGGGGTTTTCTTGCCCAGCAAGCCAAAAATACGATTTTCAGGTTGGTAGCTTGCCCATGCACGAAAATCTGACTGCCATACCTCTCCCATCCCAAGACATTAACTGCCTTAACCAATTTCTTGGAAAAATTAAATGATTGGGTACATGAGACAAAATGGGTAGTTGATGGTTTATGGGTTTCCCCATTGACACATGGATTAATACCCTTGGCTCAAGGTTTGAATAATTTCCCTCCCTTTTCCTTGTAGAATCATGCCCCATCTCTTTTGTTGCATTGCATAGCCGGTTGTGGGTTTTTCATTGAAATTCATAATTACATGATGTTTTATTTACATCGTGCCTATCTCGCACAAGAACCATAGGCATCTATTTTAATGGCCGATACATAAACGCTAAATCAATGGTGGGGCCTTGGCCTTGAGCTCCTCACCATGATTAAATTACAATATTTACATCATTTACGGTTTAATACAAAGGGGGTCAAAATGGGGACATTACACCTGGTTGCAATCTTTTATGTTAAAAAAACAATTATGATGAATAGTAGGTAAGGATTGTTGTTCTAGGGATAAAAATATGACATACCTATCATTCTCAGTTCCTTTGTGGTTTCTAGAATTACCGGGAGGATAATTTTGGATGGGCTTGGGTTTAAATTGATTATAAGCTATCTAGATATGAGTAATGACAGTGTATACTTCATTTTATGATTCTTCTTCCTTAATAACAACCATGTTAGGAAATTATTTCTTTTCTTTAGCTCACTCTTTAGCCACCAAAAATTGCTCACAAGTATACTTTTTGTTTTGCATGTGGGGGGTTTTTAGAGTGATTTAGATGGTTGTAGCTTTCAGGCATATCTAGGGGGTTCATTTGTTTCTTAAATAAATATTTTATGACTCCATTGACCCTTTAGAATAGGCACTAGTCTTGGAATAAATTTTCAGCCATTAAATCATTGTTTTTGGCCACTTACATGCATTTTTACCTCGTTGTTCTGAGTGTTACAAATCATATTTCTAGCTACCATGAAGTCATTTTATGCTAAGAAAGAATGAAATTCATCCCAGCTCTCATATCCTTTCTTTTTGTTTAGTTTCCATGAACTTTCCAAGCCCAAATCCTCATCTAAATAGCTAGGAATAGAACTGGTTATTTATGCTTAGCATCATAACTATCTAACATTAATATCCTATTTGGATGATTTTTAATCGCTGGTTTTTCATCTATACAAGTACATTTATAAGACAACCACTTTAATTTCAAAGTTCAACCACCATTTGTGTGCCGAGAGAGCCTATTTTCACCTCAAGCAGTTTGCAGTTCATCTCTGATTTGTATTCTACTTGTCTTAGTCACTTTACGGGTTATTTCATTCAATTTTCACACCTATTCTACCCTTAGAGTGAGATCCCCCCAAGGTACCATTTTAATCATTTTCCTAAACCCCAAGAATACCCTATTTTTCCATCCAAAATCGGTTTTGTGAATACGCTTGGAAAGCTGAGAGCTTTTCTTGGTTAGTACTTGGAAAAACGTAACTGGGGAAACCTCCCATGGCTAGTCTGAATTTTCCCCAAGCAGATCTAGGAAGCCTAAAGAGAGAGGTCCTTTCCCAACATGACACATTTTTGGAAAGGTCTTGAGACATCACAGGTGTAGTGGTCATTGTTCTCTGCCATATCAAAGGACCTTTAGACTTTGTGACAACACTCCTCTTGTCTTGTTTAGCAGTTGTGATCAACTTAGGATCATAAACTATTATATAAGAGTGCGTGTGTGTTTCTCCAGTCGTCATTGCTAAAGCGTCACAATTTTTGTTGGTATGGGTATCATCATGGGTGCAAACTCTATCCAGCATTGGTTCAATATCACATTATTATGGGTTTGATTCAATTTCATACACCAATGAGATTAGAAGTCAAAATTTTGATATCCCTAGGCATGCCATCTCTATTTCATGAGATTGAGATTGTGCCCTAATTGTAGGGCATTTTGAAGGTTCTAGAATGGTTGTGTCTATAATTAGATATACATCTTCCAAAGCTCAACTTTTGGGAGGTATAATGTTGCTATAGGGAATTTTCAAGATTCTAACATGGATTCTACAAATATGTCTTCAAAAACTCAACTTCTAGTGTGTATAATGGTTACTGCTTACTTCTAGTTGTTTCTTCATGCAAATATCATAATGGCTAGCAGTACTTCAATTGGTCTAAGCATTGCCAATTCTATGCAAAACATCTTCAAGAACTAGACCCTTGATTCTAACTATTTAGATGCTTTGACCACAACTACAATGGTTCAAGCATCTATGTTATCATTTGCAAGGTTATGCTGCTTGTGGTGTCATGTGGACTCCAACATGGCTTCAATGTGCCGCTTTTTATCTTCACAAGTAGGGTATTTCTTTTTTTTAACAAAAGCAATTGACATTTGTATTGAAATATGTTGCATCCTTGCAGGTCAACTTGGTAGTACAAAAATATAGTCTCTAGAACTGAGATTTATCAAAGGACTTGATTCAAAAAAGGACAAGATGAGCATACTAACAATCTCCTTCTTAGAGTAGATTTCCAAATTTCTATTAGAATAGACTGTAAAAGTCCCCTAAATACATATTTGTTTTGAAATACATAAGAAACTAATAAAATTCAAGAGATGCATGGAAATTGAAAGATTCATTCTTGCTGGAATTAGTGGGTTGATGGTCTTTGGTATCCATGTCCTCATCTTCTATTTCATGCTCTTGTTCATGTTGTTTTGTGTCCTTTTCCTCCAGTTCTCCAAGAGATGACTGAGGATGAAATCCCTTTGTCCAGATTAAGTAGTCATATTTTGAAGGAGAGACATTTCGCTTCCAACACTTGTATTTTCTCTCTTTGCTGAAGGATTGTATTCATCTTGACTTCATGTTGTCTACTATTAGCCTTTTCATTTTCATGGGCCTTGACCATAAAAAAAAGAGGTTCTAATGTCTTTGATGAGGTCCTCATTCCTATAGAGGACCCTCTGTATTTCTTTATTTCTTTCTTATTAGAAGCAGAGCAGTTTTCCCCATGCCCAAATCTATCCATCGCTTTACACTTTATGGTCTAGAGCTAATGCAAAATTAAATTCAAAACCAAATATCCAAATTCACCCTCTAATTCATAGCTATAATGAACCAGGAATGGAGATTCAAATTAACAGTGAAGAAGGACCAACGTGGAACCAGAAAAATTGTTCTCTTTTTTAATGTATTGTAAGTGATGGGAAATGGAAAAACATCAAATTTATTTGTCTGTACGAGAACCCTTTTAAAACTCATAACAAAAAAATAAACGAAGGGTTTCGAATTCAAGAAAATGGGTCAAATAAAAACCACTCGGTTGTGTCAAAAAATGTATCAATGCATGTAACAACGAGAAACAAAGACATATCTTCCAGTGGATATTTCCTACCTCATCTAGTTGCATTTGAAGGCTTGAATCCTTTGTAGAGTTTTCATTTGTGGTAGCTCAAAAAACTTCTTCAACAATGAGCACTTGAGATGCAAATTTTAACTTAAAAGAGGCCACTCAAACTGATGCAACCTATGCAAACACTCAAAATCAATCATGAATTTAGGCATTTCCCATACCTTGTAGGGCATCAGAGTATGCCCAACAAAAGATGCGTTACCAGGGGCTTACCAAATGCAGTCTACACACCGAATCAGGGCTTACCAAATGCTGTATACACACCGAATTGGATGAAGGAAAAATGTGGCTAGGGAAATAGGGCTTACCAGGGCTGGCTGCATGTGTGGTCGCTCCTTCCCAATCGCTCAACTCTAGGCAGCTTCTGTGCTAGGCAAGCAGAGCTCTGCTCTGTGGTCTTTTCGCTCCACGTTCCTATGCTCAGAGCTATTTTCTCCTTAGGGTGGAAAAACTCCCCTTTGTCTCCCGCGCAGTAGCTGTATGCCTCTAGCCTTCCAGCACATAACCAAAAAGCACAAACATCAATAATCATAACTCAGGCAATCAATGGGATAAGACCCGCTTCAAGTGGGGGGTTACCTTGGGTATGGCCCCCAAGATTCATTACCTTACTCAAGCTATTCAGGACTCGGGAGTCTTCTTAGTCCCAGAAAGGCAAGGACGAGCCATGCGAACTTTGTCATTCTGGACCCTGGAGCCATGGAAAACGAGGCCAACTGTGGTGGCTCTCCCTCCACTTACGAATAGCCTAGTCAACTTTGTGTCGTGGCCTTCCACGCAGTAGCTGTAAACCCATAAACCCCTCCTCTATGCGAAAAAAAGCCTCTTTTATGACTTAGAAAAAACATTTAGAACAAAATGTTTATTAAAAGAATTACACCGTTGCTAGAGAGACGAACGTCGGTGGCAAAATCAAATTTTCCCAAATTTTTTAACTCTTTTGGGACAAAAAATTCGAACCGTCTCTATAACGACGAACATCGGGGGCAAAATCAAATTTTTAACTCTTTTGCGACAAAAAAATCGATTTTAACTTATTCGTGGCAAAGTGTCATGGAACTTTTGAGCCATATGTAGTAGTGACATTGGTCAGGTTGCAACCTATTGAGCAAGAAGGCCTCGAATTAATGCAGCAATTCGATGCAAAGTTCGTAGAACTTCAGGCGGCAAAAGGAACCATGCAGGAAACAATGGCTCAGGAGAAGGTCTCGCAGGCTGCTCTAGAGATGCTTCAAGGGTTCAAACGGAAAGCCAAGGACATAGTTGCGAAGTTAGCAGGAACTCTGCAAAGCTTTACATTAAAGCTTGGGACGATGGAAGATGCGGCACCAGGTTTCGCAAGTGGAAGTGGTTCGGGACGAGCCATAGGTGAGTGTTAGGGGCATGTTGGGCAGGGCCCAAGTGGGTTGGAAAAATATACAAGTATGCAAAATCGCACGTAGCACGCTGCAGCAGGAAGAAAAGGCAATTTTGATAATTATGCACTACACAATACGGCAGGAAGAGGAACCAGTTTTGTTGAAAGCACATTGTGTGCAGCGGCAGGCGACAGACAATTTTTAGGTTTTGCGTGTGTCGCACAATGACAATGGCTAAGGCACGGTCGCGCAGTAGGACGATGCGCATGGTAGCGCATGAGCTATTTTTTGGGCAGAACATGGGTAAAGGTCAGACGGGGATATGACCTATTTTGGGTAAGGAACAGGCGGATGGCAGGTGAAAGCGGCCTGTTCGAACATGTGGCGGAAAGTAGTTGAGAAGATAGGCCATGATGCCGATGGTGATAGGAAGGCGAAGGAGTGGAAAGGGATAGGCCATGATGCAGTTGTAACCATTTCAAGGACTGTGATTGTCAGAAGAGCGTGTGAGCCACGAGTGGCCCAGCTGGAGCAGGTGGAGCAGGCTGTCGATGACGACAGCTAGGGTGGCA
Source organism: Larix kaempferi (assembly GCA_027924585.1). Classification (NCBI taxonomy): domain Eukaryota; kingdom Viridiplantae; phylum Streptophyta; class Pinopsida; order Pinales; family Pinaceae; genus Larix; species Larix kaempferi. Next base: position 6,744,236 of record BSBM01000498.1, read on the forward strand.
GTTAGTCACGCCAGTTTTGGAAACCTTAGGGTTTCGGCCTAATGATTGTAAAGACACGACCTACGGGCATGATCTATAAATAAGGCACAATATTGTAAGGGAAGGGTTACTCTTCAGTTTTGGTTAAGTATTTGGGTATTGTAAAATATTAAGCTTAGAAAAGCCATTCTAAAGGCTCTGCAGCTGAGTGCGTAGAGACCTATCTGAGAGAGAGAAGAGAGTCGGCAGCTGAGTGCGTAGACTAAGAACGGTTGTACCCTTCCCATTAAGACCAATATTAACAACCGTTCTTGTGGACATAGCCTCCATCCGGGGGGTGAACCACATTAAATTCTGTGTTACGTGACTATTGTGTGTTTATGATTGTTCAATTGCTTGGTATGAATGTTTAATGCTGGAAACTTCTGTTATGTGATTGCTTTTATATGTATTTGCCACAGAGAATGGGAACAATATGTTAAGTAATACATGCACGGAGGAATCTTAAGCATTCAACATGTATGAATCTGTCAATTGGAATGTATGAATCTATCAATTGGTCAAATAGTGAACATTGAGTTTAAGCGCAACGTTGGAGCGCATAGTAACATATGTTTATTAAACCACCTGCAACATAATGATAAGAATTTGAACGAGTTGAAGAGATAAGGAATGCTAAGTAGATTGGTTAGAATTAAACATCCTGGCAGGGACGCACAGTCTTGTTGATGCATCGAGTCATTGAAGGTTGCTGCGAGGTAAGTTGTTGATAGCTTACTATCGTAACGCCAAGGTATCCTATATCGCACCATCATTAGAGGTGCAAGTGCGCAAGTGTAATTGCGCGCATAAATAAACGACGTGAAACAGAAGGTTCGCGCAGCTGTTGTCCACCACAACTCGCAAGGCGTTGCGATACTTACCATCCTTTCCCCCCATCGCATCACCCGGTTGTGGAAACTTGATTCCGCAACCACCCCTGAGCTTTGCCTTGGGGGAGACCTAAGGTTGCACATAGCCTATTGCCAAAAGGGCTGGTGAATAGGGGTTTTGTTGGTTCCTTGAACCGCGAAGTACCTAGGTCTACACTAGAAACCTCAAGAAGGTGATCTACAGCCAACACTATGTAGTATTGGTATTGATCCTTCCAGCTTCTTTCTATGCAATGTTTATTGTTAAGTCCAATGTGCATAGCATCCATCCTTTGAGATGGCTATTTCAGTTTCATGTGCATGGATTGTCTACGAAATTGGGATGGCCAGGTTCAAATTCCTTGCAAATTTTTAGATTGTGGGTGGCTAATCCATTATTTTCCATAATTTAAATTCACATTTTCAATTAATCATAGTCCAATTAGTTCATGTTTCATGTATATATTTTTTCAAATTTTAAAAGAACCTAATATGCTACAGCGCAAGACATTGTTGAACAACAAATACAATGCACATAGACACTAAACAATATTGGAGAGACAAAAGGCATTCTTTCTCCTTGTTGGTTGTTTTTCAATCTCCTTTGGAAAGATTTATCCCTATCAATGCAATAATCTTCAAAGTGCATAGGGCGTGCTATGTTCCTCCCGCAGTTGTTGTGTCCAGTAGAACATGTGTAATGTATAGTTCTTGTAATGCTTCCTTGGCAAGTCCTAGAAACCAATATTCATGAAAATGTTGGGTTGTAAAATCTTTAGACAAATATATTTAGAGAAAAGCAAAAATAGTTGTTTGTTTTATTGGATCAAAACCTATTTAATGTGGCGAATGCCAGTGCAAAAAAAAATGGAGAGAACAGGGGGAAAAGGAACAAAAAACATCATAGGAATAGTGGCATGATAGATACCTTTTCGTTGTGTTGTGGAAAATTTCTTTGCTTGATTGATTATAGGAAAATTACGTTCAATTTTTTCATTGGAATTATACTATTGTGAAGGGTTGCTTCAAATGTCTGATGATCATTTGAATCTATAAAGCTTTTGAGCTATATGCATTCCACTCTTTTACAATAGCTTGCATGTTGATTTCCATATATATAGCAATTGATGGAAAAAGATGACAACTTTTCCAAAATGTGAATACTCTCTAGACATGCATGCTAGAAAAGGTATTCAGCTAGATTACATTTTCCTGAATAGATTGATTTTTTATTAAAAAAACTGGATTCCATTCTTGCACTGACGTTGCATTGTTGCAAAAGATTGCTTCAATTGTTTAATTCTCATTTGAGGTTATTAAGATTTTTTTCTATGTACATTGTTCTCTTCTGCAATGGCCTGGGCATAGATTTGGTTCTATATAGGAATTGATAAACAAATATGATAGCTTTTCCAAACTATGGACACATTGCACACACACACTAGACAACATCTGAAAGTGAAAAAGCATTCTTGGTTCTTGTTGATTTTTTTGCCCTGAGCTTTGCCAAGCCCTATGGATGCTAATGCAAAGTTATGTTCAACATACCATAATATAATGCCTGTAATCTTCCTTTTTTCTAGGTCAAGAAACAAATCCATGTCCATGATACATTGCAAATGCCAGGTGAGATTTTATACATGCTTTGAGCTAATGCATTCCATTCTTTTACAATGGCTTGCACGTTGATTTGTACCTATATAGAAATTGATGGAAAAAGATGATAGCTTTGGAAAAATGTGAACATTATCCAAGCATGCATGCTAGAAAAGGTCTTCACCTAGATTGCATTTTCCTGAAAAATTTATGTTAAGTATACTAGAATATAGTGTCTGTAATATTCCTTTGGTCAGGTCAAGAAAACAAAGTCATGTTCAGGATACATTGCAAATGCCATGTGAGATTTTATACATGATTTCAGCTAATGCATTATATTCTATTACAATGGCTTGCACATTTATTTGTACCTATATAGAAATTTATGGACAAAGATGATAGCTTTGCCAAAATGTGAACCTTCTCCAGACATGCATTCTAGACACGGTCTTCACCGAGATTGCATTTTTCTGAATCAATTGATTGTTTATAACAAAACTGCATTCCATTCTTGAAACAACATTGTGTTCTTGAGAAGGCATGCTTCAATTCTCTAATGCTCATTCAAGGCTACTAATCTTGTTTGCTATGCACATTGTTCTCTTCTGCAATGGAATGGGAATTGATTTGGTTCTATATAGCTATTGATAGACAAAGATGGTAGACTTTCCAAACCATGGAAACATTGCACATACACAGTAGACAAGATCCAAAAGTGAAAAAGCATTCTTGGTTCTTGTTGATTTTTTTGTCGTAGGCTTTCCCAAGCCTTATGTCTGCCAGTGCAAAGTTATGTTCAACATACTAGAATATAATGTTCGTAATATTTCAACATACTAGAATATAATGTTCGTAATATTCCTTTGGCTAGGTCAAGAAAACAAATCCATGTCCAGGACACATAGCACATGTCACGTGAGCTTTTATACATGGTTTGAGCAAGAGGTCATTCTTGGAATATAGGGTTTGAAATCTTCCAATGACTAGGCCAAGTAAACAACCCCTCTACAAGGGTTGATTTGTTAAATAATTAGTCAAATATACTTGGAGCAAAGAAAAACAGATTTTTGTTAACCTTGGTCGAAATATGTTTGATGCAACGAATGCCAAAGAAGAAAAAGTTGGAAGAAAATGAAAAAATAGAACAAAAAGACGAAAAAATAGAAAAGAAAAGAATTGAAACATTTTAAGAGTACTGGCCTAATATATATCTTCTCGTTTTGTTATAGCTTATTGCTTGTACGCAAGAAATGGATAGCAGTTCTTTTACAACAAATCTATTTTTATCTTTCTCTTCTTGTTAAACGTGCTTTGGTTTTTTATTGGATTTGTTCACTTTTTTTCCATGCTTAGACATTGATAATCCCTTTGTCAAAAAAACAAAAAAAAATGCAGGTGAATTTAAAAAGGAAAGAAAGGTCTTCAACTAGGCTAGATCAGTAGCGCGGGGAATGGAAAAGAAAAAAACTAAGGGGATCATATATTGTGGCACAAACGAGTACATGGATGCAAAGAAGGGAACAACAACTGGCCTGAACAATGCCGTTTTAGAAAAATGTTTTTCTATTGACAGTTCCAGTTATATGGACAAAGACGATGATTTCGCTAAATTCCATTTGTTTCGATTAAGGATTTTTCATTATCTGCTAGGATATTGTCTATTAGATTCATTGGTTTTTTTTGCTACACTTTCGGTATAAATCATTGGAGATAAAAGAAGAAATTGTGAATCATTTTCGTCTTTGTTTAAGTCGCAATGATCCTAAAGCCTTACAATCAATGAGTATAGACTTGGCAACTGAATATCTATCAGACTTGCACAATGTTTCAAATGCTTCATCCTATTTGGATCGGATGTCACAATATGCTTCGCAAGGAAGAAAGGAACATGGCCATGGACTTTGGGGTGGTATTTTTTGTAGCAAATGGTTTTCTAAATGGTTGAATGTACCAGTTTCAATAAATGGTCATTGACCAAAAAAAATACCTTCACTTCAATTCTAAGCAACTAACATATTGTTACAATATGCTTTCCCATGACCAGAATCCATCTTCGGGTCACTTTGAACCACTTTTTCGTATGAATTGACAAAATACATGCAAAATCAATATTCTATTTTCTCTGCAATTGCCAATGCAAACCCATGTAATGGCACCAAAATCAAAATTTCATCTTGGCAACGATTATTGTCAAAACAAGGTTTCTTTATTCCTGCTCTTGTCGTTGTTGTTTTTCATGATTCTCTGTTTGAATCTATTTCCAAATTGACAATGTTTTCTGATGGGCAAAGTGTGAGAAAATTCATTGCCCATACATTTTACAATTGTTATAGTTCAAATCACGATAGAATGGAAAAGTACATAGATGTCTATCTTCAATCAGACATAATTCATAATAAATCATTGGTTCTTGGATGGCAAGGATAAATGGTTAATTTAGCAAATCCATTTTTAATTGGTGGCATAGAAGATTCTATTGACACTTTGACTAGAAAACACCCAGTGATTTGCAGCCACTACTATAGACATATAGACATAGAATAGCGGACTTAAAATATTTAATTCTAAAAAACATTGAACTCTTTGGAGAAGTGGAAGACTTCTTCTTCACAACTGAATTCCAACAACGAGGCAATGAACATGAACATGGGTTGCTTTGGATTAAAAATGCACCGGTTTATGGCAAAAATTCTGATGTTGAGATTGTTGACTTTGTATACCGATATTTGTCAACAGAGTCATCATTGCTTACTGAAAACGTGGTTAGAATTCAAACCCATCAACACACAAATACATGCAAGAAAAATAAATGTTCTGCTTGCAGGTTCAATTTCCCATTACCTTCCATGGACACAACTATGATTTTGCAACCGTTGGAAAATAATGACAATGACAATTCCTTCCATGAAAAAGAAAAACAACTTTTCTCTGTTTTTGAACATAGACAACATCCTGAAAAGATCATGTTATTTGTACAGCACCGACATTCTTTTTCTATGGTGAAAATGGGTTATGCAAATTGGCCAGAAGCATATATTAGATATAAGCAACAAATAGACTTCATTGAGAAAATGTTCATAGCCAAAACAACAACAAGATGGAGTAATATTGATGACGCATCTGAAAAAATTGTGTTGCAAACTGAAGAAACACTTGAACCCATGCAATCAAAAAACAAATCAAGTAAAAAGCTTTGTTTTGAACAATATGACATTCAACGTGATCTCATACATAGAAATCGTTCGAACTTAACTGAGCAGAAAAACACTTGCAATTTGACAACAAATTTTTTTCTTTTAGACATAGACACTTGCCATGCCATTAGAAGGAGCTTAAACAGTGAACACCAATCAATAACAAAGGAAATAATTGCAAGGAAAAAAAACAATCATGAGACACTAATTTTCTTATTCTTGACAGGAAGAGCAGGGGCTGGGAAAAACTTTACTGCTAAAGCAATCTACCGTGCATTGTTGTATTTCTATGACAAAAACATTGAAAGTGACCCTCTAAAGAAAAAGGGCTTGATAGTTTCATTTACTAGAGAAGCAACATACAATGCAAATGGCTACCACTAAATTCGTTGAATGTATTTCCATTGAACTCGAACACATTGGACCTTTTGAAAAAAGAATTTGAACAGGTGCAAGTTCTGTTGATTGGCGAAGTGTCAATCATTAGTTCTAGAATGCTACACAACATAGACAAACGACTGCGCGAAATTAAGCATACGCCAACAACACCGTTTGGAGGCATTGACATCATATTTTGTGGTGACCTTTGTCAATCCCAACCTATACATGATGGTTGTATTTGTTAACATCCAATATTCCATCAAGAAACATTTCCATATAGATTTTGGTCTAATAACATAAAGTTCTTCGAACTAAAAACCATTGTTAGACAAACCAACAAAGAATTTATATCTATCCTTAATAGAATTAGAACATTCTCTCATACCATGGATGATATCAACTTCTTGAACTAACGTTGTTTCAAACAACCACCGCTAGATGCAACATTTCCTTATATGTTTGATAGCAAAAAAGATGTTGAACAACACAATTCGAAAATGTTATCGATTATGAGAACAAAAACAATTACATTGATCTCGCATGATAGAAAACTTGGCCCAACTGAACAAGATGACAATGCACAAAAGACAATGTGGTTGCCATCTACAATAACACTAAAACAATATATGCTTGTTGAACTAGTTGGAGGAAACTACTCTATTGAAGAGGACTTGGTGAATGGTGTGGAAGGCTTGTTCAAACATTATTCACAAGGAAGCCCTCACATTGTTTGGATTAAATGCTTGGACTCAAACATCGGTTTATCATAACGAGCTAAAATGAAATATTTTTATACACCTTCTATTATGAGGCATTGGACCCCAATCAAAAGAATCACAACAAAAATAATAAATGAAAATAAAAATAGTTGCATTCGAACACAATTTCCGATTCAATTGGCATGCACAAGAATAATCCACTGAGCACACGGATTGACAATGGAAAGATTGGAATTTGATCCAAAAGGTGTAAATCATAATGGCCTTGTCTAGACTACACTTTCTCATGTCAGAGACATTGATTCTCCTTTCTTGGTAAATAGACTAAAACAAAAAAAACTTTTCGATTTTCAAAAAATTTGTCTTCAAAATAGACATGCTCCAAAATGTTGTACCTTGGCAATTTGAATATGGTTACAATGCAATGCCAATAAATCGGAATTTTTTCCACTTGGTGTTTTCTTTTCCACTCATCCTATTGCTTGAGTCCAGGTAAAGTTATTTTTCCCCTCAAGCCCTCTCGCTTGAGTCTAGGAAAACTTATTAATAATGATCATTTATCTTTTCTTGCATTTTTCGTTAATCATAACATGCAATAATAATATCATCAAATAGGTTCACCCATTTACTTATCAATTATTACTCATGCTGTAAATATATATTTACATGAGTCTTTGATCTTTGTTCAGACTCTTTACAATATGCTTACCATACTTTATGTAATATCCTGAGACTTTGACCTTTTATTATGTGTTGAGCGTAGGCTCTGGAGCACATGGATGACCTATGTACTGGGTGTAAGCCCCGATGTACCTAGATGACTATTATTATGTGCTGGGTGTAAGCCCCCATGTACATAGAGTGTTTGGAATAAGCCCTGGAGCACTCCAACTTGAGGTTGAGCATAAGCTATGGAGCATCGGATCTTTTGCCATTGTATCCCTTGGTGTATTGTACAAATGCATCCTAGTACTAGTGTTGAGTAAAAGGATCTGGAATTGCACTAGTGTAACGCCCATTCAAGAGTGTTGAGCATAAGCTCTGAATAACTACTAAAAAGATGTTGAGTTGGAAAGAATTTGAATAACACCACCAGTCATCATACTTATTCAAATTGACTAATTCAATAACTACTTATCTCTCATCAAGGACTGAAAGACACTGCCACGAATACGAGGTAATTTAACATGCAAGGGGATCTAGGGATACCTATCTTAGTCGATCGACCAAACCACCAGAGGTCTTGTTAAAGAATTTACATTATTTAAGGAAGCATCAAAGAGTTAATACTATTTAAATACATTGATTACTAAAAGTGATAAATATAAAAGAGCCTCACATATGTACAGGAGTAATATGTGTACATACTTTTATATATATATATATATATATATATAAAGATATTACATATATATATATATAAATCTATAAGAATAATAAAAGACACATAAATTAAATAAAGTAAAGTCTATGTATTCAAATAAATGGATTATACATATATTATTCTTATAAATTAAATAAATGAAATTTAAAAGATTCCAATATCAATTCAAAAGAAACAATTTAAAAGTTCTAGATAAACAGAAGTTTATAATTAAAAATAGACCTTTTAAATTATCTTATATAATTCAAACTAGGAGTTGAATTCAAGATAACATTAAAAATAATAGTATTAACTCAATAGCCCATTCAAAAGATTTCCTGTAAATACAAGGACAATTTCCAAGAGAGGGGGAATCTAGCCTGTAAGAGGAAGATACCAAGATTTATCACAATCATCTTTCTGCCTTAGGTTCTCCAGATTCTCTTGCATGTTGGAACCAGCTCGTGGGGATCCGATTTAGAACCAGGAACGGTTTCGGGTCAAGGTTGGGAGGAACGTGGTAGTTCTGAGGTTATCCGGTTACTATTCTACAGGTATGAAACAGAGTATTTTCCTAATAACTTGTGTTTGAAGTGTGCAGGGTTACCGAGCTAATTCAGAGCATATAGCTTCAGGTAAGAGGTTTATTCTCTGCTCCATATCATATTTTATTTTCTATTCTCAAATAGGTTACAGGTTGAATTGTACAACTAATAAATATTCCCATTGAAAGTTGTAAATTATCCTGCATAAACTTTATTTAGAAATTTTAATTTTGAAGGTTCATTGACAGAAATTTTTAGTCATGATACCTGGGTTTTACTTAGGAACTTTATATAAATAGCTTAGCCTTTAAAAATCTTTATTTATTGTTTGGATAGTTCTAAAACATAGGATAGATCTTTTATGTTCTTTTTATAACCTAGAAATTTAATTCTTCAGACCTACTAAAAATTTTCAAAACCCCAACTGCTACTGTTAAGCCCTACTTTAAAATACCATCAACATTATGTACAGGATCTTAAAACACAGGGATCATAGATCCTAAAGTCTTGCACAAAATCATTTAAATTTAATTGTTAAATCAACCTTCAAAGACTTAGAGCAAATCGTTTTTTTTCCAAGGATCGCTCTAGCAAAGTAAAACTCGTGCTAGAGCTCAGTTTCATAAAACTAGTTTTAAATACTCAGCGTTCTGAAACCACCCAAAAAGGATCTTCAAACATAAAGATAATAAATAAACTAAGCAGCAAAGCCTCCCACGAGCCACTCTATTTTAAATTAATTAAAAAAAGAAAAAGAAAAATGAACTATCCTTTCACAAAATCGTAGATCTATCTTATTAACATTCAAACCAAGAATTTCATGCCAACAGTAACTCATTTTAATAAACACAAAGTGCCCTAGGTTATTTGAAAATTGATCGAACCTATGACACCATTTTTTCCAATTTAGGGATCAAATCCCTTAGAGTTCAAATCCCACGATACCAACATTTCCAGGATCCTTCTGTGGTTCTCTTAAAACGCTACATCCAGCACTGGCCAAGAGCCATGCTACCCTGTTTAAATTATTTAAAAGAAAATGTACAGACACATTTTACAAGTTTCGACTTAAAACCATCACTGGGTATTTAGTTAGCCATCACATAAATAAAAACATCTAAGAATTTAAAAGGACAACACCTACAGGAAAGGGACCATGCTCATGGCGTTAGACATGGTGTTAGATAGATGCATGCTACCTTACAAACAAAAAATTACGATTCCAGAACTAGCTAGGGTTTACTATTATTTACCCTTTAAATCAAAACACAGTTGCGACGGGATTTCTCACTTTTCAATATACTCTTATAAACTTTAAATAGGGCCTTGCCCAGAACTAACTTATAACAAACAAAGTGTTGAATAAACAGAGTAACCACTTAAAATATTCAAATGTAGGTAGTATTTAAAGGATAGATTTACGGGGAGTTCAAAATCACTTCAACTTACAGAGCAGCCATGAAAGCATAAATTTACAGTATCAAATTGTAAGAAAACACTTAAAATTATACAGTCAAATCCAACCGTATACAGAACTGAGTAAAACAAAGCGTTTAGCATGAAGCTATGGCTTCCAGTTACAAATGAAACCCTTCTTGTTTTTACCAAGCATTCACACTACGCTCGATGGCCTCTCCTTGGACAACAAAACTCTGAAATTGAAATACCACATTTCGATAGACCTCACAAGTAATTAGACACAGCGAGTTGCCACTCCACAATGTAGCCAAAATCAAAGCAAGACCCACCCTCACAAGTTATCTCACAAGCCAAGGTGTTCCTTGGGAACCTGGGTCTTACTAGGGACCTTAGCTCGAATTTTTCCCCTGTCTGCATGATCAAAATCATCCCTAACACACTCTAGTAACCCGATGTGATACTCTCCTATCAACACAGTGAACAAACGAAGTTAAAACACATAAAATCCAGATGTATTGACTGTTATGATTTACAAGAAAAAAAACAGGGAATACAGTAAGCTCACCTTACTCTGTTTCATGAGCTTTCCAACCAACTTCCACTACAGAGTGCCCGTGCAGACCAAGAGCGAAGCTCTGATCATGCACTTGGCTCCCCTCCACGCCACAAGAGGGCCGAGAGCTCAAGTTTCCCCTTCCAAATGCTAAACCACAAACAAGCATTTTCGCATGAGTAAGAGTTTTACCTTACTGCCATCATGGAGCATGCGTTAGGGATTTCATGTGATGGCATTTAAGTCTCCAACCACCTCCACTAAGTTGTAAATGTCCCACCCATTTCCTGTAGTTAGAATTCGATTCTCTTTCTCTCATACATCCACTTAATGCACTAAAACTTTAGTTAAGTTTTCCTCTGTAAAATATTAGGGATTTTTATAGGCATCTGCATTTAAAACATGTTACAGTGTTTTTAGCTCATTATAGAACTAAGTAAGCCCGGGGCCATAAGAACCCTTCCCCCTTCCCTGAACCAGGAAGATTAAAAATACTAAACTCAAACAAGCCCATTTACAGTAGAAACATAGCTATCACAACAACTTCACAAAGAAACACAAGTTGTACAGCAAGGCCAACATTCAATTATCATAACAGAGTAGAGTAGATAGTCCTGGCAGAATGAAAAAACTAGTATAGTTTGGTTAGGACTAAGTTTTCTAAACCACAGTTAAAACATTTTCATTGAAATAACAACTTAACGGAAAAGTTTATCAGTACTAATCTCAAACATTAATACCCAGTACTGAAGTTAATTTAAAAGAACCTTAGATTATTTATGAATTTATTAAAACCACACAATTTTTTTTTATTTTCAGAATTTAGGGACATTACACTTTATGCATAATGTATAATGCCCTTGTCTTCCAACAAGTCTCGCAGATATTAACAATCTGTCAAAACCATTTGTTAGTATCACTTTTCATAACAAAGTCGAAATTTGTAAGAAATATTTTCCTAAACATAATAAGAAGAAGAATCCTCCTTCATACATGGATATACATGATGAACTGAAATCATCATTCTTACTTTGATTTATTATTTTCATCAATCATACCTTACGACATGAAACTGCAATGTTAGCACATAACAATTATAAATATCTTCTCATTAAATTTGGTTTTCTTATTAGGAAAAATAGATTATCCCCCGATAAGTTTACAACCTTTTCAATAATTCCAATGGTCGTCCTATTCACCATTCAACTTACGTCTATATAAATTTATAAGGCAATTGCAAAACAATTTCTATATATATATATATATATATCAAGAAAATTTCTAGAAAACATTTTCATTTCTTTCTGAATGTATTATAATCAAACTTCCATTTTCAGTATGTCAACATACATAATACGAAAAATATTACTCCTATGCTTACGGTGTTAAATCCAAAAAAAAATTTGGTTAAGGTAATAACATACCTCACCATAAATTTCTACATCTTCATTTATTATACGAGAAAAAAAATGGAGTATAACACTTTTCCTTGAGCTTGTTACAAATAGTCAACACATTAGTCACCATGGTTTATTGAATTGATATATTCATATCTAAGCACATTCTGCCAAACTTGTCCTTACATATGTGAAAAGGAAAATCAACAGTAACTATAAAGTCATTATCTACTAACTTGTCTAAAACCCATATTAATTTACTCCTCTATGAATTGTTCATTGGTTTTAAGATAAAAAAATCCTTAACACACATTCCTTAACTCTGTGATTGTATCTATATCCCTGTCCATTAGACCATGCAATCTTACTAGGATGATGTTACTCTTTGAGTACTATATTTAAGTACAACTACTAAGTTCAATAGAGAATAAAATCATGTTAGACTTCATCTTCTAAGTATTAAAACAACTTAAACCAACTATCGTTCCAATTATTGGTACTTGAACTTCATTGTAATATTTCTTCCAGAATGAAATACTAGTACACTACTATCAACTTTCTTCAATCACAACAATGCCAAGGATGATTAGTGATATCATTTCTGCTTTTATAAACAACTTATATATCTGCAATGGAATTTAATTTTCATTAAACCAAGTACTCATGTTTCAACCGAATATAACCATTCATCTTTTTGTAGGATCAACCGCACACAATACTATTATAATTTTCCCATGATCTAAAATCTCTTATCCTATGAAAAATCTGCAGAATAATTTCAATTCATCATAGTTATTCTACTCATCTTTATTCAACATATCTGTCTTGTATGCTTTATGAAATCAAATATCACCATAATCCTAGACATCCTAGTCTACTATCATTCTAAAGTAATCTATACACTTCTTGTGTAATATGCTTTGAACCCAATTTCATTTGTCAGTTTAAAACATAATGCTTCAGCAATAAACATAATGGAATTACTTACTTGTAACTCACCGACGACTTATTGGTTACCTCTTGCCGAATCTTTGACAATGAATTTGTCATGTTGCGACTTACAGCTAGAGTCTCGTCATTGGCTTATCCAACTTATTTCCTCATGTTGAGCCCAAACAGGCCTGAGTGTTGTAACTTCTGCTCTGATACCATATGTAACATACCAAAATTTACTTATCAATATTTAAGAAATGCGACGTAAAAAAATATTTCCCTCGACAACAACATTCAAGGTATTAGTTGCATTATTTATATGAACATAAAATTACTTAAGTCATGAATAGTAATGCATATAAACAATTGTTCATTCACCATAATTTTTCTTATACATCAAAACATGATTATCCATGCTTGTATAAAGTTTACTTTTAATACAACCTATGGTTCATTCCCTTCTAACAATTAGTATATTTGTAGACAACAATAATCTATAGCCATGTATACAAAAGTGTAAACATTTTCCAAACTAGAGCTTAGTTCCAATACCAAAATAATCCTCATGATTATAGCATAACTCAAACATCTAAAGTATCATTTTAAAGTAAACTTATGCAATAGTCATTTAACACTTCTTTAGTGAAACCACTCACCATTTTAGATCACAAATATCAAGTGGAACACAACACACAAGGTACACATATGAGAGAGAGTGATATACATGGTTCACCCAAATGTATGGGCTACGTCCACCAAGAAGTGTCACATCTTGTACCATTTATCAAAAATAGAGGGGTTTCATCATGCAACAAAGTTGTTGCAATATTTACTTTCCACTTTCTTACAGCCTCTCTCATAGAGAGCACTTTCAAAGCATTCAAAAGTCTATCTCAAAAGTGTTGCAGGAATTTTTCTCACATACCGATCACAAACAACTCATTATAAAATATAAGTTGAGATACAGGGATCAGGCCTCTATATACTGAGTTGTCCCTTCCCCAAGGGTCCTATGAAAAAAGTATAAATACAAGGGTCGATTATCTAAACTTTTCTAAAAAAATCTAGATCTCTATCAAGATAAGGATCTTCAAAAATAAATAAACTCATGTGTTCAGAATTCAATATTTTAACGATGCCATCAAATGGAAACTATACAAAAGACATCCAATATATATATCTGTGTGTGTGTGTGTGTAGTATACCAAGTTGAAGGTGGACATGGATCAACTCCCACCATCCATCATGTCCCCTACACCCCTGCGCAATTAAAGATAGGTATACATGAAATTCAACATATATATAAATGATAGATCATTCTAAAACTATGCAGGGTCCAATAAACCCAATATCTACATATAAAAAAAAAACATTCAACATATATATGTATATATATATCGTACAAGAATTGATAACTGCAATTCTTTGCGCAACATCAACAACCATTCAACATGTATATATAATATCATACAGGGATTGATAACCCTGATTCTTTGCGCAACATCAACAACCATTCAACATATAATATTAATATCCTACAGGGATTGATAACCCTGATTCTCTGCACAGTATCAACAACCATTCATCATATAATATTAATATCCTACAGGGATTGATATATAATGCAAACATATAAGCTAATGCAAACTATGATTTTTGTTCCTACCCACATCTTGGCGTTGCTCTATTCTGACACGGATCAATATATAATGCAAAACATATAAGGTAAAACTATGATTTCTAGCCCTACCCACATCTAGGCATTGCTCTATTATGATAGGAATCAAAGCCTAAACATTTAGAAATATAGTAATGCAAAACGTATAAGGTAAACTACGATTTTGTCCCTACCCACATCTAGGCGTTGCTTTCTTCTGAAAGGGATCAAAGCTTAAACATTCAGAAATGTAGTAATGCAAAATGTATAAGGTAAAGCTACGATTTATGTCCCTACCCACATATGGGCATTGCTCTATTCTGACGGGGGTCAAAGCTTAAACATTCAGAAATATAGTAATGCAAAACGTATAAGGTAAACTACGATTTCTATCCCTACCCACATTTGGGCGTTTCTTTGTTCTGATAGGGATCAAAGCTTAAACATTCAAAAATATAGTAATGCAAAATGTATAAGGTAAATCTATTATTTTTGTGCCTACCCACATGTAGGCGTTGCTCTGTTCTGACAGGGATCAAAGCTTAAACATTCATAAATATCATAATACAAAACGTATAAGGTAAACTATGATTTTTGTCCCTACCCACATCAGGGCGTTGCTCTCTTCTAAAAGGGATCAGAGCTTAAACATTCAAAAATATAGTAATGCAAAATGTATAAGGTAAAGCTACGATTTCTGTCCCTACCCACATCTGGGCATTGCTATGTTTTGGCAGGGATCAAAGCTTAAACATTCAGAAATATAGTAATGCAAAATGTATAAGGTAAACTACGATTTCTGTCCCTACCCACATCTAGGCGTTGCTCTGTTCTGATAGTGATCAAAGCTTAAACATTCAGAAATATAGTAATGAAAAACATATAAGGTAAAGCTACAATTTTTGTCCCTACCCACATATGGGCATTGCTCTGTTCTGATAGGGATCAAAGCTTAAACATTCATAAACATAGTAATGCAAAATGTAAATATGTAGAGATAATATATTAATACAAAATGTGACAGGGATCAAGCTATAACAAGCTATCGCATCCATTTCCTTTTATAGAACTCAAGGCAATGATCCAAGAATCAACAAGGTTCAAGATTTAAGAGTTGTCCCTTCCA
This sequence comes from Larix kaempferi, assembly GCA_027924585.1. Lineage (NCBI taxonomy): Eukaryota > Viridiplantae > Streptophyta > Pinopsida > Pinales > Pinaceae > Larix > Larix kaempferi. Next base: position 6,760,009 of record BSBM01000498.1, read on the forward strand.
TGTCGTGTGTCCCTCTTCCTCTCTAATTCGCCTCCTTAAGATGGTCCATACCACCTCCTTTCCCAAAGAGCTCGGCGGTGATACTAGAGTTCGTGCACCTTCTAATGAGATAGGTGGCAAAGGTTGTTAATTTTCCGATAATTTCATTCCATTATCATTAGGATCTCTAAGAGAATAACATGTACAACATATCTCTATAGCATATCAATCATAGACACAAAATAAATCACACAAGAGACACAGAGTTTCACCAGGGAAAACCAAGAAGGTGAAAAACCCCGCAACTTCCTCAGAGATAAGATAAGACACAATGCAAGATCACAAAGATCAAACCCAATAAGATGTCTCTAGGAGATGCTCCTCCTCCTTCACTTGTGTGCCACTTTCTCTCTTAGCTGTGCGAGCTTGAGAAGTGAGTGAATGATCTAAATGAGAGACACAACCTCTCTATTTATACACTGACTTGACCTGCCAATAATCCAATGGGGCCGACTTGCTAATCAAGCCTAATAACCCAACCACATGTGCTAACCAGGGCTGACACCACACTGGTGGTCTTATAACGCATCAATACAAATGATGACACTTGTCGATGCACATGACCACACTTACAAATACAAATGAAGACACTTCCAATTAGAGGAATAATACATCTCTATGGGATATACAATAAAGTACAAATGTAACACATAGAAGAATATATTCTGAAGTTACAAATACATCAACACTCCCTCTTAACTAGGAAGGTATTCTTTCGTCACAGGTCATGAATACATATTGGCGCAAGTCTTCAATTCTAGAGCTGGATCATCATCACTGGATCACGGAGCATCATCATCATCATTGCTGCTGTACTCGACATCTGGATCACTGGGCTATCTCTTAAATCTTCTCGTCATAGGAAGTTCTACAGAGCCAGCACTTTTTCATGCTGGATGTAGGCCCACCACCTGTAGGTCTTCATCATCACTAGAAACTCTGTGGAATCCTCATGACTTATTATGTGAGTCAAAAAAACCTCGAAAGAGCATCCTAGGACTTTTACAAGCACACAGCTCAAGCTATCGGATCTCCCAGGACCTTTTACATGCCACTGCAAAACCTGTCCATGGCCACATAGTATCATCCTGATACTCATGATCATACTGATCATAACATCGTTCACGAAGCACAACCCAAATGCACATCACACAACACTTACATTCACTGGCGTGGGAAGACACACATCAACCATCCGTGAAAGGCTCAGCACTTATATTTATGCCATGGGAAGACACACTTCAACCATGCGAGAATGGCACATCACTTATATCATAGCCATGGGAGAACACATATACAACCATGCGAGAATGGCCCAGCACTTATATCGCATCCATGGGAGAACACATCTACAACCATGCTCAAATAGCCCCAACCCTTACATCTACACCATGGGAGAACACATATACCACCATATGAGAATGGCTCCAGCCCTTACATCTGCACCATGGGAGAACACATCTACCACCATATGAGAATGGCTTCGGGAATTACATCACAACCATGGGAGAACACATCTTCCACCATGTCAGAAAATCCCAACAATTACATCGTGACCATGGGAGAACACATCTACAACCATGTCAGAAAATCCCAGCAATTACATCGCAACCATGAGAGAACACATCTACAACCATGTCTGAAAAGCTCAAGTGCATCCGTGTCTTCGGAACTCATCACACATAATCCAACTGATTATGTAATGTATCCACCTGATACATATCATCTCATATGATCATCCTGATCATCATCACCGCATCGTCCTAATGCATATCATCTGGAGCAATGTCCTGAAGCTCGTCATCCATGATCATCCTGATCATACAATGCATCCACTTGATGCATACCAAGTATCTACCTGTTACATATACATATCCATGATCCAACTGATCATACCAAGCATCCAATCGATGCATATACATATACATGATCCAACTGATCATACCGAGCATCAATTGGAGCATCGTCTTGATGCTCATCACACAGCACTTACATCCATAGCCATGGGAAGGATCTTCCTCTCACCCTGCTTGGAATGGCTTCTAAAAATGTGTCCCATCACTTCTCCCTCGAAGTATCTTCAATCTGAAGAACACCAAGCCTCCCTCTGAAGTACTCAAACTTTACTTTGGTTAGTGGTTTCGTTAACACATCTGCAACCTGCTCATCTGTCACAACATACAAGAGCTTCACTGCTCCTCTCTACAATATATCCCTAATATAATGATATTTGATCTCAATGTGCTTCGACCTGTCATGGAACATTGGGTTCTTAGACAGCTTCACACAACTTTGGTTGTCACAATAGATACCAGTAGCATCCAACGAGAGATCAAATAACTCAGACAGTAGCTTCCTCAGCCATACTACCTCACAACTAGCCGAACAAGCTACAACATACTCTGCTTTGGTTGTACTTAGTGCTATGCAGGACTGCTTCCTGCTAAACCAAGAGATCACACCTGATCCCATACTAAAGTAGCACCCCGAAGTGTTATTCCTATCAATGGCACTGCCTGCCCAATCTGAATCAACATAACCCTCTAGGTTAAACTTTTGTTTTGCATCATACTTGAGCCCATAATCAACCATATCGTTCAGGTACCTCAGAATATGCTTTACGGCAACCATGTGAACACTTCTCGGATCCCTCAAGAACTAGCTCAATGTGTTCACCGCAAAGCAAATATCTGGTCTTGTATTTGTCAGGTACATCAAGGACCCAATCATCTGACGATACATCGTGACATCAACATAGAAGCTTCAGGTTCAGATGAAGCATCACATAGAAGCTTCAGGTTCGATGCCATAGGTGTGGTCATGGCCTTGCAGTCCATCATCCCAAACCTATTCAGGATCTCTACTGCATACCTCCCTTGTCCAAGGAAGATCCCATCTACACTCTGCCACACCTCCATGCCTAGAAAATAGTGCATCATCCCCAAGTCCTTCATCTTGAACTCGGCTGCAAGCTTCCTCTTGGTGTCGGCAATCAACCCATCCTCTCATGTAACAAATAGGTCATCCACATATAGGAGTAGTATCACAGGATTTCCTTCCTCAACCTTGTAATAGAGGTTGGAATCTGCTTTCCTCTTGGTAAATCCCAAACTGGAGAGAAAGTTGTCCATCCTACCATACCAAGTCCTAGGAGCTTGCTTCAAGCCATACAAGGCTTTCTTCAATCTGCACACATATGACTCTCTGTCATGTGTCTCAAAACTGAGTGGCTACTCCACATACACTTCCTCTTCAACTACACCATTCAAGAAAGTTGTCTTGACATCCATTTGGTGTATCTTCCACTTCATCATTGCAGCCAGAGCAAGTACTGTTCTCATGGAAGTGTATCTAGCTACTAGAGAAAAAGCCTCTTCATAGCCTATTCCCTCTTTCTGATAGAAGCCACGTGCTACAAACCTCGCCTTGTATTTCTCTATGTTACCATCTATAGCATGCTCGATCTTATAGATCCACTTGGAAGTCACAACAGACTTCCCTTCCGGTCTTGGGACCACATCCCAAACATCATTCTTCATGATCGATTGGTATTCCTCGACCATGGCATCCTTCCATTCTTTCTTTTCCGCTGCCTCTTCATCACTAGAAGGTTCTTTGTTCATAATGTCACAAAGCAAGGAAACACGGCTAGTGTGTGACCTTGTTCTTTTCCTTTCTCTGTGTTCCTCTTCTGGAATACCATATCTTTCTGCATGTTGGATGAGCTCCCTACCCCATGCAGGTTTCCACTTGTGAGAGTTATTCTCATGGGGTGGATCTATAGGTTCTTGTGGATCTTCAATTTCATGGGTTGCTTCTGGAATTGCTTCATTCATAGCGGTATCTTGATATCTGGATTCCTTTGATTCTTCTTGATCTTCAACAGGTGTCTTCCTTGATTCGATGTAGGCTGATTCCTCATTGAATGTTACATCCCTGCTGACATCAATATTCTTGAACCCTTGAAAGTATATTCTGTAAGCCTTCGAGTTTTCACTGTACCCCACAAAGATACCCTTCTTTCCTGAAGGATCTAGCTTAGTACTCTTTTCCTTTGGAATATGTGTATATATTGGACAACCAAATATTCTGATATGGATGACTTCGGGTTTCTTACCAGAGAAGACATCTTCTGGTGTCTTGTTGTCCAATATCTTGTGAGGTGTTCTGTTCTGCACATATACAGTTGTCATAGCTGCTTCTGCCCATATATGCATAGGAAGATCTTGGTCATGAAGCATTGCTCATGCTGCTTCCATGATAGTTCTATTCTTCCTTTCTACAACTCCATTTTGTTGTGGATTGTAAGGAGCAATCAACTCCCTCTTAATCCCTGAATCACTGCATAGCTTCTTGAAATCACCTAAAGTGAATTCTCCACCATTGTCGGATCTGAATGTCTTGATCTTCTTGTAAGTTTGATTTTCCAACAAGGCTTTGAATTCCTTGAACTTATCAAACACTTCATCTTTGTTATTCAAGAAGTAAACCCAAGTCTTCTTAGATAAATCATCAATGAAAGAGACATAGTATACATACCCACTTAAAGAACTGGAAGACATTGGTCCACATACATCGGAGTCGATAATCTCCAAGATTCCTTTTGCTTTGCTTTCACTACTTGGAAATGCCTTCTTTGTATTCTTACCTTTTGCACATCCTTTGCAAACACCTTCATGCTTTGGCTGGATTTCAGGAAGACCTTCTACAACTTTGCTTGCAATTGGTAGTGCTCTATAGTGCATGTGTGAAAGCCTTCTATGCCAAAGTTCTCTTGGCTCCATGGAATCATGTACCATGGCATGTTCACGTTGTCCTTTCAATTTATACAATCCTCCCTCTTGCTCTCCAATCACTACTGCATCATCTATGGTCTTACCCTTTGGCCACATGAGTACTTGGCCATCCACAAATGCAACTCTCATTCCTTTTGCATCCAAGGATGATATGGAGAGAATATTTTTCTTGAGTCCAGGTACCTATAGAACATCTTTCATTTTCAAAGACTTCCCAAAGTCTAGCATGTAGCAGGCTTCACCACTTCCTTTGATAGGATATTGATAGTCATCCCCAAATTTCACCTTATGGGGCGACTCATGTTCAAATAAATTTGCAAAATATTCTTTAAACCCAGTCATGTGTTTAGAAGCCCCACTATCAATAAGCCAGTCATTACATCCATGAGAGATAGTACCTGTGAGTGCAGATATTAGAACATATTCATCTTCACTAGATGAGTCATCACTTTCTGCTCTAGCCTTCTTCTTTGGAGGTTCATCATCCTCAGCAGCATGAGCATGATATTTTATTTTATTGCCCTTCTTCTTCTTGTTGAAGTTGTTGTTGTTGTCCTTTTTCTTGGGACAATCTGAGGCAAAGTGTCCCTTCTCATTACATGTAAAACATCTTAGATGTTTCCTATTTTTATAGTGGTGAGAAGGTTTCTTGGGATGAGAATGCTCCCTCTTGAACTTTCCATTCTTGGTGTGTACTGTGAGAGCTTGATTTTCATTTCCCATCTTTTCTTCTCGAGCCACAAGCCTGGCCTCTTCTTGAGAACACTCCTCCCATAGTCTACTAAAGGATACCAATTTTCTTCTTGCACAGATTACTTGGATGAAGGAATCCCATGACCTAGGTAGGCCATTCAAGGTGGTCATTACAATTTCACCATTTTCCACTACTTCATCCATAGCTTCAAGTTGTTCCTTGATTTGAGAGACCTTAGAAAAGTAGGATTGAATTGTCTCTCCATTCTGAAGCTTCACCCCTTTCAATTGGTTCCGCAGAGTCATCTTCCGATTTATGTTCTTTCCTTCAAATAGTTTGGTCAAGGAGTCAAACATCTCCTTAGGTGTCTTTAGGGAAGACACATGGGGTATGAGATGTTCTTTTATAGAATCAGCAATGATTCTCTTAGCCTTGACCAGGTTCTTTTTGTGTAAGGCCTTAGCCTCTTCTTCCTCTGGAACTGGAACCTCTTCCTTTATGTAGTTGTCCAACTCATTCTCTACTAGGATTAACCCAATCCTATACTTCCAGGCTCAAAAGCTATCATCGCTTCAAGCTTATCCTCAAGCTTGGTGTGGTCAGACATCTTAAAGAGTACATCAAATGCAAATTGAAAAAGATTTAGGCCTTACCACTTGATTTGCTGAAAACTGGATCTGGAGCTGGATTAGGGTTTGTTAGAGAAACCCTAAAAATTCAAAATGTGAATTTCAAAATTCTGAAAGAATAGAAAGATGTGCATTGATGAGCTGATCAGCCTGGTATACTCAGAATTTTAAAACTGCAAAGTTTCACCCTTCAGAAATGTTTTTCAATCTCCTAGATTCACTAGGGAGGACCCTAAATTAGGGTTTGAGTTTCCTAGAGCTTCACCCAACCAAAAAGTTCGATCCAAAGCTCTAAACTTCGATTTTTCCAAGGAGCTTTCAGCTATGTCCTCAGATTTTAGAAATTCCTATTTTTGTGGAAACCCTAATTTTTAGGGTCAAAACTGAAAAATACTCAGAATTGAATTATGTCTCGACAGAAAGATGTGCCCTTCCAAGGAGAGTCAATCTAGCCTTCTGCCTTTGATGATCTGTGAAGAGAAACCCAAATATTAAGGATCCCTAGCTTCCACAACAGCATAGTGCCTTCTTCTTACGTCAGCTCTGATACCATGTTAATTTTCCGATAATTTCATTCCAATATCATTAGGATCTCTAAGAGAATAACATGTACAGCATATCTCTACAACATATCAATCATAGACACAAAAGCAATCACAAAAGAGACACAGATTTTCACCGGGGAAAACCAAGAAGGTGAAAAACCCCGCAACTTCCTCAGAGATAAGATAAGCCACAATACAAGATCACAAGGATCAAAACCAATAAGATGTCTCTAGCAGATGCTCCTCCTCCTTCAATTCTGTGCCACTTTCTCTCTTAGCTATGCGAGCTTGAGAAATGAGTGAATGATCTAAATGAGAGACACAACCTCTCTATTTATACACTGACTTGACCTGCCAATAATCCACTAGAGCCGACTTGCTAATGAAGCCTAATAACCCAACCACATGTGCTAACCAGGGCCGACCCCACACTGGTGGTCTAATAACCCATCAATACAAATGATGACACTTGTCGATGCACATGACGACACTTACAAATACAAATGACAACACTTCCAATCAGAGGAATAATACATCTCTATGGGATATACAATAAAGTACCAATGTAATACATAGAAGAATATCTTCCGAAGTTACAAATACATCAACAAAGGTAAGGAGTCAGTGTGCTCCCCAAGGAAACAATTGGCAGTAGTGGTGCGTTCTAGAGCTCCACTAAGGAGAAAACCTCCTTTAAACTCTCGAGGAATAACCATAAGCTCCACTCTTTCAATTAAGTAGGTAGTTAGTCTCCCATTTGATAGTATAGATATATTGTATTTTTCCATATAAGTTTCCTTCTTCCCAATATGGAGGCAAACTTCCTTAATTTTCTCGAGCATGCCCTAATGTTCCTTTATAATACTCCAATGTATTCCTAACATACATATACAAGCATTATTTTCTAGTTATTAGTTAACACAACTATATTGTTTATCTTTCCTATATATATAACATATTTCTTCATATATATATATATATATATAACATATATATATATATATATTAGATTTTGAGCATTAATTCAAAATGATCTAGGATCTTTTCTGAGAGAATAACATGTACAACATATCAATCACAAGAGACAATAGACACAGAGTTTCCTCGGGCAAAACCAAGAAGGTGAAAAACCCCGCAACTTCCTCAGAGATAGAAAGAGCAATGATACAAAACCCAAGTACAAGAGATAGCCTCCTTAGCAGCTTCTCCTCCTCCACTAGTGCGCATCACTCAAGTGAGAGAATAGATGTGTAAGTGAATGATCAAATATAGTGACACCCTCACTCTATTTATACACAACTTGACTTGTCTAATAACCTAATAGGGCCGACTTCTCTAGGAGAGTCTAATAACCCATGGTAACTCAACTCAGGGTCGACCCCACACTTGGTAGTCTAATAACCCATCACATACAAGTTGTGGTACATGCAATGCAACTTGCGACACTTGTAAATACAAATGACGACACTTTCATACAGAGGAAATACAAAATACATATATGAAATACATTCCGAAGTTACATATACATCAACACTCCCTCTTAACTAGGAAGGTATTTCTCGACACAAGTCTTCTTCTCTGGATCATTGTCACTGTATCATCATCATTGAATCATCATCATCATCACTGCTACTACTATCTGAATCAATCTCCATTCTACTCTTCATAGGAAGTTCTATAGAGCCAGCCCTTTTTCATGTTGGGTGTAGGCCTAGCCTCCATGTAGGTCTTCATCAACTGTGCGAGCAAGCCATCAAGTAGGTACACCTCAGGACTGACCATATTGCCTCTGCAAAACCTACAAGATCTCCCAGGACTGATTACACTGCCTCTGCAAAACCTGCAAGAGCATCTCAGGACTGATTATATGCCTCTGCAAAACCTATGTACCCTGTTGTCACAACATCGTCTTCAGATCACCTCATAGTCCACGGAGCACAACCTAGATGCACACACATCACAACACTTACACTCACCGGCAGGAAAGGACTTTCCTTTGACCATCCGAGAAAGGCTTAGCACTTACATCAACGACCATGGAAGGACTTTCCTCTAACCATGTTGGAAAGGCTACAACAATTACATCAATGACCATGGAAGGAATTTCCTCTGACCATGTCGGAAAAGCTCAGAAATTACATCAACAACCATGGAAGGACTTTCCTCTTACCATGTTGGAAAAGCCACGCCCATCCCTTACATCTCACCATGGAAGGAATTTCCTCTAACCATTTGAGAATGGCCCATCCCATACATCTGCACCATGGGAGGACTTTCCTACTACCATGTGAGAATGGCCCCAGCCCTTACATATACACCATAGGGGGACTTTCCTACCACTATGTGAGAATGGCTCATGTGCATCTTTGTCTCCGGACTCATCACTTACCCTTGGAAGGAATTTCGATCTGAAGTACACCAAGTCTCTCTCTGAAGTACTTAAACTTCACTCTGGCCAGCGGCTTGGTCAACACATCAGCTATCTGCTCGTCCATTGCAACATATAGGAGCTTCACTGCTCCTCTCTGCACCATATCCCTGATATAGTGATATTTGATCTCAATGTGCTTCGACCTGTCATGGAACATAAGGTTCTCACACAACTCTGGTTGTCACAGAAGATACAGGTAGCATCCAACGGGAGATCAAATAACTCAGACAGTAGCTTCCTAAACCATACTGCCTCACAACTAGCCGAACAAACTGCAACATAATCTGCTTCGGCTGTACTCAGTGCCACAAAGGACTGCTTCCTACTAAACCAAGAGATCGTACTGGATCCCATACTGAAGCAGCACACCAAAGTGCTCTTCCGATCAATGGCACTACCTGCCCAATATGAATCAACATAACCCTCTAGGTTAAACTTTTGATTCACATCATACATGAGCCCATAATCAACTTTACCCTTCAGGTACCTTAGAATATGCTTTACAGCAACCAGGTGAACACCTCTGGGATCCATCAGGAACTGGCTCAATGTGTTCACCGCAAATAAAATATCTATTCTTGTGTTCGCCAGGTACATCAAGGACCCAATCATCTGATGATACACCGTGACATCAACCGGCTCAGATGAAGCATCACACAGAAGCTTCAGGTTCGATTCCATAGGTGTGGCCATGGCCTTGCAGTCCATCATCCTGAACCACTTTAGGATCTCTATCACATACTTCCCTTGTCCAAGGAAGATTCCATCTGCACTCTACCACACCTCCATGCCTAGAAAGTAGTGCATCATCCTCGAGTCCTTCATCTCAAACTCGGTAGCAAACATCCTCTTTATGTTGGCAATCAATCTATCATCTCCTGTCACAAACAAGTCATCCAAATATAATAGGAGTATCACTGGATTGCCTTCCTCAACCTTGTAGTAAAGGTTTGAATCCGCTTTACTCCTGGTAAATCCCAAGCTGGATGGAAAGTTTTCTATCCTACCATACCAAGTCCTAGGAGCTTGCTTCAAGCCATACAAGGCTTTCTTCAACCTGCACACATATGACTCCTTGTCATGTGTCTCAAAACCAAGTGGCTTCTCCACATACACTTCCTCTTCGACTACACCATTCAAGAAAGTTGTCTTGACATCCATTTGGTGTATCTTCCATTTCATCACTGCAACCAGATCAAGTATTGTTCTGGTGGAAGTGTATCTAGCTACAAGAGAAAAAGTCTCTTCATAATCTATCCCCTCTTTCTGGGAGAATTCATGAGCTACAAACCTCGCCTTGCATTTCTCTATGCGACCATCTGTAGCATGCTTGATCTTATAGATCCACTTGGAAGTAACAACAGACTTCCCTTCAGGTCTTGGGACCACATCCCAAACGTCATTCTTGATGATCGGCTGGTATTCCTCGACCATGGAATCCTTCCATTCTTTCTTTTCCACTTCTTCTTCATAACCGGAAGGTTCTTTGTTCATAATATCACAGAGTAAGGAAACATAGCTGGTATGTGACCTAGTCCTTTTTCTTTCTCTGTGTTCCTCCTCTGGAATACCATACCTTTCTGCAACTTGGATGAGCTCTCTAGCCCATGTTGGTTTCCTCTTGTGAGAGTTCTTCTCACGGGGTGGACCTACATGTTCTTGTGGATCTTCTATTTCACGATCTTCTTCTGGAATAACTTCATTCATAGTGTTGTCTTGTGTTCTGGGTATTCTTGGTTCTTCATTATCTTCAGCAGGTGTCTTCCTTGATTTGATGTATGTTGAGTCTTCATCAAAAGTTACATCCTTGCTGATATCAATATTCTTGAACCCTGGAAGGTAGATTCTGTATGCCTTCGAGCTTTCACTGTAACCCACAAAGATGCCCTTCTTTCCTGAAGGATCTAGCTTTGTCCTCTTTTCCTATGGAATGTGTGTGTATACTGGACAGCCAAATATTCTAAGATGGCTAACTTCTGGCTTCTTCCCAGTGAACACTTCTTCTGGTGTTTTGTTGTCAAGTATCTTATGACGTATTATGTTTTGCACATATACAGTTGTCCTTGTTGCTTCTTCCCATAGGTGCATAGGTAGGTCTTGGTCATGAAGCATTGCCCTAGCTACTTCCATGATAGTTCTATTCTTCCTTTCTGCAACCCCTTTTTTTTTGGATTGTAAGGAGTAGTCAACTCCCTCTTAATCCCCGAATCACTGCATAGCTTCTAGAAGTCTCCTGAAGTAAATTCTTCACCATTGTCGGATCTAAAGATATTGATCTTCTTATCAGTTTGATTTTCTATCAAGGCTTTGAATTCCTTGAAATTATCAAACACTTCATCTTTATTCTTCAAGAAATAAACCCAAGTCTTCCTAGAGAAATCGTCAATGAAGGAAACATAATATACATACCCACTGAGAGAGCTGGAAGACATTGGACTGCAGACATCAGAGTGGATAATCTCCAATATTCCTTTTTCCTTGCTTTCACTACTTGGAAATGCCTTCTTTGTATTATTTCCTTTTGCACAACCTTTGCAAATGCCTTCATGCTTTGTCCGAATTTCAGGAAGACCATCAACTGCTTTGCGTGCAATAGGTAGTGCCCTATAGTGCACATGTGCAAGCCTTCTATGCCAAAGTTCACTTGGTTCTACTGAGTCATGGACCAAGGCTTGTTCTGGTTAGCCCTTCAATTTGTATAATCCCCCCTCTTACTCTCCAATCACTACTGCATCATCAATGGTCTTACCTTTTGGCCACATAAGAACTTGACCATCTATAAATGCAACCCTTATGCCTTTTGCATCCAAAGCAGATATGGAGAGAAGATTATTCTTGAGACCTGGAACATATAGTACATCTTTCATCTTCATATATTTTCCAAAGTCTAGCTTATAGGAGGCTTCACCACTTCCTTTTATGGGATACTGGTAGTCATCCCCAAGTTTCACCTTGTGGGGTGATGCATGTTCAAATAGGTTTACAAAGGATCCCTTGAATCATGCCATATGTTTGGAAGCCCCACTATCTATAATCCAATCATTGCTTCCATGGGCAATGGTACCAGTGAGGGTAGAAATCAAAACATATTCTTCATCACTTGAAGAATCTTCACTTTCTTCCCTAGCCCTCTTCCTAGGAGGTTCATCATCCTCCGTAGTGTGAACGTGATGTCTTCTTTTGTTGTTCTTCTTCTTATGAGAGCCATCTTTATTATTTCTGGGACAATCCCTGGAATAGTGTCCCTTCTCATCACATGTATAACATCGGACATAGGACATGTTTCTTCGAGCTTTCGAGTTACCTCTCTGATTCTGATGATGGTGCCTTTCTTTCTTACTATGATGGTGTACCTTCTTGTCATCATACTTCTTGGCGTGTGTTGTGAGGGCTTGATCCTCATTCCCCATCTTCTCTTCTCGAGCTATAATACGAGCTTCTTCCTGTGAGCATTCTTCCCACCGTTTGTTGAATGCGATAAGTTTCTTCCTAGCACAAATTCCTTGGATGAAGGAATCCCATGACCTAGGAAGGCCATTAAGAGTGGTCATCACCACTTCTCCATTCTCTATATCTTCTCCCAAAGCTTCAAGTTGTTCTTTTATCTGGGAGACCCTTGAAAAATAAGATTGCATGGTCTCCACATTCTGGATCTTGACATTCTTTAGTTGATTCCTCAAGGTCATCTTCTGATTTATGTTCTCCCCTTCAAATAGCTTGGTCAATGAATCAAACATCTCCTTAGGTGTCTTCAGAGATGACACATGTGGTATGAGATGGTCTTTAATAGAATCGGCAATGATCCTCTTAGCCTTGAACAAGTTCCTCTTGTGTAAAGCCTTAGCCTCTTCTTCCTCTGGAACTGGAACCTCTTCACTTATGTAGGTGTCCAATTCATTTTCTTCCACGATTAACCCAATCCTATACTTCCATGCTCGGAATTTATCATCCCCTTAAGCTTATCCTCAAGCTTGGTGTGGTGGGATATCTTAAAGAGTACTTCAAATGGAAATAGAAAATTTATTAGGTCTTACCACTTGATTTGCTGAAAACTGGATATGGGGTTGGATTATGGTTTGTCAGAGAAACCCTAAAAATTCAAAATTTGAATTTCAAACTTCTAAAAGGATGAAAAGATGTGCCTTGCTGAGCTGGTCAGGCTGGTATACTCATATTTTCAAATCTGTAAAATTTCACCCCTCAAAATTGCATTTCAGACTTCTGGATTCACTAGACAGGACCCTAAATTAGGGTTTGATTTTCCCGGAGCTTCACCCAAACCAAAAGTTTGATCCAAATCTCTAAACTTCGATATTTTAGAGTAGCTTCCAGCCGTAGTCTCAGATTTTAGAAATTCCAATTTTTGTAGAAACCCTTATTTTTAGGTCAAAAACTGAAAATGCTCAGAATTGAAATCTGTCTCTACAGAAAGATGCACCCTTGCTAGGAGAGTCAATCTAGCCTCCTGCCTTTGAAGATCTGTGGAGAGAAACCCAAAAATCAAGAAGCCCTAGCTTCCACAGCTCCATAGTGTCTTCTTCTTAGGTTAGCTCTGATACCATGTTAGATTTTGAGCATTAATTCAAAATGATCTAGGATCTTATCTGAGAGAATAACATGTACAGTATATCAATCACAAGAGACAATAGACATAGAGTTGTTTCCTTGGGGAAAACCAAGAAGGTGAAAAACCCCGCAACTTCCTTAGAGATAGAAAGAGCAATGATACAAAACCCAAGTACAAGAGATAGTCTCCTTAGCAGCTTATCCTCCTCCACTAGTGCGCATCACTCAAGTGAGAGAATAGATGAGTAAGTGAATGATCAAATAGAGTGACACCCTCACTCTATTTATACACAACTTGACTTTCCTAATAACCTAACAGGGATGACTTCTCTAGCAGAGTCTAATAACCCATGGTAACTCAACTCAGGGCCGACCCCACACTTGGTAGTCTAATAACCCATCACATACAAGTTGTGGCACATGCAATGCAACTTGAGACACTTTTAAATACAAATGATGACATTTCCGTATAGAGGAATAATAACATCTCTGTAGGGATACAAAATACATATATGAAATACATTCTGAAGTTACATATACATAAAAAAATATATATATATGAATAAATACATATCTTTAATATGTTAATTCATTTATCTTTCTTTATTGGTAGAATTAGGTGATGCCTTCATTTGACTCTCTCTCTCTCTCTCTCTCTCTCTCTCTCTCTCTCTCTCTCTCTCTCTATATATATATATATATATATATATATATATATATATATATATATATATATATATATATATATATGAGATTCCTCACCCATGGTAGGGTTTTAGAATTGTCCTTGTAGAACAAGACAAACTTCTCCTACTTGGGGCTTAATACGGTCTATGATAATTATGTGTGAAACATAATTTTGAGCTTCGTTTTAACAAAGGTAGTTCATTAAAATTTTCATAGATGAAAAGAATCATCTCGTCATTTAGTTTATGTTAGACCCTACTTAGGTGGACCCTTTAGGATTTTACTTAATTAAAGTGAAAGTCATTAGTTCCTTACCTTCAAGTGTCTATGGCTCTTATCAAGACAAAACTCTCATGGCTTCCTATCCATCTCACCTCTCCCCCTAGTGGATTCAGTTTCTCATCTTTTAGTTGTGTCACCGTCTTTAGTCTACTAAGTTTACAATTTACAACTTAGGAATTAACCACATAACTTACAAGGTTTACTGGTAGGGCCTTGGCCTTGAGCTCCTCACCAGAAAAAAAAAGTACAATATTCATTTATAGTTACAAAATAATAAGGGTATAAAGGAGGGATATTATAGATTTCAACAAATCTATTAACTTCCTTGCCAAAAATTGTCACACATTTTCACAAGGTTACCCATAAACATATAGTGGAACTAAATAAAAAACTAATGGATCATGCTAAATATAGTAGACAACCATGGTAGATGAAGTATACATTTGTAGAATTGATACAACCATGGACAAGATATCACCTATGATGGCTAGTGATAAGCATAAATTTAATGTGTAATACCCTAAATTTGACCCTAGTTTGCATTGAATTCGATTATTTAAATGATGAATATGTTGTAATGGATACCTTATATGAAGCTTAAGGTCTAAGGCTTAGAATAGCTAGCATATATGCTTGGAACATGGAAATAAACTTATATGACTCATAGGGTCTTTCCATGGTAAAATCAAGGTATGCAAATGTTTATATAGAAATTTAATATAAAATAATCTAATTGGTTGTGCATAGCATGTGATGGCCATGATTCCATACAGGGGAAAGGGGCTATTAGAGTAGGATTATTGATGGAAAAGTGACTAGAGGTTATTGGATTCTTGTGAGAGAGTGTTGATGCTTCTATGAATTAATTGATGCAAACAAACCATATTCATGATTATGATTGCACATTCAATAGGCATTGTTTTACCAGCATTGTAGAATTGCATAGTGCATTCAGATTGGAAATAAAAGTAATTGAACAAAAGTTGAACATGTTCAACCATGCCTATTTTCAAATAGAAATCACATAATATTGGAATTCATTGACAACTGATTGATTTACTATAGAGAAAGAGGCCTCCAAATCAATCCTAAAGACAAAGTTTCGCATTGTTTCTATTTTTTTATTTGACTGATTATTACTTGCTTGTATACAGTTGATGAGTATAAGGCACACTCATAATAGGTTCCTACTCTCAATAAGAATGCAAAATTGTTTATACAAGTTTGAAAAAATATAATAAAAATCTAATTCGATAAATGGTTTGTGTTGGTGAAGTGAGTGGACTACAAGTACCTCATTTACAGATTAATAAAACTACATAGTACATAAAATCACTAATAGCGTATAAAACTACATTAGTATGGCATAATTTACAAACCTTACATCACATTTCTAACATTAAATCATAAAGCATAATGACCTCATATAAAGACCACATGGATGTGGACATACAAAGTCTTTTAATTTTGTAATAAATCATGTTTTTTGTTTTGCAATTTAACTTAAATTGCAAAAAGGAAATTTCAAACTATAATATTTTATATATAATTTTTTTATTAAAACAAATTAATCATTATAAATTTTATCATCAAATTTTGTAAATGAAAATTTTCTACAAATACAAAAGAAATTCATAGAAAAATAATTTTATTTACTGATATGTTGAACCATTGTTTCAAACCATTTAAAACATTTTAAGTATCTAGTATGCATGTTCATGATTGTCTTTATGGCTATAGCTACCACTATAAATTCTATGATAGTGCTAACAACCAATAAATCAATGAGTACCATGAAACATTAGCAAGGGTAGGATTCTAGGATTATCACAATGGGCTAATATTTCTTGGGGATTTGAACCCAATAGGGAGCCTGTGAAACTTAAGTCTTCGTCATTCAAGCTATTTCTCTTCAACAACAACATTCACAATATTAATAACTAATGTTTCATTTACTTTTAGACATTTAATGTCCTCTTCTATCATATTACTAACAAGATATCTCTAGCCATCTCAAGATTAGAAACTTGTCTCTAAGACATAGACTATCCAAAGGTACTTGTAACCACTTGGGATACATCATATTGATCAGACCATGCCGAAATTATTGATCCAACAACCTTCCATATCAACCATCATCAGTATTTGATTGCCCTAAATCAAGTTCAATTTCCATGACATAAAATGAAAAAGGTATCTATATGATGCCTCACTCATGTATTGGAAGTTGCATGGGATGAAAAAATTGCAACTTGATCCTAAGTTAGGGTTCCATTCATTAACCTTAAAAATTCAAGAAAATAGGATCTAACCTTAAAAATTGGCCACACAAGATTTTTATTTTTTAATTGAAGAGAGACATTATCCTCTATGATTCAATACATTACAATCCGGGAAGAGAAGATAATTACCCATGTAGAAACATCACTCCATTTAAACTAGCCTAGATCCATCTATACCCAAGAACTACCTTGTGCTGAGAGAGATCAAATCCCTCGAGGTGAAAAACTATCTAAGAGATTGACCATAAAAAAGGTTTGCACCTCAAGATATATGATCCCTCTCAGTGCATGGTAGATCCAAAGTTTAGATGGATCCATTTTCTCTTCCATAGATGCGACTCCATACTACATATCAGTTGGTTAAATTCAATCCAATAGACACGTCTCATTAGATTATTTGATTAGTTTAAAAAATGGTTATATATATATATATATACCTATAATGGGGTTTTTATTATTTGATTTGATTATTTGGTAAATCAATCCGACATTTTTTTCTCTCTCTATATATTTTTTTAAGCCGACGTGTTGGTGTAGTGTTACATTACATTGTGTGACAAAATATCCCCCATACTAGGCTATAGAGCACCTCTTGGCACAATTAAAATCATGTATGTAAACTCATAAAAATATATTGTAAGTGTTCACATAATTCTATTATTAAATTTAGTGAATCTCTCAACCCATTAGATATAGATAAAAATTTCAACCAATAAAAGAAATTAAATCATCTACATTGGAATATCATTCATTTTTTTTTATGAATTTGTAACAAAAAAAAATATAAGGCTCAAGAAAACTTAGCTGGAGAGAGATGTAGGCCCTTCCTTGCTCCCGCTATGCTCTTGAACGTGTTACAAGTTGACTCCCCAAATAAGCTCTTAAGTTCTACTCTCCTACCAACCAGATTTCCCTCTGTTTCATTTGAGAGACCCCTGAGTCCTCAACAAGAATCTATACCAGTAATATTCCCCCTCCTAAAATTCTCAAACTCTCCTCCTTCATCTTTTACTTTTTGTAATTTTTTCCCCTCCTTCGTCTTGCTCGCAAAAAATCCCCCTTTCACTTGTGAAACTTCCTATTCTACTCCCCCCTCCTACATGGATGACTCCACTTGTCCTCCATGCAGGGGAAGGTAGACCCCTCCT
The DNA here is from genome assembly GCA_027924585.1 of Larix kaempferi. Lineage (NCBI taxonomy): Eukaryota > Viridiplantae > Streptophyta > Pinopsida > Pinales > Pinaceae > Larix > Larix kaempferi. The sequence goes on from BSBM01000498.1 coordinate 6,778,108, forward strand.
TGCTCCACATGTCCTTTTCCTTCTAATCTTACTTAATTTAATTAAATTAAAGTTTTTGCGTGATTAGTCATGTCATTTCTTTATCCTTTATTAACATTTATTTAATACTACATAACATTGTTATAATGTATATATAATAGTATATTATTTTTTTTAAATTATTTTTATATATATTATTTTTTGTTATATATAAAGAAGATAACAAAACTTATCATAATTCATAAACCATTATCAAAGATAGTATTACTTGCAGATAATTAATTGTTATAATAACAATTGAAATGACAAATCAAAAACAATTTTAAAATTTACTTATTTATAAACAATTAAATTTTTCAAAAAATATTTTAAAAAATATTAATAAAACCTTAAATCATATTAAATAATGTAAATTTTTAAAGAATAAATATAATCTTTTATTAAACTTCAAATTCTTTATATATATATATATATATATATATATTCAAATCTTGTTGTTTTACTAAAATTTCACAAACACCTGCCATAAAATTAGGTGAAAATAGTGGATGTCTCCGTCGTGCCTACATAAAGAAATGTATAGACCATGATCACATTTTCTTTCCGAATAACTCTCCAGTGTACCACATGTCGAAAAGCCATCTAATCCTAATCTCATGCCCCGCAATTTTCGTGCTTCGCTATTGCTTTTAATTGTAGCATGCCCAACTGGGAAAACTTCCCACATGTGTGTCCGGCCGAATGCTGGTAATTTCTAGAGAGGAATGCTTGATACGGATAATTTTTACAAATCCATTCATGACAGCATCAACCAATCACTAATGCCTTATGAAATATTTCATCAATTCGCCATATTCATAGATTTTATCAAATTAATATTAAAAATAAAAATAAAAATCCTATTAAAAATAAAAATAAAAAATCCTACATTTAAGGGATATTTTTAAATTGTGTTTTGACTTCGAAGTCTATGCATGGTTGAGGACTCCCATATAGTATTGAGTAGAGGTATTTTTCTATATACTTGCTCTGTGATTAAGTATAAATGATTTGAGTTTTGATGCTACAATAAGGTTGTATGAGAAATCTGTTAAAAGATTTTTATTGCATTTAGTTGTTTTTTTTAATAGATGTTATTGTATTTGTTAATGTTACGAAAAAATTCTATTATATTCATATTAATTTTATTGCTTAAATCTCTTTTGGATTTTTGAAATAGAGGTTGATCATATTTTTATGTGTTTTTCTGAATAAATGTTATTGTATTTTTTTTAAGCTAGAAATAAAACCTTATATTGCTTTAATGAAAATATACATCATCAAAATATATTATTATATTCATATTAATTTGTTGATATTATTTTTAATGCATAATTTCTTTTTGAGACTTTTGAGGCATCATATTTTTTGGGGGATTTACGAGAGATCGTATTTTTTGGGGACTTTTGAGATGGAAGTCGATGATATTTTTTCAATACACATAAATGCATCAAATTTACAATTAATAAATGTTATTGTATTTATTCATGATATGAAAAAAATATATTACTATTTTTTTTAAGCAAAAAAATAGAGCATCATTTTATTACTGAAGTAAAATCAGGAGTATTCATCTTTACAAAATCTTGGGGGCTGAAACTGCCAACCTAGATATCCACCCAGTGCATGTCAACAATGACCCAAGACCACATACTACCCACTTCCAACCTCTTAGAGAACATAGAGCTACAGACCTTTTCATAAGTAGAGCACCAGCTATACAACAGAGAGCAACTTAAAAGACACATTAACATAAGAAAACATCCACCTATCCGACATAACACCCATAAAAATTACAAAAACGATACCAAGTAGATAGGCATCCAAGAACAGAAATAGACTAATACTGTCGCACCCATATTACCCATAAAACAGCACCAACATAGACGTCGAGGTCGAAACCAAACCAGAGTAACCATGTCGTATCAGGCCCCAAAACAGTATAGACCTTCATCCTAGCCATTAGCAGAGCACCCTTCTCGAAGAACCGCACCAGCATCCAAACACACTAGAGCAAAGACTAGGAGAGACTTAAGCCGAAGGGTCAGTCTCATCGTCGATATTCACCACCCGAGGTGTTTCCGCATTCTTGCCTCTGTCACCCATATGAACCACCTGAGGATTATCAAGTTTCTTAGTCGGGGAAAGGTAGGAAAAACCCAATTTTGCCACAAGATCATCTAATTTCATATGAATCCATTTAGATTCCTCAGCATGCTCCTTACACAAATCCTCCAATTGAGTCATCCTCAAAGAACCCGCCAGAATGTCCATTTGAGTTTCCGTCACCTAGGCAAGAAGGGTTTTTGTAACCCAAAGCATCACAACAGAACGATTATAGAGAGCCATATGACCCTGGGTATTCCTAGGGTCGCGAATCCATTCGGCCATGGCTGCAGCCTCCGAAGGAATTTCCTCCGCACCAACCCTACGCCACAGATTATCTTCCAAGTTTTCAACCACCCTCTGCACATTCTAAGGGAAGTAATGACAAAAAAACAGAGTGGTAGCAGCCGCATTCTATTGCTCACGACTAGGACCATATTGGCCATCAAAACCTCTTTCCTCATTCCCCGACTCCACAGGGTGACATCTACCTCTCCTAGTGGGATGGCCTCTTGGCGGCATGGTCTTGATGCTCTCACAAGAACGCTTCCTCACACTATTAAAATAACCACACTTCGGACCGAAAACAATAGAATGGAGAGAATTACCACCTTTGCTCTCGACCTCCTGCATTTCCCAATTTAAAGGAAAGCCGCCTCCTGAGCTCATTAACGCCATGACATCAAGCCAATCTTGTAATTATTCCCACTGTCCTTCAGAACTGTTATCTCAGCACTCCTCTGCTCCGAATGACCCATCATAACAGTAGCAGGCCGATCCCACATGAGCGTCGCATGCTCCAAACCGTGAAACCAGACCTTATCAGACGTAGGGAGATCTACGGAGGGCCGATCCCAGGCATCAATTAAACATCAATCTAATAACCACTTGTCCTTCGCACCCTGCATGCTGTACCAGCTGTTAATTCTCATCGGAGGTTATGGATCTCCTGCCATCACCACACTTTGCCACGCCACCCCTATCACTTTCAGTGATCATCACACACTGCTGACGACATCGAACTGATGGAATGTCCTAAACGTCACCATCCCACCCATCAGTCTGGTTAAGAACCCCATGGTTATCCAGCGCATTCGCAAGCCCATTGGTGCTTCGTCTAACATGTTGGAAAGAGACAATGTTAAATGAGGTGATGAGTTGGCCAAGGCACGTCAACCTCCACGCAAGCCTCCACGACCTTGCCAGCTTCGCAGCCTGGGTCCCATGGGTAAGCTTTACAGTTGTTTGGATCAACATACTAGAATCACCCTCGACAATTACCCTGCTCACGCCACGATGCATAGCCATGTCTAACCCATGCAGTAAAGCTTCACACTCAAAGACGTTATTGGTTTCACACCCCAGGTATCCAAAGTAGCAGAACATAATCCTGCCATGGTCATTCCGCATCACACCTCCATATCCAGATTACCCAGGGTTTCCTTTAGACGCTCCGTCAAAGTTGAGTTTAATCCATCCTTTCAGAGGAGGAGACCAAGACGTCGGGATTTCAGGGGGACGACTACCAGCTAGGGCTCGACCAATATGATGATGGATTCCCACAATATCCCAGGTAAGCAAAATTTGAAGCTCATTAGCAGGGATTTTTAGATCTTGTTCATTCCATCTGGTTAACATGAGAGTTTCTAGAATATTAAGATGAATACCCTCCCAAACCTTCTTCCAGGACTTGATCTTATCACTGAAAATAAGTTGATTCCGCTCCTTCCAAACTCCCCATATGAGAAAACCAGGGAAAAGTTGCCAAACCCCGTTAAGAAGTCTTCCTTGAAAGGGATCAACTGCCCAACTTTTAATAGTGTTTTCAGGTGCATATCTAACTCTATTTGACATTCGGAATCTCGTGGCTCCTTCATCCCACAGTGCAGAGGTAAACTAACAGCCATCCAAAAGGTGCGCTGTAGTTTCTTCACAGAATCCACAAAGACTACAGCGAGATGGTCCAGCAAAGCCCTGCTTGACAATGTTATCCCATGTTAGGATTTTCCGTTTCATAACTAACCATAGGAAGAGCGTGACTTTGGGCCATAATTTTGCTTCCCACAGATGCTTCCAAGTATTGTCACCCTGTATGCTCGTTGATGTATTTAACAAGTTATAAGCTTCCTTTAGCGTGAACATTCCTTTAGGACGGTGCCCCCATCGGAGGATGTCTTTACCACTCTGTGTTTTGAGCATGCGAGTCGCTAAAATACTATGGATTTTTCCACCAATGTCATCCCCATAGGTGTCTATCCACCAAGATAAAGGATGCCAAACACGAAAACCCCTTGAGTTCACCTCCTCCTGCCAATACCAATTCACCATCCTCCAATTATGGAGTAGAAAATTAGAGTTAGCAGGGATATTAGTAACCAAAGATGACAGGGGAGGTTCTTGTTTCTAAGCATCCATCCAAAGGTTCGCTGAGGTTCCATCCTGAATCTCCCAGAAGCTATGATTACGGATTAGCTCGTCACCATCCCGTGCCATATTCCAGATGTGAGAACCATTCTCAGGCCCAATTTCCCTTACCCAATCCTGTTGATCTGTATTCCAGCATATTTCTTTCCCCAGAGACATGCCCATCGTTCATTGGAGTGGTTGAGCCATCTCCACCAAATTTTAGCACCACAGAGCTTACTCAATTTTTCCGGATCTCACAGGCCTAACCCTCCCTCCTGCTTAGGTTTACAAAAACATCTCCCATCCTACCAGAGGCCACTTTCTATGATCCACCGTACCTCCCCACATAAAGGTACGCTGCAACTGGGTGATCTTTTTCATTACATATTTAGGAGTTGCCAGTACCGAGAACATATATAAAGGCATAGCTTGAAGCACAGATTTAACCAACACCACTCTTCCAGGAAGGTTCAAAGATCTAAGAGTCCAATTGGAGAGCCTTTCCTTCATACGATTTAGTAGATCCTCCCATGAAGCCTTTTTTAAGACTCCTTGCGATAGGGGGGCCTCGATATATTTGGTTGGAAGGGATCTCTTTTTAAAGCCAAGAATGCAGATAATATTCCTCTGACAGATAATAGGAGTATTGAAGAAGAATACCAAGGATTTACCCATGTTAATATTAAGACCTGAGGCTCGAAGAAAAGTTTCTAACACTTTTTTATCTGCCTAGCTTCTTTAACAGAAGAGTGACCCATAAGCATGGTATCATCAACAAATTGTTGGTGAGTGATAGCCTTCTCATAAGGCCGAAAATGAATCCCTTTAATAGTACCTTGATCAACAGAATGGGAAATGAGTCTCCCAAGCCCTTCTGTCATGATCACAAAGAGAAAAGGAGATAGGGGATCCCCCTGATGAATACGCCGAGAAGGTTTGAAGGTGGAGGACGGGTTCCCATTAATCAGGATAGAGAAGAAAGCAGAAGGGGTTAGATTAGCAATCCATTGGATCCAAACATCAAAAAAACCAAACGAGCTCATGATTTCTTTCATATACTGCCAATTTAGGTTGTCATATGCTTTGGAAAAATCCAGCTTAAGCATCATCCCATCTTTTTTGGTACTTTTCAGAGAATGAATAACCTAATGAGACAAGATTATGCCATCCATAATTTGCCGACCTTCCACAAAGCCATATTGTTCCATAGATATCAGTGCGGGAAGCAAGGGTTTCAGCCGATTCGCTAGGACTTTGGTTATGATTTTATAAATAATATTACAGAGAGAGATCGGTCGGAATAACTCTACTTTCTCTACCATAGGAGTTTTGGGGATAAGGGTAAAAAAGGTAGAGTTTAAGGCTGGGAGAACTCCTCTCATTCTACGAGACTCCTCCACCAGCTGCCACACTTCATGTTTTACCAAATCCCAAAAGGCGTGGAAAAAATTAGCAGTAAACCCATCTGGCCCGAGAGACTTACCATCCTCCATTTGGTTAATGGTTGTTTCTACTTCCAAAAATTCGATAGATCTGATAAGCATCTCATTTTTTGCTTCAGTGATAAGACGAGGTATAACTACTTTAACCTCCCTACAAGCCTCAGAACGATCAACAATTGGTTCAGACACAACCTGCTTAGAGTGATTAACCAATTCCTGTTCTATTTCCCTATGAGACTCAAGCACCTCCCCATCATCAGTCCTCAAGTTACTGATTTGATTATGGTGTCTATGTTATATGGTCGCTTTATGGAAGAACTTAGTATTATGGTCCCCATCTCTCAGCCAGAGGTTGCGGGATTTCTGCTGCAGCAGAGTCTCCTCCTATTTTAGGCGATGAGAGATTTGTTTAGCCACATCTTTTTCTTCAGCAACAAGCTCAGGGGTCAATCCATTCAACATGATACATTCCTGGATGTGCTCAATCCCCTCCTCAAGCTTGGATTTCTCAATCTGTATATTCCCAAAGACCTCGGTATTCCATCTCTTTATTTTTTGTTTAAGAGCCTTCAGTTTTTATTGAAAACAAAACATTTTGGTACCCACAGGAGGAGTAAAGGAATGCCACCATTCTTCCACCCTGGCAGCAAAGTCTTCATGAGTGAGACAAAACTTCTCAAACCTAAAAGGTTTGGTCATTTTCATTCCGATGTTACTCCAGCACAGGGAAATCGGCCAGTGATCAGACCCTGAAGATGCGAGAGGGCGGGATGTCAAAGTACCTCCTAGGATCATGATACTTTCCGATATAAGAGATCTGTCCAACTTAGCTGCAACCAAATGTTCCCCGCCATGCCTATTATTCCAAGTAAACACAGAACTCCCAATATCTATATCAATCAGCTTGCTCTTCTCATTGAACTCATCAAACCGAGTATTTTCCGGGGTCAAAGCTCTCTGACCCCCTTTTTTCTCCGCCAGGGACTTGATTAAGTTAAAATATCCACCCAAAATCCAATGGGTTCCTTCAAACATTTTCGTCAGACTCGTCAGACCAGTGATGAAATTCCATTTTTCCGGGTAGCTGTTGGGCCCATAGATATTAGTGAGCACCCCTCTCACATTAGAGCCTATGATATGGAAATCCGCCGACAAGTTAAAAATGGTAGACCGAAAGTTGGATAGATAAACTTTCATAGGGTCCCACAGAACCGCCAGACCACTGGAGTGTCCAGTAGCATCAATAGTCATAATCTTACAGTGTTTCCAAATAGTTGGAGCCTTAGCTTCTAATTGTATTCCAGAGCATTTTGTTTCTTGTAAAAACACCACAACAGGTCGTTCTTTCATGATCTTGTTCTTAAGGGTTCTACACTTGTGAGGTCCATTGGTCCCTCGAATATTCAAAGATAGTAATTTCATTAGGCATTATATCTGGCAGAGAGAAGGGCTTCTTCAATGGTAGGATATTGCCCTGAATCAACCAATCTTGCTCCAATTTCCCCAATCCTATCCCTATTCGATCGCCTCCCCTCTTGGAACTCCCTTCTTTAAATTTTCTTCTATTTTCTTTAAGCTTCAGTGGTTTGATCCCCAGACTTGAAGTAGGTTTGGTTTTAAGGATAGCTTCCTTCAATAATAGTAACTGATTGTCAGGGATAGAATGGACCTCCATATTCTTGCAGGCCTCTTCAATGCTGCCTAAATCGAGGTCCCCTATTTCCATTTCTTCCAGATCTTCCTCAGTACACTTAGTTTCCACACGATTCTTACCAGATGACTTGAGTGGTGGGCTGGTTTCATGGATCTCTGATACCGGGGATTTTCCAAGCTAGGTTGGATTCTCTAGAATTAAAGGCTGAGGGCTTTCTACGGTATCCTGATCAAGGGATGCAAATCTATTAGGGTTTGCCTCCTTCATTCCTGTTGCAGGGCCATTGTGTCTTCGCCCCTTCCTTCTGCGATTAGTGACTTTAATGAAACCATCCTTATCATTCTGGTCTGTAATGTTACTTCCTGTGATTCCCACCAGGAGATTCAAGTGGCAATCTCCAGCCAGATGGCCATGGGTATGAAAACGACAGCATCTAAAGGGAATGTGTTCATAATCCAGAGTTTGAAACCACTCCGAATCCTCCCAATTGAGACTAATTCCTTTAGGCAGGGTTTTAGATATATTCATATAAACACAGATTCGGGCATATGAAACATACCTTCCTTGCTTGGTCTGATCCAATATCTTGACAAAATGTCCCAGTGTTTCTCCAATCGCTTTTAATATTTCAAGATCCCAGTTTTCCGCTGGTAGAGAATATAATCTGATCCAGACAGGGGCGATGGATAGATCTTCCTTGTCCGGATTAAAATGATCCTTCCAAATACGTAGAAAAAGGCCTGCAAAGTAGTAGAAATACGAACCACCCTCGAATATCTTGTCCTTGTCCTTGACATTCAAGAAAACCACAGTGAAGAATCCCTTTGATCCCAGCAGCAGGTCAAAGTGTCCTTTCGATTTCCATGTGGAATGAATCCACCAGGTTAAGGCTTTCTCCCTTGGCTATATTCCCATAAATTTCCCTATAAGGGCGTGGTCCGTCATATGCTGAATTTTCTCCTTCACCCGTGTGGGGTTTACAGAAATCACTGGGATCTTTGATGATTTAGGAATGCACAGTCCCTGACCCATTTCCCCTCGAATAGAATCTTGCATGGTCTCTTGAGTGTTCAAACACGCTCCTCCAATTCCAGTCGCTTGAGCTCGCAACGGTGAATCCACTACCTTCGGAACAGAATCCCTAGTCGGAGGAGGGGAAGGGCCCCTCCCCTGCGATCTAACCATTAATAACAGGCTATCAGAGAGCCCAAAGCTCGGATCACACAGACAATAAGAAAATAAAAAGCCGATCAGCCAATCAGTTGTTAGAGCTTGGCATTTCTTGGAGCCTTGTCAAGAATAGTATGAATATATATATATATATATATATTCATATTAATTTGTTGATATTATTTTTAATGCATACTTTTTTGGGGGACTTTTGAGATTGAGGTCGATCATATTTTTTTTGCACTTTTGAGATGGAGGTTGATCATATTTTTTCAATACACATAAATGTATCAAATTAACAATGAAAATACAATACATTTTATCGTTGTCCTCTAAAGTTAGATGCATTGAAAGTTTATGTAATTATAATTTTAAGTTTTTGCGGTTTAAAGTTAATGTTTACATATTTAGATTACATTTGGCGGTTAGATATAAAAAATAATGTTACAAATATATGTGAAATTTTATATTATTTTTTATAGTTGTATTTAAAGAGATTGTATTAAATGATTTTGTGATATGTGTACATAACACACATAAGTGTATCAAATCCCACTCTCATGTCCTTCAATTTTAGGTGGGTCAAGCTATGACTAAGTGATAAATCAGTAAAAATCATTCAAGTGAGTCTCAAAATGAGGATATTACCATCTAAGACTAAATAATCCCATAAAATATAAAATATAAAATATAAGTAAAAAAAATTGTAAAATCATAAATTTCAAAAACCTAAGATATTAAAATTTATATTTGTTTTGATAATTTTAATATGAAAACTTGTGAATTAAAAAAAAATATCGTTTAATAATTTCAATATATTTGTAATTTGAACTCTACTTATAACAATTTACCATGATATTTTTAATATATATTTTTTCTCCTTAACATAGTATATATGTTTATATATTTTCTACTTATAAATAATAGTTTTTGTTTGATTATTTTTCAAAATAAATCATAAATTAACTCTATTAATAGATTAATACATATGTATATATTCAAATTATATGCTTATATATTTTCTAGTTATAATTTTTTTTAACAGATATTCAAACTAAAACACCATGTTGAAGATAAAACATTTCCAAACCAAGGTTTTTGCTAATTCGTTTTTAATATAATTTTGTAGATATAGATTTTGTTTTGTCTATTTTAAATGATAAAAATATATTTTTAAATATAGATATATTTTTTTGCTCTATTTTAAGTGATAAAAATATATTCATGTTAGTTTTAGAAAAAAATAGATAAGCATAATGAAAATTCAAAGAACTTATAATTCAAATATAAGATAAATCTAATTAAAAGTTTAATGGCTAAGATAAGTTATACTTAACAAATATAAATTTAATTAAAATTCAAAAATTCTATAATCAATATTATTGATTTCTAAGTCTCAATAATACAAAATTGTAAAAGATATTGGATGAGAGTTTGATTTCAACAAATCTATTAACTTCCATGCCAAAAATTGTCACACATTTTCACAAGTTTACCCATAAACATATAATGGAACTAAATAACAAACTAATAGGTCATGTTATTTAGTAGACAACCATGGTAGATGAAGTGTACATTTGTAGAGTTGGTACAATCATGGACAAGATATCACCTATGGTGGCTAGTGATAAGCATACATTGAATGTGTAATACCCTAACTTTGACCCTGGTTTGCGTTGAATTCAATTATGTAAATGATGGATATGTTGTAATGGACACCTTCAATGAAGCTTAAGGTCTAAGGCTTAGAATAGTTAGCATATATGTTAGCAACATGGAAATAAACTTATATGACCCATAGGGGCTTTCCATGGTAAAATCAAGGTATGTAAATGTTTATATAGAAATTTAATATAAAATATTGGTTCTTGGCATGAGATGCCCATGATTCTATAAAGGGGAAAGGGGATTAAGGAGAAGTGAATCTTACGATTCCATGCAGGTAAATTTTAAGAGCAAAATTTCACCAATTGGCTATTTTTGGGGCATTTTTTCAAAAAATAAATTCACTATTCAAGTCATTTTTACTCTCTAATATTGCCAATATTTACATAAAATATGCTTTTTTATTGTAATATTCACCAAAATTTACAAATTTTCGTAGTAAATTGTATATTTCATATTTAACATTTACCTACCTATCTATATATGTTTTTGTCAACCCAAAATAATCGCCTAGAATACTATACTAAGGTATACTATTAGAATCCTTCAAACATACCCTCCATGTGCCATCCTTAAAGATCATTTTCTTTGCACCTTGTTCAATTAATGTAGCCATCTACATTCATTCATTAAACCAATCATTACATGCATGTAAGAGGTTGGTTGGAATGACATGGGTTGAATGCATGACTCCTTTAATAGAGGTAATGTGATCCATCCTCCTCCTACACATTCCCATTCCTATTAGGGAATATATCCACTTGGAAAAGGTGGTCATTCAAGAGTATGCAAATTAGGAATATACATATATGTTAGAAGTAATAAAACTCTAAAGAATTAAACATCGTTATGAAATGTAGAAAATTGAATAAGTTTTCTCAATATATTTTTTTATGTATTGAAATGTTTCATAACTATAGCAATTTTCATTTTCTAGTAGTGTCATTTCTTTTATAGGATAAGGTATTATGTTGGTGTTGTTGTAGCATTTGAGTACTTAAATGATGAAATCAATAAATAAAAATAAATATACATGTAGATAAGAAGTAGTACTAATGAAGGGATATATATATATATTAAATTGGTAAAATTAGTGAAACCTATCACTGGTCTCTCATGTGTTGGTGCAACTTTTGAAGGTATTAACATAACAAAAATACATTTTCTTTTAGCATGTACCCTAGTACATAAGGAAAATTTATGAACAAAAAAACAAAAATTTCCATATAAATGATTATTTTTAGTCAAGCGACTAATAGTGTTATATTTCCGGTCACTTATAAAGTGACTAAATTTATGATTAAACAAATTAGTTGTTTATTGGTTGTTCCAATTTGTCAATTGGTATTATATTTAGTCATTTTAATCATTAGTTGTCATCAACTAGTATATTGTTTAGTCATTTTAATCATTAATTGTTGTCAACTTATAGTATATTAATTTTTCCTTTGTCAAAATGTGGATTGAAATAATTTATCAATTTTCAAATGATACAATGTTAGTACCCAACCAACATATAATATGGAGACTAAACCCCATGCAAACCAATTGAATTGAATCTCATGTGTTTTGTTGGACATTTGGTTGTCATTGATGTCAACCTCAGTAAAATGACATTGAAATAAGGAAATCAAAGTGGTCCCCTTATGTCTTGGCTATTAGGAATGACCCTTACAGGATGAGATATCATGTCGTTGTTTCCACATGCCTACTTTGAGTTGTACACAAATGGAGCAAGTGAAGAAGACCCTAAAGTGATGATGATGTGCCCACATAACCATGATGATGTGAACTGTAAAGAAGACCCTTGATGAAATCATGCATTGGTTAAGAAGACAAGTCAAAGCCCCTAAAATAGTGAAGATAGAAATGAGGGTTAAAGTTATAGGCCGACACTAAATGTGAATTAAAAGTGACTTGAGACTTAAAGTTATAGATTGACCGGAAAATTAATTTGGAACTGTATAAATAAGTGCTCCAACTTTTCATTTTAATCATCCAAGTTCATAGATCTCTTATGCACAAGTCTAAGAAGGGTTAAGCAGAAATTCAAAAAGGTTGAAGGGAAAATCAAAGATGGCAAAGAAAAATTCAAGAGAAGGATAACGTGATGAAGATTGATGGAAACTTGCATATTGAGTTGTGGGCAAGCCTAGAGTTCAAAATAAATATCACCAACAAAACCCAAGACAGTGGGCCTTTCGACATTACCTTTAAGCAAGAGATATCTCACTCGACGTATCTAGGGAAACTGTAGGAACTAAGCTTCTACAGTGTTGAAGGGATTTGAACATTCATCTAACAATATAACATCGATTCAGTTAACATATCTACCTTTCATTCATTTAGTGTGCAATATAATATTACTTACTCATGGGAATAGATAACACATTCACGATAGTAACTTAACATAGCATCCATGTGTGCAACATACATAAGCATTCATTACATTCAATACAAGTGTAAAGTACTGAAACCATAGGTACTTATTCTCATTATCAATGGGAAAATATTACATAACCTGCACAGTGTGCAACCATTCTATATTACAGACTTCAACTACCCAGCATTACATAGAAGAACAACGACTCATGAACATACAATGTAATAGTTGTCATGAGCGATAATTTTTAATGACTCTCCATTGATGCAAGAATGACACTTACCCCCTTGGGTACTCATCTTAGACATGTATCTATCCACCTACTCCATGGATGAATAAACACTCATGCTGACTGATCCAAATGGAGTGCAATCAGCCTCCTCTAGTGCAAGTTGCACTCTGGTGGAATATCTTGTCTATTTGATACTTGTCGCACTCAAAGGGATCATGTAGACCTCCCATGCATTTCTATGCATGATGGAGACATCAAATGATGTTAATGGATGCCTCTAATGCTACTGGGAAGGGACTGGTGTCCTTGTCAAACCATATGGCATGACCAATAAATCATCAACAAAAAAATGTGAGAGCCCCCTATCCTCATGTGGCACCAACATAAAGAATATCTTCGCCCAAATTTCATTCCCATGTGTTCTGGATGACATAGATGTGTGGGATGAAGGATAGTGAACCAAAATCAACTCTGAAAGGAATCTTTCCATAGCTAGACGGATATCACTTATGTTGCATGGTCCAAGAATGCACTAAGGTACATTCTCCATAGATGTCACAAAACAAAACCTTCAAAGTGAATATTAAGTGAATTTTAAGGAAAATAAAAATTCATGACATATAAAATCTCCTCATAGAAATTTTATCTCTGATAAGGACCAAGGTCCACCACCTTTCATCGATAAAAGACAATTAATTAAGAAGAAATATTCAACATACATAAATGTTTTCTTTCATCTTCTTATAATCAATAACTTTTTAAACCCTACTTATGTAGAGACATTAGTTAATACATCCAACATTTATACATCATCCATCATAAAACGTAAAAACTACACAATTTCTTTTATCTTAGTTGAAACAATTATATATATAAAAATTGTACACTATAATGGTGAATTACTACAATAAGCTCATCTAACACATTAGTTCATAATCGAATATTAATTTTTGCCCCATTCGTGGTAAACATAAATGCGCCTGAACCGAACAATAGTACAACTAAATCACAATCACATGAACCATACGAATAAAAATGAATTAACAAAGAAGCATTTGATGCAGCATATACTTATACATTGACATAACAACAATGCCATTACAAACACACATAAGATTTAGACAAAAATATACGTGGTTCAACCATATCCTGGGCTACATCCACAAAGAAGAGTCAAAGTTTATTCTATTAATCAAAAGAGGGTTACAATCTACAACGGAGCATCCACTTTCTCAAAGACTCTCTCTCATTGAGAGATTTTTCAAACAATCATGGCATTTCAGCAGTCATAACATATAACTATAAACAATACCCTATACATGGATGTAATCCCTGATCCCTGCGAAACTGAAATGGCATTTCAAAAGTCTTAAAATATAACTATAAACAATACCACATATAGGGATGTAATCCCCGATCCATGCGAAACTGAAATGAATATAACTATAAACAATACCACATACAGGGATGTAATCCCGATCCATGCGAAAATGAAATGGCGTTTCAGCAGTCATTAACTATAACTATAAGCAATACAAAATACAGTGATGTAATCCCCGATCCATGCGAAACTGAAATGCATATAACTATAAACAATACCACATACAGGGATGTAAACCCCGATCCATGCAAAACTAAAATGTCGTTTCAACAGTTATTAACTATAACTATAAGCAATACCACATACAGGGATGTAATCCCCGATCCATGCAAAACTAAAATGTCGTTTCAACAGTTATTAACTATAACTATAAGCAATACCACATACAGGGATGTAATCCCCGATCCATGCGAAACTGAAATGCATATAACTATAAACAATACCACATACAGGGATGTAATCCCCGATCCATGCAATCTACACAGTATAGCACAGTATAATATATATTATGCTGTAATAAAACTTATACTAAGATCATAGGCACAAAAACAACATTGTACGACCTTTTAAAACAACAATCAAAAGTCGATTCACACAGTAGCAATCCTAAGCTAGCAACTTTGAGGATCATGGCGATTTTATTTTTATTTTACTTTTTCAGAGATAAAAAAATGAGCCGTCTCAGGGGACACGCCCTTCCCCACCTTCTAGCAGAGGCATAGAAGCACAAAATCTCAAAGGCTCTACAGGCCGGTTCCCTCTATGGGAGAGTCTGTCCTACTGTACAAACTAAGTCGCATCAATAACATTTCTAGAAATCAACTAAATGATTGACCAAAGATTAACGCATGCTATATATACATATACTTATCAACGGCTTTCTCCAATCCGAGATGAAACTCAGATCTACAATGCTATAGCCAGAGATCGATTACTTCTTAACAAAAGGATATATATGAAAATAGCTTGGGCACAGAAGATCACTTACCTCAATCGCAGAAGAGTAGTGTTAACATGTCCACTCCCGTAAATTCCTCGATCCGCCATCAAACTCGCCGCAGCTATACTCCAGATTTACACATCACCTACACTCCAGATTTACCCATAAAAAAGGAAACAACCGTGTATCACTACTCATCCCGATTTCCCCCCCTTGAATGGCTGCGACATCATGTATAAATATACTCAATATCTATCCATCCAATCCCCCATATTGCGTACCCATCTCCAAAACATATCCGCCTTAGTTAACGCATGCAGCAGCTTAATAAAAAGGGTAGCACAGTCAGCGTTGCATTTTTTAGACTCTTGTCCCCCCCCCCCTCCTGGAGCTTGGAGGTGGTGAATAATAGTGTGCCTTCTTTTGACAGATGACGCTGATAGACTCTGAGTTCTCCACTAAGAAAACATGTGCTCTCCAGGAGACATTCTCACTACAATTTCTCAACTAACAAAATCTTTATTTAACCCCACCTCGCTTGCCATTAGAGCGTTCATTCTTGCTACATCATATCTAACTTTGATGTCAACTTAGATATAAATCCAACATTAATAATAATTCCTTTATATCTCTTCTCCATATGAATTGCTTTAAAATAACAATTCCTAAGTATCACACAATTATATGTCTTACCTAGTTAGGCTAAATTCTTGCTTAGTTTCACACTAAGTTTTGGCATATATAAAAATAAAACCTATATTAAAATACTAAGAGCCATGCACTTATATATGAACGAGTGTGTTCTAGAGATTGAAGGAATCTATAAGCCAAACTTAAAAACTATATAAGCTGAGTAGTATGATGTTATTTATTAGGAATCATTAGTAATAATTCCTTTTAATAATAATTACTTATACTTTTATATATATATATATATATATATATATATATATATATATATAAAAGGATAGTTCTATCTTAAATAATCTTTTAAATTTACTTGCATCCTTTCCTAGGATGTATTAATCTCTCTTTCTAGGATGTATTTATGTATATATATATAAACGTATCAAGATATCTTTTTTTTAAGTTACTTGCATCCTTTTCTAGGATGTATTAATGTGTATATATAAATATATCAATATATCTCTTTTAAGCTACGTGTATCCCTTTCTAGGATGTATTTTATGTATACATACATGTCTATTTCACCCTAACGGTTAATGTAGTAGTACTAGTTCCTCATAAGTAGGTATGTAAAATATTTTTTTTAGCCACATATACTACATACTCAGTTTGTCCTTCTACTTATAAGTGGATCTAACTTAGGATAACACCCATCGTAACTATGGCTTCTAGCCATCAACCTATCCCCCTAGTGAAGTCATTTTCCTCGTCGTTTCAGTTGAGTGGAAACCTTTAGTCTCCTAAGTCTAAAGTCAATAATTACAACTTAGGAATTAATTGTCATCACAAACAAGGTTTACTGGTGGGGTGTCACGTCCCCTTCCATCATTCTAGTGCAAGGAAGGAAACATGACCAATCTACCAAGCTTATTCGCAATCTCAACCCCGTTCATTACTAAGAAATTCATAACAGTTAAAAAATTATGTGTGCAAATACATAATCAATATATACACAGCGGAAATAAACACAATTGCACACATAAAATGAAATGCATCAGCATATTTATCTCAAGCAAATGATAAATCAACAGACAGAGAATCCATCCCATTCTCATGCTATGCGCAGACTTCATATCAATTCCATTAACATGAACAAATATCATTCTGAATTAACACATTGCAAGAAACATAATGCATATAATTTAAATCGCAGAGAACACTTATCTGGGAGATGAAGTTGTCCAAATGACTGGCTATGTGAGAGCAATGTTCCACCCAACCATAGATCTATGTCCAGCCTATATTCTTTCAGCTCAGAGATCACCCTCGAGCTGGGCTGTGTATACACTAAGGAGGAACTAGACAGGCTCACTCACAGCCATGGATTCACTCAAACGGTCATGCTAAGCCAACACACAGCCGGGTTTATCAAGCATGCAATAAGGAAATGATGAGGATGCTAATCCAGTGAGCTCAACCGCAAATCTACAGACATCTCAAGCTAAATTGAAGCAATCCCATCCTCTGTTCAAACATCCACACTTGGATTTCTCACCATTCTGGCAACAAATAACTCAATCCCATCACTGGGTTTTTGGGCTATCAAAACTGGGTTTTCCAATGGATTTCAAGGTAGCTAATGCTCCCAAATTCACCCCAAGGTTCATACCTATGGATCCCCCATTGGATTTCACTATCAAATACCAATTCTGGGCGTTTTTGGCTATTCAAAATGTGGGTTCTTTCACAGTTGCGATTTCTAGTTTTTCCTCACTGTTTGGCATTCGTTTTTGGTTGGAACTCTTGCTGAATGATCCACAATAGAATGGGAATGAGGAAGAATCAATCCCCATGAGGTAGAGTGACTTGTGGTACAAGAAAACAGAGCCCATACTCTGCCATAAGAATTTCTGGGCTGCCCATGCTCCATTGAAGCCATGGACTGAAATCTCCAACAACTTCCTTACAACATAAATAAATGTCAGCAAGGTAAGTCAAATGGGTTCTCAAGTTGAAATTTGGAAGCTTATGGCTCAATCCCACACCCCCTCACCACTCCCTAGTGGATACACATGGCCCTTTCTCATTCATTGCCTCCATAGCCAGTTTTGGTATTTTATTGCATGATGTTTATTTACATCATTTTTATAGTGTTCCATGGCTAAATAGCACATGGGTAACATGATGTCTAATACTTGCCTTTAAATAAAGTTTGAGTTTCCACTAGCGGGGCCTTGGCCTTGAGCTCCACGCTAGGAAAACATACATCACATGTATACAATATTTGCATTAAAAGCTAATATATCCTAAGGGTCAAAATGGGGTATCATATGGGGCCTTGACCTTGAGCTCCTAACAAGAAACAAGTATACATTTGACATTTCTATTACAAAATAATAGGGTGTAAAAGAGGGATGTTACATCCTTTTCCCCTTAAGAATAACACCGTCCTCAGTGTTCATAATTTTCAACAGCATTTTTTCCATTCTCAGGTCATCTTTCATTCATTTCGTCATCTCTGTTTGATCATCTTCAAACTTTCACAATTCCCACCAGCTATTCTCGCTCAAACCTGTACTTTTGTGCAACATCTTCTAGCCTTTGTTTGTGCTTTTATCATTTTAAGAAAACATAACACAGTATTTGTTGATTTATATGTAACTTCGGAATGTATTTCACCCATGTATTTCATATATGTATATTATACTCCTATAGAGATGGTATTATTCCTCTATACGGAAGTGTTTGTATTCCTATAGAGATGTTATTATTCCTCTATACGGAAGTGTCGTCATTTATATTGTAAGTGTCGTAACTTATACTTGATGGGTTATTAGACCACCCTAGTGGGGAGTCAGTCATATGGGTCAAAGGATTATTAGACCACCTTATTGGGTGTTGGCCCAGTCAGCATTGTGTTATGTGGTTAAGTTGAGGCCGACCTAGTAATGGTTTTTAGGCAAGTCAAGTCAAGTATAAATAGAGTGCAGGAGGCACTCTATTTTATCATTCTATTCTCACACACACTCTTTGGAGAGTGGTGCACTTGTGGAGGAGGAGAAGCTGCTGCTAGGAGATGTCTATCTCTTATGCTTGGGTTGTATCATTGCTCTATCTATATCTGAGGAAGTTATTGGAGTTTTTCACTTTTATGGTTTTCCCCAAGTAAACTCTATGTCTCTTGTGTGCTTGCATTATTGTGTCCATGATTGATATGATGTAGATATGTTGTACATGTTGTTATCTTAGTTAATATCCTAGATCAGATTGAAGTAAATTCTGAAAAACTAACATGGCATTAGAGCCAGCCTGAAAGAATGCATGGTATGGCATGTATAATACTTGTTGCACTTACGATGCTAGGGCTTGATATAGCAAAAATCAGTCATCGTAACACTTTCGCTATAAATCCATTTTGGCAAAGTTTTCGGATCTAAAACTTTTACAAGTCGAATATAAAATCCCCATGTACCTTGTGTCCAAAGGAAAAATTCTAATTCGTTTTACTTTGTGTTTTATGATCTATACAATCTAGGGTTTCTGCCTCTTCCAGATCTGAGTCATAAATAGGTGACCTAGGAAAAAAGATCATAACTTGGGCTAAGAAGCTCCAAATGAAATTTCGTAAAATGTGAAAGCTAGTGCACGGAGTGTACTTTCTCAAGTAACTTTTTCAGAGGCCGAAACTGAACCAGTGACACGTGGAAAGCCGTACAAGTTTTCTCTCTCGTTTTATCCCATAAACAGGTCACATTGCGACACTTGGCATAACTCTCTCTCAGAGAATCCAATTAGGTCAGACCTATGGGGTTGGAAAGATGACAGATTGGGCTACCACAGGTAGACGTTTCAGACCCTATGGATGGGAAAGTTCGGAGTTACACTAGAAACAATAAGGTACATATTTCTGTCAAAACATAATTATTTTTTAGCACCTTCATTCATGGCTTCGGAAATTTAGGGTTTCAGAGAAAGATGGATTTTTTGTAATCGGAGACCACGGCTGAATGATACTCATCAAAATCGAAATTTAGAGACCAAGATCAGAATTTTTGGTTGGACAGAAGGCTAGGCTTGATCAGACCCTAGTTCGGGACTTTGATCAGAAAAATGGAAAATTAGGGCTTCTGCAAAAATGGGAATTTTTGAAATCTGTGACCACGATTGGAAGCACTTCAGAAAAATAGAAGCTTAGATCTTTGGATCAAACCTTTTGATTGGGAAGAAGGGTGGGTTTTATCAAACCCTATTTCGGGGTCATGTCTAGTGAATCCGGAAGTTTCAAAGGCAAATTGGAGGGGTAAAACTTTGCAATTTTCAAATTCTGAGTATACCAGGTTGATCAGCTCATCAAGGCGCATCTTTCTATCCTTTCAGAAGTTTGAAATTCAAAATTTAAATTTTTAGGGTTTCTCTCACAAACCCTAATCCAGCTCCAGATCCAGTTTCTGCAAATCAAGTGGATTGGGTTAATCCTAGAAGAGAATCATTTGGTCACCTGCATAAGTGAAGAAGTTCCTGTTTCAGAGGGAGATGAGGCTAAGACCTTACATAAGAAGATTACAAAGCAATCTCGACAAGTATGACTCATACAGGCATGTTTCGAATTATGTTCATAATTAAGTTTATGATATGTTTGTCTTCATATTATTACAGTTAGTACAATCTTGGTTAATTTTAGACTTGCCGTATCACCTTAATAAAATTATGAATGCATGATAGAAGATATTCATTGATTAGGGTTTTTGACACTTATGATTGTACTAATGCATTGTGATGTTGTATGAGGTTGATGTTGTCCACTAACATGAAAGGTACATCAAGAAAGACAAATCATGTTCTAGTTCAAGAACATATGACCATGGTGACATGAAGACAAAGGTTCATCCATTTCCATGGATCACATAGAAGATCTACTTACGAGGTATGTATAACTTGATTCTATAATGGTTAACCTATGCGATATGTAGGTAACTAGCACAAGTCATTGAAGAAAACAAGAAGACATTATGCGGGTATGTTAGACATAACTAGCTAACATACTAATCCAGGTATGTTTTTCCTATATCAAGTTAGAATCCTACCTTGTGATAGGATCTCTTATATAAGTATACATGGCATGATTGATAATGATTATTCATAGGTTTGAATAAACATGGGTGTATGCATATTATGTTTCTTACCTTAATAGATGATATGACTAACCAGAAGAGTCATGAAAGTATAGGTTTGAGTAATCATGGGTTTAAGCATATTATGTTTCTTACTTTAATTTATGATATGACTAACCATAAGAGTCCTTGAATACTAATGCTTATTAGTTCTGTTTGAAATGATCATGACTATACATGTTTAAGATTATTGTGATTTGATAGTATTGAGAATATACTAATAAATGCATGATTATGTATGAGATCTCGAGGATATCACAATAATGATACTTGTAAGCATGCATAGTGATTGCGGATGGATATAAGTTCAAGGACAGGTAATCCAAGAAGCAAAGATCAAGAGGGAGCACACTCCAGTAGTTTCTGCAAGGATGTAGATATTCAGAGGGAGTCAACCACTTCTCACAATCCACATCAGAATGGAGTTGTTATATGATTATGTATGATATCTCGAGGATATCAAAATAATGATACTTGTAAGCATGCATAGTGATCGAGGATGGATATAAGTTCAAGGTCAGGTAATCCAGGAAGCAAAGATCAAGAGGGAGCACACTCTAGTATTTTCTGCAAGGATGCAGATATTCAGAGGGAGGTGACCACTTCTCACAATCCACATCAGAATGGAGTTGCAAAGATTTAGAGGGAGTCCACCCAACAACCAAACAAAGATAAGTATTTGAATTGTCATTTCTTACATATTTGTTTGTTTAAATAATGTTATTCAATGATGTATATGCTTATGTTCCTAGACTTAGGTTGTGTATTATGCATATTAGAATAATTGCATTAATGAACAATATACTACTAATATGCATGTGATGGGTAAGTGTCCTATGGCACTGTACAACATTCCATTGATACCTATCTAGAATGAAACCTCTTTGTTGACATGTTGGGAGTAGTGCAAACTCTTAACAATGTTCTGGTAGAGATTGGAAGGCATCTAGAAAGTTACAGGATATGGATGAATGTTGTATTGAAGCATTGGCTAAAATAATTGCATGATTGTATGACATATTTCTTAATGTGTAAGAATTTGTTCTGAAAACTATGAGATGTTTCTAATCATGCAATTTAACTTGTTTTGTAGGAAAGATCGTATACATTCACCTACAAAAGAAGGACTACAACATTTGTTCCAGCAACAAAGATATCTATTGAAGATATTGAAGTTCCCAGGATCTGGAATGAAGTAATGAAAGAATGCCATGATCAGTCGATCATGAAGAATGATGTTTGGGATGCACTCCCAAGACCTGAAGGGAAGTCTACTGTGACCTCCAAATGGATCTATAAGATCAAGCATGCTGCAGATGGTAGCATCGAAAAATATAAAATGAGGTTTGTAGCTCATGGCTTCTCCCAGAAAAAGGGATTGAGTATGAAGAGACTTCTACACCTATAGCCAGGCACACTTCCATCAGATCAGTACTTTCTCTGGCTGCAGTGATGAAATGGAAGATACACCAGATGGATGTCAAGACAGCTTTCTTGAATGGTGTAGTCGAAGAGGAAGTGTATGTGGAGCAACCACTTGGTTTTGAGACACATGAAGGGAAGTCATATATGTGCAGAACTTGGTATGGTAGGATAGACAACTTTCTATCCAGTTTGGGTTTTACCAAGAGTAAAGCGGATTCCAAACTTTACTACAAGGTTGAGGAAGGAAATCCAGTGATTCTACTTTTATATGTGGATGACCTGTTTATTACAGGTGAAGATAGATTGATTCCCGACACGCAGCGGAAGATTGCTGCCAAGTTCGAGATGAAGAACTTGTAGATGATGCACTACTTTCGAGGCATGGAGGTGTGGCAGAGTGTAGATGGAATCTTCCTTGGACAAGGGAAGTATGCAGTAGATATCCTGAAGAGGTTCGGGATGATGGACTGCAAGGCCATGGCCACACCTATGGCATCGAACCTAAAGCTTTTGTGTGATGCTTCATCTGAGCTGGTTGATTTCACTATGTATCATTAGATGATTGGGTCCTCTATGTACCTGATGAACATGAGACCATATATTTACTTTACGGTGAACACATTGAGCCAGTTCCTAATGGATGTGAGAGGTGTTCACCTGGTTGCTGTAAAGCATATTCTAAGGTACCTGAAGGGTATGGCTGACTATGGGCTCAAGTATGATGCGAATAAAAAGTTTAACCTGCAGGGTTATGTTGATTCAGATTGGGTAGGAAGTGCCGCAGATAGGAAGAGCACTTCTGGGTGCTGCTTCAGTATGGGATCAGGTGTGATCTTTTGGTTTAGCAGGAAGCAGTCTTGCGTAGAACTGAGTACAGCCGAAGCAGAGTATGTTGCAGCTTGTTCGGCTAGTTGTGAGGCAGTATGGCTTAGGAAGCTACTGTTTGAGTTATTTGATCTCTCGCTGGAGGCTACTGGTATCTTTTGTGACAACCAGAGTTGTGGGAAGTTGTCTGAGAACCCGGGGTTCCACGACAGGTCGAAACACATTGAGATCAAATATCACTATATCAGGGATATGGTGCAGAGAGGAGCTGTGAAGCTCCTATATGTTGCGACGGATGAGCAGGTTGTAGATGTGTTGACGAAACCACTAGCCAGAGTGAAGTTCGAGTACTTCAAAGATAGGCTTGGTGTTCTTCAGATTGATGACACTTCGAGGAAGAAGTGATGGACACATTTGTAGGAGCCATTCCGAGCATGGTGAGAGGAGGATTCTTCCATGGCTGTGGATATAAGCGTTGGATGATGAGCATCAGAATGATGCTCCAGTTACTGCTCTGTATATGTATATGCATCATGTTGGATGTTGGATATGATCAGTTGGATCATTTATGTATGTATGCATCATGTTGAATGCTGGATATGATCAGTTGGAGCATTTATGTATGTATGCATCATGTTGGATCCTGGATGTGATCAGTTGGATCATGTGTATGTATTTGTATATGTATCAGGTAGAAACATTGTATGATGAGGTAGACCATGTATGTTGATATGTATCAGGTATGAACAGGTGGATCATGTATTTGTATATGTATCAGGTGGATACATTGTATGATTAGGTAGATCATGTATGATGATATGCATCAGGTAGATACTGTGTATGCATCAGGTGGATGCATTGTATGATCAGGATGATCATGGATGATGAGCTTCAGGATGTTGCTCAAGATGACATGTGTCAGGACGATGCAGTGATGATGATCAGGATGATCATGTGTACATCAGTATGATGTATGGTGAGTATCAGGTTGATACTCTGTGGCTGTGGACAGGTTGTGCAAATAAGCATATAATAGCACCCTGGGAGGTTTGCAGATTCTCTTGCTAGGTTTTTCCGCTGGCATATAATAGCTCCCTGGGACATCTGGCAAATGCTCTTTCGAGGTTTTGCTTTGGGAGGACATATAATAGCACCCTGTGAGGTTTGCAAATTCTCTTGCTAGGTTTTTCCGCTGGCATATAATAGCTCCCTGGGAGATCTAGAAAACGCTCTTTCGAGGTTTTGTCCTATGGCATGTAAGTAGACCTGGGAGATCTGGACAGGCTGAAAAAGGCCTCAGATTCTCTTTCGAGGCATTTCCATGACCACATGTAATAAGTCCTGGAGATCTGGAAAGGATGAAAAGGGCCTCAGATGCTCTTTAGGGTTCTTGCTAGTCAAGAGACTCTTTTAAGGTTTTGTGACAGTCACATGTAATGTTCTCCTGGGAGATCCGACAGGTAGAGCTATGTGATCGTAACAGCCTGGGATGCTGCAGCCAAGTTTTGTGACGCATGTAATAAGTCCCGAGGATTCCATAGTATGGCCAATGATGATGAAGACCTGCAGATGGTGGGCCTACATCCAGTATGAAAATGGACTGGATCTGTAGAACTTCCTATGACGAGTAGATTCAGAGATTGATTGAGATAGCAGCAGCAGTGACGATGACGATGACTTGATGACGATTATCCAGTGGCGATGATCCAGAGAACAAGACTTGTGCTAGAAGACCTGTGTCGAGAAATACCTTCCTAGTTAAGAGGGAGTGTTGATGTATATGTAACTTCAGAATGTATTTCACCCATGTATTTCATATATGTGTATTATACTCCTATAGAGATGGTATTATTCCTCTATACAGAAGTGTTTGTATTCCTATAGAGATGTTATTATTCCTATATACGGAAGTGTCGTCATTTATATTGTAAGTGTCGTAACTTATACTTGATGGATTATTAGACCACCTTGTTGGGGTTGGCCCTGTATAAGTCATGTGGGTCGAAGGGTTATTATACCACCCTAGTGCGGGTCGGCCATGTGGGTCAAAGGGTTATTAGACCACCCTATTGGGTGTCGGCCCAGTCAGCATTGTGTTATGTGGTTAAGTTGAGGCCGACCTAGTAAAGGTTTTTAGGCAAGTCAAGTCAAGTATAAATAGAGTGCAGAAGGCACTCTATTTTATCATTCTATTGTCACACACACTCTTTGGAGGGTGGCGCACTTGTGGAGGAGGAGAAGCTGCTACTAGGAGATGTCTATCTCTTATGCTTGGGTTGTATCATTGCTCTATCTATCTCTGAGGAAGTTATTGCGGTTTTTCACCTTTATGGTTTTCCCCAAGTAAACTCTGTGTCTCTTGTGTGCTTGCATTATTGTATCCATGATTGATATGTTGTACATGTTGTTCTCTCAGTTAAGATCCTAGATCAGATTGAAGTAAATTCTGAAAAACTAACAGTATTATTTTTCAATATAATTGAAACGAATTCATAAGCAATCCAGATTTACTTATCTATTGGAGGACGTCTTTTACCTCCAATACTTGGACACTGTAACTAGTCCTCAACTTGAGGTAGACATCTGCTTCATTCACAGGTTAGTATCACATAATTTCAATCAGTAAACTCTTAAATTCATCATTCATCCTCTCCCTTAAGGAATTTTTGTATACTCAAGTTTTTATTTATGTTATAACATTCACACATTAAGACATTCAATAGTCTAGTTACTTGGAAATTCATTTAATAAGTGTTTTATCATTACATCATACCGATAAAAATATTTCAACAACACTTTGTTGATCGCCAAACTCTCCCTTGAGTTTGGAACTTCAACAGCCCTCTGTTGAATACAGAACTCTCCCTCGAGTTATGTCGCCAATTTCTGTGTGGACTTACGGGAAACTTTGAGGTTACTCTTCCTTTTGATTGCTAGTCAAAAGTTTTCTCCTCAAAAACATCAAACAACGTCATGTCTTCCAGATGTCAAACTTTGTGCCTAGGTCTTGCCATTGATATCACAGACTCTTTCACAATTCCCCTCAAGCCTCCTCGCTTGAGTCCAGGAATTTCTTTTCCACCCAGCCTCCTGCTTGAGTCCAAGAAAAGTTACTTTAGCAAAGTAGAGTTGGATCATTAATTTTTCCAATGGTGTTTCTTCTTTTCCACTTAGCCTCCCACTTGAGTCCGAGAAGATTATTTTCCCCTCAAGCCCTCGCTTGAGTCCCAGGAAAAATTATTTTTCCCCTCAAGCCTTCTTGCTTGAGTCCAGGACAAATTATTTTCCCCTCAAACCTTCTCCTTTGAGTCTAGGAAAACTATTTAATAAAAATCATTTATTATTTCTTCCAGTTTTTTTAATCACAACATGCAACATAATATTTACAATTAAGTTCACCTATTTACCTATTGCATTCCATGAGTTTTCATGATTTGTACCTCGATAACATAAATCTACCATCATTCATGGTTCATACAATCCTTTAATCCACCATAAAATAAATCATTACTCATTCTTGAGCGATTGAGCTCAACTTATTTATACAAGTGGGTTTATAATCGATGTTCTACGTTGATCATGACATCGGTCATAATCATGGTAAAACCCTGCAATGTTAGTACATAAATAACATAATCCTCCATTAATCCATGGTTCATGAAATATTGTAATTCGGCAATATAACATGATGTAAAAAGTAAACTATCACTCACTCTTGAGTGGTTTTAATTTACCTACTTAAACCAGTGAATTGATAGTTAACATTTCATTTGGATTGGTCATATTCGTGGTATAATCCTACAATGCTAGTACATAACCTTTTATTTTATTATACCACTATACGACACCAATTCGCTTATTAGCTTCAAGTATTAATAACATTTAATCATCTTTCATTGATCTATCCTTGGATTTCCATCAATAAATGAAAACATATATCGTACTTATATAATCATTTTATAGGAATATAACGTTTCTTTAAACAAAGAAATTGTTTCCTTCAATTCAACATCGTCAACATGAATTCATAATTATTCAGTCAACTAAATCTTTAACTATACTCTTCAATCATTAAGACGAATATCATGCTAATTCATTCTCAAAGTAAACCACATGTTTAGACTACATTCTTACTTCCTTTGTCATCTAAACAACCGAACATGTTAAACTCCTAATATTTATAATTGTAAGCAAATTCCAATAATTATATCCTTTGTATAAGAAAGGGTATAGCCTTTACATCTTTTCTTATCATTGCGATATGGTTTAAATCTTTTAATAAGAAAAACATACATCTCCACAGAATAGTTATGAAGATACTTATCTAAACTATTTACCCCTTGATTTTAGATGAGAGGAACATTACCTCTAGAATGAATATGCGTTGTAATTATCGAAACAACTTGGTGGGACTTCAAGATAATACCTTTCATAATTAACTTTGTCATATATTACTTAACCTTTTCCTATTCAATCATCTAATTAACATTGTCATATATTACTTAACCTTTTCCTATTCAATCATATGGGAAGAAAATTTTCAAACTCTCTTAGTCTTATACCCTATACTATTCAGCTTTCAATATCCATGTAATCATTATCTTAACAAATTCTTGTTTGTATAATATTATTCTTGGATGTTAGATCATTGAATGGCATTCCTCTATTATCCATCTACCTATGTAGTAAAGAAGATACAATAGATCACATTACACCATTAGAATGTCCAAGTAACCAGTTAAAGCTAATTCCTTCAACTTATATTATACATTTAATCATTCAACATGAGGATGACCTTTTGCAACTCCTTTTACTTCACCATACCCGATTAAGACAACGGATTAAACATCGTATAATCCAATTTAATCATTCTATATTTCTTCAAAACTAGTTATAGTTCAACTTTCCATTTTTCAGCATGTAACCTAGTACAAGATACTACACAGAAATGAAAGCATAATCTACATACTTACAATTATTAATCTGACGAGTGTTGTTCGAAAATGCGATAACATACCTCGCCAATTGTTCACATGCATCCAAAACAATAATTGGTTTGTTAGTTAAAAAAAAAAAATTCATACTTCCTTACCTCATGTTGATCCTTTGCCTTTATAGGCCTGAGTGTTGCAACTTCTGCTCTGATACCATATGTCACAAACCCAAACCTTCAAGGTTAATATTAAGTGAATTTTCAAGAAAATAAAAATTTATAACATATAAGATCTACAATTAATTAAGAAGGAATATTCAACATACATAAATGTTTGCCTTCATCTTCCTATAATCAATAACTTTCTAAACACTACTTCTGTAGAGACATTAGTTAATACATCCAACATTTATACATCATCCATCATAAAAAGTAGAAACTACACAATTTCTTTTATCGTAGCTGGAACAATTATTGCGTTGAGAGGCACTCTACAACCCAGTATGGGGGAGATCTTGTTAGTCGAGTGTTTGTAGAGTAACAAAATAATACAAAGTAACAAAAAAAGAATAATACAAAGTAAAAAGTAATAAATATTATGTCGGCCATAAACAAAAAAGAATAATACAAAGTAAAAAGTAAATATGAGACTTAAACTAAAGACTTTAGAGCTTAGGATTAAGTGGTAAATATTATGTTAGACATAAACAAAAAAAAATACAAAGTAAAAAGTAAATATGAGACTTAAACTAGAGACTTTACTTTTTGTGCAGAGAGGCGCTCTACAGCCCACTATGGGGGAGATCTTGTTAGTTGAGTGTTTGTCGAGTAACAAAATAATACAAAATAACAAAAGAAGAATAATACAAAGTAAAAAGTAAATATGAAACTTAAACTGAGACTTTACTTTTTACTTTTAATACAAAGGAAAAAGTAAATATGATACTTTAGAGTGTTTGTCGAGTCTTTGTCCAATAACAAAATAATACAAAGTAAACAAAAAATAATAATACAAAGTGAAAAGTAATAAATATTATGTCGGCTATAACAAAAAAGAATAATACGAAGTAAAAAGTAAATATGAGATTTAAATTAGAGACTTTAGAGCTTAGGATTAGGTGGCTCAGGCATTGCACTCAAGGAACTATTCAAGGACAGGTTTACACCTCGAGAGATTTAATTCCTCTCGGTGCTTATAAAGCCTAGGATTTGGATCTAAACTGATATATATGGCAATTGTACACTATAATGATGAATTACTATAATAAACTCATCTAAAACATTAGTTCATAATAGAATATTAATTTTTACCCCATTTATAATAAACATAACATCTAACACATTAGTTCATAATAGAATATTAGTTTTTACCCCATTTATAATAAACATAAATGCGCCTGAACCAAACAATAGTACAACTAAATGACAATCACATGAACCATATGAATAACAATGAATTACGAGAGAAGCATTTGACGCAGCATATATTTATACATTGACATAACAACAACGCCATTATAAACACACATAAAATCGAGACAAAAATATACGTTGTCCACCCATATCCATGGGCTACGTCCACAAAGGAGTCAAAGTTTATTCTATTAATCAAAAGAGGGTTTCGAGATGCAAGGGAGCATCCACTTTCTCAAAGCCTCTCTCATTGAGATCTTTTTCAAACAATCATGGCGTTTCAGCAGGCATAACATATAACTATAAACAATACCACATACAGGGATGTAATCCCCGATCCATGCGAAACTGAAATGGTGTTTCAGTAGTCTTAAAATATAAATATAAACAATACCACATACAGGGATGTAATCCCGGATCCATGCGAAAATGAAATGCATATAACTATAAACAATACCACATACAAGGATATAATACCGATCCATACGAAACTTAAATGGCCTTTCAGCAGTCATTAACAATGACTATAAGCAATACCACATACAGGGATCTAATCCTCGATCCATGCGAAACTGAAATGCATATAACTATAAACAATACCACATACAGGGATGTAATCCCCGATCCATGTGAGACTGAAATGGCGTTTCAGCAGTCATTAACTATAACTATAAGCAATACCACATACAGGGATGTAATCCCCGATCCATGCGAAACTGAAATGGCGTTTCAGCAATACTTCCAAGGTACAATCAAACAAATTCAGATCAGGATTGGGCTTTTCCCTTTGGGGGATTCCTTTGCATTCTACACAGTATAATATATATTATGCTGTAATAAAACTTATACTAAGATTATAGGAACAAAAACAACGTTGTATGACCTTTTAAAATAGCAATTAAAAGTCGATTCACACAGTAGCAATCCTAAGCTAGTGACTTTGAGGGTCATGGCGATTTTCTTTTTCTTTTACTTTTTCAGAGATCAAACAATCAGCCATCATTTATGCCTGGTTGATTTATGCCATCGTTTATGCCTGTTTGATTTATGCCTATTTTCTGTATTGGGTACCTAATAATAACCATTCCATAAACATAAGTATTTAAATACATCATTGTGATTACAACAAAGTACAAATATTAATCCAACCATCTTTCCATATCAACCATCAACACTCCATGATCATCCTAAATCAAATCTTATAATGTAATATCGGAAATTCCGTGTGATGAAACCCATGCAACTCAACCCTGAGTTTTTGAGTCTTAGGTTCCATTCGTTGGCCTACAATGATTCACGAAATCAGGTCTGACCTTCAAATTTGGCCACTTAAGGATTTTGAACTAAAGGATTTTGAACTAAAGAGATTCGTTATCCTCTATAATTCCATATATTCCAAGAATCCAAGAGAATTACCCATGTTAGAAACTTCACAGCATTTAAACTAAATCATGCAGAACTATTAAATCTTCGGCCTAACCCAGAAAGCATATTGTAAGCATTTACAATGCTCAAGAGCATTATTAAATTCAGTGAATCTTGTGTGTACATCTTATTAAAAATTAAAATTTTCAAATATAATATTTTAAAATATTACGAAATTTATAAATATCATTTATAGCGTAGAATTTTTGAAGAATAAATTATTGTTTCTGTAAATTCACCTTCCAAAATACTATTATATATAGAGAGAGAGATTTGGTTAAATATTCAATTACATATTACTATTAAATCTTGCTGCTTATCAATCTTGAATTTCAATATATCACATTTCAAAGTCATCCATAATCTCTTAAAATACAAGATAATATAGAAATAGCATAGTTTGGTTTAAAAGAAAATAGGAGAAGACATTGATATGACAAACACAACTCTACGCCAAGCTCTTCAATAATGTTAAGATCGAGGAAAAGGCCAGACCAGTGCAGAGATAACAATTGTATTCGTGTTCAATAGCGATGTATTGCTTTTACATATATCATGACATTATTTAACCTTTCGGTACACATCTTAAGCATATTCAACATCGTAAATGCATAATTTATTTAAACAGCATAAAAGCATCCCGGCTCTAGAGGAAGAGCTAGTCAACAATACTCGAGAGACTCCTTCCTCTATCATAAATAGAAGTATTTTCTCAACACAGGAGGACTTGTTCTTATCCAAGGTATTCAGGAGTTCAGATGAAGGTATAACCAGTGGTGATAAGGCCGAGGGAGAGCTCAAAAAAAAGCCTACCACTATCTCATAAAGTAACATCACAGTAAATACAAGACGATAAAATACTCCAAGGGCACAAAGCCGCTCAATTAGTAGGTGCCTGGGAACAATGTCAATGGCCTTCCGAAAGTAAACGAAGGAGCAGTAGAGCTTCCAGTACCTTTGTCTAGCCTCCTCAATAATAGCACATAGATAAAATATCTGATCCCTCTAGCTTTCTGACCATTCCTTTTGAACTAGACAGATAGGTAAAGATCAATAGCTATGGCATAAAGCTTAGCAAAACTATGACCAACCATGATAGTTCTATAATTATGGCAAGAAAAATAAGGGAGTTAAACCCAAACATAAAACTTCATTGAAATGGATAGCAAGGGGGTGATCCGGTATTCACAGTTCATGGATACATTACGGGATGGACTTGTAAAAATTCCATTATTCAGCATTGATGGTTCGTGGGCACATATTTATCGAGCTGGACTTATCATTTTTTGAGTTCACCATTCAGCATTGACGGTTCGTGATTGCTCAAATCAAACTTAGCACATGGTTGCAATTTTATACAAAATTAGGATTTGGGTATTTTCGGGATGTACTCTTTGGGCATTGCTTATAAGATAAATGCGATGTACTTTGCCACTATTATTAATAATGTTGGCAATTTGTGGGTGAAATATTTCCCCTCTCCTTGTGCTCCATGGCTTGCTAAATGGATTGCTCCAAGCCTTGTTATTTATATGGCATTCCATATTCAAACTGTAGTTTTTGTACTGGTGGTTGTCTAGTATGCTTATGGAACCCGCATGAGTAGAGGGGCATGCCCAGGAGATCGGATTTTTTGTGAGAATGCCCCACATATTTACAATGTTTGCCCAGTTATCTATTGATGGATTTTTATAATGTTATTGCTGTGGATTGCCTTAAAGAGTTCCGTCGTTTTATTATTGGTGATTGGTCACATTGGATCACATCTCACAACTTGGCAGCAGCTGCACAAATATTGTATTGGGTGGATAATTATTCTGCTGTGGAGGTTCCCGCTGTGTACAGGCATACAGGGGTGATAGTCTGTATTATAGCCAGTTCCAGGTGATATTGCAGACCTCTTTCCCATGTCATAGTTATAATCGTTGAAGCTTTGGTCTTAATCTTCATTGCAAATACCAAAACAAGAAATACTCCCCCCGTATCAACAATATTAGCAAAAAGGGCATTAAACCCACGTCTCTTCTCTATGCGTATAAAACCTATGCATTCCAAGGGAAAACACGCTTTAATCCTATAAAAAAATACTCCAAAGACTAAGCTACTGCCTGTTACACCTATCAGATATAATAACCTATCCGTTCTATTTAGTTCCACTCCGATTACCTTGCTCCCCCGACCTAACCTAAAAAAAATGTTATTCAAAATATCAACGAATAAAAATGGCTACGTCCAAATTCCAAAGTTACCCGATAAGATCTAGAGCTCCAAAATGCTGCATTAATAGCTTCGCTTCACCATGTTTTCCGTTTCTGGGCTCTCGTAGATATAGATGGATATTATGCTCCACCGGTGGAATAACATATTATTCCTTTAATAGACATAATTTTAGGGAATAAATACCTTCCTTTCAACTCCCATCCTACGGTCACACTCGACCAAAGCCCACACCACCCAATAGTAATTGAAGGGTCTTTCTAAATATTTACTCGTATGCTTTCATTAACTAGGGAGTTGCTCAATTAAGTGGGCTAAAGTGGGATAGACTTTGAGAAAGTTGTGTCTTCTCTTTTGAAGTGTCATCACTTTAGCTGCAGATCCTTTTGCAGAGGTCGTAGCCGCAGCAGATTCATATCCTTACCTTAGTGATAGAGATCCATACCTAGGTACAGAACGAGACCCAGATCTTCATTAGCGAGGTCCGTATTAATAATGTAAATATCCTTTGAACTTGTTTCAAAATAGGGCTTAGTACGATTCTGGGCAACAAATGGGAAATAAAAGATCTATTATAGTACCTGCATGGCGAAGAAGGCGTGCTCACTTCCTTCCCCGCGTCTCGTACTTGTGTCCCGAATTTACGTGGCCCTTCCCGTCGTTTACATAGGCGTAGGGAACATAATGAAAAATGATAGAATTGCAGTGATGATTAACCAGGTGAGACAACCGGTGATCCCTTTATGTTTCGTATTGGAATAGTACTACGGAATGGTAGCCCCTAAAACAAAAGGTCAGAGATGTAGAAGCGATGAGGAGGTCATTTGTAGAAACGAGCTAATAAATAGGCAATTCTGCTTTAAGTGCAACCTGCGCTCGGGTCTATGGGTTTTTACTCGTAAGCTACCTAAACAGGTTTCTTTTTTCTAGTTGAAACGAAATATAAAGGGTTCAGCTTATATCTGTGCTTATCCCTCCTGCTAGCCAATCAAGGTCTACCCATTGGATAGATTGGTCCAAGCTATGAGCTATGAATGAAGTATGGGAACTTCGCAATGAAGCCCCCGGCATGAAGACAAAGCCATGAAGTCATTCCTTCCACAATGTTGGCCCAAGTCTAGCACGCAATCCTTTACCAAAAGTCCTCGCGGTTCAAACTAGGTCTTAGCCGCGGCATCACATCCCATCACTTCATATGGTATCCCCCGTGCCGTTGTATGGTCCAAAGACTTTTGGGTTATGGGTAGGATACATAGTGGGTATCAACTTGTTATAGACCGGGCCCACCTTTACCCATAGCTAGCGAGCGGCCCCCTCCCACCCAGGAGATAGCGTACTCTTACCAAGCAGTAGCTTGTTACTGGATCTAATCCTTTTCCCTCCCATCAATCAATGAAAGGCTAAACACTTTGATCCTATGTTGAAGAACCAGCAACATTTGAACCAGCAGGGTCACCTATTTCATAATCGTTCAAGACTGCTAGGGGCCGTTGGCTTTCATCTGGCCCTTAATGGTCCTTAATAATAAAGACAGATGTAGTTGCAATTATTATATTAAGCTTTTTTGAAAGCAATTTTTAACCCATCACCAGTAGCTTATAGAGCAGCATCCGAGCGAGCATTAGTAGTTTAGTCAAAGTGGCAGATTCAATTTGATAGCCGGTGGCATCCCTTCCTTTTTGAGAGTCCGCGTCATCCCTTTAAGATCGAGTTGTTTACCTTGATCAAGTTGACCAAGTGTCAGTTGCCGTTTCAGAGCCAGTTGAAGAACCAAGACCAGT
Source organism: Larix kaempferi (assembly GCA_027924585.1). NCBI lineage: Eukaryota > Viridiplantae > Streptophyta > Pinopsida > Pinales > Pinaceae > Larix > Larix kaempferi. Next base: position 6,813,322 of record BSBM01000498.1, read on the forward strand.
AGCAGATCCAGATGCAGATGTAGAGCCAGTTAGAGATCGATAACCGGAGCCAATTGATTCAGATGATTAAGTAACAGTTTCACCAGTTTACCTTGTTTACCGGGACCAGTGCCAGTAACAGGAGATAAGCCCGTGGCATCCCTTCATTACTCGATCCAGATCTCGATCTCTATCTACTGGTAGCGCGTCCTTATATCAATCTCGATATCGATCTGGCACAGGCTCGTGGTTCCACTCCCCCGAAACAATACCGTGTCGTATAGTGTGTGTAACCCATCATTAGCCCTTTGCCCGGTCCTTCCCTGATGAGCTATGTCCATCCAGTAAAAGGGAATGGTTCCTCGCTATGCCTACGCGCTATTATTCCCACCGATAACCTCGGCTAAACTCTTATCCCTGCTTCTGTTTATATCTTATAGTCAAACGCTTTTGCCTTTACTATATAAGAAGAACTTGCAGATGTACCCCTTTCAGAAAATGAAACCCCTATGCTATCTATGTTGCTATCGAAGTCTCTACCTCTGCCTCCGATCTGCTTGGTTGTTTTGGACGGACAGACTTAGTTGGTGTTTCAATATCTTCCGCTCCCGGAACACAAAGAAAGGCATCTATTGATTCATTGCCCTTTCACCTCTGCCCCACTAATTTATAGGAGGGCCATGTAATCTATTTTGGTATTTATAAGGTGTGGTTGGGATGGCTTTTGGACCTCCAAAGCTCTGAGGCGGGCGGGATTGTCTCCGTAGGGATAGTTTCTGTTTATCACTCTCAAGTAAAGTATACAAGCTGTAAGCTTTAGTACTCAAGCCCGACAGCAAGGTCCCTAGCTTAAGAACCTGGTGTTCCTTCAACGGGTTATTGGACGGATGCTTACTCTTGAACCGAAACTACATCTCGAGTAGTGTAGTGGGCTCTGCAATAAGCTCTCGAACTAAAACTCACCAATAATACTTGCTCTGACTCTATCTCTGCGATTGCCTATACTAATGCCTTGACTGTTTACTCGGGTGCTTTATATGCTGATGGCTCGGATGCTTTCACCCGATCAACTGACATGGGATCTATATTTGAATCCACCGCCCGCTACTGGGTATCAATATAAATATGGATATATCTATGTTGGTTCTCTCCCTAGAAGGGATGCATGGTAGAGTCAATCTATGTATCCAAATACATTCCCGGATCCTGTTTACTAAGAACAAACATCAGTGGCATAAACAGATTCACTAGATGCAGAACCGGTTCAATAGCTATAACCTTGTCCAATTCCATTTCTTTCCGTTCGAGAGTGCCTAGTTCCAATTCCAGTCCCAGAGCCATAATATATAGCAGCAAGCGTAAGGGTATTGCGGAGGCAACAAATGTTGTTTAAAATCTTGCAGCAGTTCGCTTCCCGAGTTAATTGCCATTATTATATTCAGTCTTTTATTATTAACTTTATAAGCTGTACGTATACGTAGATACATATATGGTTTTGGAGGATTTATTGGAAACGTACTAGAGGTGGAACCTCCCCCCCGTAACACGCTAAGTAAGTCCAGGCTCTTACTTCATCAGTGTTTGGGCGGGTTATGTAAGTCACTCATCGAAACGAAGCAAAAGAGAGAGAACGCTACCTTGTTAAGCCAATTACAAGGCTTCCCGATCCAACACTTTGCAAATGCCGAGCCTAGCTCCTTCCAACCTACGGTTGGCCCTTTTTAGTTATTTTAACGTTTCTAAATCTTTCCCAACAGATGACGGGGAAGGGAGCGCACAAATATAGTGATAGCAAATGGACCCACATGCTACTACACACCTAAGCACAACCGAAATAACTGTCAATATTGTTGTGGCCGCCAGGACCTTATTATTTTGGTCTAAGTATATGTTTTTGATTTTTTAATAAAATTGGTCTCATAGTAACGTGTCCTAAGCAATCTTGCTCCGTTCGATCCATAACGAAGTGTTGGCACCAAAGCGGAGCCCCAGCCCTGTATTCGTCTATGGAGCTATTCCTGCACTACCAAACGCCTCTATTCCCACGCCCTGTGAGACTCCTTCCTTTGTTCCACGGGGTGGGTTAGGTATTAATAGTAAAAGCTCGATTATACATTGATATATAGGGCAAAGTGCACTTACCATTCTCTTCTCAGGACGAGATTAACCAACGGAAGGTGGTGTGGGATCGTCGGAACTGCCTGATTGATTCTCCACAGCCAGCATTGCCAAGATATGAGAATGGATGCTGAGTCACCATTGATAGGATATATGCCCAGACAGCCCACATTGCCAGGATATTAATTGATGGATGGATTCCCAGTCAGCATTGATAGGAATATCCCCCAACCAGACACCATTGCTAGGAGGGATATCCCTACTTATCTTGTTAGTGCCCCTTACCAACCAGAATCCTACTACCCTTTTTTAGTTTCCCCACCAAACACTTACCTCATTAACTGTAGGTACACTCACTGTCCTTGCCAGGAGATTCATGGATTGATGCCCAGTCACCATTGCTAGAATATTCCCAGCCAGACATTGCTAAGAGATGCTTTTATCATACTTGCTTTATTAATCTTAGGAGGTACGACATATATTTACCCTTTACTTACGAGCATTCTATCCACCAGATACTTTACTTACTATTCCCTTCAATCTAGGAGATTGAGTGATGGATGCCCAATCCATTGATTCAGCCAGGAACACCTTCGTACGGGGGGCACTCAACAAGACCCTACCTTTGTTCCACACAACCTATTGACCCAAGAACTAGCACTCTCCTTATACCAATTGCTTCATGAATCTTAGTAGTGCAATATCACTTCTCTTATCAGGTATCAAGACTGGATGGATCAACCTTACCCTTCCCTTACTACGTCACATGTATCACCAGAACTTAGTACACTCTTATTATCCACACAGTCTTGTTAGTTGCTTCTATATACGTATTTTCTAGTATCTTTAATTTCAGAAAGTTATTTACTTACAGACCGGGCTATCCTGGATACCTTACAGTTGTTGATGAAGGAATTTATTTCTCCCTTACCAACCCATTGATTCAGCCAGGAATGCCCAGTGGGTAGACACTATCGCTATTCACCTTTACCCTTCCCTTTACTTAAGTGTTTCCAACCTACCTGCTTTACCAACCACCTATAGACTTTAGATAATGCCTCACCCAACCTTTGTTATCCCCCAACCTCTTGCTTAAGGCAGGAATGCCTTTGTGGGACCAGCACTATTTATTTTATTGGGCCCGACCAGATACGATTTATTCATTAAGACCTTGGCACAATCCCAGCTGTTACCAGTGAGTGCTTCCTTAATCCAACTACTACTTACATGCTTTTAGGAAAGACCTACTGCTTATGCCTACTTTATGAATGTGCTTGCTACCAACCAACAGTTGTGGGTGGGTGGGATTGGTGGAACTGCCCCCTAAGCCAGAATACTTAGTGAGATTGGAAGGGCTTGCGGTGGGGATTTAGAGCATTCGTATTACCTTCGGTTGTTCCGCCTACGTGACTACCTTTATTTTGGACACCACTAGTCTTGGATCGTTTGAACTTCTCTATTTTAGGAACTACATCACTTATGATATTCTATGGGAGTAGGCACTTCGAACATTGCTATTTACTTTCTGAAGCCTAGTGGATCCCATATCTTGAGTTTGATATTTGGATCTTACGTTATATTGGGATATTCTTCAGAAACTTAGGGCTATTCTTTTTAACAATGGAAGCTTACCCCTTGCCCTCCCTTTGGTCAAGCAATCCTTTTGAACATGTTTGGAAAAGGTTGAGACAAACTAAAGGTTGGAAGAAGACATAGAATAGACCCGTACTCGGACAGTTCATTTTACACTAGCCATTTAATGCTCGGAGAGGGCATACATACATACATACATACCCTGATAGGGCGACAAGGTTGAGGCACTTCCCCTTGTCTCAAACCATATGAACGCAGGCCGTGAGGCCGGCCCAACACCACTCACTATTGCAACCTGCTCTTTTCACTGTTATTCGAGAGGCTCGGAGAGAAGTGCCCCCTTAATTGTTCCTGAGAGGCAAACGGATCACCCAAGATTGACCTCTAAAGATCCACCTCTCTTCCTAAAGAATATCTCCTATCAATGGAGTATTAGAAGGGAGCCGCTAACGCAGGATTATACCTTCTTTCTTTATTGGTCTTCCTTTCGATGCCTGGTAATTAGTAAGACAATAACTTCTTTTTGTTGAGCCCAGCTGGCTCCTTACGGATAAGAAGCGCTTTACCCTTAACCACCATATATATTAGGAGATGACGCGCTGTCTCACCGGTGCTCATCCATACCTTGCCAACAATGGTCTCGTAAAGTGTCATCACAAGCGAGACCACCAAGGGTGGAAGACACAAATCCTTAAGCTTGTAAGCTAACAAGTATCGATAAACTGTGTCAAATTCCTTGCGGAAGTCCACAAAGCTACAATATACTTTACACTTATTTACCTTAGCCTCCTTGATGATGGAAGTAAAAGTAAATGGTACAATGGTTCTTCCTGAATCCTGCTTGTCTTTTGGCCCTCTGCCTCTTTGTCTCTACCCATCTAGAGATATGAATGTATAAGGCTGTGGCAAAGATCTTAACCAAGGCATGGCCAACCATAATAGTGTGGTAGTTATTTGAAAGTATTGGGGCATTTTTGTAACATGTAAAATAGGATTAGTATGACAAAAGATGGAAAGTGAGGACTCATTTCATGGTAGTGGTATTTTGTTATGCTCAAATGCATTTTGATTAAGATTTAAATAAGCTTCACTTAAATTAATATGGTTAAAAAAAAAGGTATGTTTATTAAATAGTATTTTTTTTTTATGTTTATATTAACTAGCACAGCTACAAGTAGAGTGGCCTAACTTATTTAAATTGTAATCAAGATGCATTTGAGCATAACAAGATATGACAACCATGAAATGAATCCCCAGTGCATACTTGTTACACTCAAGTTAATAGTGTTGATCCCGACAAAGAAGTAAAAAATACCAGATAATATCTAAATACCTATGGGTGTAATTAGTTTAATGTTTAGTCTTTGTTTAACAACCAACCATCTCCACAAAACTAAGTAGCTGGCTACCACCAACTGCTTCATTTATAAGTGTGCTAATTATGTATGTATAAAAACTTCACACTCAAATGTAATAACTCCACCCTCGGTAACACCATTCAAAGTTAACGATCCTTACTGCTGACCGTTGTCAAAGGTAGTGCTGGGCCCTGTGCAAATGATTATTTCCTAACTTTTTGCACAGACCACATATATCCTTGGAAAGATCAAATATCTTAAAAGGAAATAAAAATTTAATAAGGATACATGCTTTATTGCTGTTGCAGCTCCATAGCGAGAATACTAACTTTACAACGCAATCAACTTTCCTGAATACATATCCTTCAACCCATTCTTCTTCAAAATAGCTACCTCAATAACCGTATAAAGTTGACTAACGATGACAAGAAATAGGAAAAAATGCACGTCCAGATCACTGCATACTCTTACAGCTGTGTCATCGTTCTCAATAACATAGACATGCAATCTTCAAGAAACCACAAAAATATGTTGATCATAGACATGCAATCTTCAAGAAGCCACAACAATATGTTGTAATACCGACCTTCCCAAGCAACGTGATACCTACCAGGAACAGCCTAGTCTTTCTGTTACAAATCTTACAAACCGTCTCCTTCCATTAAAATTAAACTTCCCATAAAATAAGGATCATCAATTTTCCAAGATGCTTACCAGTAACAGCATCAACTTCTGCATGCAGGCTCGGCTCAACACAGAATAATGGAAGTATAATAAAAAATTGCTAGACAGAGAAAATTGACACCCACATTTCACAAACAAGTGGCATATAATTAGCTGAAAATAGCCGGTGTCTCCCTCATGCTTACATGAAGGAATCTGTATGGCGCTCCACTGTACCAAATGTGAAAAGGCCATCCAATCCTGGGCAAAAGGCCATCCAATCCTGGGCTCACTCCCGGCAATCTTTATCCTTTGCTGCCACCATGCCCAAGTGGGAAAACTTCCAGATATGTGTGTGGCCAGTCCAAAATGTTGACATTTTATGGAAAGTATTGCTTGATACGAATAAATTTAATAAATACAATCATGACAGAGAATATAAGAAAGAGACTACAAACTGTGACAGAATCTGGATTCCATTCCATTGATTTGCAATTCTTCCATGCTCAACCAAAACCATGTGTTAAAAATACAACAATCTCCAAAAAATTGTAAATTGTAATAATGGGCAAATGTCCAGTCCCACACCAACCCTCCACCGAATCTTAGTAAATCGCTAACTTATTACTAAGGCATAACTAACGTATCAGCAAACCACTAATCGCTTATAAAATGATGGAATATTTCATCAATTTTCCAAGAGTAAGTCTCAAATGGCCAACGACATCTCAACATTAAATCATAAAGTATAACGACTTTCAATTAAGAAATGTTTATTTATAAAAATGAGCAAAAACATCATCCATACCTACCTAGTGACTAGGTGGATTCTCCTAGATATGCCACCTACAATATTATTATAAAACATGATAACCGTTTAAGAAAATATATTATTAATAATTGTGTTGGGTTTAATATAAATTTATATAAGATATTAGAATTAGAATAGTTACAGCAGCACTTTTTTTTTGGACTCAAATTTAAAGTGGTTATGATTGTTTAGAAGTGGGAAATAGATTAATACATAATGATTTAAAGAAAATAAGTTTTTTTATTAACTAAAACTAATTATGTAAGTTTAAAATAATAATAATAATAATTTACATTAAAAATAAAGCCAAGCAAGGATTATACTTTAGTTTACCAATATCTTATAATAAATTTTACTACTTTGAGACTAGAAAAAAAAAACTATAAATTTTAATACTTTTAGTCTTAAAAAAAATTCGAAAGTCCTCACTTTGACCAATATGTTATGTTAAAAAAAATAACTTTATTTAAGTAATATTTTTATATCGTGTTTTGAAGTTTCCGAAGTCTATGCAAAGGCGTACTATATAATATTGACTATCGTATATTGTAGATACGATCAAGTTTAAATGAGTTGAGTTTTGATCTGACAATAATATTGGATAAGGAATTTGGGAAATATTGTATTTAAAGTAGAATTTGTAAATATAGATTATTATGTTTCCCACAAGGGACATCTATATTTCATGGAGATCGAATTATTTTGATTAGTACATTGTAATATTTTGGAATTTTTATATAGTTGCTAATGTTTATGTAAAAAGGTATTTTTAAAAATAATTTTTTATTGGTTGAGGACAAGGTATCGTCGTTCTTGGTTTTTGCTTTCCAGGGGTGGCGAGACGATGTCATCTAGAATAAAGTTTCGTTCGTACTGTTGTCCAAACATTTTTCTATTTGGTTGTCCACGGCTCTTGGTTGTCATCATGTGGGTTTATGTCGCTCGCTGTGAGTGTTTATTGCATTGCTTTTTAGCTATGGGTATTGTTAATGAGTGGTGCCTTGATGGGAGAGCCTTGGAGGATGGAGTAGGTTTTTATTTTGTTCAACTGTTTTCTTTCTCGGTGCAATTTTTGTGTTGAGGGGTGCTTTGTCGAGGTCCATTGTCGGTTATCCGTTGCTGGGTTTTTGAGTTTTTGCTGTCATCTGAGCCGTCACGATGTTGTTTGGTCTTCTGGTTGGTGTTGGAGGCTAGGCTCAGGAAGAGGCAATTTTGGCTTGGGTGTTGTTGTCATGGGTGCCAATTTGCTGTTTTTTTCTCAGGTTGTTCTCTCGAAGTATATTTCTGGTTCTTCATTGGTGGTTGGCTACGCCATCCCAATGTTGTTTGCTTTTGTGGTTGGTGTTGGAGGTTGGGATCTATAGGAGGTGGTCTGTGGGTGACTGTTGTTTCTTGTTGTCGATTATGTTATCCGACCCGTGGTTGGTGTCCTGGTCATTTGAAGTGTCAAGGACAATTGTTGTAGCTCACAGTCTATTCTTCTTCCTTGTTTGCCTCTATTTCTATGGTCGATGTTTTCCCAGGTATGTGCATTGTCTCTTCTAGGGTTTGTTGCCTGTGCCTTGGAAACAAAAAATTGTGTTTGTTGCTTGTGTATTCGGAAAGAGAAAAAAAGAGTGTGGTTTTGTGGATACAGTTCAATGTTTTGTGTTTTTCACAATGGTTGATGGGTATGTTTGCTATGCTTCTTGTTTTTGCGTTTGTGGCCAACGACGCAAGCTCCTCCTTGTTGCAAATTTAGGTTTTGGAATGCATTTTGTGTCGGGTTCTAGTGCACCTGAGGGGTTTTGCGAAAGCTACAACTATTTAAATTGGGAGGGCTTTTGCAAAAGGTTCCTATGTCTTTGAACTGGTCTTTTGGGTAAGGGACAAGCAATTAATGCCAAAAAGTAGCGCGTCTAGGAGGAAATTAGGGGGTGCAAAGAGGGAATTAGGAGGTGGATGGATTTTTCTTAATAGCTGGGCAGCTCTAGCTTAAAACCCCTGCCAGGGTAAAACCTTGCAGCTGGTTTGAAATATTACCTACTTTCATGGGCATGGAAAATAGTTGTTTCTTTTTACCTCCACGGTTTCCTAAAGCATAGGTTTGATCTATTAAGTACCTTTTTGCATTTCAGACAACAAAAAAATTGCAAATTGAGATGGCTGCATTCTATTGTTTTTTCCCATCCCGTGGATTTGCAAATTGAGATGGTTGTTGGTTGTTGTCTAGCTATTCATTTCCATGTAGCATTTTGTAAGTTTACTGTATAGGTTTTGTTTCAATTTTATTTATTGTCTATTTGTAGTGCAAAAACCCTCTCGCATAGTGTAGATGCCATTGTTGGATGTTGAGGGTGTTGTTGTGCCCAGGATCAAGCCATACCTCGCATATGTAAATTTTTATCATCATCGTTGCCACCAATATTGGAAGTGGGTTGATAGCATATATTTCCTAAGGGATTTATTTGCAATTAAATTTTTTCTTTGATGTGAATCATTGGATGTAACCATCCACTGGATTGTTATTAGGAGTATATGGTGATCTTTCATTTCCTGCATCCAAGTGTTGCTTCATAGCATAGATCGTGTCTCGATTAGTTGCTAGTGCAACAAATATTTAGTGCATGGCATTCAGTAAAGTCTTTTGGGTCTTGGAACCAATTGGTAAACCTCACGTAAGTGATTGCGACTATGATGTTCAGAGGCTTTGCAATATTGGACATTTAATTGACATGTATATAAATATTAGGTCCATTTGTTTCTTTTCAAGGCTCTATAAACTCTACAAACCTTTGTAGTCCAATTTCTGGGTATGCTTCACTATTCAGTTTGATCTTGCACTAGAAGATGAGAATATGTGTTGGTCATATCGTCTTCTCATAGAACCAAGAAGCCTAGTTCTAGTTGATCAAATAGGATTTAAATATTTTGATATGCAAAATCCTTTGAAAATATATAGATTATGGGTGAATCCATGAAGATGGGTGTCTATTTCATGAGAATCAGGGGTTGGAGAAGCATAGCGGAAGTTTTTTGTCCAAATAACATAATTTATTCTACCAAATAAATAATGTTATTTGGCCGAATAAGATTAAGTCTGTTCGGTCGAACAACCATTCACAGTCACCCGTTAAAACTAACGACGACCTATAAATGCGCACGAGGCATTTCCGGCCGAGAAAATTTTCTGGTTATTTTTTTGGAATGTTATTCAGCTGAATAATTGTTCGACCAAATAATGTTTTTACATATAAGGTGGCTGCGGTTGTTTTTCGTTCATTCTTCTTCTGAACATTCTATGGGCCCTACAGCTATGACCTGGATTTGCGGCCACCGCATTCTTCTGCCTGTAGGGCCCTACTGCTGCAACTTGGCCTTGCGTCCACCTTGCTACTACGACCTAGCCTGGCCTTGTGGCCACCCTGCTAATGCGACCTGGCCTGGCCTTGCGGTCACCCTGATGTGGCCTGGCCTTGTGGCCACCCCATTCTTCTTCTTGTAGGGTTTTGTTGCGACCTAGCCTTGCGACCACCCAATTCTTCTTCCTGTTGCCTGCGGTGTTGGACGTGGATCTCGGCGACGTTGGACATTCAACAGCCAGATTCAGTCTCCATTTCTCCAGGTATGTCCTTCTCTTTAGCACACATACTGCACTGCAAACAGAGAAATGGTTCCCATAGTCATGAAGAAATAAAATAGAGTAGATCCTGACATCTATCGAGCTATGAACTAGGAAATATGTGATAGAATTCTTATTAAACAATGCACCTTAGCTCTGTTTCTCCTTCAATTGCTAGGTTCAACTGCAATTGCTGACTCAACGGGTTAATAAGATTTTATAGCAATATTTAAGCTATTTGCAGAGGAATAAAAAGTGCATTATTAGTAAGATACAACCTACCAGCAGAGCTTATATCATAACAAGTAAGCACCATTCTAGTAAGAGCTTACTAACCATTACTATAAGCTAATCATTAGGGGAAGAACAAAACTTACTAGGGTTTAATCAATGGTACAAAGCTTACATACTTTCCCATATATGTTAAATATAACCTTTGTACTGATCTGTCAACATGCTCTATTTGTATTACTCTTATTGAATAGAGATGGTTTCATTACTGTTATTAGATTGAGTACTAGTAGAGATTATACAATAGGCTTAAGTACCATGGCTTATTATAGCTTCATTATACTTGTACAGATTTTAGAGTATTCTGCATTTTAATTTTTAATTTTTAATTATATACTACTATTACATTAAAATATTTTTAAGAGGTAGGTATAAGCAATCACTTGTTATTATTATTTTAATTTTGATTTTGGGAGATGTAATATATATATGTTTTCTGTGTTTATGGTTATATGATATTGTACTAGTTTCATTATTGTATATTAAAATTGATGAGACATATAATAAAATTGGAAGACAGATGTCAAATTTATGTTTTTTTGTTTTTAAAATTATTTTTTATTCTCACAATTACGATTGAAAGCAGAGAAAAATGGTCATCTCATGGTTTTAGTCCAATTAAAAAGTAGAAATTTATATTTCAAAAATTTGAAAAATGTTTATTTATTTTTATTTTTTACAATATTCTATTTAATATGCAAGTTTTTTTTCAAACTTTAGAAAACTATAGATACAAAATTTTGCAGATCACAAATTAATTAAAAATCAAGTGAAGTTGACTACAAAGTGATTAGAATATACCTGCCTTGGTATAATAAATTACATAAATCAAATTAGAATATATGAGGAATGATGTAGGAGATTTTTTAATCCAAATAAAGGTTGCATGCACATAATAAAATAACATATCGAAAGACCCTAAAATAATATAGCTCATTGGCCCCCAAAAAATATCACATTAGTGAACAAGAAGAAAAAAACTTGCATCGAGAGGAGAATTGTCCTTGTCTTTGGAGTAATTCCCTACCTTTGACAATAAGGTCAACGTTGAGTGCCAACAATAACCAAACTGTAGCAGCTTAATAAATTCTCTATAAGTTGGGATATGTACAGTTGGATCTGAAACATTTCAGATTCAATGTTATATATCCGAGTCTATACAATATTTATTAAGACGATGTAAATTGTTCTTATTCGCTCAAAGTTGATTAAAATGGGTTACCATTCATCGTTATATTGCTTGAGTTTAGAAGTTTTTTTCTACCATAGAGCTTGCTAACATAAGTGAAGAAACTTGCAATTATTAAGGTAGAGAGGAGGAGGCAAACTATGACAACTTTCCCAACATTCACAAACATGCATAACTTTGTGATGATGGCTCCCTTTAGGATTCTAACATTGGGTTGAATTAGAAAGGGAGTAAACAATAGCAGTTTTCATGCTTATAGTGCATAGAACACCTTCTCAAAACTTCATTAGTAGTTAGCATAGATTCACCATTTCCATCTCCATCTTCTTTATTTACTACATAGTTTTATAAATAAAGTTTAATACAAATTAAAGAATCATTGAATGTAAATCTATTTTTGTTGTAATACTCTATTAATAACCACTGAATACTCTATTAATAATCATTGAATACTCTATTAATCATCATCATTGAACACACATTCATAAGTAAATTTGTTTCAACTATTATGCAATTTCACTTTGCGAGATCTATTTTGTTGTAATGCTCCATCACTAATATTTGAACATGCAGTCAATACCCATTAAGAGAAATAAGTAAAACTTTAGCTATCATCAAATTGTGGAGATAACTTAGTTGAGGAAGAGTGTCAGATTGAAAATACAAAGGATGCATGTTCGATCCACACTCACCACATTATATTACGATTGATGTTTTGTTGCAATTTATCTTTTTAATTCATTATTTCCTTTCCAAATCTAAAACCAGAGCCACGAGGTGGCAATGTCAATGACATTGCACCCGCAGTGGCTACTTGTTTGCAATTGCGAGGATTCATTTGAAAATTAGCAATAGCAATGTGTATTGTGCATTGAAATAAAGTAGCATACACGGGAGGGACATAGAGACTGTCCTCAACTTAGGACGACATCCAAATGCTTTAGTCCATCAAGTTAAAAATTTACTTTTCTTCAAGTTCCCATGGAACCAAGATGACATCCTATCGCCCTAGTGGATTTCATTTCCCTATCATTTCGTTGCATCAAACATTCATTCCCCTAGGTCTACATTTCAATTTACATCAATATGCTTTAACTGTTAGAAGGTTCGACTTAGGAAATCTTAACAACACTTATTCACAATATTTATCATGTCTTATATAACATAACATCTTTCTCCGGGAGATTAGGTTAAATGTTTGGAATATTTAAATATCAAAACAAGTAAAATTTGAATATGTTACGAGTTTATAGTTCTGTAAATGTAGAAATCTTATCAAATGCAAGAGAGGGTTCTTCAAGGCAAAAGCATATAAGGTCTACTGGTACAACGACATCTGCTAAGGGGAGGTCATCACGGTCATCAGGAATTGGTGTCTCAACTGATAATCAAAGGTTGTAGGCTTTACCTCACGATTCAAACTTGTTATATAGTTCACATTCATCTGATCACGAGTTAGGCCAAACGACACAAATGATTCCCCCATATCTTCTATGGGAGAATTTCAATCTCGACCTTCTGTTGGTATGAACATTTATGTTTTAATACATGTATCAATTGTAATTTTGTGCATATTCAAAAAATTTGTATGTCTACACACAACTGTGTTTGTCTTTGAAGCAGGGAAAGGTTCAAAAGAGGCTCATAATTCTACACAGAGGGATGAAGGTCGAGCAAGGAGGGAATATGTTGAACTAGATGTGGGTTGTACACCCATAACAACTTATCCATTTGATATACCTGAGGAGCTTCCATGGGAAAGTGGTGTTCAACAAATGACCCTTGAAAGCTATAGATATCAGTATGACAAGTTGCAACATGAACTTTCTAGTTTGGATCTCCCTCCAGAGAGCAAACAAAGTCTAGAGATTGTTTTGTGGTCATTGCAAAACTTCATTAAGGTATATGAGGGTCTCGGACCAAATACATATGGTTTTGTTGACTTGATGCGGAGGAGAAGAGAACAAGTGATGGGTTCGGACAAGTGGGTTGTTGTGAAGGAGAGAGTGACCAAAGAATGGGCCAATTCAATGTTTAATTTCAAAGAAGGCCGAAAGCGAAAAATGTTGAAAGTGCAATATTTTAAGCACCTTGAACTTGCACATATATTATATGATCGGTTCCTTGCAGCCTATGGTAGGCTGCCATGGAATGATGAGGTTCCTAATTATTTTGCTAAATTTTTTTATGCATATTTTTTTTTAAATATGAAGCCAGACTATACCGATATTCATTTTAACTTTTATGGAGTTGGAAAGGGGCGAATATATGATCGAAAAGGTGCTCTTAGAGATCCCACAACTCTTCTACCTCCATCCCAGATATCACGCCCAGCCAAGCTTGCGACTTTAAAATCAGAGATGGAGCCCACATCCCAACTTGGGAAAACTACAAGGGATTCTATTTCTAAAGGTTTAACGTTGACATTTGTAGGATTTGATGTGGGATTGGCTCAAGAGAAGGCTTAAGACACTATTCGTCAAAATTTTGTTTACAAAACGAATGATGAGGTAAATGCAATGAGCATTGAAGATCTTAGGGATTATGCTAAGGTTTGTCGCGATACAGCTTCAGATGTCCTATCCCTAGACACATCGAGTATAAGAGAGGTCTGTTGTTTATGTACATACAATCTATTTAATTGTTTTATTAATTTTTAATTGAACTTTTTGTTACATTATGTATTTTTTGATATATATTAATAAACACATTACGTAAATTTTTATTGATTGCACTTTTCTAATGTGAATGAGCATGATTTTCATCTCTCCACTAGTGAAAATGTAGAAGAGCATCTTAGAGAGGTATATTTATTATTTATAGATTTATATTTATGTTTGAAAGATATTGTATGTTTTTTTAGAATTTTAAGTAATCTATGTATCCTATTGTTAATGTGAACACCTTTTGAAATTTAAAATGGTTTTATCCATGCAGGTTCATTTAGGTTCTAACTTTTTTGATGATTTTCCATCCCTTGTGAGCTCATGTTTTTAATTTTTTTGTTTTGGGTTTAAGTGAATTGCTTAATTTTAGTTTATTTTACGTGCACAATGTTTTATTTATTAACAAAATTTAAATTTCAAAAAACACGGGTAAATATGACATTGGTGGTGAGGATATTGGTTCTTTGATGGACATAGACATTGGGACTGAGGTAATTTTGTTTGTAATTGAACTATTCTTTTCAATTTTATTTATATAAGTTTAATATTTTAACTTTTGAATTTAGTTTAAAATTGTTTAAATAATTTATGAGATTCATAATTTTCTTTTATACATGTTGCAGATTGGGACTTCTCGAGACAAAGGGAAGACCACATCAGAGGATATTTGTGGACTTTGATTTAGAGAATGATTTTTATTGGTATTTTTTTTTGTTTTCCCATACTACCATATTGCATATATCTGCATGTTGATACACATATTGTAGTTGTTTTGGACATTCAGGAACTTTTTTTTTGGATTATATATGAACATTGAACTTATATATCCAGGAACTTTATTTTTGGATTATATATGTACATTGAATTTACATATTTTGTATTTGCTTTGAATGATCTAACTTTTTTTGGGGCTAATTACATAGCATACTTTGTGTGGTAAATTCTTAGAATTTGATTTTGCATAATGTTCATGAATGTATATATTATTAAATTTGTATGTACAAGTTACAATTTTTTTTCATATTGATAGTCAATCTTATATCTAGTTTAATGTTCAATGTTGAAATGGTTTTAGGATATTTGTTTAAAGCTCTAGAGTACATGTAATGTTCAAATTAATCCATGTATTTAGTACACATGTTTTAATGTTTAAAGTATATGTATGTAACATATACACATGTTTCGTAAAATATGATCTCATCATAACTATGTTTAAATCGAAAAGATCAAGTTTGTAAATTCAATTCAAGTAACTTTGTTTGGAAGTGTGTTGTAGATTGTATGTACAATAAACTTGAATCTTATATAAATGATTCATGCTTTCAATTTTTAACTAATGATTCATATGTTCAATGTTCAGGCACAACACTTTTGTAGTTGGTGGACTATAGATGCTGTTGAAATCATGGCAAATGGGGATTTAATGATTTTTTGTTTTTTAATCATAAGAAAGGATTTTAGGATTGTGAATCTTATGCTAAATTAGAGAAATTATTTTAGACAACAATTTGATGAATTTTCATCGGTTTGTTGTAAATAACCATTGCTCTAATTTAGCATAAGCTTCGCAATCGTGCAGTCCTTGTTTGTGATTAAAAATCAAATAATCGTGATCTCCATTTGCCATGATTTCAGTTATGTGAACTTAAATAATTTTGTTCAATTCCATATGATCATATAAACAACTATTAATTGTACACTTTGATTCAAGTAAATATAACTAAATACTTGTAAAATTGGACATTATGTAAAAACACAATTTAACTTAGCTAGAAGCACACCATGTGCCAACACTTAACAAGGAGTAAGCAATGAAAAGAATTTATGTTAAACATTTTTGCAATCAATTTTAATTGACTCATTGTAAAGTATATGAGAAGGTACCTGACTATTATATGATATATTCTTGATTAAATCTAAGATAATTGAATACATGTACACAATTAACAATAAAAAATATACAAATTTCAAATAAACATACATTTTCTTCATGTACAAAAGTTAAATGCTGATAAAATATTTTAACAAATTAAAAAAACTATTTTCTTCAACTATGTTTAGCATCAATCAATGTATGTGCAAAATCAAACTTTACAACCATCTTGATGTATTCATTTTTCACTTGCTAGAAAAAACATTCCAAGAAAAGTGTGCATATCACAAATCAGAGATTGATGAAGTAGAAGAAAAAAATTAAAGAATATATATATATATATAGATATTTGAATCCTTATTTTATGATAGATTTTTTTTATTCTACAAGCCAATTTGAAAGATAATTGGTTAAAAACATCGCAATGGAATGCCGTCCTCAATTATTCGTTCATGGTCATATTTGGACATTTTCCATTTTCTAGTTTTTAATTTTTTTTCGATGAAATTTGTATTAATTTTATTCGAGATGCACATACTAAATGACTATATTGACAACATATAACGTCAAGTTCATAATATTGAAAGTAAATATAATTTTCAGTCATATGGGTTTGTTGAAAAAAATAACCTTTTAAAATGATGGATCCTCCCTCATATGTAAATCTTTTGTCATCGTAGTCTTCTAATAACTTTGTCTTTCTTTCATTGCATCGCACCAAATAATATTTCACCTTTTCCTTGTTGTCTAAAGGTGCAATCACAACGAAAACATCTCATGTGGAAATTACAATTGACATCAGGATTTTTAAATCAATTAAATTGACTATACACATAAGGGGATGGACAACAATGAACAATCAACAAAGAATTTGTAAGTTCTATATATATACATAATTTATATGAAATGAACAATCATGGTTTTTAGTTTATTTCATTGCCTTCTCTAACAAGATCTGAAATTCTATCGCCATCAGATGATATTGCTATTTCTTCCAATTCTAATTCTTCTAAGCTTGTTAGTGGCATTTTTCCCTTTGGATTAATATCTGTGTGTTTCCAATGTTTTACGTAGTTGTTCATTATGTTTTCACAAACTTCTGTAGATTCAACATTTTCAGTGAAAATATGACAAAAGCATGATTTCTTTCTATTGTCAAATGCAAATATGTTTTGGAAGGATTTTGTTTGAATTGAGTGCAAATATCTAGTCCCATGTATGGTGCTAGCCTCGTATGGGATTGATCTATATATATCTTGGATTTGAATAAGCCAAAAGAACCTGCACAATATATGACAAATCACAAAGGACAACTTTTAATGTTAGTGTACATATACTTAAATGATAGACCTGCAAATAACATTTTTTTAAATTGTCAATTAATATAAATTAAAAAAACCGTGTCAATACCTACGCACATATTTTGAATGTTGATTATAATCACTACTTAGATGTAATTGACACCATTGGACAACTTCTGCAATTGAATGAAATCGCACGGAAGAATGGTTCATTTGCCATATTTGAAGTGCTCTTTTTACACATGCTCTTGCACTATCATGCTCACCTTTTCCATGTCCAGTTTCAAATAAATTCCAACAATGTTTAATGTTCGATGCTTTATGAAGTCGACATAACCAAAAAATGAACATGAAGATTTAAATTGTCCTGCACAGCCATCCGACCATATCTAATGTTCATTGAATTTAACTCCACATCTTTTTAATGATCCATAGAAAATATTTTCAACTCAATGCTAAACAAAATGTGTATCCTGTGTATGATAATCACTGATATAAAAATGATATTCTTTAATCACATCTTGATTGTCACATGTGCTTTCAATGCCATCAACATTATGTTGAGAATGTCTATATAGAACATGGAAAAATATTGAAACTTGGTCAGAATGATAGTATTCACTTCTTTTGTCCAGCAAATGTGTAGTTTTCTACAAAATAAACCATAGAAAAATTTGTTCCGGGTGGAAAAATTTCACGAGGCTATTTGAATTGAAGGTCTTTCCATCGTTCTCTATGTGAATGGTTGGTGTATTTATAAATTTCCCTTTCAAATTTCTTCAAAAAATCTGTCACACATATTTTATCTTCTCACAAATCAATTCGTTTGGAAAGTGCATCACTAGAACTTGTAGCATAATTGATGTATTCATATCTTCTCCAATCAACAGTTACATTTGACAACGACTGATCATTATAAATAGGATATTTATTGTGCAATAAAACTAGATTTCCACAATGATGACAATGTTTTCCATTGACACATTTCTTATTGTAAAATAGTTCATCGTGATCTCTCTCACATAGAATTTGAGATATGAATTCGCGTATTGTGGGAGGAGGTGGTGAATTTGTCCAAATTTTTTTACCAAATTCAAGAAAAAGTGTCGTAATATAATTCAAATTCCACATGATAACGACAACAACATGTGTCACGAATAGTAATAGGTCTAACATACCATAGTTTTTGTTGTGCAAATGTAGTGATTGACATATTAATTCCACGATGATCCTCCTTGAATTTATTGAACAATTGTACTTGTGTCATTTCCATTATATGTTTTGCATGGATTTTGTATCCATTTCGTGGTGCTCCTTGTCGTATCACATACCTTGAATTTGGTGAAACTCAAGCATGTGCCAATGAATATTTATGTACAATATCTTTAACACCTTCTTTGATTCTATCTTTGTAAGGTTGTCTAGAAATAATTTCCCAACAAGCAAGTTCATCATTTTCATCTATTTGCATTCTGAATTTGTTATGTTTGTATAATGTATTTCTTGAGTTTCCTATTGTTTTTTCCAGTTGTGTTGTCAAATGATTTTGTCTAGTACTAGTTGAAATAATTTCTATTTGAATTGCTCTACATGCAGCTTTGGTATCTTTCTTCCTGGATTTTTCAAAAAAAATTATTGCATCACTTATATTTTATATCACATTATGTTTCAATTTCGACTGTTTTGTCGCCTTGTGAATACCCAATAATGACGTAGCACCTCTTAACTTCTTCGACACTAATAAACATCTCAAAATTTGCGCTTAACCTGCTATTGAATATTGTTTGAGATAATCATCATAAATTTTCATAGCATGATATCGTGCAACATTTGTGGCTATTTTTTCCCCATATTTGTCACAACCAATGTCTTCTAACATTCCATCATCAATGGTGAAAGCACCTATACATTTAGTTAAATTTAATTTAACATATATCCAAAAATACAATTCATTATAAAAAATTTAATTGGAAAATACATGATATATACATAACAGGTCCAATTTCTTGTTCTTGAACTTGATCTTCAATATTGAATTCATCAACATTAGCATGTAAATATCTATTTACATCTTCAACAATGGTCTCTTCATCTTCAATTTGTTCTTGTACTCGATTTTCAATATCCATTTCATAAACATTATCATGTAAATTTGTATTTACATCTTCAATAATTGTCTCTTATGTTTGTGCAACCCTTGTTTTTTTTGGCATGATATACGAGTCTTTCTATTTACCTATGAGCATCATCATCACGTTTACGATCACTTTTTCTTTGGCAGTTTTCTTATTGCACATGATTGTTTAATCTGTAGAGGTTAAATTAAAGAATCACCATTTTATAGTAAAAATAAATAAATTAAGATTTAAAAACAGTTACTAAATTATTATTTTTTTAGTCTTTCAACCATTTATAAAACATAAAGAGAAATTTACTTCACCTTATAAAAATATTGTAAGAGTCTTTTGAAGAAAAACTCCTTGGAAATAAATAAAAACTCTTTGGAAATAAATCTCCTTTGAAAAAATTCCTTGAAAAGAAATAAGAACTCTTTGGAAAGAAATATCCTTTAAAAAAAACCCTTCAAAAATATTTTATAAATATCTCTACAAACAAAATGAGATGCGAAATAATGACTCGTTGTAGGGACCCCCATTTTTGGGGTCATCCCTAAATCTAATCTTAAACACATCAACACAATATAAAACAGATTCGAACATATCAATGATAGAAAAGTAAATTACAATTTTTTTTTTTACCTTTAGCAAGTACAAGTGGAACCTTAAACCTATCATCCGTTGGTCGATCCCATTCTTGAAGGAGTAGTCGTCATCGATCAATCCATCTTGTTCCTTGCCATCCTCTTCACCCGTTGTGTCCCTCTAGCAAAAGCTCATTTAACCATAGGTGAGGCAACCGTTAGCTTCACCACCCAACCATAGGCTTATGCAATCAGTCACATAGCCACCACCGAGCTTTGGGGTCATAGAGCTCACACACACCAAAACTAGAGACCCATAAGTGGGCTTCCCCCCACTAAGATATCTGGCCAAACTCCAATAGAAATAAATCAATGACTTACACACACATTATGATAACCATCCAACCATAGGGTCCCCTTTCCCTTTCCTCAAGCCTTCCTTAAATTAGAAAATTCATTGCGACATGTCACTTCATGCAAAAATTCCTAATTTTTAATTATTCAAATGCAATTTAACTCACCCATCCATGTCTCAGATTTTCTAACAGTGTGTACTAACTTTCCTAGATTTACTCAAGTTTGTCTCCTTGATGTTCAATCTAGTTTCTATTTTTGTGGGTGCAAGTAGTGTTAACTAAAGGCTAAATCTTAGTATTCCCTTTGCTCCTAAAATAATATTTTCTATTATTTTAATTACTAAAAATGCATTTCATGTGCAAATGGCCTAAATGCAATTTATAAGTTTTTATGCATAATGTTCATCAATTATTTCTATCTAGGATCTAGGTACCACACCATTGGGTCCATCCATCCTTTATGTCCTTTCGTTGATATGGTACCACACGTTGGGTCCATTCGTCTGTAATGCCCTTAGAATGACTGTGGACTTTAAGGGCACCTGTTGAGTGACCCGGCTGAACAAACTTCAATAATGTGGCCCTTCGAGTTAGGACATGTCTTAATAATTGAGAATCACTTGATGATGTGCATGACGACAATCGATAAACGAATTAATGAACTAAATGACATGTGTGGAGTTGGATAGTTGATTTAAATGAATAATTGCATGTTGCTTAATGATTATCTTTGATTGTGAAAAATGTGTTATGTGTACATGAATATGATGCTTAAATGATTAGTTGTATGATGAATTATGTGATGAGAATGAAAGAAGTACATATTGACGTAATGCCTTACTGATTAATGGAATGTATGATGCTTTTAGTAAACTGTAATTGCTTAGCGATTAGCGGGTTTAGGAAATGAATTATGATGAATGACGACAAGACTATTAATATGTGCTTTTGAGAATGTGTGTAACGACGGGTGAAACGGTTCACCGATGGACACACAAAGGAATTAAAGGGTCGTAGAGTACAGATAAATCACACACAGAAGGACAACGACAGTGTCGACTTCCGACGGAATTCCACGCATGAGTAAATAAGCATTGATCTGCTTACTCAGGGGAAGCGTGAGGTCGTGCGAGTGGACCATGACGGAGTTGGTCATGCGCGAGTTGGGGGGAGCGAAATAATAACGGACTTACACCTCAGTGCCATTAGTCTCCAATAGTGTGTAGACGGAGGATTGAAGGTAACAGATCCTAAATCCCTACATGAAGTTCCCGCAGGTCAAATGAAAGGATATCGGTAGAAGGACCGGACGATGTGATACCTTATCAAGAAATGGAATTAATGGACGCAACCCGACGATGTTGTACCTTGCCGAGAAATAGAAATTACGGACACAAGGACCCGACGATGTGGTACCTTGCCGAGAAATGGAAACGATGGACAATTGGACCCGATGGAGTGGTACCATGTCTAAAGATGAGCATAAAGGAAGGATGGGCCCAATGGTGTGGTACCTAGGTCCTAGAAGGGATTAATTATTAAACATTATGCATAAAAACATATAAAATTGCATTTAGAACATTTGCTCAGGAAAATACATTTTAGTATTTAAAATAATAGAAATTATTATTTTAGATATTTGCACATGAAAATACATTTTATTATTTGAAATAATAGAGATTATTATTTTAGGCATTTGCACATGAAAATACATTTTAGTATTTAAAATAATAGAAATCATTATTTTAGGAGCAAAATGGAATCCTAGGCTTGAGCATTTAGTTAACACCACTTGCACCCACAAAAATAGAGATTAGAAGGAACATCATGGAGACAAACTTGAGCAAACTTAGGAAATTTGGTGCACTCTCTAGAAAACTTGACACATGGATAGGTGAGCTAAATTAATTTTTAATAAAAAGAAATTAAACATTTTTGCATGAAGCGACATGTGTCACAATGGATTTTCCTATTTAAGGAAGGCTTTGGGAATGGGTAAGGGACCCAATTTTTGGATGGTTATCACAATTTTTGCAAGAGAGTGACTTGTTGCTATTGGAGTTTGGCAAGATATTTTGGTGGGGGGGGAAACCCATTTTTGAGTCTCTAGTATTGGTGTGTGTGAGCTCTATGACCCGAAACTCTGGGGTGGCTATGCGACTGAAAGCATAAGCCTACAGTTGGGTGGTGAAGATAATAGTTGCTTCGCCAATGGTTACATGAGTTTCGGCTGGAGGGACACAACGTGGAAGTGAATGACAAGGGAATGCAGGATTGATTAACGGATGATAGGTATAAGGTTCCACTTGTATTTGCTTAAAGAAAATTTATTTATGTGCAATTTAGTTTTCTGCTAATGATATGTTGGAATCAGTATTATTTCATTTAAGATGTGTTTCAGTTTAGTTTTGGAAACGACCCCACAAACAGGGGTCCTTACATCATCCGTCATTTCCGTTTATTGATAAGATACCACATTGTCGGGTCCTTTCGTCGGTCATTTTCGTCTACCGACAAGGTACCACATCGTCGGCTCCTTTCGTCGATACCTCTTCGTTGCATTTGTTTTGTTGGAACTTCATGTAGGGATTTAGGATCCGTTACCTTTTAATCCTCCATCTACACGCTATTGGAGACTAATGGCACTAAGGAGTAAGTCTGTTCTTATTGTGCGCCCCCCATATCTATAAGGATCCCCATTTCGAGGTCCCCCAAAATGGTTGTCTAAATATACTAACGTCCTATGAAAATTTTAAATCTTAAAAATCAAATATGGAACCATAAATAAAAATGCATAAACTCAACTTGTACATAAAAATGGAACCATATACCTGATTTTCGATGGTTGTAGGTGGTTGTAGCTGACATCCTTTTCCACTTCGATCCAAACATCCAATCTCCTGATTTACTGAAGACATCTCTGTTGAACTCCCTACTATACCGTGGGTACTCTTCTTTCCCCCGAACCCCTGAGCATTTTGGGGTCGTAAGAACACACAATGCAAGCTTTCTGCTGGGATCTCCCAATCCCCGGATAGCTCAACCCAACTCATAAGATTCACAAAATCATTTCTCAATTACGGTGCTCGTCCAACACTAGGGAGCAAGAGAGTCCATTCTCTTTCTCTTCCCTTTCTTTTATAACCAAAATATTCATGCCAAGTGTCTCTTCATGCAAAATTATTATTTAATTTAATAATTCTCTAATATTTATTCTCATAAAACATGTGTCACTTTATCTTTAAGTGTGCACCTAAATCCCTTCATTGTCTCCTTAGTTAACTTCTCTAACTCCTAAATCAGTGGGATGTAGGTGGAGTGGTTTCTACTAGAGTCCTAGTTGTATTTTGGTTACTAATAAGTTTATTCATTAATCTATTTGTTCATATATTTTCTAGTAGATGGACACAATGTCTTCTAAGTTTTTCCCTTTTCTAAAATAAAAAGAAATAAGATATATTCTTTTATTAAATTATTTAATCTACTTTTAATTATTTTCCCTTTTTCAAAATATCTATAATGAAAAATAAGTTATCTCTCCTATTAGAACTTTCAACCTAGATGAAGTTTTCCTTTTTCAAAGAATGATAATAAAGAAATGGATTAAAAAATATTTATTTTGCTAAAACTTCTAATATATTTCAAGTTTTCTCATTTTCTTCAAATATAATAAAATAAACCTATTTATTTTATTATATTTATTTAGACTTTATATTATTGATTAATAATCTCTTCCTGTTCCTGTCTAGGTACCCCTTCGGAGGGCCCTTTCGACAATTCCTTTTCTTTCTTCTTCTGAGGAGAACTGTGTAGCGACCGGGGAGTCGTTACTGCGATCTCTCGAATACAATTCTTGGATACTAAGGGCTGCTGAGGGATAAGGTTCTCATTATCGCACGTCCCTCAACTCTCGTACACAAACAAGTCGGTATGGCCTCGCCCATATGTCACACGCTTCCCCGGGCCAACTCGCAAGCTTCTGACCCGTGCGTGGAGTGCTAATTCAGGGTCGATAGTATGTCGTCATACCCTTATGTGTTCTTTCCATTCTTACGACCCCTATAATTCCATTGTGGGTTAGTCGGTAAATCGTCTTACCTGCCGCTGCACACACACACTCAAAGAACACATTAGTTGCACTATGAAATATTTCATCATCTATCATAATATCTCAGTCATCCGAGCATATATTTCATTTACCATTTTCATTATAAAGTCATTTCGTCATTCATCATAATATCTCAGTCAGTCGAGCATATATTTCATTCATCACTCTATCTCAATCAGTCGAGCATATCAAACATTCAGTTATCATTCATTTCGTAAATTCGCAAATCATTAAGCAGAGCATTAATTTATTAAGTAAAGTATCAGTTTCTATAATTTTTGTTCTTTGTGTTGTTTTCGTTTATCATTTGTTGTCATGTAAATCATCATGCGTTCTTCAGTCATTCAAGCATTTCAAATATTCAAAGGACCATTTTACTAAAGTTTATTTGGTCGGGTCACTAGGCAAGTGTCTTCAAATCTACGATTAGTCAATGTACGGAGGCAGGCGTTACATACACCCCCTCTTATTAAAACTTCATCCCAAAGTTAAAATTTGTTCTGATACCTTCGATGCTAGGCTTTACATTAGTTTTCCATTCTCATCTTCTTTGTCATTTTTTTTTCTTTTTTCAACATCATAAATCATTAGTTTTCTTTTTCATCCAACATGGTTCCAGTACATCCTCAGGAGCTCAATCAAAATTTCATGTAATGCAAATTTAATAATTCTTTTAATAATTGTCATTCTTCACTTAGATTTCCTATATCTCCTATTCATCTACGAAGATTCATGGTATTCGATCTAACTACAATTTATATTGGCTCAAAAGACACACCTTAGTTATCTAATCCTCTTTTTGCATAACAAAGCCAAATGATATTTCAAATTTGTTGGCTATCCTTTCCTCCAAGATGAGAAGGTAAACATTATAAAATATGCGGTAAGGTATAATCACGGTTTTAACATATCACGAGAGACCCTCAAATTGTCCCAAATCCAAATTCCATAAAACTGCTTCCAAATCCCCAAATGTCAGTTCTCAATTCGATAGGATTCTTAGGGTCGGAACTTAATGGTTTAGTCGAACATATTAAAATTTAACTCTTAGTCCTTTCTTTAGTAACATCATGTCCAGATCAATGGGATTATCACATCCTTACCTCATTTCATCATTTTTGTTGTCCTAGGACCACTTCGACAGACTAATCAAGTCGCATTATGTGCATTTTCTGAACCTCATCGAGTTCCATCTTGAGGGTGTGAAATTGCCCACATAAGATCCAAAGAGATGATGTAAACCTCACAATGAAAGAATTTAGGAATAATAGAAGAAGAGACAAGAAATAGAACTTAGATCCAAAGAAACTCTGATTGAGGCAGAATAATTACACATGTTACTATTAACAGAATAATAAATTGGTAAATATACAATGATGAGTATGAGGATTCGAATTCACTAGGTTGAATTTGAATTGGCCTTCATGTACAGATCCATAATCAGTGGAGAGTCATCAATGCCTAACTAGGAGTCCACCTTCTCATCAGTGAAGTCATCAATGCACAAGTAATGGTCAACCGGGAGTCAAACTGAGTCTAACTGAGTGTGGTTCGTGTAACTGGCACATGGAAGCACTAATGTAGTGAAGCAGGTTCAGTGGAGGGCACAGATAGAGATAATTGGAGTTAGAACAGACTATCTAGTCACACTGGAGGTCCATTGGAGTGGTAAGGTCAGTTAGGAGTCAGTTAATCCTTAAATCAAGGAAAGAACTGAAGATAACTGAACTAAACTGGATTGGTAGGTGAAGAAAGGCACCCTTCTCATGCATTAGGTGAAAGGATGGCGCACTAAGCTCTAGGAGAGCTGAAACTAATCTGAAAGAAGCTTCGGGGGCTAGTTTGCTGAGGACTAGGTGCTGGTGTTGATGACTAGGATGCATGCAAAATGCATGCAAACCCTAATTTTGCATGCATGACTGAAAATGAAAATGACAGATAAGCTAGGAGGACTAGGATGGAGTATAGTAATATCCTAACACCCCCCCTTAATCCATCCTGTGCCCTGGTAACTAGGACCAAAGGTCAGCCATACAATAAATGAAAAAATAAAAAAATAAAGAACTGTCCATAAACTGAGGAAATGGGGAAAACCTCATGGGAAAAATACCCCTCCTCAAAAGAAGACAAATAATCTCAAGGAACCATCATACTATGCAGAAAAGAAAGAAAATTTCATCAGTGAAAACGTTTGTAAAAGACTTGGCAAGCTGATCCCCTGTAGGAAGGTCTCCCACTGTGTGGAGAATGAATCAAGTCTTTCAGGAACTCTTTCTGTATCTGGAGCGAATGGAACATGAGGAGTCTTCCCAAAAGATGGAAGAGAGAACCCCATCATCATGCTGCATCTCTCATGGAGAGGTGGATGGCATAATGCAAGGTTGGCATGATGCTGAAGTCTAGTAGTTCTGTGATCATATAAGTCATCAACTGTGTTCTCAGTAGTAGTAAGGTTTGTGTGAGCCCATATTGACCTTGAATCTGGACTGAGAATAGGTGTTGGTTCTGGATCTTCTTTGAACCATGATCTCAACATCAAAATCTTGATCTTCTTCTTCATCAGAAGAGGAGGAGTCACTGTGATCTTCATCAGAATCTGAAGGAATAGTTGGAGAGAAAGGCATGAAGTGTGAGAACTCATATGCCTTTGAGGCATGATTAGCAATCCCATTCGCTATAACCTTTCCAGTGGATATTTCTATAATCTCTACTGTGATTGGACCAAAAATAACTTGCTTTGGTGATCCTGTATGAGTCATTTGATAAACTGACAGCAAATTAGCTGTAATTAGCTGTAAGAGAAGGAACAAATAAGACATTTTTGAACTTACCATGCTCCATATGAATTGTTCCCAATCCTTTGGCAGAAATCTGAGAGTGGTCTCCCATGTGAATGGTAGGCCCATCTTGTAGATCCAAAGAGGAGAAAGATTCTTCAGATGCAATCATGTGGTTGGAGGCTCCAAAATCTATGAGGAGGGCTTTTGTCTTTGAAAATCCAGCCATCAATGCATGACAATCATCAGATCCACTTCCAGAATCAGACATCCTTGCTTCTTTTGGAACAACAATTTTGTTTTGTTCAAGAAGCTTGGTTAGAAGATCAATCTTCTTGTGCATGCAAGCACTTTCAAGGTGGTTTCTTCTCTTGCAATAGGAACAATTTGGTCTATTTGGTTTTTCATTCTTGGATCTTGAATGTTTCTTTCCTTTGTCCTTTTGCCTCCCTTTTGCATTCGCTCCACTTGCTTCACCAGCTAAAAGAGCTAGATCTTTGAAGGCCTTGATGGAACCCATTTGAATCAGTTTGTTCTCTTCTTGAATGAGAGCTTCAATAAAGTATTTTAAAGTGGGAAACTTCCATCCAGGGATTGACATTCGAACAGAATGAAAGGTAGATACAAAGACAAAAAATTGAGATCCAAGTTTGCTCATTATAGAGAGTACCAATTGCTCATCACTTTTAGTGATGCCACAATGCTTGCAATGTAAAACCAGACTCTGAAATTTGGAGAAGAATTCTTGGATGCTCTCGAAATTGCTAGGTTGAAGGGAAACCAATTCATTCTCGAGAATGTAGCCTCTTAGTTCGTCTTGTTTGCCAAAAAGACTCTTCAATTTTATCCATAACTCATTTGGAGACTTCAATCCTTTAGCATGAAACAATTGCTCATCAGACATATGAAGGCATATGCATCCAAGGGCTTCATCCATTTTGTTCAGATGCTTGATTCTCTCTACAGCTTGATGTGGTATGGCATCTCTTTCCTCAACAATTCTAGTGAACCCTTTTGACTGCAAGAGTACTATCATCTTAGTCTTCCATTCAAAGTAATTGAAGGGAGTGAGAATTATAGGAGAAGAAGAAGCATTCGAATTGCTCATCTTGACTGCTTAAACAAGTGCAAATAGAAACTGTTGAATCTGCTGCTGCAACTGCTGGAACTTCGAAATACCTGCAAAAAACTCTCAAGAATGGAGGTAGAATATACTCTCAAATGGCTCTGATACCATGTGAAATTGCCCACATAAGATCCAAAGAGATGATGTAAACCTCACAATGAAAGAATTTAGGAATAATAGAAGAAGAGACAAGCAATAGAACTTAGATCCAAAGAAACTCTGATTGAGGCAGAATAATTACACATGTTGCTATTAACAGAATAATAAACTGGTAAATATACAATGTTGAGTATGAGGATTCAAATTCACTAGGTTGAATTCGAATTGGCCTTCATGCACAAATCCATAATCAGTGGAGAGTCATCAATGCCTAACTAGGAGTCCACCTTCTCATCAGTGAAGTCATCAATGCACAAGTAATGGTCAACTGAGAGTCAAAGTGAGTCTAACTGAGTGTGGTTGGTGTAACTAGTACATGGAAGCACTAATGTAGTGAAGGAGGCTCAGTGGAGGGCACCGATAGAGCTAACTAGAGTCAGAACAGACTGTCTAGTCACACTGGAGGTCCATCGGAGTGGTAAGGTCGGTTAGGAGTTAGTTAATCCTTAAATCAAGGAAAGAACTTAAGATAACTCAACTAAACTGGACTGGTAGGTGAAGAAAGGCACCCTTCTCATGCAGTAGGTGAAAGGAGGGCGCACTAAGCTCTAGGAGAACTGAAACTAATCTGAAAGAAGCTCTAGGGGCTAGTTTGCTGAGGACTAGGTGCTAGTGCTGATGACTAGGATGCATGCAAAATGCATGCAAACCCTAATTTTGCAGACATGACCGAAAATGAAAATGATAGATAAGCTAGGAGGACTAGGATGGAGTATAGGAATATCCTAATAGAGGGCTAGTTCATTTCACTTCTGAACATTGATATCTCGTTTTGGGTACGCTACTTCCTGCCTCATTCAGAGCAAGATATATTGATGGACACTTTGAGGATTTGATACGGGGCCACAGAACCCAAACCGACAAGCAGAATTGGATTCCATTAGCTCCCACATGCGTGTATGGTTATTTTGGACCTATCCACGTTGGCCATGCACGCCCGGGAGCCTTCAGATGAGAAATGGCCCCTTCAATGAATTTGGAATGGCCTTTAGTGAGCAAAACCCTAGCTCCATAGATGCACATTGGAACCATTTATGGACATTGGAGGCACGGTGTGGGGGGACACCTAGCTAGAAACCTCCGTCCAAAATCCATCGGAATCGACGGATTCGTGATCGGATTCATGGTTTGGGTGCAATAGGAATTTTTGTCAGGCACACCGGGACCATTCATGGACATTTGAAGGATTTGCTTCGGGGCCACGGAACCCAAACTGGCGAGCAGAATTGGGTTCTGTCATCTCCCACATGTGCGTATGTCCAGTGTGGACCTGTCCACATTGGCCACGCACGCCTGGGAGCCTTTGGATGAGAAATGGCCCCCTTGAGCGAATTTGGAATGGCCTTCACTGAGAAAAACCCTAGCTCTGGAGATGGCACATTGGCACTATTTATGGGCATTCGAGGCATGGTGTGGGGGGTCCCCCAGCTAGAATCCAGCATCTAGAATCCATCAGAATTGACGGATTCGGAATCAGATTCACGGTTCTGGTGCAACGAGCATTTTCGTCAAGCACCCTGGGGCCATTCAGGGACACTTTGAATATTTTCTCCAAGGCCATGGAACCCAAACCGGCGAGTGGACTTGGGTTCCGTTAGCTCCCACACATGCGTATGGACAGTTTGGACCTGTCTACAGTGACCATGCACACCCAGGATCCTTCGGATGAGAAATGGCCCTCTTGAGCGAATTTTGAATGGCCTTCACTGAAAAAAACCCTAGCTCCGAATATGGCACTTTGACACCATTTTTGAATGTTGGAGGCATAGTGTGGGCCCCCCCCAGCTAGAATCTCATGTCCAAAATCCATCGGAATCGACGGATTCGCGATCGGAGTCACGGTTTGGGTGCAATGGGCATTTTCGTTGGACACCCTGCGGCCATTCAAGGACACTTTGAATATTTGCTCTAGGGCCATGGAACCCAAACTGGTGAGTGGAGTTGGGTTCCATTGGATCCCACATGTGCATATGGCCAGTGTGGACCTATCCACGATGGCCATGCACGCCCGAGAGCCTTCGGATGAGAAACGCCCCCCCTTGAGCAAATTTGGAATGGCCTTCTCTGAGTAAAGCCCTAGCTCCGGAGATGGCACATTGGCACCATTTTCGGGCATTGGAGGCATAGTGTGGAGGGTCTCCTAGCTAGAATTTGGCATTCGAAGTCCATCGGAATTGACAAATTCACAATCGGAGTCACGGTTTGGGTGCAACAGGCATTTTCGTCGGGCACCCCAGGGACATTCAAGGACAATTTGAGGATTTGCTCCAAGGCCACAGAACCCAAACCGACGAGTGGACATGGGTTTTGTCCACTCCCACGTGCGCATATGACCATTGCAAACTTGTCCACGGTGGCCACGCATGCCCGGGAGCCTTCGGATGAGAAATGCCCCCCTTGAGCGAATTTGGAATGGCCTTCATTGAGCAAAACCCTAGCTCCGGAGATGGCACATTAGCACCGTTTCTGGGCATCGAAGGTGGGGTGTGGGGGGTCCCCCAACTATAATTTGGAATCTGTAATCCATCTAAATTGATGGATTCGCGATCATAGTCATGGTTTGGGTGCAACAGGCATTTTCGTCGAGCACCCAGGGGCCATTCAGGGACACTTTGAGGATTTGATATGGAGCCATGAAACCCAAACCAACAAGCCGAATTGGGTTCCCTCAGCTCCCACATGTTTTTATTGCCAGTGTGGACTTGTCCATGGTATCCATGCATGCCCAGGAGCCTTCGAATGAGAAATGTCCCCCTTGAGTGAATTTGGAATGGCCTTCACTAAGCAAAACCTAGTTCCAGAGATGGAACATTGGCACCGTTTTCAGGCATTGGAGGCACAGTGTGGGAGGTCCCGCGGCTAGAAATCGGTGTCCAGCATCCATCGGAATCGACAGATTCATGATCAAAGTCACGGTTTGCGTGCAACATATATTTTTGTCGACAGTTTGAGGATTTGATCCGGGGTCACGAAACCCAAACCGGCAAGCAGACTTGGATTTTGTCGGCTCCCACACATACGTATGGCCATTGTAGACCTGTCCACGGTGGCCACACATGCTCGGGAGCCTTTAGATGAGAAATGGACCCCTTGAGCGAATTTGGAATGGCCTTCATTGAGCAAAACCCTAGCTCCGGAGATGGCACATTGGCACCGTTTCTTAGTGTTGGAGGCACATTGTGGGGGGGGGGCCAGCTAAAAATCGGCATCTGGAATCCATCGGAATCGATGGATTTGCTACCGGATTCATGGTTTTGGTGCTACGAGCATTTTTTCTAGGCACCCCATGGCCATTTAGGGACACTTTGAGGATTTGCTTCGGGGCCATGGAACCAAAACCGACGAGCAGACTTGGATTTCGTTAGCTCCCACACGTGCGTATTTCCATTGTGGACGTGTCGACAGTAGCCACACATGCCGAGGAGCCTTTGGATGAGAAATGCCCCCCTTGAGCGAATTTGGAATGGCCTTCACTAAGAAAAACCCTGGCTCCAGAGATGGCACATTGGCACTATTTCCGGGTGTTGGAGGCATAATGTCGGGGGGGCCCTAGCTGAAAACCGATGTCCAGAATCGATGGATTTGATACCAGAGTCACATTTTTTGTGTTACGAGAATTTTTCGAGGCACCCTGGGGCCATTCAAAGACACTTTGAGGATTTGCTTCAGGGCCATGGAACCCAAACCGATGAGCGGAATTGGATTTCATTGGAATGGCCTTCACTGAGCAAAACCCTAGCTCTGGAGATGACACATTGGAACCATTTCCGAGCGTTGGAGGCACGGTGTGGGGGGGCTAGCTGAAACCCAGTGTCTGGAATCCATCGGAATTGACGGATTTGCTACCAGAGTCACAGCTTTGGTGATACAAGAATTTTTTCCAGGCACACTGGGCCATTCAGGGACACTTTGAGGATTTGCTCCGTGGCCACAAAACCCAAACCGGCGAGTGGACATGGATTCCATTAGCTCCCACACATGCATATTTCCCTTATGGATGTGTCCATGGTGGCCAAGCATTCCCTGGAGCCTTCGGATGAGAGATGGCCCCCTTGAGCGAAATTGGAATGGCCTTCATTGAGCAAAACCCTAGCTCCGGAGATGGCACATTAGCACCGTTTTTTAGCATTGGGGGCACGGTGTGGGGGGGTCCCTAGCTAAAACCTGACATTTTGAATCCATCATAATAGATGGATTCGATATCATAGTAACAGTTTTGGTGCTACAAGCATTTTTTCCTGGAACCCCATGGCCATTCAAGGACACTTTGAGGATATGCTCTGGGGCCACGAAACCCAAACCGACAAGTGGAATTGGATTTCGTCAGCTCCCACATGTGTGTATTTCCATTGTGGACGTGTCCACAGTGGCCATGCATGTTCGGGAGCCTTCGGATGAGAAATGGCCCCGTTGAGAGAAATTGGAATGGCCTTCACTGAGCAAAACCCTAGCATCGGAGATGGCACATTGGCACCATTTCCAGGCGTTGGAGGCACGGTGTTGGGGGGGCGGGCTAGCTGAAACCCAGTGTCCGTAATCCAATGAAATTGATGGATTCACTACTAGAGTCATGGTTTTGGTGCTACGGGCATTTTTTCTAGGCACCCTGTGGCCATTCAGGGACACTTTGAGGATTTGCTCCAGGGCCACGTAACCCAAACCGGCGAGCGGACTTGGATTCCATCATCTCCCACACATGTGTACTGCCATTGTGGACATGTCCAATGTGGCCACGCATGCTCGGGAGCCTTTGAATGAGAAATGGCCCACTTGAACGAATTTGGAATGGCCTTCACTAAGCAAAACCCTAGCTCCAGAGATGGAAGATTGGCACTGTTTCCAGGCATTAGAGGCACGGTGTGGGGGGGGCCTTCGATGAAACCCGATGTCTGGAATCCATCGGAATCAATGGATTCTCTACTGGAGTCACGGTTTCGGTGCTACGGGAATTTTTTCCAGGCACCCCAGGGCCATTCAGTGACATTTTGAGGATTTGCTCTGGGGCCACGGAACCCAAACCAGCGAGCGGACTTGGATTCTATCGGCTCCCACACATGCGTATTGCCATTATGGACATTTCCATGGTAGCCAGGCATGCCCAAGAGCCTCCGAATGAGAAATGGCCCCCTTGAGCGACTTTGGAATGGCCTTCACTAAGAAAAACCCTAACTCCGAAGATGACACATTGGCACCATTTCCGCACGTTGGAGGAATGGTGGGGGGGGGGGGGGCTAGCTGAAACCCGACGTCCGGAATCCATTTGAATCGACGGATTTGCTATCGTAGTCATGGTTTTGGTTCTATGGGCATTTTTTCCAGGCACCCCGGGCCATTCAGGGACACTTTGAGGATGTCAAAGGGTCTGGATCTATAATAATTCAGTCTTAGTGTTCTTACTTGATTTGAGAAGTTTCTTTATTTGCTATTAAACTATGCAATTTCCTTCAAACTTCTGTTCATTGACATAGTGGATACATGGAACTTAATTAATTTTTTTTCCTACTATCATTTGCAAAAACTAAGACAGATAACTTAGATTTTCTTTTCAACGTATTCAGTTCCCTTGTGCATACTTTGTGTTGCTTTGCCGTAATGATATATTAACCATATTTGACTTTGCTTATTTTTTTGTCTTTTCCATTGAAAAACTAATAGGCATAGATCTGAAACTTGGGTGATTTTTGCACTAATTTGACAAGTTGTTTTTGTTATCAAATTATGCAATTTCCTTTACACTGTCATTCATTGACACAATGGATAAATAGAACTTAATCATATTTTCCTTGTATCTTTTGCAAAAACTAAGATAGATGCATTAACTTTTCTTTTCAGCCTATTCAGTTTGCTTGTGAATACTATGTGTTGCATTGTTGTACTGATATATTAATGAATTTTGAATTTTCCTTGGTTTTTCTCTTGCCATTGACAAATTAATAGGCATGCATTCATAACTGAGTTTAGAAGGCTAATTTGAAGTGACATATTGATGTGTATGTTGGATTTTGTGTGTATGTGTGTATGTGAATTTGCTCGATGTGTGTATGTTGTATGTGAACAAAATTTACTATAACAAATGCTATTATTACATTCTCAGTGTACCCCCATAGAACATATAGTATAAATCATTGTATGGAGACCCATTCAAATCCAAGGGACTCATATTGAGGTCACTTGGTGTCTAGAAACAACATCTATATGTATGTGAAATTTTTTCCATAACATTGTTATTGAAGAGAAAATCATGTATGCAAAAATGTAATCAAAGACAAAGTCTTATAGACTAGTGCAGATCCATCTATTAATATGCAAAAATGATCCAATCATGTACACTTTTTGGAATAGTAAATAGTAAGTATTAATAGTAAATGATCCAATAAGTATTTGAAATAGTAAATGATATTGCTTAGTTGTATGCATATTTGTATTCCTAGAATATATCATGCTGAGTGTAAACATTCATATAACATTGAAAAGTATACTACTAATATGCACATGATTGGTAATTTGGACAAGCATTCCATTGTTGCTTGTCTAGAATGAAACCTCTTTACTGACATGATAAGAGCTGTGCACACTCTCGATAGTATGTTCTGGTAGAGATGGAAGGCATCTAGATAGTCACTGTATGCATACAAGATATTGAAAAGTGGTGTGCCAAAGTATTGGTCAAGATAGTAGCATAACTATGTAAATCATATATGTATGCATAATAGGTTATCATGTCAACATGATTTGATGATTATGAAGCATTACTAATCATGTACTTAATCTTGATTTGTAGGAAAGATCATGAAGAATGATGAACACCGAACAAGTGATGGATGTTCAACAAGAAGATTTTACAAATCAAACATAATATAGAAGGCTCGTGGCTAGAAGATTCTCTTAAAAGAGGAAGAGAATCACGATGAGATGTTTACTCCAAGTGGCTAGATAAGATAATTATCTTAATGATGTAATTAAAGAAGAAGTGCGAATCAAGGATTCAATTGAAGAAAGCTCTGTTCGGGTACCTAGGATCAATAGTCAATTGATGAGTTTAATGATCATCATGGGTGATGTGGATCTCAACCTTTGCTACAAGGTTGAATATGGTTTCTATACACAGATGACATGGATGCAACAAGGAACTCACCATAGAGTTCAAATGATATTGAGGCTCATATCAGTAGACCCATCTGGCGAGAGATGGCACAGATAGATATGTAGAAGATCACTCAATGCAAAGTGTGAATGATGTTCAGTCACAAAGGGAGAATTGACAGTTTCTTGATAAGCTTGGGCTTTACCAAAAGTAAAGCTGATCCGTTATGAATGATGAACCTATCGTACTATTACTGTATGTGGATGATCTATTTTTACAAACAAATCATGAAAAGCAAGAAGAAGATGGCTGCAGAATTGAAAATGAAAGATCTCATATTGATGCATTACTTCCTAGGTCTGGAAGTATGGCAAGGCTCAGAAGGAATCTTTCTCATCTCGGGAAAGTATGCCCGTGGAAATCTTGAGAAGAATTGATATGTTGGAATGTGAAGCCATGCCCACTCTCATGGGTTCCGACTTGAAGTTGTTAGTTGATGACTCCTCAGAGTTAGTTGATGTGACTCTGTACAGACACATTATTGGGTCATTGATGTATCTGACGAATACCAGGCCGGATATATGCCTTGCTGTGAACACCTTGAGTCAGTATCTAGTGGAAACTAATTGTGTTCACCTGATAGTTGCAAAGCATGTGATGAGGCACCTAAAGGATACGATAGACTTTGATCTATGTTATCTTCAAAATCATTACTTCAGATGGCTACACAGATGTTGATTGGGCAGAAAGTGTATCAGACAGGAAGAGCACAAGATAGTGGACAAATGGGGATTGGATCATCCCTGGACTTCAGTCCTAAAGAGAGCCGTAGACATGTTGTCTCCGAAAATGAAGTCCTTTGTGGACATGTGGGGATTGGATCATCCCCGGACTTCGGTCCCTTGAATTGAACCATAGACATGCTGTCTCCGAGAATGAAGTCCTTGGTTGACATGTGGGGATTGGATCATCCCTGGACTTCAGTCCCTTGAATTGAGCCGTAGACATGATGTCTTCAAGAATGGGATTGGATCGTCCCTGGATTTATGGTCCCTTGAATTGACCCGTAGACATGATGTCTCCGAGAATGGGATTGGATCATCCCTGGATTTATGGTCCCTTGAATTGAGCCGTAGACATGATGTCTCCGAGAATGGGATTGGATCGTCTTTGGATTTATGGTCCCTTAATTGAGCCATAGACAGAGGTCTCCGAGAATTGAATGATAGGACTGGATCATCCCTGGACCTCGGTTCAAAAGGTACATGATAGGACTGGATCATCCTTGGACCTATGTCCTAAAGAAAGCGGGATTGATCATCCTATAATATGATAATGTGTGTTGTAGGGTATGCTGCTATTATGTATACTTGTATTGATGAGGATACTTGTATTGATGTATTGATACTTGTATTGATGATATGTATTGATGAGGATACTTGTATTGATGATATGTATTGATGAGGATACTTGTATCGGTGATATGTATACTTGTATTGATGAGGATACTTGTATTGATGATGTGTATACTTTTATTGGTGTGGATACTAATACTGATGATCTAGATGACAATGTTGTTGATCGTGTTGATCTAGATGACGATGCTGATGATCGTGATGATCGTGATGATGATGCTGCTGATCGTGATGATCTAGATGACGATGCTGCTGATCGTGATGGTCTAGATGATGATGCTGATGATCGTGTGATGACGATGCTGATGATCGTGAGGATCCAGATGTTGATGTTGATGTAGCTGTTCGAGTGCTGTAGAAGATAAAGACCCAGTATTGAAGATGTTCCAGTAACTACTTGAGTTACTGATGATGTTGAGAAAGCTTCCAATGATTTATAGATGTATCATGTATGATGTTGATGACTCCTTGCTCGTGCAGATGTTGTTATAATATCCTTCTCGTTAAGGGGGATTGTTGAAATATTGCAACTTCAAAGAATATTATATTTGTACTTTATTATTCCAGAGATGTTTCATTCCTCCATGAAGATCTTATTGTATATCCAGAGATGTTCATTCCTCCGTCGGATTGTGGTAACTTGGGTTATTAGACTTCCCTAGTGGGGGTCGGCCATGTATGTGTTATGTGGGTCAAAGGGTTATTAGACCACCCTAGTGGGGTCGACCTAGTCAGTTGTAATGGGGTGTTTAACCCAGTGGTAAAGTTGGGGCTGACTTAGTTAATATAAAGTACAAGTCGGAGATGTGTATATATAGAGGAGGTGTGTTCCTCATTTGAGATAATTCCCTCACTTTGAATGTAGCGCACTTTTGAGAGAGAGGTCTGCTATGGAGGAGGAGGAGATCATGTCTTTGGTTTGCATCTTTGTATATTGCTGGTCATCTATATTGAGGAAGCTTTGCTGGTTTTTCTACCCCATGAGGGTTTCCCAGGATAAATCTGTGTCTCTTGTATTTATGTTGTGCTTGTTGTTTCTTCAGTGTTTTTGTATATGCTATTGTTGTGAAATGAAATTAAATGTTGATAGTTTCTATCTTAGCATATTGAATATTAACAACATCTTCACTCCAAAGCACTCCCTCATGTCTAATATATTTAAGTTTGATACCCAAGCAAATTCGACAGTAAGATCCTTCAAAGACCTACACAGTGAAATATCTAGATATTCTAGTTTCTAAAGCTTGCAAATGGAAGGAGGATGCAATAACAATCTTGGAGGATGCATTAATGAGGTTGTACATGCAGACAATATCAGAACCCTAACTGACCCTAAACCTCTCAAAGTCAGTAGGTAACTTTTGGATAAGATGGGAATAGTGACATAAAACCTCATGAAGGAATTCAAAATGCATATTTTTACTGGCAATTCCTACAAATCACTAGTGTTCAAAATTAATTTCTACAAGATTTGGAAACTTTAAGACTTGTTCCTTATCGAATAGAGTCATATTTCCAAGGCTTCCCTCACACAGGAATACATACAACTTTTCCAATCTCTCCCAAGATATACAATAGTTGTAAAGAGGAAGCATAATCAACTTCTTAGGTAGTATTACCGCCACCCCTTCCCTGGCTCTCCAAAATGTTTTGACATTTTGGAGATGTATTGCGAGCAATATACTGGTATGGGTGTGCATCATGGCATGAGTTGACTGCTGAGGAATGGATGAAGTTGTAGCTACAATTGGAAATCCACCTGTAAGGCAATGATGTTGTTACAGATAGGGACAATCCTTTCTTCAATAGATCTTTATTCTATGATCTCAGTTTAGTGGGTTTCTTATCCTAATTATGAGTAGAGTTTGGTGGCTAGAACATTTTTTTAACCACTATTTGGGGTACTCTTCTTGTAGAATTTGATGAGTTTTGAGGAAATATGTACTCTAATAAAGGGGGTTGCTGACATGTAGAATGAACTCAAATCCAAAGGGTCCTAATCATAAAGCACCACTCAACATTGCAATTGCATAGGGTTTGCATTTGATGATAGGGATATCACTGGGATCTTGGGTGATCATTCATTATAATGATTGGCATGCAAACACACCACTTGATGAAGCACTCACAACAAATAGTGTTAAGTAATTACTAATTATTATTAAGGATCCAGGATTGAGGGTTTTTATTATACTTCTTGACCAAAAGGATTCAATGTTTGAGTCATCATATTTATATCTGGGCGCTGATATGGTTAGGAAATTCCACCTACATGAATCTGAAATATGAAGGTGCACATATATAATTTGCTAAATCCCTATGAATGAAGCATCCTCGGACCTCAACCTCTTTGGAGATTTAATGAGACCAAATGAGCAGCATATTTGATCACTTCTGAGAGCTGACCCTTCTTTATCTAGTGTAGTCCTAAATTGGAAAGACACAACTACTGCAATTTGCATATGCAAAAACAAAAAATGATGCTTCGGATTCCCTTGCTAAGACATATAAACTGAAAATTACAACATCTAGACTCCATTTGAAGGAATATTTTGATGTCAGAGAATCCATGAAAATAATTGTTCCAAAGAGTGTTGCCCATAAATTTCAATTTGCGTGAGTTACACAAGGATTGACTGCAAGTAAGTTGCATATGGAAGATATGCACAGTTAAATGATGGAATATGGAATACCTGCTGTAATACCCCAATTTTGACCCTTATGAAATATTAGCTTCTAATGTAAATATTGTATACATGCATTGTATGTTTCCCTAGCATGGAGCTCAAGGCCAAGGCCCCGCTAGTGTATGTTCCGATTTTATTTAAAACAAGCAAGTATTTGATATTTTGATACCCATGTGCTATTAAGCCATGGAATATTGTAAATTGATGCAAATGTTAATATTTCAATAAAATACCAAAACTAGCTATGGAAGCAACCAATGAGAAGGGGCCCTGTGTATCCACTAGGGGGTGGTGAGGGGGTTGTGGGGATGAACCATATGTTTCCAAATGTCATTGTGAGAACCCATTTGACTTTCCTTGATGACATTTATTTCTGTTGTAAGGAAGTAGTTGAAGATTTCAGTCCATGGCTTCAATGGAGCATGGGCAGCCCAAAAATTTGTATTTGTAGGTATGGGCTTTGTTTTCTTGTACCACAAGTCACTCTAACTCATGGGAGTTGCTTCTTCCTCATCCCCATTCCATTGTGGAAGGGACCAACATCATTTTCCATCCAAAAAAATGAATTCCAGGAGTGAGCAAAAACTAGAAATTGCAACTTTGAAAGAACCCATGTTTTGAAGAGCCAAAAACGCCCAGATTTGGTATTTAACAGTAAAATCCAATGGGGGATCCATAGATATGAATCTTGGGGAAAATTTGAGAGGATTCGATACCCTAAAATCCATTGGAAAACCCAGTTTTTATAGCCTAGAAAACCAGTGATGGGATTGAGTTATTTGATGAACAGAATTGTGAGAAATCCAATTGTGGATGACTGAGCAGAGGTTCGGTTTGCTTGATAAACCCAGTGAAGGATAGAATCTCAAGAATTAGCAGTTGGACCTTTCTATACCCATCCTAAAGAGCACTGGAGGGAAGGGACGACTGAGGGACTGTGCAGTAGAGAAGGGGACCTTCCTTGTGTTGGGTGTGGTAGGTAATGTGGGTGCCTTGACTATTGAATTCATTTGAGATTCCTGTAGCTCTGTGGTTGAGCTCACTGGATTAGCATGTTAAGATTTAATATGCTAAGACAGAAAATAGCAGCATTACATTCCATTTCACAATAATAGCATATACAGGATCACTGAAGAAACAACAAGCATAGCATAAACACAAGAGACAGAGATTTATCCTGGGAAACCCTCATGGGGTAGAAAACCCAGCAAAGCTTCCTCAATATAGATGACCAGAAATATAAAAAGATGAAACCCTGAGACATGATCTCCTCCTCCACAATAGCAGACCTCTCCTCCACAAGTGCGCTATCCTCAAGTGAGTGAATGTGTATAATGAGGAACACACCTCCTCTATTTATACACTACTCTGATATGTATTTTACACAAGTACATGTAGGCTCGTATTTAACCATTAGGTTAAATACCCCATTATAACTGATTGGGCCGACCCCCACATGGTGGGTCTAATAACCCTTTGACCCACATAATACATACAGGGCCGACCCCCACTAGGGAAGTCTAATAACCCAAGTTACCACATTCCAACGGAGGAATAAACATCTCCGGATATACAATAAGATCTTCACGGAGGAATGAAACATCTCCGGAATAATAAAGTACAAATATAATATTCTTTGAAGTTACAATATCTCAACACTCCCCCTTAACAAGAAGGATATTATAATAGCATCTGCACGAGCAAGGAGTCATCAACATCATACATGATACATCTATAAATCATTGGAAGCTTTCTCAACATCATCAGTAACTCAAGCAGTTACTGGAACATCTTCAATACTAGAACATCAACATCTTCAGTACTGAGTCTTTATCTTCTGCAGCACTCGAACAACTACAGCAACATCAACATCTGGATCCTCACGATCATCAGCATCATCATCTCACGATCATCAGCATCGTCATCACACGATCATCAGCATCGTCATCAGCATCATGATCATCAGCATCGTCATTACATGATCATCAGCATCGTCATCACACGATCATCAACATCGTCATCACACGATCATCAGCATCATTATCACACGATCATCAGCATCGTCATCACATGATCATCAACATCGTCATCACACGATCAGCAGCATCGTCATCTAGATCATCACGATCAGCAGCATCGTCATCAAGATCATCATGATCAGCAGCATTGTCATCTATATCATCACGATCAACATCATCGTCATCTAGATCATCACGATCAACAACATCATCATCTAGATCATCACGATCAACAACATCATCAATACAAGTATAAATATCATTAATACAAGTATCCTCATCAATACAAGTATACACATCATCAATACAAGTATCCTCATCAATACAAGTATACACATCATCAATACAACTATCCTCATCAATACAAGTATACACATCAGCAATACAAGTATCCTCATCCATACAAGTATACATATCATCAATACAAGTATCCTCATCAATACAAGTATACATATCATCAATACAAGTATCCTCATCAATACAAGTATACGCAATAGCAGCATACCCTGCAACACACAAGATCCAATTACGGGATGATCAATCCCTCTCACTTTAGGACATAGGTCCAAGGATGATACAATCCTGATCCGCTTACGGGATGATCAGTCCCTCTCAGTTTAAGACAACTCTCATGTCTATGGATGATGCAATCCAGATCAACTTACAGGATGATCAATCCTTATCACTTTAAGACACCTCACCATGTCTAGGGACGAGGCAATCCTAATCTATTTACAGGATGATTAGTCCTTATCACTTTAAGACATCTCACCATGTCTAGGGACGAGGCAATCCCAATCTATTTACAGGATGATCAGTCCTTATCACTTTAAGAAATATCACCATGTTTAGGGACGAGGCAATCCCAATCTATTTACAGGATGATCAGTCCTTATCACTTTAATACATCTCACCATGTCTAGGGATGAGGCAAGCCCAATCTATTTACAGGATGATTAGTCCTTATCACTTTCAGACATCTCACCATGTCTAGGGATGAGGCAATCCCAATCTATTTACAGGATGATTAGTCCTTATCACTTTAAGACATCTCACCATGTCTAGGGACGAGGCAATCCCAATCTATTTACAGGATGATTAGTCCTTATCACTTTAAGACATCTCACCATGTCTAGGGATGAGGCAATCCCAATCTATTTACAGGATGATTAGTCCTTATCACTTTAAGACATCTCACCATTTCTAGGGATGAGGCAATCCCAATCTATTTACAGGATGATTAGTCCACTCAATCTCATTTAGGACTATCCTTCCTTTCGGAATTACTGGATTTACTGTCCAAGGATGATTTAATCCACTCAATTCATTTAGGACTATCCTTCCTTTCGGAATTACTGGATTTACTGTCGAAGGATGATTTAATCCACTCAATTCATTTAGGACTATCCTTCCTTTCGGAATTACTGGATTTACTGTCCAAGGATGATTTAATCCAATCAATTCATTTAGGACTATCCTTCCTTTCGGAATTACTGGATTTACTGTCCAAGGATGATTTAATCCACTCAATTCATTTAGGACTATCCTTCCTTTCGGAATTACTAGATTTACTGTCCAAGGATGACTCAATCCACAACCGTACATTTAGGACCACGTCCAAGGATGACTCAATCCTCAACTGTACATTTAGGACCACGTCCAAGGATGACTCAATCCTCAACCGTACATTTAGGACCACGTCCAAGGATGACTCAATCCTCAACCGTACATTTAGGACCACGTCCAAGGATGACTCAATCCTCAACCTAACATTTAGGACCTACGTCCAAGGATGACTCAATCCTCAACCGTACATTTAGGACCTACGTCCAAGGATGACTTAATCCTCCACCGTACATTTAGGACCTACGTCCAAGGATGACTTAATCCTCAACCGTACATTTAGGACCTACGTCCAAGGATGACTTAATCCTCCACCGTACATTTAGGACCTACGTCCAAGGATGACTTAATCCTCCACCGTACATTTAGGACCTACGTCCAAGGATGACTTAATCCTCCACCGTACCTTTAGGACCTACGTCCAAGGATGACTTAATCCTCCACCGTACATTTAGGACCTACGTCCAAGGATGACTTAATCCTCCACCGTACATTTTGGACCTACGTCCAAGGATGACTTAATCCTCCACCGTACATTTAGGACCTACGTCCAAGGATGACTTAATCCTCCACCGTACCTTTAGGACCTACGTCCAAGGATGACTTAATCCTCAACCGTACATTTAGGACCTACGTCCAAGGATGACTTAATCCTCCACCGTACATTTAGGACCTACGTCCAAGGATGACTTAATCCTCCACCGTACATTTAGGACCTACGTACAAGGATGACTTAATCCTCAACCGTCCACCAAGGACTTCATTCTCGAAGACATACGTCTACGGCTCTCTTTAGGACTGAAGTCCAGGGATGATCCAATCCCCTCAAGTCCACCAAGGACTTCATTCTCGAAGACATACGTCTACGGCTCTCTTTAGGACTGAAGTCCAGGGATGATCCAATCCCTTCAAGTCCACCAAGGACTTCATTCTCGAAGACATACGTCTATGGCTCTCTTGAGGATGATGCAATCCTATCATGTCCACCAAGGACTTCATTCTCGAAGACATACGTCTACGGCTCTCTTTAGGACTGAAGTCCAGGGATGATCCAATCCTCTCAAGTCCACCAAGGACTTCATTCTCGAAGACATACATCTACGGCTCTCTTGAGGATGATGCAATCCTATCATGTCCACCAAGGACTTCATTTTCGAAGACATACATCTACGGCTCTCTTTAGAACAAGTGTTCAAGTATGATACAATCCCTCTTCTTTCTCGGAGACACTTGTCTACGGCTCACTTTAGAACTTGTGTTCAAGGATGATGCAATCCTCACATGTATTCTCATCAATTACTATCGATCCTGGGAACCCATATAGAACCTGATTCACACTTCTTCTTTTTT
This sequence comes from Larix kaempferi, assembly GCA_027924585.1. Taxonomy (NCBI): domain Eukaryota; kingdom Viridiplantae; phylum Streptophyta; class Pinopsida; order Pinales; family Pinaceae; genus Larix; species Larix kaempferi. The sequence goes on from BSBM01000498.1 coordinate 6,858,169, forward strand.
AATTACACCATTCAGAGAATGGTCTTATCTAGCCACTTGGAGCAAACATCTCATCATGATTCTCTTCCCCTTTCTAAGAGAATATTCTAGCCATGAGCCTTCTATATTTTGTTTGATTTGTAAATCTTCTTGTTTGAACATCTATCACTTGTACGGTGTCCATCATTCTTCATGACCTTTCCTACAAATCAAAATTAAGTACATGATTAGTAATAGTTCATAATCATCAAATCATATTGACATGGTAACCTATTATGCATACAGATATCATTTACATAGTTATGCAACTAATTTGACCAATACTTTGGCACAACACTTTCCCATATCCTGTATGCATACAGTGGCTATCTAGATGCCTTCCATCTCTACCAGAACATACTATCGAGAGTGTGCACAGCTCTCAGCATGTCAGCAAAGAGGTTTCATTCTAGACAAGCAACAATGGAATGTTTGTCCAACTTACCAATCATATGCACATTAGTAGTATACTGTTCAATGCTCTATGAATGTTTACACTCATCATTATATATTCTAGGAATACAAATATGAATACAACCTATTACAGGCAATATCATTACTATTTCAAATAACAACTCAAATACTTATCTTTTATGTTTGTGTGGTTGCCTCCCGCTTGATCTTCTGTATGTCTTTTGAACTTCTATTCATTCTGTACCACTGTGCATGCTCAAGAGTCATCCTCATGATCTCATACACAAACATACACTCATTAGTATATTCTAAATGCTATCAAAACATTATAGTTCTAAATAATCTTGAAAATGTATAGTCATGATTATAGTTAATAAACATTAGTATTCAAGATTTCAGGGAAGTCTTCTTTTACTCATGCATATCATCAATCAAGATAAAAGACATAATATGCATAATCCCTTGATTACTAACTTTATGAATAAGCATAACCAATCATTCCAAGTATACTTATATAGGGGAACCTAACACAAGGTAAGATTCATGGGAAACATACCTGGATTAGTATACCTACTTGGTTATGTACAACATACCTAAACAATCTCTTCAATGATTTAGAGATCCTGAGCTAGAACCTGCATGTCTCATAGGTTAAGCATAATATAACAAAGTCATACATACCTCGTAAGTAGAACAAAGATTATGGATGAGTCTTTGTCTTCATGTTTCATGGTCATGGAACCTGATTTGTCTTTTGTGATGTACCTGTATCTTGCTAGCAGACAACATCAACCTCACACAACATCATAATGCATTAGTACAATCATATAGCCCTAATCAATGAATGTCTTTGATCATTCACATGCATTCATACTGTTACTAGGGTGATAAGACATTTCTAACATTAATCAAGATTGTACTAATAAATAATATGAAGACAAACACATCATGAACTTAATCAAGAATTAGATTTCAAGACATACCTGAGCCTTCTTAAGTCATACCTGTCGAGACTTCTTGTAGTCTTCTTATGTAAGGCCTTAGCCTCAACTCCCCCTGAAACTTGATCTGGAGCTTGATTAGGGTTTGCTAGAGAAACCCTAAAAATTTAATCTTTGACTTTCACACTTCTGAATGGATGAAAGAATATGTCTTGCTGAGCTGATCAAACTAGCATACTTAAATTTTGGAATTTCCAAAATTTGACCCCTCAAAATTGCCTTTGAAACTTCTGGATCTTCTGGACAGGATCCCGAACTAGGGTTTGATGAATCCCACCCTTCTACCCAAACAAAAGTTTCGATCCAAGGCTCTAAACTCTTATTTTTCTTAGGAGTTTCCAGCCGTGGTTACAGACTTCAAAAATTCCAACTTTTGCTGAAGCCCTAATTTTCCATCTTTCCGATCAAAATCCCGAACTGGGGTTTGATCAAGCCCGGTCTTCCACCCAACAAAAAAATTAGATCTTGGTCTCTAAATTTCAATTTTCCTGAGTAGCATTCATCCGTGGACTCCGATTCCAAAAATTCTAACTTTCTCCGAAACCCTAAATTCCGGAAGCCATGAATAAAGGTGCTCGAAAAATAATTCTGTTTTAACAGAAATATGCACCTGATTGTTTTTGCTATAACTCTGAAATTTTTGCTCCACAGGATCTGAAACCCTTTTTCTGCAGTAACCTGACCTGTCATCTTTCCATCCTGACAGGTCTGACCTCAATTGGGTTTTCTGAGAGAGAGTTATGCCAAGTGTCGCAGCGTGACTTGTTTATGGGATAAAACAGGAGAGCGAACTTGTACGGCATTCCACGTGTCACTGTTTGAACTTCGGCCTCTGAAAAATTTTCTTGAGATATCTCGACCTGTTATATTTCCATCCTGACAGGTCTTACCTCAATTGGACTCTCTGAGAGAGAGTTATGACAAGTGTCGCAACGTGACCTGTTTATGGGATAAAACAGGAGAGCGAACTTGTACCGCGTGCCACGTGTCACTGGTTGAACTTCGGCCTCTGAAAAAGTTTCCTGAGATAGTAAAGTCTGTGTACTACCTGTCACTTTTTACGAAATTTTATTTGGAGCTTCCTAGCCCAAGTTATGACTTTTTTTCCTAGGTCACCTGATTTTGACTAAGATCTGGAAGAGGCAGAAACCCTAACTTGTACTGATCATAACTCACAAAGTACAACGAATATGAGGGTTCCCTTTGGACACAAGGTACCTGGGGATGTTATCTTCGACCTGTAAACTTTTCAGACCCTGAACCTTCGCAGAAATGGATTTATAGCGAAAGTTCCACGATGACTGGTTTTTTCTATGTAAAACCCTAATCTTCAAATTGTCGTAAGTAAAGCAAGTGTCGTAAGTGCCATACCTTGCCTTCCTTCAGGTTAGCTCTGATACCATGTTAAGATTTAATATGATAAGACAGAAAATAGCAGCATTACATTCCATTTCACAATAATAGCATATACAGGATCACTGAAGAAACAACAAGCATAGCATAAACACAAGAGACAGAGATTTATCCTGGGAAACCCTCATGGGGTAGAAAACCCAGCAAAGCTTCCTCAATATAGATGACCAGCAATATACAAAGATGAAACCCTGAGACATGATCTCATCCTCCACAATAGCAGACCTCTCCTCCACAAGTGCGCTATCCTCAAGTGAGTGAATGTGTATAATGAGGAACACACCTCCTCTATTTATACACTACTCTGATCTGTATTTTACACAAGTACATGTAGGCTTGTATTTAACCATTAGGTTAAATACCCCATTATAACTGACTGGGCCGACCCCCACATGGTGGGTCTAATAACCCTTTGACCCACATAACACATACAGGGCCGACCCCCACTAGGGAAGTCTAATAACCCAAGTTACCACATTCCAACGGAGGAATAAACATCTCCGGATATACAATAAGATCTTCACGGAGGAATGAAACATCTCCGAAATAATAAAGTACAAATATAATATTCTTTGAAGTTACAATATCTCAACATAGCATTGCCCTCCTTTGTCTTTCATATGCTTGACAAACCCAATTGTGTGTTGGTTTAGCATAGTTGCTGAGTGAAACCATGCCTGTGAGTTAGCCCAAATAGTTCCTCCTTAGTGGATACACAACCTAGCTCGGGGGTGATCTCTCAACTGAAAGAATACAAGCTAGACAGAGATCTATGGTTGGGTGGAACGTTGCTCTCACATATCTAGTTGTTTGGACAACTTCATCTTCAAGATAAGTGTTATCTGTGTTATAAATTATATGCATTTTGTGTTCTGTAATGTGTTAATTCAGAATGGTAATTATTCATGTTAATGAAATTGATATGAAGTATGTGCATAGCATGAGAATGTGATGGATTCCTTGCCTATTGATGCATCATTTGCTTGAGATAAATATACTGATGTATGTCTATTGTGTGTGTGCAATTATGTATTTTAATTCTGCTATATAATTTAATTGTGCATTTTATTTAAATGGCAAAAATTTTACTATTATGGCTTTGGGGAAGAATTAGACACCCCATGTTACAGTCATGTTCTCTCCCTTGCATTGGATAGAGGGAAGGGGATGTGACAGAGTGGTATCAAAGTCCATCTTGCAGCACTGGGGTTGCTTGGGCCAAAATCTGAGTTATAAGCAAATAACATAATGGTTTTAATGTAGTATTGGTGAAGTTGGGGCGGCATTTTTTATTGGAAAAATGATAGGGTTAGAGTTCTCAGGTGTGGGAGAGGATCTCACCATTGCATAGAGATATCCAATAGCTTTCCAATGGTACTAGACTCGCCTTATTTGACCAAGGGACAAGGGAGTTATGAACCCCGGAAGTTACAGGAAATGCAGGTGTTTTCGCAGTTTCGCAATGTCGAGTTTCAGGTTTCGAGAATGCAATTTTCAAAATTTGCGTTTGGATTTCCGAAATCTCGAACCCACAATTTTTGGCTTTCAGGATGTCGGGTTTCGGGTTGTGGGAACGCAAAGTTGTGAAATTGTGCGTTTCGGTTTCCACAATTCCGAACCTGCAATTTCGGGTTGCGGGTTGTAGGGTGGTTACATCGCCATGACCGCAACTTGACCTCCCGAACCCGCAATTTCATGTTTCAGGTTGCGGGTTGCGGGTTGCGGGATGGTTACATCCCCGTGACTGCAACTTGATCCCCCAAACTCGCAATTTCAGGTTTCGGGTTTCGGGTTGCGGGTTGCGGGATGGTTACATCCCCGTGACTACAACTTGACCCCCCGAACTCGCAATTTCGGGTTTCGGGTTGCAGGTTGCGAGATGGTTACATCCCTATGACCGCAACTTGACCCCCCCCCCCCCTCCCCCCAAACCCGCAATTTCAGGTTTCGGGTTGCGGTTTGCGGGATGGTTACATCCCCGTGACCTTAACTTGACCCCCCGAACCCGCAATGTCAGATTGCGAGTTGCGGCCTGTGTGTGGCGGAAAAAGAAAAAAAAATAGAGCCCGAAAATTGATTTTTGGATAACAGGAGAATGCAAGGTAATATTTTGAGGCCATTGATGGAGGCCATGAATGAACCAGTGAAGATCCCGAGCTCATTATGCTCCAATTTAGCATAAAATTGGAATTATTGGCTTTTACAAATCGGTGTCTCGACGCTTGACAAAAGGTCGGATTGAGCCGAAATTGATATGGGGCAGTCATGGAGCAGGCACGGTGTTAAGTTTGGAGTTTTGGAGCCAAAATCCAAAGGATGTGGAGTCGGGGTGTGCAAGAAGGCCAAAAAGCACTATTCTGGGCCACGTTTTGGGAATTTTGAAAAGCTTGCAGTGGTTGAAAATGACCCTATAATTCAGAATCAAGAAAATTACTGAACTCAACATTTCATATTCTCAGTAAACCAGACATATTCCATTATACAAAGATTTCCCAGAAATGCACAGTTTGGGAAATAGTCATTTTTGGCCCAAAATTTGGAATTTTGGAAATATGTGAAAAGTGGAAAGTAGTCGAACCCAGAATTTTATAGAAGATGAATGGTGCATGGGAACAGATATCCGCAAGTTGCTGAGCATTCCTTGTTATATGGACTAACTTCGCCCGGTAGAAACGTTTTCGTGAATATTCATAGATTTTCTTCCACAGGTGGCTGAAGTTGGCATTCTAGACCAAAATACAACTGTGAAAATGTGCAGAATTGGGGTCAAAGTTGTCATTTTTGAAATAACGTAGTTTCCACACCCGAGGTCGGAATGGAGCACAGGGATAGGCATTGGAAAGCTTATCCAACAAGGAATAAGGGCACATAATCTGAATTTGGATGGGACCATCATACCTCATATATATTTAGAACCGAAAAGTGTCAGTGACTATTTTTGACATATTGTTGACAATATGGGCAATTTCCAGAATTGCATGAATGGGCAAAAGAAATGAATGCATAATAGCAATGTGAATTATTCCATGAGTTTGATTGTGTTAAATATTGATGTTTTATATTTCTATATGCATTCCTAATATGTCTAACAAATATTTTCATAATGCACAGTGCTTGCAGCTCATACGATCTAATAATTGTAGCAGAGGTAGCATACAAGAAAAATGGTGACGATAAATGATGCTCAAGATCCTTATGAGCATGAAGAAGACATCCTAGAAAAAAATGTGCATGAAGAGAATGCTGAGACTGAATCCAATGGGAGAAGGGAGCAGGTGACTCCTCAGAACTTGGTTGAAACCATGGTGAGCTTTAATGAAAGATTGATGAAGGTTCAAGAAGAACAACACCAACTAAATGCTGTTATCTTGCAATGTCTCACTGATATGAAACAGAGGATAAACCTTGGGTCCAACCCAAGAAATGTGGATGAAGAAGGAATAGATGCAAAGAGTCACTCTAGAGGCCATTCAAAGAAGAGGACTCCAAGCCCAAGGAAGAGTTCAGTGAGTAGAAATCATAGAACACCTTCCTCTAGATCCTCTTCCAGCAGATCATGCAAATCTAGAGGTTCTCAAAGAAGTCCAAGGCATGCACCTAAGAGATTTGATGGAAGAAAGAAGTTCAAGGGAATCCCACGGGGAGAATTTAGGAAGGCAAGGCCTCCCACCTTTGATGGAGAAGACAAGACTGGCCAAGAGGCAGAGGCATGGCTTCTTGGAATGAAGAAATATTTCAGAATTCAAGACTACTCAGGAAATGAGAAAGCCAGAATTTCCATTTACAATCTAAATGGCAGAGCTTCAATTTGGTGGGACAATCTCTTGCAAGTGAAAGAAATCAATGAGAGGAAGATCAGTTGGGAGAGATTCAAGAAGTACTTCAAGGAGAAATACCTTTCTGCTAGGTATTATGACAGTAAGAAAAAAGAGTTTAATGAACTCAAGTTGAAACAAAAATCTTTGGAAGAGCATGTCACCAAATTTTTGAAATTACTAAGGTATGTTGACTATATCAAAGATGAGAGAGTAAAAATCCAATGCTTTCTTGGGAGTCTACCTCAGAGTTTCGGAGATAGGATTGAATTTGTTAATCCACCAAGTCTTGATGAGGCCATTAGGATGGCAATACATTGCTACGAGCAGAATAAAGGAAAAATAGAGGTTAACAAAGCATGGAAAGGAAAGCCAAGAGGGAGGTTTGATCAAAAGAAGAGTGGCTTCAAGCGACCATTCAGAGGTCAGCCTAGAACCTTTCCATAGGGGCAGCAAGCAAGGAGTGGATTTAAACCAGCAGTAGCAGCAGAGAAAGCATCAAAGGGACCACTTTAGTGTTGGGGATGTGGAGAAAACCACATGCTGAAGGATTGTCCACATCGGAAGAATAATCCCCGAAGGTTGCACAACTTAAAGGGAGCAGCTACAGTGGAGGACATGGCAAGGGTAGCACCTCGAATTTATGCAACGTTGGACAATCATCAAGTAAACCATTAATCATCAGTGGTGGAAGTTGAAGGCAATATTTCTAAGCAATCTATTTCTGTTTTGATTGATCTAGGATCTACTCATAGTTATGTTTCTCCAGAAGTGGTTGAAGGTTGTTATCTTAGAAAAGTGAAGCACAATAAATCTTGGCTAGTTCAATTAGCCACAGGGACCAAGAGGAAAGTAAGTGAAGTAGTGGTGGAGTGCCCCATAGAATTGAATGGACTCCACACACATACAGATTTAAATGTGCTACCTTTAGGATCTTATGATGTCTTGATTGGCATGGATTGGTTGGAAAAACATAGAGTCAAATTGGACTGTTATGAGAAAGCACTTGAATGCATTGATGAAGAGGGAAGGCCAAGATTAGTAAGAGGAATTCCTAAGCAAGTTTCAGTAAGGAAGATTTCAGCCCTACAGTTGAAAAAGTTTTATAAGAAGGGTTGTCAATTATATGCAATTCATATGTCAGATCCATCCGAGGACAAGGGTCCAAGGATAGAAGATTTCTCATTATTGCAAGAATTCCAAGATGTATTTCTGGATGAGGTGCCGAGACTACCACCAAAGAGAGATATTGATTTTACCATCGATCTTTATCCAGGGGCAGTGCCGAATTCGAAAGCTCCTTATAGAATGAGTACACCAGAGTTGGTAGAATTGAAGATGCAACTGCAAGAATTAATGGACAATATGTATATCAGGCCTAGTGTGTCTCCTTGGGGAGCACCTGTTGGCCCGGTTTTGCAACCAGACTTAGTGCTATGGGCACCTGCTAACTAGTAGCAGCAGTTTCAATAGAATTAAACAAGAAACTAATCTAAACAAAACTAATCATGGATCTATGCAAGAATATAAGCAAATAATGGAAATATTTTTAAAAACAAGAACAAGAAAATATGAAAAAATAAATTTGTATTTAAAAATGGGGCAAGCTAATGCTTGCAATAGTAATACCTTCAATTGTGAAGGCTGATGTAGAGCAACTCCCAAGATAAGTAGCTTCAAGCTCCAAGAGGTCTCCTTCTCCAAGGTTGCTTATAATGGCCAAAATGCTCAAGGGAGATTTCGGCAGCATGAGGATGAGATAATGGATGGATGTGAAATGAGGAGCCCCTACCACCTTTTTATAAGTTTTGGTGGTGGGGAATACCATTTGTGGTTTTGTGGAAACCAAATGGTATTGACCAACATGGTTTAGGTACTTTTCCCTCCTTTTTCCTTTTTTGAATAAAATTAATATTTTAATTCCCTTTCTAATATTTTTGGGAATTTGGACCCTTTTTTAGGGTTTTTTATGCTTTTCAGGAAAAATAATCTTTTTGAGTGGGAAAAAGGGGTGTACTAAGGTCTTTTGGTGACCTTTTGTTGGTTTCAGAGGCTCAGATGGTGGAAAAGTGGACAAATGGCTCATGTGAATAAGGGAATGACCTAGTGAGCACTTTTTAGGTGTTAACAGATTCCCCCTGATGTGTGAGGGCAGGAGCTCATCGTATGGCCGATAGACATCATAGTTCTTTTGTCTTTTTTGGTGTTTAGGGAGAGAAGAGACCAGTTGGAGACTGGAGACACGGCCCTTGGAAGCTGCAAAAACAAAAAATATTACATGGCCTCAATATGAATGAGGTATAATCTCTGATAATGGACGAGGCGGGCATTCCCATGCTCGTATCAAGACATATACATAACAATTAGTCCCAAGAAGGGGGATCTAATACATAAAGAATCTACTGGTACATCATAATGGTCCAGGGGGGACATTATTTTGGGATATACTCCTGATCATAACTGATCTCAATAACTGATACACTGGGTTAACTGATGAACTGTTGGAACTGAAGGTGTCCAACATCTGTAGGGACGTAATGACTGTGAGCCATCTCTGGGAAGTATCTGTAACTGTATACTCGAGGGAGTATAAAACTGGGGTACATCTGAATACTGTCGCCATAACGCAACCCGGATATCTATAGGAACAGTGTAACTGGTTGTATCCATAGGTAGACTCTCAAATGTGGAGGAGTCAGAAGGTATCCGGGGTCTTCGACTAATAAGTGAACGAACCGATGCCCTGTGCGAGTCTCAACGATGCGATCAAGGTGTTGAAGTCGAGTATGCGAGAAACAGCCATTTGGAGAGGCACTGAGGACTCTTCTCGAAACGATTCGTAGGCACTCATCATAAATGGTGATGAGTCCAAGACACAGGGACCTCTAGGTCTATCCTCTAGAATAAATTTTTGGTTGTCGTCGACAGAGAGAGACCATCAACTAACAAGGCAATGATGTTTCCTTTATAGGAGCGCGAGGCGTATAACTGAAGTGTGGTAGTACTGATGGTATGACTGACATACTTGTGGGGATGGGAAGTAACTGGGGTCATATAGTGGGTAGACTCGAACTTCCTTTGTTCAGAGCATGATGATATGGTTGACCTGGCAGCGTAGGGAACTGACTTGTAGGTGAGGGGATCATTGCTTTGATTGACTGAATGGTATATATTGACTCTGGGGGGGGAGGACGAGCTGATAGGTGCTGTCGAGGGATTTTCAAGGTGACGTACTGCAGAATACTCTGAACAAAGGCGACCAATCATGGGGAAGCTGTCATATGAGTAGATGTGATCTGTCGTGGTGCCAAGAGGCACCATTGGGTCCTTCTTCGTAGTTTTAATGAGCTCCAAAAAGGGATAAAAGTGTGCTCTGAGATGGTACTATCCTGTGGATTTGTGAGCCCAGGACTGTTCGTGCTCATTGGTGCTTTCATTTTTAAGGAGTCTGAAAGTGATAAGAAGACTCTGCAGTGGTTATGACTACTGTCCTGTTTGTTTTACGAGCCCAGGATGGTGATTGCTCGTGGTCGCTTTCATGTTTAGAGAGTCTGAAAGCGGTAAGGGGACTCCATCGGTGTTTCTTTTTCGTAAGTTTAGTCTCCAAGGCCCGAAAAAGCATAAAATGATGCGGATGGAGAACTCTTCTAGCCGATGTGACTAGAGTATACCTTTTTCGTAATTAGTCTACGAGGTCCGGAAAAAGGGGTAAACTTATACCAGGTAGACGCCCTTTCAGATACGTTTTAGCGAGCATGAAAGGAAGCAAGATTGCTCGGCGATCTTTTCATTGTTTTAGGAGTCAGAAAAGAGCTTAACGGAAACTCCCTAAGTTCCTTTTTCGTAAAAGAGATTGCTCGGCCTGAAAAAGGGGTAAAATTTATACCGAACAAAAATGGATAGATGGGAGCGAGAAAAGGTCTCAAGCGTTATCATGTGTGTGGGATACTGGATCCGGTGACATAAAGATTGTCACAAAGGGGGCTGCGGCCGTTGTGGCATGCAAACCGAGGCAATGAGAGGGCATTTTGAAAAAATGGCCGAAAAGTATGGGCGCTGAGAGCAAGAAATGATCTTAAGCATCATCACGAGCGCGGAAAACTAAATTCGACGATATAAAGACTGTCAAAAATGGAGAACGACGGATGTGGCATGCAAACGGAGGTGACGAGGGGGGCATGGGAAAAAATGCCCAAACAATCTAGGTGTGGGAGTGAGAAATGATCTCAAGCATCATCACGAGCGTGGAAAACTGAATCCGGCGATATAAAGCACGTCAAAAACGGAGAACGGCCGATGTGGCACGCAAACCGAGGTGACGAGGGGGGCATGGGAAAAAATGCCAAAAAATCTAGGGGTGAGAGCGAGAAATGATCTCAAGCATCATCACGAGCGCGGAAAACTGAATCCGACGATATAAGGCATGCCAAAAATGGACAACGGCCGATATGGCACGCAAATTGAGGCGACGGGGGCACCCAAAAAATGGTCCCAAAAATGGAGCTGGTGAAACTTGGAAAAGGAAAGAACTGTCATGAATTTCTCGCTGCGCTGATTCCAATGGTACCAACGGTTTGAGAAACGGACGTCGTATGAAACCGGAATGGCGGTTGGAAAAATGGTGGAATTTCTATAAATAGGGCGTGGGGCCCATATGACGTGTCATTGTTACGTGCGAGTTTGGCAGAGCAGTCAGAGCTATTTCTTGATTTCCGGGATATTTCACCGTTGGTTTTCGATTCTGCAAGTTTCAAGTAACTCTATTTTCTTTAGCCTTTTCAATTATGTCTTTTTTGTTTGGTGGCGGGCCCCCGAAGGCCGTGAAATTCCACGTTGACCTTCCAACGTGGAATATCGCGGGTTTCGGGTCTCTTCCCGCGATGAACCGCGTGGGTTTTAGGCTGACAGTCGCGATGTTCATCGCGACTGTGAGGATGGAACCCGCGATGTTCATCGCGAGTTCATGGGAGATAGTCGCGATGTTCATCGCGACTGTCTGGCAAAAATCCGCGATGTTCATCGCGGGTTTTTAACTGGAGGCCGCGATGATTATCGCGAGTTTTAGCATGGAGGCCACGATGGTCATCACGGCTTTTGGCATGGAGGCCGCGATGGTCATCGAGGCTTTTGGTGGAAAAGCCGCGATGGGATTTTTTCAAAAAATTTTGTGCTAGGGCTAAAAATTTCTTTTGTTTTCTGGCAGGGTGTTGAGGAGACCATTGTCCTCCTGGCGAGAGCGGGAGATCGATGATGATCTGATGGAGAAGATTCAGACTGATCCGGGGGTACGATAGACTCTGGCTATGAGCGGACTTCTAAAGTTCGCTCAGATCCCACCTATTCGTTCAGTGAGATGGCTCCTGAACAATCTGGTGAGTTGGTGGGTGTCGGCGGAGGGTGCTTTCATTATTGGGGGTGAGAGGTTAGATATCACCCTCACAGATGTCTATTTTCTGACTGGGTTGCCTCGTTTGGGGAAGGTGGGCGATCTCTTGCCGAGGATCCCGTCGGGTGTAGATATGGAGGACTTGTTACAGACCTTCTGTGTTGGTGATGCTGTTTTGCAGAACAGCTCTATCAGTCTGCGATCCCTACGTGAGTGGGATATGCGAGCTGTTGGGGCATGTGTTCTGCGGATATTGGGTGCTGCCGCGCCACATCGTTTGTCTGGGGGACAAACGATGTTGGTGGATTCTGTTCTTCGGGGGACTTACTATGCCTGGGGGCAGATGTTTTTAGCTAGCGTCCGGAGAGATCTGGACAAGGCCAGTCGAGAGGGAGGAGAGTTTTGTTATGCCTCCTTTCTATGCTGTTTTTTTTTTGAGCGGTTGCCGACCTTACGACCGCGGGTACCCATTCGTGCTAGTCTGGTGAGTGAGCCTCGCATGATGCGGTGGGGGCAGATGATGCCTCGTGGTGGCGGTGGTGTCCGTAGTTTCTTTACGAAGGATTTTTATGAGCAGTGGGAGCAGATGCCCCTGCTGATTGAGGACTACCCCTATGCCGGCATGGACTATCGAGGCGACCCAGAGATGCCTCGTGCCCCAGGACAGGCCTGGAGTTTAGACGGTATGTTTTGTGTTTTATTTTATACTATATCATGTGTTGTTTGATTTATCATCGATGATTATAGTTGGATAGTATATGATGGCTTACTTGCTTTGTGCAGATGTGGGTCCAGTGCCACCGGCCGACTACGTGGCTCGTCAGGGGCGGGCAATGGTGGTCGCTCATCCACCTGCAGCGGTACCACCTCCGCGTGGTGGAGGATTTGCGGCTCGTGGGCGAGGGGTTGGCCCTCGAGATGACGCCATAGAGGGTGTCAGACAGACCTTCGACAGGATCCTAGCTAGACTCCCCGAGGATGGTTGGAGATACCTGGATCGGGATATTTTGGAGGGTTGCTTCGGTGCACCGCCTGAGTGGCGGTCGCTCTTGTTGAGGACAGCGGTCTTTGTGGCAGAGCACAGGGGTGGTGCTCGGGATGTCCCGGCAGGGCCGGCTGAGATGAGGATACGTCTGTGGGATGATCCAGCGGGGGCCGGCAGAGCGGAGAGTTCGGGCTCGCCATGACCCAGCGGGGCCAGCGGAGGAGGAGCCGGAGGAGCCTAGGGATCCTGATGAGTAGATGATATTGTATCTACCCCCAAATGCTGATGAGCATATGGGGAAGCATTTTTGTACGACTGATGTATTTTGTATATCGGGTGCTGAGGGCACCTATGACATGTTGACTGTTATGGTTTATATATATGTGTGTATATATATTTGGATATATTGTCGTGTATGCACGTGGATGCAGATTTTGTCTTTTGTATATGCCCGTGGAGGCACATGTTTATGCACATGGATGTCGTATTTTGTTATTTGTATATGCCCGTGGAGGCACATGTTATGCACGTGGATGCATTTTGTTTATGGATATGCCCGTGGAGGCACATGTTATGCACGTGGATGCATTTTGTTTATGACATGATGTGATTGGTGTGACAGTCAAGGACATTGTTTTCCATATGGTCTGCTACACTATTGAGGTGTCTTGGGACATGTGTGAACGAAATGGATTCAAACTGTCTAACCATTTGTTTAGTGCGCAGGAATTTTCTGAAAAGACAAGGATCGCGTACCTGGTAATCATTGTTGAGCTGGGAAACCAGGAGCTGTGAGTCCAAGAAAACGTTGAGGTGACGGATGCTCATTTGGAGAGCTGCGGCCAGGAGACCGGTCACGGCATCGTATTCAGCTTGGTTATTGGTGGCGGCACCTAAACATATTCCGTCAATGTGAATTAACTCATGTGAAGGGGAGTATATTACCCAAGCTACGGAGGCGAGATTGGGAGACCAACGGCTTGCACCATCAGCGAAACTGATATAGCAGAGTGGAAGAGGATCCATCTGTGGTCATGCAGAGAAAAACAAATATTTAGGTTTTTTGAATTTTTTGTGAGAAAAAGAAAGGAAGCTTATACTAGAATGGACGGTGGTGTCCATCAGATTCTCTATGGGTAAAATCGTTTAAGGTACAACCCGTTGCGTGGGTTGCATAGGGGATTTCCTTCTGAATCGGTCAGAATGTATGCCCCTTGCCCGAGGCAAGTGTGTACGATGTAGGGGCCTTGCCACATAGATACAAATTTTCCCTTTCCGGTTTTGTCATGGGCTTGATCGTAAGCGAGGACAAGGTCTCCCTCAGAAAAGGTTCTAGGGTGGACGTGTTTGTCGTAACTTAGTTTTCATCATTGTTTGGATGCTTCCATGTTTTAAATAGCTATGCGCCGATCTTCATCGGCCTGCTCTAGGAGTAGTAAACGTTGCTCAATCGGGGAAGTGTCTGGTAGGAGTTCAACGGCGATATGTAAGGCTGGAATCTGACACTCGATAGGGAGGACGGATTCGACACCGTGAACTAAATGGAAAGCGGTAAAACCGGGTGGCGGTTTTGGTTGAGGTGCGGTAAGCCCATAGTGCCGGGAAAAGCATGTGGTGCCAATTGGATTTGTGTTTGTCTACAGTGCGTTGGAGAATGGTCTTCAAAATTTTATTGATCGCTTCGACTTGGCCGTTTCCTTGGGGATAGTAGGCGGAAGAGAAATGGTGGTCAAATTTCAACATGGTTGATAATTCTTTCCATACGACATCTTTGAAGTGAGAGCCGTGGTCAGATACTAGTTGCTTCGGCACTCCGAAACGAGTGATAACATGGTTGAAGAAAAACCGTGTTGTAGTGTCGGCCTTGCAATTGTAAGTCGGCATGGCTTCCGCCCACTTGGTGAAATAATCTACGGCCACAACGATGTGTTTGTGACCGCCAGCTGACGTGGGGTTGCAGTCAAGGAAGTCAAAGGCCCATTTGCAGAATGGTCCAACAGTGACGACTGGATGAAGGGGGGTGGGGGGGGTTCTTTCTTTGGGGGCAAAGAGTTGGCAGTTCTAGCAATGCTTGACTGCGGTGATACAATCAGTAAACATTGATGGCCAAAAATAACCTGCCCGAATGATCTTCTGGGCGGTGGCCATGCCGGAGAAATGGCCTCTGCAGGCACCGCTATGACAATCATTGAGGACTTATTCTGCCTCACTATGGGATAGGCAGCGGCGTAGGATGGTATCAACACCGCATCGGTAAAGTACATCCCCTAACAAGAGGTATCGGGGGGCATGGTGTCGTATGCGACGGCGTCTGTCACGATCGATGTTTGGTCGAAATTTTTGCGTGCGGAGGTAAACCAAAATGTCTCCGTACCATGGGTCGTCAGACGAAATGATGAAGATTTGTTCGTCAATCAGATCCGTTTGGATAGCAGGTGATGACGAAGAGGACGGGAGGTCGGTGATGAGGTGAGCAAGCGCGAGGGTTTTGGTGCTTTTAGGAGTTCTGAAAGTAAGGTCATATTCCTGGAGGATAATGACCCATTTAGCAACACGACCTTGTAGGAGCCGCCGGGTTAGGAGATAGACCATAGGGTTGGAATCGGCCACAACCGTGGTATGACTGAGTAGGATGTAGTGCCGCAATTTTTGTACGGAAAAGACTACAGCTAGGGCTAATCTTTCCTCGTATGGGTAACGTAGGGGTGGGCCAGACAAGGTCTGGCTGACGTAATAGATCACATGCTCTTGGTGAGAGGCATCTTCTTGGACCAAGACTCCGGACACGGCATGTTAAGATGCCGAGACATAAAGGGTGAAGTTCTTAGAGAAATATGGAGGGGATATCAAGGGGGCTTGTGTGAGAGCTTTCTTGAGGGCTTCGAATGCCGTGTCTGCTTGTTCATCCCAAACAAAGGGTATGTGGGTACGAAGTAAGCGCAAGAATCCGTGGACTTTGGTGGCGTAATCAGGAACGAAGCGCCTAAGAAAATTGGATCGCCCTTGTAGACTCTGGAGCTGCGGAAGCGTGCAAGGAGGGGGAAGTTCTAAGATGGCTTTGACTTTTAGGGGATCAACAGTAATTCCATCTTGGGAAACAATGAAACCCAACAACCGGCCTGCCGGAACGCAAAAGACACACTTGTGTGGGTTCAAGCGGATTTTATATTTGCGACAACGCAGGAAAACTTGCCGGAGGTCGTTAAGGTGGTCTGATCGTTTTCGGGAACGAGTTGTAAGGTCATCAAGATAGACTCGCAGGATATGGACCAAGTCATGAAAACAATAGGTCATAGCTCATTGGAAAGTGGCACCATCATTTTTAAGGCCGAATGGCATGACGCGATAGGCAAAGGTGCCCCATGGGGTGGTGAAGGAAGTCTTGTACTGATCCTCCTTGCGGATGTGAATCTGGTTGTATCCGGAAAACCCGTCCATGAAAAATAGGACTTCATCGCCCACACACTCATCAATGAGTTGGTCAATGAATGGCGTGGGGAAATTGTCTTTTGGACAAGCGTGGTTTAAATCACGGAAGTCAGTGCATACTCTAAGGGTGCCTTTCTTTTTGTTTACGAGAACGGGGTTCGACACCCAGGTGGTGTACGGAATAGGATAAATGAATCCTGCGTTGCGAAGTTTCTCGACCTCAGCTTTAACAGCGGGGAGTTTGGAAGGATGAATGGGTCGCTGTTTTTGACGAAGAGGGGGTACCTCAGGCCATGTATCAATGTGGTGCTCTATAATGGCGGGGTCAAGACCAGGCATTTCGGTATAGGACCAGGCGAAAACATCCCAGAATTCTTGAAAAAGCTTTTTGTACGCCTGAGTTTCTGCTTGAGTGCAAGATGCGCCCAGCGAGATGAGATCAGGTTTCCCCGGTGTTGTGGAAATATCTATTTGTATAATGGGAGAAATGTTGGACATGTTCCCTTCTTCGAAGGCATCCGGTGCTGGGATGGGGTCCTTTAACCAATCGACCTTAGTGGGTATGAAGTCTTTTGATTCGACCGATAGCTGGTTGGACGCGGTGGATGTGGATGCTTCCAGGAGGAAGTACGAGCGATGATGCATATCATCCCAAGGGTAGTCGGGTTCAGCAAGTGTCTCCAAAATTTGCTCATCAGTATTGAAGTAGTCAAACCATAAATCAAGGGGTTCTGGTTTGAAAGTTGTTGAAATCATATAGATGGTATTGACTTCTTCCGACGAGGATGATGGCGGGGGGTAGATCTCCTCGATGAGGGGAGGAGATATCTCCAAATCGACGTTGTTTAACTCGTACAATGCTGCTCTATAGTCTGGGAGATCAGGACAATGGTGAGAGTAGTGGCCGTACACACTACATATGGCACAAGGATGGTTGGTGCGTAGTGATCTATCGCGAGGCTGAGGAGGTGGCTCTAGTCTAACTACTGGGATGCTGATGTCATCGTCTAACATATTCATATGCTCCTGGAGCGTCGGTAACTGTGGGCATTGATGAGTTGGATGGCCTATCTCATTGCACAACGAGCATTTAGGAGGAGCTCGAAACATGGGTGGGGGTTTGACTGCCTTAGGAGGTGGTATAGCAGTGTACGGTTGTGGACATCTGCCCCCAGTGGGCTTGACGAGAGGAGGAGGATTCGTTGACAATGAAGGTATTGTGACACCAGGAGGAGGTTTCGTTGACGCCAAAGGGATTGTGACACCAGGAGGAGGTTGCGTAGTGGTAACAATAGGTTGTACCGGTTGGAGGATGACGTTTGGTGTCGGAGGTGGAACGGGAGAGGGAATGTACCACACGGGTAATCCCAAGGTTAAACCGGGGAGACTAAGGGTAGCCATAACCGGGGAACTTACCATGCCCGAGGGAGGGAATAGGAAGGGGATAGTGTGAATAGTTGTAACGCCAATGTGACTAGGTACCAATGGTGGTTTAGGAAACAAAGGCGGTTGATTGTTGGATGTTTGTAGATTGTGGGAAAGAGTACATAGGTCAGATATGGCGGTCACGGCTAGCGGAGGTGGAATAGATTGAAAGGTTGAGGTCATTGGCGTATCTGAGTAAAGTCCAGGTCCCACAGAAGAAACAAAGGAAGTGGTTGCACTAGAAACGGGTTGTTCAACCATGGGGAGAACATTTTCGGGTGCTGCAGGGGCATTGGGATCATAGTAGGTGAGTTGGTCGATTTTGACCATGTGTCCCTCATGGGGGAACATCATGGTACGAAAAACGGATGAGGCAACTGCTTTCATGGCGTACATGTAGCTGCGGCCGAGTAAGAGGCTATAGTCGAGTTGGGCATTAATGACCTCTATATCGATGAGCACAGTTTTACCACCCAACTGGACGGGGACATTGGGTAGTAGACCTTGGGGTTGTGCTGACCGGCCGTCGTAGGCCCGCAATGGAGTGGTGGATTGCTGGAGAGTAGGGGATCCCAACTTTTTCCAAACGAATGTGGACATGACGCATGTAGAGGCACCCTCATCGATGATACATCGATGGATGACAAGATTCCGAATGGAAACGGAAACTTGGACTGCTATGGTGGAAGGAAGACGTGGTTCGGACTGGTCCAAATCAAAGGTCATCAATTTCGAATCATTTGGGTCAATCGCCCCAATGGCGGAAAGTAAAGTCTTGCGCTGCGTAGGACAGTTTTTCAAGACTTCTAACGCAGACATCGCTGCGGGAGACTGAGCTAAGTCATCGACGATGTTGTAATTTGACGCAACTCGTGCATTGGGGTTGTTGTTGATACGACGAAGTGGGAAGCAAGGTGCTTTAGAGGCGCCATCGAGTGGAAGCGGGGGTATGCGTAACGTCTGATCTGTGGGATGAGCGTTAGTATCTTTATCGGCGGGGGTGGCTTCGGAGGTAGAGCCATACTGGTTCCGACGGGTTTGGATGTTGACATCGGCAATTGACATCATCAACAAGTGGTGTGTACCTGAATCAAACATTTGTTGATCAGGGGTGGCGTAAGTGATTTGTTGTGGTGACACGTTGCCCTGTGGGGGAGCTAATGGCTGAGTTTTCACCACTGCCTGTGTTGGAAAAGGGTTTTGTAACACCAAAGGTTGATGTTGTGGTGGTGGAGGGTTGGGTGGTGGCTGAGGAGCCGCTTGTCCTTGACGATGGGCATCGTCAGTCCAGAGTTGTCGAGCTCGCTCCAAATGTGGGAAAGCGTGTGTATAGTGGCCATAGACCCCGCAAATAAAACAAGGATGGTTTGTTCGCAAACTAGGGTTTTTGGCTTGCTTGGGCGGCCGATCAGGGTTCTGATGAGCAGGTGCCGCGTTATTATTTTGTGGAGGATGGGGAGGTTGTGGACCTTGGTTATTGTGTTGGTTATTGCCGCGGTTACGTCCTCTTCCACGGTTTTGTTGACCACCCTGGTTGCGTTGGTTATTTTGGTATTGGGGGTGATTTTGTTGTGCATATACCTGCCCTTGAGCATTAGGGGTATTTTTGGGAGCCGCAAGTGCGGGGAGCAGTTTGTGGTGGATAATATGCTGTTGGAGCTGGAGGTGGTCCAACTGCCTGTTGGGGTTGTTGGTACCCCTGAGCTGTTGGAGGTGTGAGATTAGCTGGTGCAGCTGGCTATGGGTAATGCATCTGTTGTTGTGGGAACTGAATGGGGTTCTGTGTGGCAGGTTGATTATAGTATGTAGGAGGTACATATGCCAATGGCGCTTTCCCATAGCAATGTTGTGGACAAGAGGGTCCATGAGTGTGATGGGTCTGGTTTGTAGGAGCGTAAGAAGTTGTCGCTCCGGAATTGGATGTAGCCCTAGAAAGGTCTGGGGTGTGTATGGTGCTTACCATGCTGAAAGGTTTAGCTTGCGGTGTGATTTGGCCAATAATGCCATCAGCGGCATGTGATGCCCCCGGTGCGTCACCACGTGAAGAGTCGCCTCGTGGGGCGTCTGGTATGATTGTGTATAGATAACCCGACTGGGCGTAAATGAGATCAAACTGTTGGGCTTTGAGGATGGCCTCTTCTTCAGACTGGGGTCTTTCGGATGCCACATCCTTCGCAATGAGAGGGAGAAGGGATTTTAGAAACCAATCTAAGAAGATACGGTCGTCTAACTTGATTTTGCAGAGACTTCGGCATCGATGCCACTCATGAATGTGGTCAGTGATGTGGGTGGCCGTGGTTTGTCTGCAAGACAGTAGGATCTCGACGCCCGCATCATAGCGGACAGGTAACTGAAAGAACTGCAGGAAGGTCGAGGCAAGGGAGGTAAAGGTGGCATGCGTCCCATGGGGCTGCTCGATATAGCACTTGGCTCCAGAGCTAGTGAAGGTGCGCTGTAATAGACGGAGGCGGACAGAGTCGTCCACTATGGAGTTGGAGGAACACCATAGATGGAAGGACATGATATGGTTTTGGGGGTCCTCACCTACCTTACCCTCAAACTTAGGGATGTCGGAGGGGAGTTTGGTGGGCATGTGAGGCCACGCAGGATCGTGTCTGATAGGGTCATTAGTGAGCCTGGCTAAATCTGGCAAGTTCAGACTCGCCATATACGGTAAGCTCGCAGATGTAGTGACTGGAACTGGGACATGCCTAGTCATGGTTGTATGATGTAGGGGTCCAGTAGCGCCTAAAGGTATGCTAGGTATCAAAGGTATATGTCCTCCAATAGGTGTGGTCTTATAAGGGCCAGCGCTTCCAAGTGCAACATGGGTTGCACTTGGGTTAGGAATAGTAGTGGCGATTCCTGGAATCTGGGTTGTGGGAATCAGAGGGGGTGTGACCCCTATGTTGGGCATACCCATAACAAGTGGTGGCCCCGTGTTGGGAATTCCTATAATAGGAGGTGGCTCTAGTGTAACTACTGGGATGCTGATGTCATCGTCTAATTGTCTCCTTCTCCAAGGTTGCCTATAATGGCCAAAATGCTCAAGGGAGATTTCGGCAGCATGAGGATGAGATAATGGATGGATCTGAAATGAGGAGCCCCTACCACCTTTTTATAGGTTTTGGTGGTGGGGAATACCATTTGTGGTTTTGTGGAAACCAAATGGTATTGACCAACATGGTTTAGGTACTTTTCCCTCCTTTTTCCTTTTTTGAATAAAATTAATATTTTAATTCCTTTTTTAATATTTTTGGGAATTTGGACCCTTTTTGAGGGTTTTTTATGCTTTTCAGGAAAAATAATCTTTTTGAGTGGGAAAAAGGGGTGTACTAAGGTCTTTTGGTGACCTTTTGTTGGTTTCATAGGCTCAGATGGTGGAAAAGTGGACAAATGGGTCATGTGAATAAGGGAATGAGCTAGTGAGCACTTTTTACGTGTTAACAGCACCGGTATTATTTGTCAAAAATAAAGATGGGACTTTAATACTCTGTATTGATTACACGCAGCTCAATAAAGTGACAGTCAAGAACAAGTATCCATTGCCAAGAATTGATGACTTGTTTGATCAAATGAAGGAAGCTAAAGTGTTTTCAAAGATTTAACCGGGGTCCGGCTACCATCAAGTGAGAATTAAAGAATAAGACATTCACAAGACGGCTTTCAGAACTAGATATGGTCATTATGAGTTCATTGTGGTGCCATTTGGCCTTACCAATGCACCTGCTACATTCATGTGTCTCATGAATAGTGTCTTTAGCAAATATTTGGATAAATTTGTGATTGTGTTCTTGGATGACATTCTTGTCTATTCAATAAATGAAGAAGAACATGAAGAACATCTAAGAATGGTGTTGCAAGTCCTTAGAGAGCATCATTTGTATGCCAAGTTAAGCAAGTGTGAGTTTTACCAAAAGAGGATTCAATATTTAGGTCATGTCATTTTTTAAGAAGGAATTGCAATGGATCCGGAGAAGATTAATTCCATTATGGATTGGTCTACTCCAAAGAATGTTTCAGATGTTAGATCTTTCATGGGTCTTGTTGGTTACTACAGAAGGTTCATTGAAGGATTCTCCAAGATAGCTCACCCAATTACTTCATTGCAGAGAAATAACATCAAGTTTATATGGTTTGAAAAATGTGAGAAAAGTTTTCAGAAGTTAAAGGAGTTACTTACTAGCGCTCCTGTTTTGAAGATAGCAGATCCAAAGAAAGATTTTGTAGTGTGCATAGATGTTTGCATTGAAGGAATGGTTGGAGTTCTCAAGCAAGAAGGAATTGTGATTTGCTATGAGTTAAGGAAATTAAAGGAGCATGAAAAGAACTATGCCACACATGATTTGGAATTAGCAGCCATAGTGCATGCTCTTAAGATGTGGAGACATTATTTGATGGGAAGAAGATTCGAGCTTAGAACAGACCACATGAGCTTGAAGTACTTGTTTGACCAGCTAAACTTGAATGCTAGGAAAGCTAGATAGATGGAGTTTCTTTGTGAATTTGATTTTGAAATTAATCATGTAAAAGGGAAAGATAACAAGGTTGTAGATGCTCTCAGCAGAAAATTTCATGTTGCAGCATTAAGTGTGTGTAAATTAGATTTGAAGACAAGAGTTCTTGAAGCACAAAACAGTGATGAAGCTTGTCTTCAAATTAAAGAAAAGTTGCAGCAGGGTAATGTGGATGAAAAGTGTGCGGGATATCAGCTTGGTGAAGACGATATCCTCATCTACAAAGATAGATTGTACATTCCAAGTAGTGCAGATTTGAAGAAGCTAGTGATGGATGAAATTCATCAAATGCCATACTCTGGACACCAAGGATATCAGAAGACTATAACAATAGAAAGAAAGCAATACTTTTGGCATGGTATGAAGAAGGACATAGCTGAGTACATTTCTAGGTGTCGGAAGTGCCAGCAAGTCAAGGCAGAACACCAACATCCAGCAGGATTGTTGCATCCCTTACCCATTCCGGAATGGAAGTGGAAAGTGATCTCTATGGATTTTATAACAGATCTATCCATGACAGTGAAGAAGCATGATTCAATCATGGTTGTGGTGGACAAGCTATCAAAGGTAGCTCACTTTATTCCAGTCAAGTCCACTCACAAGGCTAATGACATTGCAAACATCTTCATGAGAGAGATATTCAAGTTGCATGGATTTCCTAAGGCAATAATTTCTGATCGCGATACAAAGTTCACTTCCAATTTTTGAAAGGGATTATTTCAGGAATTGGGAGCTAAATTGAATTTCAGTACATCATATCATCCTCAAACAGATGGCCAAACTGAGAGGGTGAATCAGGTTCTTGAAGACATGCTGAGAATGTATGTGATGGATAAACCATCCAAATGGGAAGATTTCCTACACTTGATAGAATTTGCATACAATAATGGACATCATGCATCCTTGGGAATGAGTCCATTTGAAGCATTGTATGGCAAGGGATGTAGGACTCCAGTGAATTGAGACAACCCGGTGAACAGGGTAGTACTTGGACCAGATATGATCAAGGAAATGGAACAGGAAGTTGCTAAGATCAGACAGAATTTAAAGGAAGCTCAGGACAGGAAAAAGAGTTATGCAGATTTGAAAAAAATGCATAAGGAATTTCAGATTGGGGATCATGTTTATTTGAGAGTGAAACCAAGGAAGAGTTCCCTCAAGTTAGGGAGCTGTGCCAAGTTGTCACCAAGATATTGTGGGCCATTTGAAGTCCTATATAGGATAGGCCTAGTTGCATATAGACTTGCATTGCTTGCTAACATAAGAGCTCATAATGTTTTCCATGTATCTTTGCTTAAGAAGTATGTACATGATCCTAATCATATGATTGATTGGAATGTGATACATGTGGAACTCGAGAGAGAGTTCTAAGTAAAGACTATGCGCATCCTCGACAAGAAGGTCACTTTGCTCTGGAACAGAGCCATCATGCAGCTAAAGGTCCAATGGGAGCACCTTAGTCCTGATGAGGCTACATGGGAGCTGAAGGATGCCATGAGAGAGACATTCCCATTTTTGTTCAGTTTTGAGAACACCGAGGATGGTGTTGTTCTAAGGGGGAGGGGAATGTAATACCCCAATTTTGACCCTTATGAAATATTGGCTTCTAATGTAAATATTGTATACATGAGTTGTATGTTTTCCTAGAGTGGAGCTCAAGGCCAAGGCCCCGCTAGTGTATGTTTGGATTTTATTTAAAACAAGCAAGTATTTGATATTTTGATACCCATGTGCTATTAAGCCATGGAATATTGTAAATTGATGTAAATGTTAATATTTCAATAAAATACCAAAACTGGCTATGGAAGAAACCAATGAGAAGGAGCCATGTGTATCCACTAGGGAGTGGTGAGGGGGTTGTGGGGATGAACCATATGCTTCCAAATGTCATTGTGAGAACCCATTTGACTTTCCTTGATGACATTTATTTCTGTTGTAAGGAAGTAGTTGAAAATTTCAGTCCATGGTTTCGATGGAGCATGGGCAGCCCATAAATTCATATTTGCAGGTATGGGCTCTATCTTCTTGTACCACAAGTCACTCTACCTCATGGGAGTTTCTTCTTCATCATCCCCATTCCATTGTGGAAGAGACCAACATCATTTTCTATCCAAAAAAATGAATTCCAAGAGTGAGCAAAAACCAAAAATCGCAACTTTGAAAGAACCCATGTTTTGAAGAGCCAAAACGCCCAGATTTGGTATTTGACAATAAAATCCAATGGGGGATCCAAAGATATGAACCTTGGGGCGAATTTGAGAGGATTAGATACCCTGAAATCCATTGGAAAACCCAGTTTTTATAGCCCAGAAAACCAGTGATGAGATTGAGTTATTTGATGAACAGAATTGTGAGAAATCCAATTGTGGATGACTGAGCAAAGGTTGGGTTTGCTTGATAAACCCAGTGAAGGCTAGAATCTCAAGAATTAGAAGTTGGAACTTTCTATACCCATCCTGAAGAGCACTGGAGGGAAGGGACGCCTGAGGGACTGTGCAGCAGAGAAGGGGACCTTCCTTATGTTGGGTGTGGTAGGTAATGTGGGTGCCTTGACTATTGAATTCATTTGAGATGCCTGTAGCTCTGTGGTTGAGCTCACTGGCTTAGGATTGCCCTCCTTTGTCTTTCATATGCTTGACAAACCCAATTGTGTGTTGGTTTAACATAGTTGTTGAGTGAAACCATGGCTGTGAGTGAGCCCAACTAGTTCCTCCTTAGTGGATACACAACCCAGCTCAGGGGTGATCTCTCAGCTGAAAGAATACAAGCTGGACAGAGATCTATGGTTGAGTGGAATGTTGCTCTCACATAGCCAGTTGTTTGGATAGCTTCATCTTCAAGATAAGTGTTATCTGTGTTATAAATTATATGCATTTTGTGTTATGTAATGGGTTAATTCGGAATGATAATTATTCATGTTAATGAAATTGATATGAAGTCTGTGCATAGCATGAGAATGGGATGGATTCCTTCCCTGTTGATGCATCATTTGTTTGAGATAAATATATTGATGTATGTCTGTTGTGTGTGTGCAATTATGTATTTTACTTCCGCTGTGTAATTTAATTGTGCATTTTATTTAAATGGCAAAAATTTTACCATTATGGCTTTGGGGAAGAATTAGACACCCCATGTTACAGTCATGTTCCCTCCCTTGCATTGGATATATGGAAGGGGACGTGACACCTGTAGTGTCCAAATACTGCCACCATCCTGGAACTATGGAGGGACTTGATTCCAATCATGGAGTGTTTGGTGGAGTGTGTCATGTACTCTAGCGTGTATTTTTCCATGTTTTGTGCAAATAAAGAAGCCTTGTCCCATTCCTTCCTCTAATGAGCATTGAGAAGTAATAGGGGATGGAAGTGCAACTAGAATCTCGTAAGGTTTCTAGACTTGGAATCCATAGCATACTTTAAAAGGAGAATTTCTTCTTGAGATATGTGTAGTTCTTTTGTAACTATGTTGCAAAATGTAGTTATTCCATTGCGTGCTTTGCTCGTGATTTATGTGGAGAGCAGGGACTAGAGTTCTATTAACAATCTCAATTTGATCATCAATTTGATGGTGGAATAATGTAATGAACCTCAACTCATACCCTAAGAGATTACACAAGGAACACAAAAATTTGTTCAAGAAGGAAAGGTGGAAAGATGAAAATCAAAAAGGAATGACTACATTAAATATTTCTAATTAAAATCCCTAAAAATTGAGATCTTAAAGCAAACACAACCAATATGCAATTCTAAAAAATCCCTAAAATTTGAGATCTAAAAGCAAAGACAACCAATATGGAATTCTCATGGTAGGGGAATTTCATAAATTAGACAAACCCATTTTCATTAATAAGGGATACAGTTAAATAATTATGGTGCAAATGAAGACTAATATTACCCCAAGGAACCAAATGGGAAATAGAAAAGTAGTTACTGTGGAAGACCATGTTGATCTATAAAGACACCTTAGAGTAGCTTTCGGATTTGGACATTAAGTCTAGAGGACAAGAAGAAGGTTAGATGTTGAGGAAGAAGAATGGATTCTTAATGACACTGGTGATTCTTTCGTTGCTTGGGGTTTCCTTTACCATGAAAGAGACTTCCACACTAAAGGCTAAAACTAGATTATTTTCTTGTTCAACAGGAAGCAGGTGGAAATTGTTCTTAGTTCATATGATACAAAGTATATGGAATCGTCATCTGCTTGTTATGAAATCAGATTTGCAAGTTGATTGTAAAGTTGACCAATTAATTGTTGGATCTCACGGTTGTTTACCGTGACAATTAGAGCTGCATTAGGATCTTTGAGAATCCAGGATTTCATGATCACTCCAAAATTCCAATATATTGACATCCGATGATACTATTTCTTGAGAGAGTGAATTTAGAAGGGACATGTAGTGTTGGACTACTTTCTAACAGGTTTAAAAGTGGCTAATATGCTGACAAATTCCCTATATAAGGGGAAGTTTGTGATGCCAAGAGCGAAGATGGAGTTTATTTAGAACACCTTCCTCACAAAGAGGGAGTGGTAGATTTCATATTGCTTGGAGCTAGTAAACTTCAGTCTGGGAAAGCAACAACAAAAGTTCACTTTTAGCCATGGTGAGTAAAGCAACATCAGAGGAGGGCACACTAGTTTTCCTCATGAGAGTGAGTTGGTTTTATGACCATCTTCCTTCTCTATTTTTTGTTTGTAGTAGTTACTACGCATTTAGTAGGTAGGGAAGTGTTTTGGTGCTAGAGTAATGAAGTGTTGTAACTGTTGATGATTGCATTTCATTATGAGTGCATTGATGACAGGAAATACTTGTAGGTAGGGTGTACTTATCCATGTGTGCATTCAATGCTAAGTGGGGTGCACCTCTCCTTGGGAATTTTGGGTGCACTCCTTGATAACCTTAACTCCTTAAGGGAACTGTAGTTTGTGGGAATTAATTACCCATAAGAGCGCATTCCTTGAGGCCATTTATGACCATGTTGTAACCTACTTTTACTTAGCTTATACAATGAGAGGATGGCACATTCAATCTTCAGTGAGTTTGAGTGTTTTTGTCTATTGCTATGATAAATAGTTTGTGGCAGCCTGTGAGTTAACAACTGTTGTAATTTTTTTAGCATTAGAGAGTATTATGTGATTATTGATCAGTGTCTATCCCTGTTGTCTCAATTTCCAGATTGTAAATTTTATGTAGAGTTAGATTCCTTCTATCATCTATTTTGAATTACTCATAGAATGCAGTGTTTACACTCTTGAATTTATCTTCACAAAGTTTTAGTATATGTTAATCTAAATTTATATTAGGCACAATCTAAACTGCCAGTTTTAGGACCCGTAGGATTGATTCGTTGAGAGAAAATCTGAATTATGATGTAAAAATGTGATAATTTTATGCCTGCAAAAGGTACTCCAATCAGTGCTTCTATTTTCCAATCATGGCCGCAGATACCCAAACAATATCATTTTCATCACGGTCTCACAATCCCCAAAAGTAAAGGTAATTTTAGAGACACTGTGGCAGAAAATTGTTCGTAGAAGAAATCTGAATTTGAGAGTGTGGAGGATGCACATAGACAGCTACAGTAGTAGATGCTACTTTGAAAGCCGAACCAAATCTGGTGGTGTTGGATGATGTCTGGTCCATGGAAACTTTGGATAATTTTTTATAAGAAGGGGGCGGTTATAAGACCCTTGTGACAACCCAAATTCGTTCTACTATAGAACTACCTCTACCCATATCTATGAATTATAATCGTTGGATGATGAAGATGCTCTTCCCCTTTTTGCTTTTGGGCAGATATGATTTTGTTCTACCATCTCTACAACTACCTCAACCCAGATTTATGAATTGCCACTGCTGGATGAGGCAGATGCTCTGCCCCATTTTTGCTTTTGGGATTTTGGATAGAAATCAATTCCAAGTAATGCATATGAACATCCAGTTAAGCAGGTGTGCCTCGTACAGTACTAGAATGCTATTTATATGCAGTATATTATTGTATTAATTTTGTTGCAAGGTTGGATGAGTTTGGTGATTTCATTGTAAACCATCGCCCTAAATGTACTTAATTACAAGCTATTGCTATAGTGTCATTTCCCTATAATGGGATTTCATTCCTCACTCATACTTCCTCTATTGTTACCATTAGAATCAAAGTTCCAATAAAATATATTCTAGACATATAGTTCATAGTTCTTCAATAGAAAACAATTTTTCCAAATAAGCTATACATTCATATCAATAAGCATTAAAACAAAACCTGTGAAAATACTTTTAAGCTTACTAGTCAAGAGATTCATGCTTTCGGTTTCAACAAAAAAGCTATGTGTTTGATTGGCTATCCACCTATAATATTTCCACTTATTGTTACTGATGTATTGAATCATAGGTGCAAGCAGAATGTATAGGCTTGTCACTCGCTCTAAAGGTAATTGGATCTAGCAGAAGTCAACCAATCAATTATGGTAGTGCCTCTGAGCTCTACTTATCTCAGCATGATGTAATGCAAGACTTGGCCCTATATTTGGCATCTAGAGACAGGATTGTACAGAGGAAGAGGTTGCTTATGCCTAAAAAAGAGGATATTTTACCAGGAAAATGGGAGCTTATCAAAGGTCAAGCATTTGATGCCCAAATTGTTTCCATTCACACGGGGGTGATTTTAGCAGCTTGTTTGTAGTGTACATACTTATTTGCTTCAAAACATTCGAGTCAAAAAATATATATATTTGGATTTGTTGCTTCATTTCTCTGGTCCCTGTGTTTAATGCTAACCAAGAAGTTTAACTAATAGAGGGCTTAGATGGACATTATCATGGACCTGGCCTCGAAACGCCAGAGAACTTGGCTAATGATAATCTTATGGGGCTCTTTATCACCAATGACTTTTTTTCAATATTTTTCTTTGAAAACTGTACTTATGCAGTCACAATTCTTTTAAAATTTCTACTAATTATTTTATCTTTATATCATAGTTTACTATATATCAAAAATTAGATATATGAACTAGGTAGTAATGTATCCTGGATAATTTTCTCCTCTATTCTTCTCTTCGACAAAATGCTCAACCTTTGCTACTTTGGAGTGTTAGCTTTGTTGAATACTCACCATCTCACCATATTCGTTCACTTACAATATTTGAGACATTTCTCAAGATTTTTTGCGTATACCAATCTACAACCAATAGGTTATCAACTCATCACTATGTGATCTACATGAACTGGCCACATAACAATTTCTAGGTGTTGGCCTTTGATGTGAAAAGATCTTAGATAAGATACGTAATGATTCATAATGTGTCCGATAACCTGTAAGGTTGTAATTGAAGTTTGCATTTGTGGTTTACCTGTGTAGGTTCCATGGAAGAGGATCAACAGTGTGAGATGAATTTTTGTCAAGCAGAGGCCTTAGTTTTAAACTTTTCTTCAAGTAACTACTTTATTCCTTCGATTTTGAGTTCTATGGGGAAACGTAAAGTCCTCATAGTACTCAATTATGGATCCAAGAGAGCCTCAGGACTATTCGTTTGGAGAGTTTGAATGTGCCTCTACTTCAAGAGAACAACACAGTTAAGTCTTGCAGAACTCATAGAAACTATCTTTGAGTTTATGTGAAGGGCTTAGAAATATGGCTAGGTTCAATGAACTCAGTCAAGCCTAAAGCTTCCTGCAGTGCCAGCTTTTAACTTGGACCACCACTATGATTTGGAGGAGTTTCCGCTTGGTGTTTGTGACATGTCTTCAGATGAAAACTGGTCCATCACTAACTGTCATCTTCTATGAAAGTTACCTGATGACATGGGGAAGCTTAGCCAGGAGATACTGAGTATGCTCCTCCTGTTCCACATGTTGAAACTCCAGTATATTTTATCATTCCCTGCATATTGTTTGTATAGACAAGAGAATTAGAGGTTTCTTGAATTTGTATAATGGGCTAAATATTGCATTAAGTATTTTTAACATGGCTAATTTCTCTCTTCCGACTCTGTAAATAAGGTCAAAGCATATAATATATATTCTCAAGAGAGGGGTTACTTCTTTCCTATCCTCGTCCTTCTGATAAAATAACTATGTTTTACCAGGTAATGAAGGTGGCAATATCCCTAGATTTACTTCATAGAGTCTTAGGATATGCCAAATTGCTCTATGAATATGATATAGGTCTTAACTCAGTTACCAATATACAGTTACAGATCCAGATGCTCATTCAAATACAGATTGGCTAGATTTTTGAAAATCCAGGATCTGGATATGGTGGGGAAACAAGAAGTACAATTTTTTTTTTATAAAATACAAAGCAAAGTGAAGAATCAAAGCTATTCAGGAAACACAATATTAGAACTATAATTTATAGAAAAAAAATAGAGTTTTCATGCATATCACTAATACCCATTAATGTACCATAATTTATAATTTGAAAGTTACAACCATGACTGATAATTAATAATTTTGAAGACCATTTCAGCATGAACGTGAAGTAGGTCATAACATTGTTTTTGTGAGCCACATCCACATGCCCATATCAGTTGTGAATAAAGTGGTTTTCTTGAAGGATATGGCAGGACTAGGTAACAATGTGGGTGAAGTGAGCAACAATATAGCACATAAGGATAGAGCAGATCTTGATTATCAAGATAGATCAAACAGAAACCTTGAGAGCAGACCTTGATAGATTAGAGTTTGTGAGCATATCTTGACACAAGGATAGATCATACCTTGACCAAGAATGGGGTTTATGGTTTTAGTCTTTAGGTGTTTAGGGTTTTGGAATTTTTTTAATTAAATTGTTTTTTGGGGGAATTGAGGATCACAAAAGCTTGGAATTTTCAGGATCCATTTTAAAATTTTAAGATATGTTTGATTTTCCACAGGATTTGTTTCATGGGCTTAGGATCCGGTTCCTTTTCCTGGGGATCCATTTCCATGACGAGATCCCGTTTGATCTAGATCCATGGATATGCAGATCCTGCACACTGGGTGGTGGATCCAGTAACAAAGGGTGTTAATAGTTATATATGGAATGTACTTTCTCATTATATTTATTTTTTAAATTGAAAATAAAATTGGTGCATCTATATATCAAGATATCATTCTCATAATGATGGGAGTTATCTTTCAGGTCACCATCAAATACAGTATCTGTTAATTTGATCAAATATGGTTGATACATTTTTTTATATTGTTATGAATATCCTCTTTGTTTTTGTGATCATTTAATTCTTCTATCCCGTTTTTAAAAAATTCTATACTTGATGTCTAGTTCTGACCTAGTTAACTGTATCCTAAATAGTGAGATATTTCATATTATCTATTGCCATGCCCTTTTAGGAAACGATTAATGAATATTCAATTCAAACACATTTTTGCACCCCTTCCAATTTGTTTCCACCGATTTGCATCCAGCTCTACTTTTATTATCCATTAAATATTTTTAGATTTTGGTATTTTTGGATTCTCTAGGGAGATTCTTCTCCATATTCCACAAGATATTTCCACGATATTGACACTTTTTGGGGTGAGGCTTGTTCACATTTGCAGAGACCAAGTGATGCATGTTAAGTTTTTCCAGTTGTTGAATCTATGCCATGCATGTGCTGGTGAATATATTAATTAGATACTTATGGCTATAAGTGTGACTTTGAAAACTAAAATACTCTTTGTAGTTGTAAACATTGGAATCAATCAAAAAATTGTCGGGGGTCATGAACTTGGGACATCAGAAAAAAGGAGGAAAATTGGCAACTTAAAAAGTACCAAATGTATTCATTTTTAAAATTGGGCAAAGATAGCAAAAATGGCCAGAAAAAATTGCACAAAAAATTGGCAATTTTCCAAACGTACCATCAAACTAATTGACAACAACCCCACCTGTGTTTTGACATGTGTACTATTACCAAGAGGCATAACATCCATTGGATGGAAACTTAATAAAGTATGGAGGAATTTGGGTCCTTGTAATAAAAATGGATTCATTTTCAAATACGTTGAGGTCCAGCTAACAATCTAGATTATCCTACCATCTACTTAATAGATAATTTTCCTAGTACTATCATTTCATTATTGTGTTGTGAAATGTGCAGTATTACCAAGGGGCATAACATCCATTGTATGGAAACTGATATAGTTCAGGGATTATGAAGAGTGGGGTCGTCTTTGGTTCTGTGATTTACGGTAAGGATTTTATCTTTTAATGTTTATCATTGGGAAAGCATAGAAGATCAATATTTGCTATTATTGTGGATGACAAGGTGAGTTTGGGCCTCCCTCTGTTGAGTTTTGATTGTCGAGTTCCTCAGATTAAATTGCTGCCAGTGGTTTCTTTTCTCTGTGTGAGGTCTCTTCCCCTGCCCTATTTCTCTCTTCATTTTGGCATGGCTAGTTCCTCAGGTTGGGCTGCATCAATGGGTGACAGCATAATGACACAAGATAAATAAGGAAAATGATGAGATAATTGAATTCATAGATGGATGGCTTGCTGGTGTTGGTGGAAGGGCTTAACACCTAGCTTGCTAATCAATATGACAGGCAGGAAATGTAACATACCCCTTTTGCTGAAAAACATTTTATGTTGGAAACATTATCTTAACTTTTATTGTAAATTTTTATATTGGACAAGTGTCCAAGGATGACTGTAATTTGCACAATATTTTATTATTAAATAAATTAAATAGGAGACAAACACCTAAGGAGACTGTTGAAAGAGTGTTTACTGACCCACTAGGTGGAATGGAATCTAGGGTAGAAGGTGTTGAAATATTGTAACTTCTAAGAATATTATATTTATATTTTATTATTCCGGAGATGTTTCATTCCTCCAATGGGACTTTATTATGTATCTGGAGATGTTTATTCCTCCGAAAGATTGTGGTAACTAGGGTTATTAGATCTCCCATGTGTGGTTGGCCCTGAGTTAGTTATTTGAGGGTTATTAGACTCTCCTGGGAGAGGTTGGCCCCATACGGTAAAAAGTCAGTCGGAAAACAAGTTTAAGTAGAGGAGGCTTGTTCCTCACTTATCTCATCAATTCATCCACTTGGGAGTAGCGCACAAGTGAGAGAGAGGTCTGGATAGGAGGAAGAAGGAGGTCTAGTCTTGGTCTACATCTTGTATTTGGTTAATCATCTATATTAAGGAAATCTTTGTTGGGTTTTCTACCCCATGAGGGTTTCCCAGGGTAAATCTTTGTCTATCTTGTGATTGTGTTTATTTTAGTGATCTTGCTAGTCAAATTAGCTTAAACTTAACATGGTATCAGAGCTAGCTTGAATAGGACATCTTTCACAAAGTGAAAATATCTCTCTCTCCTCCTCCGGTGAAAATTAAGGTTTCTGCAAAAGTAGAAATTTTTGGATTCTGATTGCATGGCTGGATAGCCCTCCTCAAAATCGAAGTTTTGAGCCCTGGATCGAGGTTTTTGGTTGGGTAGAACTCCGGGAAAGTCAAACCCTAGTTTGACCAAAAGTGCAGAAAACTAGAAAACCAAAGAACCAGAAAAGCTGCGCACCTATGCACTAGTGAACCGGAAAAGCTGCGAACCTGTGCACCAGAAAACCAGAAAAGAGAAGACCAGAAAATCAGAAATTATGTTGCAGATCCAGAAGGTGAAAAGTTGAAGTTTCCAGAAGCAGAACACACCAGAACTTTCAATTCAATCAAGCACATCTCCTGGTAAGTGTTATTCTATCTCTTGAGAAACTTCAATCTCCTTGACCCCTGAGAAGATGGCTCTAAGCACTAAGCTTGAAGACAAGCTAGAGGGTATAGAAAATTTTCGGGCATGGAAATACAGAATTGGTTTCATTTTTGAAGAGAATGATCTTTCCCAATATATCAAGGATGAGGTTGCAGAACCTGAAGAAGATGAAGCCAAAGAGAAGCATAGAAAGGATTTTATTAGGGCAAAGAGAATCATTGTTGATCCTTTCAAAGACCACTTGAAACCCCAAGTGGCATCGAAGAAGACTCCGAAGGAAATGTATGATGCCCTTTCCAGAATGTATGAGGGAAAGAACATCAATAGGAAGATGAACCTGAGAGCTCAATTGAAGAGCACAAAGATGAATAAAGGAGAATCTGTTCAAGACTATTTCTCAAGGATTTCCCAGTTCAAGGAACAGCTAGATGCTATTGGAGACACCCTTGATGAAGAGGAACTAGTCATGACTGCTCTAAATGGTCTCACCAGATCTTGGGAGTCATTCATCCAAACCATGTGTGCCAAAAAAGAAAGTATGAAGTTTGATGTGGTTTGGGAGGATTGCATTCAAGAAGAAGCCAGGGTTGCCAACAAAGAAGCCCTGCTCAAAGAAGTTGACCAAGCCTTGGCTACAGACACCAAGAGAAGAAGGAATAAATCCTACTTCAAGAAGGATAGTCACAAGGAGTCTCAATATCCACAAAGATTTCAGAAGAAAGGAAGAAGAAAACACTCTTCCTTCCAATGTTTCAATTGTCACAAAATAGGACACATTGCTAGACATTGTCCTTCAAAGAAGAAGAAATATCTTCACCATAAAAGACATCAAGCACGTCTTGCAGAAGATGATAGTGAAGAAGAAGAAGAAGAGGAAGAAAGGCCTCACAAGAGAAGATCTAGAAGAGAAGAAGAAGAAGACGTAGAAGAGTATGTTCTATTCTTTGCACTCTCTAGATCTATAACACCTGGAGAATATACATGGCTTATTGATAGTGGTGCCTCAAAACATATGACTAGACAAAAGAAAACTCTTTCAAAATTGGAAGAGAAGACTTCTCCACAGAAAGTGTCATTAGGAGATGACTATCAATATCCCATCTAGGGAATTGGTGAAGCAAACTACAAGCTTGATTCTAGAACCCCCATGAAGATGAAGGAAATATTGTATGTACCAGGATTGAAGAAGAACTTGCTTTCCATCTCAACATTTGACAAGAAAGGTTATAGGGTTGCATTTATTGATGGACAAGTACTAATGTGGTCCAAAGGTCAATCTATTAAGGATGCAATTGTCATTGGTGAAGAAGAAGGAGGTCTGTACAAACTCAAAGGCCATCTAGAAGCTTCCCTTGTACATGAAGCCACTATCCCGAATGAGCTATGGCATTGGAGGCTTGCTCACATTAACTGCAAAGCACTACCTCATGTAAGCAAGGTATTTATAGGTCTTCTAGACTTGAAGATTGATCACGATGGCGCATGCAAAGGATGTGCAAAAGGGAAGAATATCAAGAACCCATTTCCAAAGAGTGAAACAAAGGCTAAGAGTACCTTGGGGTTAATTCATTCATATGTATGTGGACCAATGCCCTCCACATCTTTGAGTGGATATGAATACTATCTCACATTTATTGATGACTATTCAAAGAAGACTTGGATATACTTTCTAAAAGGAAAGAATGAAGTCTTTGGAAAGTTCAAGGAGTTCAAAGCCTTGATAGAGAATCATTCAGAAAAGAAAATCAAAATACTCAAGACAGATAATGGCGAAGAATATACTTCAAAGGACTTTGAAGATTTCTGTAAGGAAGCTGGAATCAAGAGGGAGCTAACCACTCCCTACAATCCTCAACAAAATGGTGTTGCGGAAAGAAAGAATAAAACCATCATGGAAGCTGTAAAGACAATGATACATGATCAAGACCTACCTATGTATCTATGGGCTGAAGCAGCTAGGACAACAGTCTATGTGCAAAATAGACTATCTCACAGTGCTCTTGATTTCAAGACTCCAGAAGAAGTGTTCACATGAAAGAAGCCTGAGGTAAGTCACCTCAAGATATTTGGATGCCCAGTGTACATTAACATTCCTAAAGAAAAGAGGACCAAGTTAGATCCCTCTGGGAAGAATGGAATATTTATTGGATATTGTGAAGCATCCAAAGCATTCAGAATTTACATCCCAGGTTTTCATCATATCAAAATAAGTAGGGATGTGACATTTGAGGAAGAAGTAACTCTCAAGAGATCTAGGAAGTGCCAGTATGAAGAAGTATATGAAGAAGATGCACCTCCCAGAACTGAAGAGGCTGTACCCATCCCTGAAGACGTAACACCTGAAGACCATGATATGATAGAACCACAATAACCCCCCCTTTCAAATATTTCAAGGAAAAGAAATCCATCATGGGCAAGGGATATTATACTAGGAGCAGAAAAGTATGGAGCTCCTGAAGGCTCCACTAGAGTGAGCAAGAAACCAAAGCCTTTCTCAAACTATATGGATTTGATGTGTGATCTTGTAGATCAAGAACCTGCTAGTTATGAAGAGGTAGTTCATAAGAAAGAGTGGGTAGAGGCAATGACAGAGGAATACCAGTCAATAATGAAGAATGATGTTTGGGATATAGTTCCCAAGCCAAAAGACAAAAGTGTGGTATCCTCCAAATGGATATACAAAATAAAGCATGTTGAGGATGGTAGCATTGAAAAATATAAAGCAAGATTTGTGGCCAGAGGATTCTCTTAGAAAGAGGGAATTGACTATGAGGAAACATTTGCACCAGTTGCAAGGTACACTTCCATTAGAACCATCATGGCACTTGCATCCATGATGAAATGGGAATTACACTAGATGGATGTAAAGAGAGCCTTCCTGAATGGTGTGATTGAGGAAGAAGTGTACATAGAACAACCACAAGGATTTGAGGGGGAAGATGGAAGAACCCATGTATGCAAACTAAAGAAGGCTTTGTATGGGTTGAAGCAAGCTCCCAGAGCTTGGTATGGAAGAATTGATAGTTTCTTGACAAGCTTGGGCTTTACCAAAAGTAAATTTGATCCCAATCTTTATCTCAAGGTTATGAATAATGAACCTGTCATATTGTTGCTATATGTGGATGATCTATTTCTGACTGGAAATGAGAAATAGATTATCGAGTGCAAGAAGAAGCTCTCATCAAAGTTTGAGATGAAAGATCTTGGATTGATGCACTAATTACTAGGTATGGAAATATGGCAAGGACCAAATGGAATCTTTCTCAACCAAGGTAAGTATGTTGTGGGAATCTTGAAAAGATTCGATATGTTGGAATGCAAAGCCATGGCCACTCCCATGAATTCCAACTTGAAGCTATTAGTTGATGAATCCTCAGAGTTAGTGGATGTAACTCTGTACAGACAAATTATTGGGTCATTAATGTATCTAACGAATACCAGGCCAGACATATGCTTTGCAGTGAACACCCTAAGTTAGTATCTACTGGAACCTA
Source organism: Larix kaempferi (assembly GCA_027924585.1). Lineage (NCBI taxonomy): Eukaryota > Viridiplantae > Streptophyta > Pinopsida > Pinales > Pinaceae > Larix > Larix kaempferi. The sequence goes on from BSBM01000498.1 coordinate 6,895,755, forward strand.
GACGAGTTCACCTGATTGTTGCAAAGCATGTGATGAGGTACCTAAAGGGTATGATAGACTTTGGTCTATATTATCATGGAGATCATGACTTCAGATTATATGGATACACAGATGCTGATTGGTTAGGAAGCATATAAGATAGAAAGAGTACATCGGGTGGATGTTATTGTCTAGGATCTGCCATGATCTCATGGTATAGCAGGAAGTAGTCAAGTGTGGCTCTCAGCACAGCTGAAGCAAAATATATAGTTGCCTGCTCTGCTAGTTGTGAAGCAGTATGGCTTCGAAAGTTACTATCAAGATTGTTTGACTTAGAGATGGAACCCACTGTGATCTTGTGTGACAACCAGAGTTGTATTAAGATGATAGAGAATCCAATATTCCATGACAAGTCAAAGCACATAGAGATCCAATATTTCTATATACGGGATATGGTGCAGAAAGGAGCTATCAAGCTCAAGTATGTAGGAACTGATGAACAAGTTGCTGATGTGTTGACCAAACCTCTGTCTCAAGTAAAGTTTGAATATTTCCAAGACAAGCTTGGTGTAGTTCAGAAGGACCCTCCTTGAAAGGGGGAGTGATATGGTCAATGATGATATTTAGATACTGGTATCGATGAGGATACCTGTATCAATGATAAGATTTCCTATATCGACGAAAAGGTCGATAATGAGGATGCTTGTATTGATGAGGATATTGTATCGATGATGAGGATAATATACCGATAATGAGGATATTGTATCGATGATGAGGCTACCTATTCCAATGATGAGATTGATGATGAGGTTGCCTGTTCTGACGATAAGGTCGATGAGACGGTCCTTAGACTTTGTCTAAGTGGACGATGAGGGGATTGTATCATCCTTGGACTTCAGTCCTAAAGTGATCCATAGACAGATGTCTCTGAGAGTGAGGGGATTGTAACATCCTTGGACTTCAGTCCTAAAGTGATCTGCAGACAGATGTCTCCCAGAGTGAGGGGATTGTATCATCCTTGGATTTCAGTCCTAAAGTGATCTGCAGACAAATGTCTCCAAGAGTGAGGGGATTGTATCATCCTTGGACTTCAGTCCTAAAGTTATCCGCAGACAGATGTCTCCGAGAGTGAGGGGATTGTATCATCCCCAGACTTCGGTCCCTAAATTGATTTGTAGACATATGTCTACAAGAAGTGGCCCTTAGACTTTGTCTAAGTTGACGAGTGGACTGCATCATCCCTAGACATGATATGGTTTCTTAAATAGATCATGTGTGTTGAAGGGTATGTTGCTATTGTGTTGTTGATCGAGAGGATCCAGTTGATGACGATGATGTTGATCATGTGATGACGATGATGTTGATCGTGTGATGACGATGATGCAGATCGTGAGATGATGATGCTGCTGATCGGGATGGTCTAGATGACGATGGTGCTGATCGTGATGGTCTAGATGACGATGCTGTGATCGTGATGGTCTAGATGATGATGCTGTTGATCGTGATGGTCTAGATGACGATGTTGTGATCGTGATGATATAGATGACGATGCTATTGATCATGATGATATAGATGATGATGTTGATCGGTAAATCCAGACGATGAGGTTGTTGATCGAGAGATCTAGATGATGATGTTGTAGTTGATCAAGTGCTACAGAAGATGAAGATTCAATACTGATGATGCTGATATTCCAATATTGATTATGTTCCAGTAACTATTTGAGTTACTGATGATGATGTATAAAGAAAGCTTCCAATGATTTATAGATGAATCATGTATCATGTAGTCGATGACTCCTTACTCCTGCAAATGATGTTATAATATCCTTCTCGTTAAGGGGGAGTGTTGAAATATTGTAACTTCTAAGAATATTATATTTGTATTTTATTATTCCGGAGATGTTTCATTCCTCCGATAAGACTTTATTATGTATCCGGAGATGTTTATTCCTCCAAAATATTGTGGTAACTAGGGTTATTAGATCTCCCATGTGAGGTCGACCCTGATTTAGTTATTTGAGGGTTATTAGAATCTCTTGGGAGAGGTCGGCCCCATACGGTAAAAAGTTAGTTGGAAAACAAGTATAAGTAGAGGATGCATGTTCCTCACTTATCTCATCGATTCATCCACTTGGGAGTAGCGCACAAGTGAGAGAGAGGTTTGCATAGGAGGAAGAAGGAGGTCTAGTCTTGGTCTACATCTTGTATTTGGTTGATCATCTATATTGAGGAAAGCTTTGTTGGGTTTTCTACCCCATGAAGGTTTCCCAGGGTAAATCTTTGTCTATCTTGTGATTGTGTTTCTTTCAGTGATCTTGCTAGTCAAATTAGCTTAAACTTAACAGAAGGCAATGGACAAATGGCAACTTCATGAGGCAAGTAACTAGTTGTTGGTATGGGACAACTCCCTTGAATTGTGGTCATAGTTCCCTAAAAGATGGGACTAGAGCTTAAGGCTCATTTATTGAAAACTGACCACTAAACCTAGGCAAAAATTTTAAGAGACATCGAATTTTGGACTGAGGTTCATCACTTTTCCTGATGAGGAAATTTACCTTGGGGTTCTGTTGCTTGCACCCAAGAGATTCGATGAGGGGAGATGCTACGTTTTTTATCATGGTGTAAGTCTGCCTGATTTTACTGCTAAGTGCAGAGATATACTGCTGAGTGCAAAGTATTAAGAGCTGAGGAGCAGGTCTTTATTGATTGCTGGTTATACAAAGTTGAGTGCCTTGCTTCTACATAGAGTTCACCTACCTAGTGGTTCAGTAAACAGGCTCGGGGGTCCAAAAGAGGCAAGTAGATTGGTTGCTTCTTCTGGAGAAGGTTGGGAGGAACAGGCCTCCTTGGGTGTTTGTCCACCCTATCTATAGTTATAGGTTCTACTTGTTATTTCAATCCTAAGTAGTTAAATTATTTTCTGTAATCACTGATTTAGTATCTCATTAGTTTGAAAATTGTTAGTTTACATTATCCAGAAGTAAAATGTGATTTTCTGAGCTATTTAGGAACTTGTATACTGTTGAATAAATAGATGAATTGATAAAATACCTCTACTGTATTTTTCCCCTACTGTTTTTTGTATAGTACTGTAGTACAGAGAAGGGTAATTAAGATAGATGAATGATAGGAAGAATGTAGAATGAATGGATAGACTAGCACTGTTGTGTTTCCTTACTATTCCTTATCAGTTATATTCTGTAATATAAATTACATATGTCTAGACTCAGAAAACATAACAGCATTTCATAATATAGGCACTATAATATTTCTTTTACATAGAAATGGAAGTAAACATTTCATTTATGTACGAAACCTAGGGTTTTCATTTTAGGTCATTTATTTCCTTACAAAAGATGTATGCTAAGTATTCTCTTATCATTCTTTTCGAATAGTTTAGTGTTATAATTTCACTTTATTTCTTTCATCAGCATTCATGAAATATAACAACTGCAAAAATAAACATTTCTAATTACACAGAATTGCTACCAAGTACTTTATCTTTAAAATGGAATTATTATCAATTGCATGCAAAAACATTGCTATATAGTACTATTTCATCCACAATATTCACATATTTTATTTTGATTTCATTATCAAACTGCAGTTATAAATTCAAACACTTCTACTGTAGATTTAAAAACCCTAAGATTCCAAACCTATCTTATTACTTCAACATTTAGTATTCTGTTTCCACATTTATCAAATCAAATATATTATCTAAGACAGAGTCCTTAAGAGACTTTTGCAACATAACAGACATGGGATCAAAACCCTTAAAAGAGAACCAAAACACTTAAAACATCATGACAGGTTCATAGTAAATTCGGCATTCAAACCCTTAACAGCTTAAACATCAACTTTTCGAGTTAAGATCACAAGTAAGGTCAATACCCTCACCCAAACATAAGTAAACTTTTTTAGTCACGATTCGAGTACATAGTATACAACCAAAACAAAGAAACATATTTTAGCATCATTATCACACAGTGGCTTTATAACCCTAGCATAACCATAGTCTGCATTGAACCAAATGGATAATGAGTTTAAGACAGAGTTCTCGAGTGCGACTTCCCAGAACTAACGAAGCTATCATCGAAACCTACAGGTGTAGGGTTTTGACTACACAACACAAGGTTTACACCTATGGATCTCAGCCATCTTCAACATACAATAGTTCATAAACAAAATGTTACATTATCACATATTCAGGAGCATCGCTCACAGTCTCAACACACATAAGAATCATTAAGTTTTGGAACCAAAATCTTTTATTTTAAACCAGAATAGCCGAGGGTTAAAACCTCTCAACTGTCTTACATTTCTTTTACAAAGTTGCTATGCAAAAAACAAACACTACAGGATTAACGCCGAAGTGGGTTGAGTAATTTAATCCTCCCCATGCTTCCAGTCGGCTCGCAAACATCACAATGGTGGTTACTTTCCACAGTCTTACATTTTAAAACGAAGTCTCAGCTAATAACCTAAGAAGGACCAATAGTTACTGAACCGAAGCCATTAGGGAAACCACCGAAGCTTACCATTCCCATTGCAGTTGCCATATTTCAAACTCAAGCTTGGGAACCAAAAGCCGAAGGAACCTGCCACACAAACAAGTCTGGTCAAATGAGTATCATCCAAGAATATTCATTAAGACGAAATAAAAGCAACTACAACTCATCAACAAATAGAAGGAAAACAGGTTTTCGAAACCTGAACATTACCTTTACACAGCTGCTCATGGAGCAGAGACACCATAGTCAATGTTAGACCATAGTCATCACCTCACTACCGAACATAGTGAAGGTTGGAGACAACTCTGTGAGCTATCATTTTACATATAAGGAAAACCGACCACTTGTTCAACCTACACACCAGACTATCATCAACCCTGGAGTCCTTCCAACTATAAACAATTGCTGTAACTCTCACACTATGGCTCAACTCTTAAGCTATCAACAGGTATTAGAAATCACCCTCAGGTTACGGGTTCGAATCATGGGAGAAGTTCCCAAAACCTGCTAACGAAACCCTGAAATTTCTCAGGCATGTCGGCCTCTCCACCGAGCCACTCTCTAACACATTGAATGCCAAAAGAAACAACAACATCAAAACTTAGTGGAGGATTAGGGTTAAGTTCCAAAGCCTAAGAATAACGTAAGATCAATGGTGGAGATCATACATCACATCACCTCGTATTCCCAAGCAACCACCACATTTATGACTACATTAATAACCATTGCCACCGTGGAGACTAGCTCGGATAACCTCCAAACAAAACCATGTACAGCTCGACCATGTCAACTGTATTCTCACTATGCCTTCACATGTTAAGCACCACGATGGCAGCCACCGAGTTTTTCCACCGAGCTGGTAGATAGGAGTGATAAATTCTAAGGTTGGATGCGAATGCCTGCCAGCACATATCCATTACATCATTATTACCCTGTCCTTATCACATAGTTACGTTGTTTATATTTCCAAACCTGTCATAATATAGATCTTATTGTAAGTCATAGTTTGCATTATGGTATAAATTCACTAGGCATCGATCACATGTTTTAAAAGGGTCACAACGATGCTCACATTTTGTTATTATTTTGTATATAGGACCAATGCATAAGCCTTTGCATATAGTTTATATGCTATAGAAATTACATAGAATTTGCATATAGTTTATATGCTCTGGGAATTACATAGAATATGCATATAGCTTATATGCTATAGGAATTACATAGGATTTGTATATAGTTTACATTATAGGAATTATGTGGAAGTTGCATATAGTTATATGCTATAGGAAAAGTATGGAAATGGTAGATAGACCATCTAGTATAGGAAATCGCATAGCAATTTGCATGTAGTGCACATGATATAGGAATATAAAGTATCATGCATTTAGCCGCTATGTTTCATAAAGGCACATTATCCTTTATACACATAACTGCATCACATATTATCCTAAACCAATGCTATAATACTCTATTTCATCATTTAAATGATAAACAAAGGAGATGCATGATTTGTATAGTTACAAATACAAACTGTAGACGAGTCACTTTATAGATACCTTAGAAATTTCTATACAGAACCTTTGATGGCTAACTGAAAGTGCATTTTAAAATATACTTGTATTACTTGATCTGATGTGTCATTCTTACTTGTAATCTGCGAAAGGGAAGGTTCAAATGCTTTAGTATAAATGCTAAGTAAGCCTCGGGGTACCTTAGGACCCCTTTCATCATCAAAAGAAGAACAATAGTTAGCGCTTATAAACATTAATATTTGATTGAGCATTGACATAGGTAATATAAAAATATAGCTGAGACAAGGAAAACATCCAATAGCATCTTAGAGTAGACTTAAATTTCATTTCATAGCAAGACGCAAAACATTACATCAAATGATCGTTACAAACATTTATTCTAGCATAATGACATACAAGCATTAATTATAATTCTGCACAGTTAGTTTAAGCATTAAATGCTACGTTGAAAAATTTTAAATTTTTGTGAATTTTCGGGATGTTATAGGAAACTATAGAAAGATTGGTGAAGGAGCACAGTGAGAAAATCACCAAGTTCATTAAAGATACAGAGATTCACGTTAACATAATTCCTGGCTTCTCTCGAGGGGTCTAACTCTCAAAATGTTGACATTGTTGGTTCCAGAATGGTAGAAGAGTACAACATTAATTAGCCAGCTGTAGCAGTCATTGAGATATCCAGTGACATTGGTAAAGGTGAGTAGCAACTGGAAAGCCACAGTGGCCATGTTTCTTTCCTAATTTTGTGTAGTCCCTAAGTTTTTCACTTGTATTCAGTTGCTAGGTTAGTATGTTCGAGTATATAGCAATTAGTTTGTGAAGCACATAGTCAAAATTCTCAGGAGTTATGAGGAAATTTTTGTGAAGCTCATTGTGAAATTTTTGTGAAGCTCTAGCTTTACATAGGGAAATGTTTTGTCAGCTAATGTGCTTTGGATAAGAAGGCATTTGATTTGCTTCAGTAGCTAAGTAAATAATGCAACTACTAACAAATCATTGTCCCCAATTCAATGATTTGACATTGAAGCTTGATTCCATCTATTTATAGCAATTTGTTAAGTTAATGCTTGATCTTGGGGAAAGCACCAATGACAGGTATGCAAAATGTGGAGAATGGGGGCAAATCTAGAAGGATTGGGTGAATAAAAGTGCAAAAAGAGGGATGTTAAGAATGAGGAGTAGTATCATTTCAATGAAAGTAATCCATAATGAATGGTGATAATGTACAACTTGCATGGGATGATGAACTTTCTACCTTTTGGATTGGAAACTTCTCTCGTTATGCACTTTGGGCTTCATGATACATTCCCTATTGAATCAAACTTGTTTTTCCTTTTTTCTTTAATTTTGTTGGGGATATGACATCCCTTTTTCTTGAAGTGACTCTTCGTTTATTTCAATTCCATGATTAGAGTGTCGTACATATTTTATTCCTTTAATATTTTTTTGAGGTGTTCATTAAGGAAGAAAGATTCATGACTGAAGGTTTTTTAGAATGAAGGTTGCAGTCACAACATTATGCAAACTAGAACATAGAATGTAAATCTTGCTGCTAATACTAGACCATAAGATGACTTCTTATTTGTAGCAAAAATCTATATAATATTCACCCATTGAATAAATTAACACTGTTACTTTTTAAATTAGTTGTCTAATAAATCTTGCTTGTAATATCTTGCCTCCTATATTTTCTTGTCTCCCTAGCATGCTATGTGTAAACCGGCTGATATGCCCCTACGTCTGGGCATCTTCATAGCTCTCTGTTAGTAGCTTTTGTTTCTATGTTGTGGTTGTGATTAGAAAGTGTCCAAAGAATCTTATGATTTACGATGCTTTTTCTAATTTCTCTGGCATGGGCAATGTATATAAATAGATCTGTCCTGTTTTCTAGACATTCCCTCAATACTAGTTAGCAGTTTGGTCCCCTATTACAGTGTATGTGTTAGCAAGTGTGAGAGGATAGATCATTTGGTTCCATATCATTATACAATCTTGGCAATGGATGGTTAACATCAGAAAATGGTATCACTTGGAGGGAGAATCCCCAAGAAGAATGGAGGCAAAGAAGTCAACCATTTGATGAGTAAATGCAAGTTGATAAACATAATAACATGTTCATGCAACTTGAGGTTTATTTCAGTTATCACATATATTGTGATGTGCAAAATATTAACTTTGCATGCTTGAAAATGCCACAACATGCCCTCCTATGGTGGGAACACCATTGTCAACATCCACAATAGAAAAAAAGAGCACATGTTACGCATTAGAATGAGGTCAAGGTTTTTCTGAGAAGAAAATTCTACCCGGCCAGGTATGAAAGGGAGCAACAAATCTAGTGGTAGTGCCTTAGACATTGTAAAGAGCAAATTGTCCAAGATTACACTGCCAAGTTCCAAAAGCAAGTTGTCCTACTGAGTATTTTGGAAGATGAACCCAACATGGTTATCAAAATGTTAAACCTACGTGATTACCTTTTTAAATTTTTTGCCTAAAGTAAGGCCTCAAACCAAAATTATGAGTTTAGTTTCACTACTTCTTGTATGATGAATTTCTAAGCCATAGGTAATATTCAACCCCTCCCATCCTTCACCATGCCATTGCAACAATTCACTCTATCCCTCTCAAGTATCTGCAATTACAAATTTGATTATTGCACATACTTATGAGTTCCTTGAAGATTCGAGTTGTCTTATGTTATGCTTCTTATATGATCTAGACATAAGAATACTTACATGGCCATCTATAGATGGAGACATTTAGAATGCTTTGAATCCTAGTAGACCATATTTGCACACACAATTATCTCTTAAGATTGTTGCAAACCTTTGAAATTTTATCCTTGGTAGTGAGTGAGGCTTATCAGTGACATCTTGTTGAAGCTTTTCAATTTCCACCAATCTAAATATCAAAACAATGAAACTTGTGTTTGAAGAGGAAATCATATTTCACCATTAGAATAGTGGTTACATAGGATTGGCCCCATTTCTACAGGCATTCTTAATTCATGCCCTTGAAGGAAACGAGCAGGGAGACACCTGCAAACACACAATGAAATTTTAGTTCATGATTAGAATTATTGTTAATAATATTGTTACATGAATTATTAAATTTGCAACTAGATATGCTCTTCTCTGTGTTTACCTTATAGGCATGATGGTGACTTTGTTGAGTGAACACACAAACATTCTGACACATGTAGATATATAGGACATGGTGCCAATGACAACACCCTTATATATGTGAAAGAATATAGTTTTTCTCATGGGCACTCCAATATTTATATAAGCGTTATTGTTGATCCATGGTATTAAAACAAGTTTTTGATCATGGGTGAAAAATTATGAACTTCGAAAGTATGCAACAATGGATTGCTATAGTAATTTTAAAATAACCAATGAGAGAACTCAACATGGAAGTCGATTTGAATGAATTGACCATTTAAGTTACCAAAGACACCTTCAGAACATTTGTCTTTTGACCTAAACCAATCCTTCATGCCTTGGATATACCTTAATAGTGGAATTGTTATTGCAACAACTAAATAAGAAAAATATGAGTACATTTCAAAGTTATCACATGCCGAGGCAAATTTGTGTGGATTAGGGCATTTTTGTGATTGCCTGGGTGATTATATCATTGTCGGGTGTTTTTCTCCCTTGCCTAGGGAAAGTATTGAAGTTCCTAGTGCATCTTTATCATCCTTGGACGAATTTTGAAGTGTCTAGGGCAACTAATGAAGTGCCTGGGCAAATATGGAAGTGGACGGGGGCGTTTTATCTTCGTTGCGAGAATTTTGAAGTGCCTGGGGAAAATATTGAAGTGTATGGGTGTTTTTATCATCACTAGGAGAATTTTGAAGTGGCCAAGGCAAGTATTGAAGTGCATGGGGCATTTCTATCATCATTGGGTCAATTTAGAACTACATGGGGGTAAGTATTGAAGTGTCTGGGTGCAATTTTGAAGTGCGTGAGGAAAATATTGAAGTGTATGGGTGTTTTTATCATCGTTGGGAGAATTTTGAAGTGGCCGAGGAAAATATTGAAGTGCATGGGGCATTTCTATCATCATTGGGTCAATTTATAAGTGCATAGGGCATGTATCGAAGTGCCTGGGGGGAATTTTGATGTGCTTGGGGAAAATATTGAAGTGCATGGGGAGTTTTTATCATCCTAGGGAGAATTTAGAAGTGCATGGGAAAATATTGAAGTGCTTAAGGCATTTTTATGATCTTTCAAAGAATTTTGAAGTGCTAAGGGAAAGTATCGAAGTGCATGAGGCATTTTTCTTGTCACTTAGTGAATTTAGAAGTGCATGGGGTATTTTTCTCATCACTAGGTGAATTAAGAAGTGCCTACGGTTGTTGTTTATCATTGTATGGATGCTTTTATAGTGTTGCGACATTTTAAAACAGTGAAGGGAAAAGTTATCACTTGCTGAGGTAAATTTGTGTGGATTGAGGCATTTTTGTGATTGCCTAGGTGATTATGTCATTGTCGGGTGTTTTTCTCCCTTGCCTAGGGCAAGTATTGAAGTGCCCAGGGCATCTTTATCATCATTGGATGAATTTTGAAGTGTCTAGGGAAAGTAATTAAGTGCCTAGGAAAACATGGAAGTGGATGGGGGCGTTTTTATCTTCACCGTGAGAATTTTGAAGTGTATGGGTGTTTCTATCATCATTGGGAGAGTTTTGAAGTGGTTGAGGAAAGTAATGAAGTGCGCAAGGCGTTTTTCTCATCACTGGGTGAATTTAGAAGTGCATGGGGCAATTATTGAAGTGCCTTGGGGGAATTTTGAAGTGCTTGGGGAAACTATTGAAGTGCGTGGGGATTTTTTATCATCCTTGGGAGAATTTTGAAGTGCCTGGGAAAATATTGAAGTGCTTAGGGAATTTTTAACATCTTTCGAAGAATTTTGAAGTGCTCGGGGTAAGGACTGAAGTGCATGGGGCGTTTTTCTTGTCACTTGGTGAATTTAGAAGTGCATGGGGTGTTTTTCTCATCACTAAGTGAATTTAGAAGTGCCTGCGGTTGTTGTTTATCAATGTATGGATGCTTTTATAGTGTTGGGATGTTTTAAAACACTGCTGGGCAAAGTTATCACTTGTCGAGGTAAATTTGTGTGGATTGAGGCATTTTTTTGATTGCCTGGGTGATTATATCATTGTCGGGTGTTTTTATCCCTTGCCTAGGGCAAGTATTGAAGTGCCTAGGGCATCTTTATCATCATTGGATGAATTTTGAAGTGTCTACGGCAAGTAATGAAGTGCCTAGGAAAACATGGAAGTGGATGGGGACATTTTTATGTTCACCGCGAGAATTTTGAAGTGCCTGGAGAAAATATTGAAGTGTATAGGTGTTTTTATCATTGTTGGGAGAATTTTAAAGTGGCCAAGGAAAGTATTGAAGTGCGCATGGCGTTTTTCTCATCATTGGGTGAATTTAGAAGTGCATGGAGCAAGTATTGAAGTGCCTTAGGGGAATTTTGAAGTGCTTGGGGAAAATATTGAAGTGCATGGGGAGTTTTTATCATCCTTTGGAGAATTTTGAAGTGCCTCGGAAAATACTGAAGTGCTTAGGGCATTTTTATCATCTATGTGAGAATTTTGAAGTGTACGTTCCCAAAGCAAGTATTGAAGTGCCTGGGGAGTTTTTCTCCTCACTAGGTGAATTTAGAAGTGCATGGAGTGTTTTTCTCATCACCAGGTGGATTTAGAAGTGCATTGGGCATTTTTCTCATCACCAGGTGGATTTAAAAGTGCATGGTGCATTGTTCGCATCACTAGGTGAATTTAGAAGTGGATGGGGGCATTTTTATATTCGTTGCGAGAATTTTGAAGTGCCTGGGTCAAATATTGAAGTGTATGGATGTTTTTATCATCGTTGGGAGAATTGTGAAGTGGTCGAGGAAAGTATTGAAGTGCATGGGGCGTTTCTATTATCATTTCATCAATTTAGAAGTGCATGCGGCAAGTATTGAAGTGACCCGAGGGGATTTTGAAGTGGTTTGGGAAAATATTGAAGTGCATGGGGGGTTTTTATCATCCTTGGGAGAATTTAGAAGCGCCTGGGAAAATATTGAAGTTCTTAGGGCACTTTTATCATATTTCAAAAAAAATTGACGTGCCCGAGACAAGTATTGAAGTGCCTGGGGCATTTTTCTTGTCACTGGGTGAATTTAGAAGTGCATGGGGCATTTTTCTCATCACTGGGTGAATTTAGAAGTGCATGGGTCGTTTTTATCCTCACTGCATGAATTTAGAAGTGCTTGGGGTTGTTATTAATCAATGTATGAATTCTTTTATAGTGTTGGGACGTTTAAAGATAGTGATGGGAAAAGTTATCACTTGTCGGGGCAAATTTGTGTGGATTGAGTCATTTATGTGATTGTCTGGGTGATTATATCATTGTCGGGTGTTTTTCTCCCTTGCCTAGGGAAACTATTGAAGTGCATAGGGCATCTTTATCATCATTGGATGAATTTTGAAGTGCTTGGGGCAAGTAATGAAGTGCCTGGGAAATCATGGAAGTGGATGGGGGCATTTTTATCTTTACTGGGATAATTTTGAAGTGCTTGGGGAAAATATTGATGTGTCCGAGTTTTTTTATCATCATTGGGAGAATTTTGAAGTGGTTGAGGCAAGTATTGAAGTGCATGGTGCATTTCTATCATCATTGGGTCAATTTAAAAGTGCATGGGGTAAGTATTGATGTTCCTCAAGGGAATTTTGAAGTGCTTGGGGAAAATATTGAAGTGCATAGGGATTTTTTATCATCCTTGGGAGAGTTTAGAAGTGCTTGGGAAAATATTGAAGTGCTTAGGGCATTTTTATCATTTTTGTGAGAATTTTGAAGTGCTCGGGGCAAGTATTGAAGTGTCTGGGGCGTTTTTCTCATCACTAGGTGAATTCAAAAGTGCATGGGGCGTGATTCTCATCACTGGGTGAATTTAGAAGTGCATGGGGTTGTTATTTATCAATTTATGGATTCCTTTATAGGGTTGGGGAATTTTAAAATAGTGATGGGCAAAGTTATTACTTATCGAGGAAAATTTGTGCGGATTGAGCCATTTTAAGTATTCACTGACAAATATGCAACTCTCCTACCATTCAACACCAAAGAGAAGAAATTTTGGTGACACGATTGGTTGGAAGCTTGGAATTGGTCCAAGAAATATCTCTCTATATAAAGGAAGTGGCTCGCTACTAGGATATTCACTTAATTCTATCAGTTTGTAGGCTTGCCAAGATTCATGACCCCACATGTCCATTGGAAAATTAAGGGATGAGATACTAAGTAGAGTCCCTACTTGTCCTGAATCTAGTTAGTGCAGTCATGTTTTGTCGACACCTTCTAGTTGTGAGTGATCAAATACTGCTTGTGACATGTATAAATAAATCCATCCTCTCCTCATTCATACACTTGTTCATTCGAGAGTCTAGGAGTTGAGAGAGTCCAGAATTGAGCTCTAGTGTATGTTCTTCTGTTGCACTGCCTTAGTAATCTACAGAATCAAAAGCTTGAGTTTTATTGGAAAAAGATTCACCAAATGTTTACTATATTTTATAAATCAGTGAAAGATTCACCAAGTTTTTACATTTTTTTATAATTAAGTGAAATATTCGCCAAGATTTTATAGTATCTTATAATTTAGTGAAATATTCGCCAAGATTTTACAGAATTATATAATGAAATGAAATATTCACCAAAAAAATTATATATGCATATTATATTATTGATAAAATCGCCTTCAAGTTTTCCTATATATCGGGGAGATTCGCCAATTTTTTATACATATAAATTTTGGGGGGGTTCTTAAAATCATCCCTAGGGCACAGTGGAAGAAGGAGAGGTGGAAGAAGGAGGCGTGGACTAGCATGGGAGAAGTGGAGATGCATGTCTAGGGCGATAAACCCCAACTGGCTGTAATATGGATGGGGCCACCGTGGAAGGGGAATCAAGTGTGGTGGGGGAATGTGGGGGAGGTGCGAGGTCTGTGTTGTGGTGGAGGGATGAGTGAATGTGGATGGGTGGTATATCGTGGTCGGATGGGGGAGGGTGGAAACATGGGAAACTGTAACAAAGGTGGTGGAAAGGTTGGGATGGGGTGATGGGATGCAGGATATGAAACGAAAGGGGGAGCTAGATGGAAGTGTGGTGCTGGATAGGAGGGTGGGGTTGGATGGAAGGGTGTGGGGAGGGAAGCATGGAAGGGGGAATGTATGCCAGGGGATACAACTGGCATATACGTTGGCCAAAAGGCCGAGGAGGGAGGGATAGTGGCACTGGGAAGACGATGTGATCGCACCTGCATACACATTTATAACCTCATAGTTTAATATAGAAAAATATAAATATACACAGAAAATTCATCATATTTGAAATTAAATTTATACTTTAATACACACGATACCTGCACACATGGAGATCTGTTGATCCCTGGTGGGGATGGCTGGTTGCTGTATCTTATAGACACCTGTGCGAACACTACAATATTTAGATTGAATTTATAAAAACAGTATTAACAATATTAAACATAATGCCAATGAGAATGACAATGATAGTACTTAAAAAAGATGATGCAATTAATTTAGATTCAAGGTAGATGATTACGAGAGACAAACAATTACTTCCTTAATAGTGGTAAAAGTATAGTATCCAACAATAGGGAGTAGATGATTACATAAGCTAGTGATTACCTTGTTATGAGAGTTATGTGTGATTGTCTTGTAGGTTTAAATGTTAATCCAAATCTGATATGATTATACCAACAATGGAAATATCACCTCAAATTTAGTTTTGGATTGAAGTAAGTGTGTTTGTGGTATGCAGGAAGCCGAGTAAAGTTGTAGGACAAGATTATGGTATGGTTTTAGGATTGATGTTATAGGGAAAACTCATATTTGATATACATTTCCACCAAGTGAAATTGTCTGTTTAGGATGGAAGTGTGCCAAGTATACCAATTTGGTAGGGTAGGTAGACTTAGGAGATGAAATGGCAAGGTGATTTAGGTGTAAGCAGAGAGTATTGTGGGTCAATTAGTGATTGATTTGCTAATTGATTGTAGTATCACTGTGAATTGGATTAGAGCCCAAATATACTAAGTGAATTAACGTTGTGATATGGTAGAGTTAATTCTTTTTCTTGGGTTTATCAATCATTTCTTCTATTCAAAAACTAGGTTCCACCAACCTACAAATGACATCAATGACTGAAGAATACACATTGAAACACACAAAAATTAAAGCTTTAAATCAATCGCCACAATAACAACAATAGAGATAAGCACGTAGGGGCAATAAGTGCAGGGGGTATCTTCAACCACAAAGTAAAACAATGTTAAATATGGTTGTCATTGATGAGAAGCCATTAATGAAAAAGGAGTAAAAATCCCGCTAGCTGTAATGGAAAATGTCTGTAGGAATTGTAGCCACATATGTGGTGGTTTGATGGGCTTTGGATATTAAATAAAGTTTTTATTGTATTGGTGCAGTCCATTTGTTCAAGACTTGGTAAAGAACATGGTTGTGGGGATCATGTCCTTTGACCCACAATGGATTGGGCCCATGATAGGAATAAATGACCCATTCTGTGGTCATTCGTTGAAGATAATGTGGCAAAGAAGATTGACAATTTATGCTTGAAGTGTTGACATGGAAAGAAAGCCCCTGCCCAGCTTTTGAAAGAGTTCTTTCCTTGTATCAAGGAATGGTCATTTTGAAGAATTTAGAGATTATGAATGTTTTGATTTTTGGGGACTCTTCTCTCATCATTGGTCAAGTAAGAATGATAGATTTTGGAAATTTATCTCCCATTTCTATAATCATTAGAGGTATTAATGGTATAGCTACAAAGTTTGAATTTATTGAATATTTTCATATTCTTTGTTCATGTGATACCAAATTTACATAAACCATGGTGAATGTGGTGGTCAAATTAGAAAAAGGAGTGTTATAACTCACTTAATTCCTTCATGAAATACATTAGCAATCACACTTACTGGTATTTATGTGATAAATGGCAATGGATGCGGTCAAGGAAATCACTTCTAAGTCCTCCTCATTCAAGTAATCAATGCACACTTGAACTTGGATTATTCTGTAGTGGGAGTTTTAATTTGGTTCGGATAGAAAATCTTGGTGCATGTAGGATATCTCTAACTATTAATGCCAAGAAACTTCATAATATGGTAAGTTGGGTTGACCCAAAATTTGGTTTTGGGTTACTTCATAATTTGTAGGGGTGGTGGTGAATGTTGTTGGGTAGTGAAGAGGATGGGAATACTTTTGTTTGGTTCGTTTCTTTGTTAAGAATTGGACTATGACATGATTATTTTAATTGGAAATGTTAGTTTGTGGATGAAAACTTCAACTCTTGTTTTTTAGGAAATCCTTTTTTGGTTTATTATCTAGGTGGCCTCAATGGAGACTTAAGCAATTTATTTGCAATTTAGGTTATTTCTCCAAGCACCTTTTCTCTTGTACTTTATGTTGGTACTATGGAAGAAAACAACCAAAATGATGAGTGTGTTCATTGTGGATTTAAAGAGCTTCACAATGTCCTGAGGTGCTTATCACCATAGATGAACACCTTACAAGAGGTAATTTTGCATATTAGTCAAAGTATATGTAGTCATCATGAAGAAAAATTGGCTAGGCTTTTGGATATGGAAAAGAGAATGGCAGCACAGAGTGATTAGAGAAGTTGGCTACAGATTTAGAAATGACCCATAACATTACACCCTATAGTTTCCATAGGTTCAGTGAATGGTATTCATCCAAAATACTTTGCAGTTCAACGGGATTTTGGTGATTATGAAGACACATAATAAGCACAAGTAGAATCATAAATGAAAGAAGTTGAAATGGAGAAGCAAAGGATGCCTAAAGTGAACATTTACACATGTCTAGTTTTCTTAGGTTTTCATGTTTTATAAGGTTTCATTTTTGTTTGATTGGATTATATGAATTTATAGCTCTCAAATAATTTAGACAATATGATAAACACAACTCTAAAATCCGATGATAATATGATAGACATGATTTGTGAGAATTATTCATTTTGATTTTAGTTTTAAACGATGATAATATAAAAAATGGTTACTCAGTGCTAATTAATTTGTAATTACTGAACAAAAATGAATCATAACTGGATATGATTATTCAAAGTAAAGAAGTTACCTGTGTGTATGGTGCCACAATCTCCTCTGCTGCTGCCATGGCTCGATCTAGGTCGAAGGAACCAATGTCCTCCCACCTGGAGGATGGAGACTCGGCCCTAAATCACTATACATTAAAACAAATAAATTCAACAATGTGTAATTATAATTTAAATATATTAAAAAATACGATATCAAATAACATACAATATATACTTGAACATTAAATAAAACAATAGCTAACCTGGTCCATGCATCTCTCTGTGGCATGTTGTTGCGTAGGACCATGGAAAGAATGACCACAATGAGAACAACGATGTGTCTTTGTTCCAGTTGAACTAGATGGCCCCACTTGGGTTCCACCTGTACCTGGTCTGTACCGATCACCACCCATAGACCGTGCAGTTGTGTGTGTATCATCGTTGTCCTCCCGGCTCTGTGAAGACATAGCCACAAATGTGGCACGTCTAATCAAATGACGTGTGGCACATCTAACTGAGTCATCAATCTCATCTAGGCTGCTACCAAACCCAGGTGGTTGAGGAGGGGGGTTTGGCTCTCTCTTGGGTGCAGGAAGTCCTCTAAGTGGGTTGCGGCTGGCCTGAGGTAGATCTTGGCCAGAGACAAGACCGACACCCTGAAACTTAGTGATGTAAAAATAATTGACATGGTAGCCTAGCTCAAACTCATCCCAAAATTTCCTAAGAAAATACTGTGGGACCTCCAAATTATTTCATGGGGGCCTGTCAAACACCATAAACCATCCCTTTCTGCAGTTATCTCTCCATGGATGGTAAATACACCAGTCCATGCAAACCCGTCTCTTCCCAACATCTAGAGGCTGTCTTGTCCCGGGATCTATGAATTTGTTGTACAATTGTGCTTTCGTGATGTTGAGGTCTTTAATTTGTTCTTTGGATATCCCAGTGGAATAGTGCTCCCTCATTCAAGCCCTGTATTGTATCACATTTGTGATCTCACTGTGGGAAATGTTGATGGATTCAATGATGTTTTGCAATGATGTAGCGAGGGAAACCCAAGAGGTTTCCTTGGTGCTCTTCAATTCATCACTTAATACCCTTAATTCATTTAAATCTTGATGTAATTCATCCTCGGGGTTTTCAAATGGTTCATCACTAGGTTCATTGTCCATTCCAATGTTGATGTTATCGTCTGATGGTTCAGTTTCATTTGTGTCCTCTGATGGTTGTGGTGTTTTTGTCATTTTTTTAGGTGTATTTAATCTATAATGACAATTTGTTGGTTTTTTGATTGATTGTATTTTTTTTTAATTTAAAATTGTAATGGAAAACAAGACAAAAAAAAACAAAAAATTGATTGGTTGAGCACCTACCTAGAGGAACTAGTAGCCATGGAGTGGACGTTGCGTTTTACGCTGAGTAGGAGGTTGTGGGGTGCTCCAACACGCGCTCACGGGGTCTCTATATCGCCACTCCTCGCTCATGGGTTTTTTATTGTGATAACAAACCCGCGGTTTGTTTGTTTTTTATTGAAAACATAGGCGCACACACGTTAATGATGCGTGCGTGTATATGTTTGTGTACGCATTAATAATGCGTACGCACACATATTTTCCACGTCAACTCACCAACGTGGACGATCGGCATTGCCGAAGCAGGGGCACATACACGTGTTTGAATGGACGTGCACGTCCTTGTTTTTTTCCGCTCGCGCACTTCCATTGCAACCTTTTTGGGTACCAGCTTCGTGCGGGCACCCATATAAGTTGGAAATATTCTAAGTTAAGCCCAAATATTTGTTCCTTAGAAGCATTGATAGGGAAAATTTGTAATGAGTTAATAATAACAATAAGAATAACAATAATAATAATATATAAGAGAAATTATTAAGTAAGATGGGTACATGAAAAGCTATCGACTTATTTAGTTGACTGACTACTTTGATTGATATAAACCATGGAGATCGAGAAGTTGACAAAACACTCGAATTCAAGGATAGGGTTTGTGAGATTTAGAAACAAGCATGAGAGATGTTGCATCAAGCTAGTGAGAAAGCCAAGGCCCAACACACCAAGCATTGTATTCCTCTTTCGTTCAAAATTGTGGATCATCTATCATTGCATCTCAAGAAAGAAATATTTAATGGTCCGCTAGGGAAATTGAAGCCTTTATGATATGGTCCTTACACTATTCTTGAGAAAATTGGGGAAAATGCTTTTAAGCTCAGTATTTCACCATACCTGGGTTTGCATCCAGTATTCAATGTGGACTTGCTTTGACTATATTTTTCACCACTATTGGAGTAGATCAACTTAAAACCAACAGATCTAGAATACATCCATCTAGATGTTCAAGATCCCCTTTCTCTCAACACCATTGTAGGACAACAAGCATGCCATACAAGGGCACAAACAATTCCCTTGTTTTAGGTGGCCAAAGAAGGACAAATCCCAACTCAAGGAAAGTGTTATCCTGTCACTAAATTGGAGCACAAGTTTCCTCATATGCTCAAGCAGGAAATGGGGACCATTGCCACTTAATGGGGGAGGCTTGATCCATTCTAAGACTCAAATAGTGATGTCGTTTAGTGCCTAGTCATAGTCCAATCCTTGGTAATATCTTGGTCGCATTGGCTCAGCCAACCCAATGGATCAGTTGATCCATTGACTTAGTCGACCTTGCAGATCTCAATCGATCCATTGACTAAGTCGACCCATGCAATCGTATGCAAGATTTGTGGATCATACATTCCCTACCGCATTTGATGACTCCAACACATGCCAAACGACATTCTAAATAGTCAAAAGGAATCAAGAAGATGCCATCAACTTGGAAACTGTGTCTCTTCATCTTCTTCTATACAATAGATGGGAAGAAGATGGTTGGTTGTCTCAATCAAAGTGTAACTTCTTATTTATAACTAAAACGTGGTGTGTAGACACCCAAGCATCCGTAAGATTTATACATATGCATGCAAGCATGAATATCAAAAGGTTCCTCATTCTTGATTGCACTAAGATAGGTCCCGGAAGAGAAGGCTTGATTGGTTCATGTAAACAAGTCATTCGACTCCGTTCTCCTTGATATAAGATTGGATTACAGACTTAAGAGACCAACATATCAACCTCCATTCATGTAAACAAATCTTTCAACTCAGTTCTCCTCGATACAAGCTTGGATTACAGACTTAAGAGACCAACCTCTCACAGACAACAGCTCAGTAAAACCAGAGTTTTCACCCTTGGGATTTCTCCGTTATCAATTCCTAGCTTGCATTTTCATGTGATTGGATTTGTCAATTGTTTCAGTCGTTTCTATTGGTTATTATTTACATTGCTTTTCTTATTATGTCTAAGCATTGTTAGCTTCCACAATAATAAAGCTCAACTCCAGTCGCCTTTGCTTTTCTTATTAATTGCATGTAAGACCTTGCAATAAATAATTTTAGAGGATGCCAAAACTATGGAAGGTTTCCAACCCAACTTGTTGGAGTTATCTTATGCTTGAAGTTATATTTTTAGTAAAAGCCAAAAATCAAATGCATAAAGTAAAATTTTCAAGTAAAAACAAAAAATGGTTGTCATTTTAGTAAATCCCAAAAATCATGCACGGAGTAAAATCAAGTCATGGTTCATAATGATTACATGTAACTATATATTATTTATTTTCTAGCATTATTTCTTTAAAGTTCGTAGTGCAAATTCATTCTCTCATTACCTTTATTTCTTAGTGAAGAGAGTAGCAAACTTACACTTCATACTCTCATTCACATGCATTAATATTACAAACACAATTAGTCACCAAACTCTCCAATAATGAATTATGGAAAGAAATCCCAATACACAAATAACAATTGTGCTCTTTCTCAGTAGCGATGTTCAGTAATGAATTATGAATAAACATCCGAATACACAAATAGTTCGTGTTTAATATCGATCTTTATTTACAAACACATACCTGATTTTATTTGAATATATGAGAAGTCTTGTCACATGCAAACTGAGAAGCTTCTCGGCGAACATTATTCTCAAATACTTCATTGCATATGCCTTACAAAATCATTTGATTTTCCTTCCATGCCCTTTTTCCTCTCGGCGAAGACTAACAATCGAGCTGCAGAGCATTAAATGTGGTGTCATTAAATGCGACAATTGGGTTGTTAATGATCATTAAATCTAGATAATCTCTAGATTTAATGGTTACTAACTATTGAACCACAAAACATTAAATGCCACAGCTCAATGGTTAGTCTTTGCCCTTTCTCCTACCAACCAGGCCGTCATTTCTAGAGCCTCTCTCTTAGAACGCAGACGCGACCGAGTAGTATGACCAAAGAATCCCCTGCAGATTGAACTCGCACCCATGTTCACTGTATAAGTCACTGCCAAGTGAGTTGCAAGTGCATCTTCTGCTCCAACAGTGCACCTTGCACAACTGTATCCTCTAGTGAAAAGATTAACTCTAGTCAGGTATGGGTGAAAAACATCATATTCAAATGGAAAATTCCCACCATCTTAACAACAGTCAAAATTGGACGAAGCGAACAATCTTATGCTGTCCCACCATCGGTAACAACAGTCAACATTCGAGAAAGCGAACAATCTATACTGCTGAGGCAACGGTAGTGCTGGGCAAATGATTTTCTCCTATCTTGGTGCAGGGCCCACATAAAGTATGAAAGAAATATATCGTTCCACCGAAGGCTCCGAGGAAATATAAATTTAATGAGCGTACATCATTTATACCTAACCCCGATCCATAAAAATCATGAAAAGTGTACAACGAAGCCAATTTTTCTCGATAAATATTATTCAGTCCATTCCTATTTCAATTACCTCAGTAAGGCTATGATTCACACCGGCAAGAATCATATAAAAGCTGGACTAACGAAAACAGGAAATTGAAAATAATGCACGTCTAGATCACTGCATCCTCTGACTATATAATCGTGCTCACTACTATTAACAACGCCACCCAAAAACGAAGTAATAGAACGCATCTCAAAATCCATGGAACTGTACTATCATAGACATGCAATCTTCATGATGGCACAACAATATGTTATCAATTCCAACCCCCCAAGTATTGTAATACCATGCTTGATTTCCGCTCAGCAACATCTAAAATATATTGAAAGAAATTACAGTAAAGTCACATCTAAGAGATATGAAAAGAAAAGAAATTACAGTAAAGTCAATTCTCTGTTATAAATTTTTTTAATAAGGAATATGTTAACACTATACCCATTCACTATCAATTCTAAATTCTGTATAGTTATATTATAAAACTACATCTATTTACTATCTATTCTAAACTCTGTAAATTTATATTATAAAACTCAGGAAGTTTATGTTACAAAACTTATATACTAACTACTTTATTAAAATTAAACCTCTTATAAAATAACTATGATCAATTTTTCAATATGCTTACCACTAACAGCACATATTTCTCCATACAGGCTCGGCTCAACATAGAATAATGTCAATCTTCATCGCATCATGTCAACATAGATCTGAACATGAGCAACAACGTCTCTCGCAAATTTTTTCAAACACTTAGCTTGGAAACTCTCCAAAACCGTAAAGAAAAATTTACCACACCAAGAGAAAATTGATACACGCATTTCACACCTGACTGCTAGATCTATTAGTTGAAAATAATCTGTCTCCTTTGTGCCTACACGAAGTCCATGATCACATTTAGTTTCCAAATTTTACTTAATGTATCGCTCTCTCCACTGTAAAAGCTATCCAATCCTCGGTTTACGCCCGGCAATCTTCGTCTTCACTATTGCTGCCAGCAGGCCTGAGTGGAAAAGCAGCTACATATGTGAGCCCGGCCAGTGCAAAATATTGACATATTATGGAAAGCATTAATTAACATTGATAATTTAACAAATACATTCATGACAGCAAATACAAGAAATAGACTACAACGTGTGAAAATCCTGATTCCACTTGCAGTTCTCCCCGTAAAAATTAAGTGGTTATTTTTCATATTATTTTCATTGTATCACTCATTACGTCAATAGGCATATCCAGTGGCATTTGGAGGTGGATCCCCACAATTTCAACAAACATTCCATCTCAACGTCATCTTTGTAATGGATGAATTAAAAATTATAAATAAGATTTGATGAAAATATTAAATAAAATATCACATTGTAATGATGAAACAACAATCTTATATTCATGATGGCGAAGGGTAATGACCACACTGTAGGGGAACATGTGGTGGTTAAGCTGTAAAGCTGCAAGCATGCAGTGCAACTAAACAACACACTAACAAATTATGGTAAACACATGATATAACAATGGAAGACAAGGTGCGTTTATAAAAGTGGTAACCATTTATAGGATATATTTTATGATGGAGAGGGATAAGTCTTTCGAATCCCGATTGATAAATCGATAAATCGATCAGTCAACCCATGATTCCATAACTAGAAAAAAGACTATCCCAACCAAGACGGGTTATATGCATGCAATGATTGGTTTAATGACTTGAAGTGGATGGCTACATTAATGGAACATAGTGCAAAGAAAATGATTTTGGTTTAATGACTTGAGGTGGATGGCTACATTAATGGAACATAGTGCAAAGAAAATGATTTTTAAGGATGGCATGTGGAATTATAAGATTCACTTTCCTTTAGGCCCCTCTTTCTCTCCTCTCTAATGGAATTATGGCCATATCATGGCATCCACAACCAATTACAACATTTTATATTATATTTATATACAAAATTTTAGATACCTTGATTTTACCATGGAAATCCTAACCTATGGGCCATGTAAGTTTATTTACATGATGCATGCATATATGATAACCATTATAAGCCTTAGCACTTGAGCTTCATAGTAGGAATCCATTCTAACACATTTGCATCATTTAGATAATCGAGTTCAATGTAAGATAGGGTAAAAGTTAGGGTATTATACATTCCAATACATGCTTATCACTCTCCATCATAATTGCTATCATGTCCATGGTTACCACTTCTACAAATGTACACCTATCCTACGATGGTTTTCTACTATATTTAGCATGACCTATTAGTTTGTTATTTAGTTCTCCTATATGTTTATGGTTAATATTGTGACTAGCATAACCACTCAACTTGTGTCCAATGAACATCAATAGACCACCAAACACAAGTTAAATGGGTGTCGGAAATTTTGTTTATCCAATAGACAGTAGAAAGAAAAATCAATCAATCTCATCAATATCCATGCATATGAAAACTACGAAATTTGTGTTTAAAATGTGGACATATTATATCATATAAAAAAAGTGACAATCCTTTTATTTATTTCAAACAATAACCAGTCAAGGGGAGGGAAACATCCATGAATTATTAGAGGTCTTTGGTTTGGATAGTGTATCCATATGTTATTCTTCAGTAACATTAGTCTCCACTAGTCTTCATGGAACTCATCATTTGATCTAACTCCATAGGATTATGAATTAAATAATTTGGAACTGCAACGCCAGTGCGATTAGATCAATCTTTGATATATTAAAGTAAATAAAAAATTAAGCACTACATCACACTCAATCATAATTCTGCATGACACTTCCTTGTGATCATATGTGTATGCACACTCTCACCATGAATGCAAGTGATTTACAACTACCTCCTTCACTTCATTGTATACCAAGAGGTATTAGAGGAATTACATCCCATAACACATATGGGATAAATGCATTTCCACCTCTCTTATATAATGATATGTAATAAGAGATTCTATTACATTACACATGTGGGATAATTCCATTTTCTATTATTAGAATTATTTACCAATAATACCACATAAGTCATCATTACATATTCCAACACCCCCCCTTAATGATAACTGGGAGAAAGAATACAAATGGAGGAAGATGTCATTACAAATTATATTAACATCCCCCTTAATAACAACTTCTAGAAATCCCTATAAGATGTGAATAAGACCAATGCTGAAAAAAGGCATTGGAGCTCAAATTGATGAAGATCTCAGATTGATGTAATGAATGGCAATAATAGGAGACCTGCAAAGGCTAAAAGCTCCAACCAAAACTATGAATAAGAGATCCATGTAGCCTCAATGCACATGGTTTAATTCTGAAGCAAAAATGGTTAGGTTGCAGAGGCACAAGAATGACAAACATTGATAATCACCACATGGATGATCCAAAGAAATAGGTGTCAGTTAGGAACCAAAACAAGGATTCAACAGAAGTAAACACCATCAACTATCAAACAAACAACGAGGCCTATAGACGCTAAAAGTTCTAGACAAGATGTATGGATGAAAATCTAAAGTGGGATGGTTTAACCCCATGTTATCAATGCCATCTTTAAGGGATGGTTTAACCCCGTGTTATCAATGCCATCTTGAACATGCATGTATGAATCCAAAAAATGAGTTTTGAAGTTCATTGATGAAGAGAGGAACAATACAACACGATGCTTGGAAACTCAAGAGAGGAATAATATGCACACAAAAACTTCCATGAGTAAAGCATATAAAGATCATAAATAAATTGCTCATAAAGAAAAAGAAATAATTTGCTTTTACACAAAAGGCTCAACAATAACATATAAATAGAGAGAAAATATGATCAAATAATATAGGATATCACATGCATATGGAAAAATCTACCCATTAAGCAACTTAGTTTATAGTGAGCATTAGATAGATTCTTGTTGTTATCATGAGAAAATGCTAAAGATGCATGCTCATGAAATGTCAAAAAACCATCTACCATAAAGGTATGTCAATGATAAGTAAATAGGAACAAGTGATAACCTCTAGAAACATGATAAAGTAAACTAAGAAGTTAAAGCATAATGCAATCAAAGTCAATAAGTTAAAGCATAATGCAATCAAAGTCAAGAAGCTAAATAGAGACAAGAAACACAAGAACATAAACAACCTTTAGAAGAAACTAAGAAACTAAAATATTAATGCAATAAAGGCAAGAAGCATATGCAAACTATCAATTGAAAGGAGAACAATGTGAAGTGCATATAAAAGATTTCCAAAATATTTGAATCAAAAACATATAAACACTAAATATTGAGTAGTGTAAAAATACTTAGGAAAATATTTGATTTTTTAAAAAAAAAGATCAAAATATGCAATTAAATAACTTGAACCTGCAACCCCAGATAAAAAATTAAAGTATTAAAGTAAATACAAAATTATTATGACCTAAATATATTAATTTCAACAAAACCTCTAATTTACAAAAAATTAAGATACTACCTCTTGTCCAATTCCCAATCTCTGCAGTTTGAAGCACAACTATAACTATTTCAACAACATGCATTTCTTTTAAGTGCCCAATTAATTAATCCGGCTTCTCATTGTATATTATTATAGCATTTTCCCATGAACCATCGCTCGCGTTCCCTAATCATTGCCGCATGAATGGTTGCTGAGAAATATGGAAACCATTAATCCTTAATAAGTAATCCACGTCCTTAATAGTTAATCTGCATTTGTTAGGATCCTTAACCAATGACAACTATGATGAATCTTATTGGATTTTTTTTATTCTTTAGATCGACCTCCATCCCCATCCTCAAAAGTGGAGAGAAAAAATGTGTCACAATTTTTTGCAAATATACACATAGATTTGTTGAATCAAACTCTCATCTAATATCTTCTAATTGAGATCTAGATTCAATACCACCTCTACATAAAAGAAAATAATTTAAGACCTAAAATATATAATAGGGCAGTTCTCAACCCACCAAACAAACCAAATTCATGATTATGATTTCACATCCAATAGGAATTGTTTAACTAGCATCGTAGAACTACATTATGCATTGAGTTTGGAAATAGAAGGACTTGAACCAAAGTTGAACATGTTCATCTATGTCTATGGTCAAATAGCAAGTGAAAAATATTGAAATTCATTCACAATTTATTATTTGAATGTAGAGAAGAGAGGGCTCTAAATTACTCCTAAAATTAGAGTTATGCATAGCCCCTATTTTTTTTATTGGACTAATTATTATTTGCTTGTAGATAGTTGTTAAGTATAGGCTACACTGATAACATGTGTCTAGAATCAATTAGAAGAGAAAATTATTTGTACAAGTTTGAAAACAAAGAATAAAAATCTAATTTGATACATGGTTCATGATTGAACTATAATTCCCTTATTTACGAACCAATAAAATTACATGGTATAAAGTCACTAATCACATATAAAACTACATTCGTATAGTAGAAATTACAAACCTTACATTGCATTTCTAACATTAAATCATAACGCATAATGACCTCCTTATAAAGGCCACATGGATGTGGATATACACAGTCGTTTGATTTTGTAATAGCTGATGTTTTTGGTTTTATAATTTAACTTAAAGTGAAGAATTGCAAAAAGGAAATTGTAAACTTTAATATTTTATAAATACTTTTTTAATAAAGCAAATGAATCATTTCAAATTTTATCATCAAAAATTGTAAATGATTTTTTTTTACAAATTTAAAAGAAAAAAATCTTTAATTAATCATTTTATTTACTAATACCTTGAGCCATTGTTTTCAACTATTTAAAATCTTTTAAGTATCTAGTCTACATATTCAGGATTGTTTTTATGGCTATAACTACCACAATAAATTTTATGAACAACTAATGAGTAGCATGAAATTTATAACTTAGCAATGGTCAAGAGTTTTGGAGACACACCTAAGATGGGGTCCCACTCAAGCGGGACACTTACCCTTGTAGTCTTATCACAATGGGCCAATATTTCATTGGGGAAGATCCTATGAAACTTACCTCTTTGCCATTCAAACTATTTATCTTTAACAACAACATTCACAACATATTAACAACATTAGTAACTATTGTCTCATTTACTTTTAAATACCTTTTAGATCCTCTTCTATCACATTACTAAAAAAATATTTCAATTCATTTCAAGCTTAAATAAACTTATCTCTAATCAACAAAATAACCAATTGTACTTCTAAGCACTTTGAGTATATCATTTTTTCACGCAGTAAAAATAGCTATACTTTATTTATAAAGTATAAGAGAGAGAGATTACATAAACATAATTCTCCACATATTCAAACAAATTAACTCACAGCCAACCAATGGCTATAAACCCATGACAAAGCAAAAAGAAGACACATACAAATTAGCAGACCACACTAAAGTCACCAGAATGCCCCCAACCAATGAGATACTTACTAGAAATGGAAAAGAAATGACAAAAAACAGCAGAAGTTCATAGATCAAAATGAAAAACGGAGAAAGAGTCATCCAAAAGATGATACTCAAAAAGCAAAAAGTCCCAACCAGCCTGAGTCTCTAAGAATATCATCATCCCAAAACTCAAAATAGAGTTTTCCTTCCTCTGCTGAAAGGGCCCTTTTTGAGAGAGAATCCACTTGTGAATTATCTACGCGGAAGATATGAAAAAACTGAGTCCCATTCAAATATTGTAGAAGAAGATGAATCCTATCCAAATATGGAGAGAGAGAAAGTAAGTACATGGATCAAGCCCTTCCCTTTAATCCAGTTGAAAACAACTTGTGAATCCCCTACAACATGAAGTAGGTCCATATTCCTGAGTTTGGTAAAGTCTAGTAGAATCCAAAGGGCGCAAAATTCAGTTTTTGTATTAGTTCTCGGGCCAAGGTTCATTGAGATGTTAAAATGTCGATGATTATCCAAAACAATTATAGCCCCTGCACCATGACATCTGGCCAAATCATGGGATGCACCATTGAATTTCCCATGAGTCCCAATGAATTTTAATGAGGGAATTCTACTTAAAGGTACAAAGGCTATTTTTTTTATCAAGGTATAACCCTTAACCTATTTGAATTCCACAATCGCCTCAAGCCTGCAACCCACTATGGTTGTATATATTTATCTTCAAAAATACCCATATTTCTGTCCTTCCAAGTTTCCCAAAAAACAAAACAAGCCAATTTTACAAAACTGTGATTTGACTTGTACCAAATATGCATGCCTTCCGATAGAGAATGGATTGGACCATTCTGCTAATACTACATAGGATTATTGTACCACCCACCATACCCGAGAAGTATAAAAAAAGGTGCTAAGAAGATGTTTTTCAGATTCGGCTTCCTGTTTGCATAAAATACAAATGTTTGGGCAAATAAATCCAAATATCAATTTTTTATCTTATTCCAACCATATGAAAATTTTGATCTTATGTGGTATATTCCATTTCTAACAGATCGAATGCCACCAAGTGATATATGATCTTGAACATTAAAAAAATGTCTCATAAGCCAATCGAGCTATCAATACTCTTGACGATGTGGAGTCCACGACCATAGAATCTTTTCAGAGTCATTGGAAAGTTGAATGTCCCCTTTGTAAAGACCAAGTACATACAAATACCATTATGATGCCAAAGCACCCTGTAGTCCAAGCTGTGTAGTAGTGATCCAGGCATGAAAGGGAGAGCCATTTGGAACTGTCGAGGATGCATGATGTAAGGTATAATATCCATGTGACTGAAGTGTACATATCAACTCTTGTGATAATATGAAGAATTCGGGCCCACCTATAATTGGATCAGCTCCCACCTGAATGTTATATCCATTACCAGGATTCCACGCTACCCAATATGAAAAAATATGGTATGCAGAAAGCAGGCTAGCCCATATATTAGAAGTTCCTTTTACTATCCTTTTTCCTGATCGAAGACACATAGTAACTGATTGTCCACGAAGACATTTATATTTTATGTCAGAGCCCCAAAGACCTTCGACCATGAGAGCATGCCACATACTCTTTTCTAGCAGAGCAGTTGAGAAAAGATAAATGTTCTTGATGGACCAACCACCATTTTTGTATGGTGAGTCCATCCTCCTTGAATTGACCAAATGGATTTTATAGGAATCCTTTCCTGACCATATGAAGTTATTAATTTTTCTGCGGATGCCAGTCAGAATCGACCTTGGGATTTTGCATAAAGACAACCAGTAAACCCCAACATTTTGAATTACAGATTTCACCAATTTTAGACATCCGCCTATAGATAACCACCTCCAGCACCACATGTGAATGCGTTCAAGTTGAACCGCTTAAGGAGCTATAACCATTCATTTTTGTTATACACATTTGGTTTTATATAGTCTCCTAGATAAAAAGTATCCGCCACAAGATCCTTAAAATTATATGGGAATAAGCATGATATGTCCTCCTTCAGCTACACTTCCAAATTATGTTCTAGGAAGTTCGATTTCCTACCATTAATGATCATTCCAGAAGTTTTACATAACAGGTCAAGTATCTCTTTTATGATAGACCATTCCCTTTTGCATGCTTTCCCAAATAGCATCACGTCATCCGCAAAAAAACTGATGAGTGACTGCCAATTCTTTTGTTACCTTCACTCCAGAAATATGTTTTTTGCTTTAGGTTGTAACATTAGTCTACTCAAACCTTCTATCACAATAAAAAACATCAATGGTGAAAGTGGGAAACCTTGTCTTAGGCCTCGAGAATGTGAGAAGAACTTTGAAGGACTACCATTTACTAGTACTACATAACTCACCGATGATACACATGCCATAATCCATTTCATGCCTTTCATGGGATGCCTATTTGAATCAAGTGTAGTCTTAAGAAACTCTCGATTGACTTTGTCATAAGCCCTGGATAAATCCAACTGTAGAATCGGTGCTTTTTTATTACGAGTTTTGATTCTATGAAAAGTTTCATGTGCTACTCCAATCACGTTCATAATCTGTTGGTTCTAGAGGAAACCGAATTGCTCTTTTGAGATAAAATTGGAGAGAATAAGCTTGATTATGTTTACAATGACCTTTGCTATGACTTTGTAGGCCAAGTTACAAAGGGAAATGGGCCTAAAGTCCTCAACGGATTCCTGGATGGATGTCTTAGGGATTAATGCTATAATTGTAGAATTTAAAGCCATAAGGATTCTGCCAGAGATTCTCATGTCTTCCACCATAGCAAGCAAATTTGGTCCCATAAGATAAAAATTTTTGTGAAAAGCTCTGTAGTCCAACCATCGGGACTAGGGATTTTTGCTCTATAAATTTTTTATATTACCTTGTGGAATTCTGAGAGTGTGGCTGACCTGATAATGTCATTACCTTCCCGATCCGAGAAAAAATGTGGAAATTCTCTGATTACTTTTCTCTATTCTCTTACCTCAGTGTAATATTCTTTAAAATGTTTTTCTACCTCCTGTAGTAGCTCTGATTGTTTTCTTATAAGGTTTCCATTTTATGTTTTTAAATACCATATAGATTTATGTATTCTTCGGCCTTATGCAAACATGTGAAAAAAAAATATTTTTTTTGTCACCCAGAGAAATCCATAAAGCTCGACTTTTCAGACGCCAAGTCTCTTCCTCCTGAAGAAGTAGTTTGATTCTGCATTTTTCCACTCCTATATCAAACGTTTGTTCTGATCATGTAAATACCCCCCCCATACAATTATTTTGAGTCTTGGAGATGTTCTCCTCAATCAATCTAAGTTCCAAATTTTGAGCCCTTTTCACTTTCTCTCCCAATTTAGAACAACCGATTTCAAATAACTTAAAATTTTTTGACCAAATAGTAAGAAGGAGGATCATTTGTATCATTTTAAAATTCCTTCCATGTCTTCTGAACAAGCACCATGAAATCCACCTCCTTGATCCATGTATGGTTGAATTTGTAAGGATAGTACATTTTTCTATCTTCGAAATCAATTTCCAGAAGAATCAGATAATGGTCAGATATCTTAGAGGCATCGATCCAAGTTCTTTCTTTGAATACATAATCCATTAAAGAGTCACCAATCATAAAACAGTCCAGTATTTTTGAAACCCATTCCGCACCACTCCGCCCATTGCTCCAAGTAGGTTTCAAAGGAAATGGTTCTATATCATTTAGTCCAACAGAAGAGAATAGTTCCCGAAAAAAAATGGATAGAGGGTCTAGTCTAGCTGATTCTCCCCAGCATTCATTAGCAGATAAAGTGAGGTTTAGGTCACCTACCATAACCGAATTTGGAAGATTTAAAAATTCCAAATGTAGTGTCGATTCCCAAAAGGATTTTCTATTTTGGTAGGGGGCATAAACATTGAGTAAGTTACATAGACCTAGTACCCCCGCAATATGACCTTTTAGTAGAAGGATGGGTTTAAAAAGGGAATTTGTAAAGGATGGGTTTAAAAAGGTTAACTTACCCAGTAATGAAGTAGAGTCTGGCATAGTAGATGAATAAGAGGAGTGTGAATATGGATCAGTGTTGTCTCGTACCAAAGAGGTTCCATCCGAACTTGAGCTACTATCTGATGACGATGCGCAAATGCCCTCGGAGGAATCATCGTCCTCTAATCCTGAAGAGTTCCTCGAACATTCCTTCCATAGGTGACCAACTTTCTTACACTTGTAGCATCGAAAGGGAAAACCCCAATAGTCTAGGGTTTGAGAGAATTTTTTTCCCCTCCAATTAATTTCGAGCTTTTCCAGTAAACCTTTAGCCATAACTATTTCCAGAAGGACTCTTCCTACTCATCTGTCCATACCTTTTAAAAGGATTTCCTTGATAGATAGAAATTTTCCCAGGTGAGTTGCTACTACCTCAAAGGCTTCCCGATTCCATAAGGCAAGAGAAAAACCTGGAAGATGAACCCATAAATGAAGAAAACGGATGCGCTCGAGGTTAGGGTCAAACCCTGTGTGCCATTGTCTCAACATAAGACTTCTGATGCCTTTAATCCATGTCTTCCTAAAGATAAGAGAGGCATGTTCTTCAGTTCTGAAATAGAAACTATACGAGCCTTTGTTAAGGATTAGTATATCGAGAGAATACCCAATTTGCAATGTTTTGAGGGTTCATAACCATAGTAGCAAAATACGGTCATATTGGTAGTTGCTGTACGGAAATTCAAACCATGTTAAAAATACAATGAACATTCGAGATGATACGGGTTCGGTACAGTCAATGCAATACTTTTTCAAATTCTTATAAATATACCATTTCTGGAACAAAATAATAATCGTGAATCAAAGAAAATAAGAATTTACCATCCCTCAAACAAACAAAAAATCATGAATAAAAAAAAATCAAACTTATTTATGAATGTTGATTTGCTAACAGAGAACAAGAAATTAGCACCTCATCTCCATTATTACTATTGATTTATTATTATTACATTATTACTATTACATGTTTTTTATTCAAGTTTTATTTTATATGTAATTGTTATTTTATTTTTTATTTTTAGTATTATTATTTATTAAAAAGTAAATTTATGTAGTTTTTTTTGTTCTCATTTTTTTAAAGTCATTTTATATAAAAATAGATTTGTGTAGTTTTAAGTTTTATTTTTAAAGTTTTTAATGAATAATAAATGAGATGTTAATATTTGGAATGATTATGTATAATTTAAAAAAAAAAATTAAAATTGCATGTTTTTTGTATTTATAAGATGTCTACTTTGGTATTTTAGTCGTACTTGATTTTTTTGTTACGTATTTTTTTCATATTGTATCCTAATCGTATTCGAATCCGTACTCAAATCTTGCTACTATGTTCATAACCCTATCGCTGAACTTCCCAACTAGAATCTTAAGAGAGAGAGCAAGTCCTTCCATCCCTATGTTTTTTCCAATCGTCATGTTGTCTTCCGCTACGAAGGATGTGATGTCATTAAGTTTGAAAATCAATCTCTTATTTTAAGTGGTCAGATTATCCTGCAAGTTGTTTGGGGTGGAATAATAAGGTGAGAGGTTCTTATTTTGGTTTAGATTTTGACGAAATACTTGCTTGACCAAAGGGAGAGCAAGGGCAGGAGGGGGCGAAAAAATGACATGTTGTCTTCCTCATATCGTAGATACCAAATTTTGCATTTTCGAACATTTCCTGACCTCTGAAAAGTTCCCAAACGACATTTTGAATATCCACCCCCAGTATGAGGAAATGCTGAAGACCGGAATAATTTTTAGGGTTTAACCTAGATGATTGAATATCCACCCCCAATATGAGTAAATGCTGAAGACCGGAATAATTTTTAGGGTTTAACCTAGATGACCTAGAGACCCGAGCCATAGTCGGAAGACTACCACTAGTTGTCTCATGCTCATCGCAAACCGGGATACCCATGTCAGTGCCGTTTGTTTCCTTTTCAACACGTTCTCGCAAGAGAGCATGATATTCCTCATCGATGTTTTAAAGTACTTCTCTTTCCCACCACCCGTCTTAGGAGGTTTTGTCTGTTATGAAACCCTCCCCTGGATATATCATTATGATCACACCATGCCACAATTAAATAACCATCATCACTATTTGATTATCCTAAATCGAGTTCCATGACATAAAATAGAAAGGTATCTATATGATCCCTCAATCATGTACTGGAAATCCGATGGGATGAAAAAATTGCAATTAGGATATTCTAAGTTAGGGTTCCACTTATTAACCTAAAAGGATTCAAGCATGGAAATTCTATGAATTAAAAAAATTTCAACTCGCTTTAGGATTCCATTTATTAATCTAAAACAAATTCAATAAAATAGGGCCCGACCTTAAAATTTGGCCATGCAAACTTTTGAATTTTTAATTGAAAAGATACGTTATCCTCTACATTTCAATACGTTACATTCCAAGAAGTTATCGTCGAAACATTACTCCATCTAAATTAAAATCATGTAAGTAAACTCATAAAAAATATATGGTAAGTGTTCACATAAATCTAGTACTAAATTTAAATTTAGTAAGAAGTAATATATTTATATATAAATAGCAAAATCTGTAATGGTTAATTTTTTAAAAGTTTTATTTATATTGTTAAAATAATTAAAATAAAAATAAAAACAATTTTAAGCTTTATTTATTTATAAATATATTATTAAAATATTTTAAATATTTTAAAAAATATTAATAAAACTTAAAAATATTAAATATATATATATATATATATATATATATATATATATATATATATATCACAACTACTTAATTTGTGACTGGTGAACATAAGTTAAGTAACACAAATAAGTTATCTATTACTTGTTCTCTATGCATGTTGTCACAAACTGCATGAACTACTAGTTATTTATGCATGAACTACTAATTATTTTTTGTATTTTTTTTATAATTGTTTATTTAAAGATTGGAATGCCATAAAACTAATCTAAACTAATATCATCCTTGTACAATTTAATAATAATTTTTACGGAAAAGAAATCTATCTATCTTTCCTGACGCAATCCACTTCATGACATATGAGTGAAATGCAGCTCCCCAGGTTCAGGCGGACTAGCGAGCCAAATTAATATAACGAGCTGCATCGAAAGATTGCTCATGACTATCAAGAAATGCAAACTTCAATTTAATAGTATCAACTGGTGAAATAATTGTTTCCATATTCATTTTTCCATAAACTTGTTTCGATAATCAAATTTACCTAACACTTGCAGCAATTTGTTTCTACGTGCTAAGAAACTTCAAAGTAAGCTTCTTATTCCCTGTCCCATCCTTGGGTGGATAAGTCCGATGACTCAGCAGTGTGGAATGGAGTTTATTGTCCAGTGTATATCAATTTGGGCCAATAGCAGACTCAAGCCGAATGGAGTTTATATATGGTAGGTTGTATCTCACTTATTTGAAGGAGTCGGGGCAATATATGGTTAGTAGGAGGGAGATTGAGGAAGCCTTTCTCGTAATGAAGATATTCACGAATAACAATTTTAGAAGTGATATTTTTGAACTCTTTTTGAACTTGGAGAAGTGATACTTTGCAATGAAGTGATATTTTGAACACAAACTCTTTTTGAACTTGGAGAAGTGATATTTTGCAATGAAGAGTATCAAATACTTGGTCTATTTGATCATCTCAACATACATTTGCGTCGACCTCGAAAAGATACAAGTCATCAAGGAATAGCCCACTCCAAGGAACATTCATGAACTAAGGACTTTCCTTGGTTTAGCAAATTTCTATCCCAGATTTGTGTTGGGATTAAGCCCCATAGCCTGACCAATTAATCGGTTGATTAAGGGAGGTGGAAACACAATTTTTAAATGGACCATGACAAAACAACAAGTTTTTGAACATCCCAAGAACATGCTTTGCACAATTCTACCTAATTTGCATTAGCCATTTGAAATTGAGAATGATGCATCAAACTATGCCACGGGCATCGTGATCACTCAAGCAAGTCATCCAGTGGAATTCTATTTGGAAACTTTCAATGATAATGTTCACAAGTATTTGACATCTTATGAAAGGGTATTGTATGCCATTGTACAAGGACATAAACAATGGAGACACTACATTCTAGGCAAAGAAACGGCCATTCATACGGACCATATGCTTCTACATTTCTCTCTATCACAGTTTAAGCTACATATGACGAGACAACTCAAGTGGATTAGTTACCTATATAAATTTCAGTTGATCATTAAGTATCAAAAAGGAAAAGGGAATGCAACAACTAACTTCCTTAGCTGACCACTAGTAAATTCTCTTCTTATAGTGTTAAGTAATGATGCATGGTTGCGACACCATTACTTGGCCTCAATTTTATGAAGAAGACACTAAATTATCTTTAGTTTATCGACAAATATAGATAGGTAAGTCGATTTCTCTCTACTACCACGTGAAGGACAACTTTGTGTAGCTCTACGTGGGCACATAAAGAATATCTCTTGTGATGCACACTATAGAAAAACAACATGACATTTTGGGGTGGAAAATCCTCTCAGAATATTCTAGAATTATTGACTGGCCTTCACTCACGATGGATGTCGACAAGTATATCAAGTCATTCATGGTTTGTGCAATTGTCAAGTCACCATATTGATGACAAGGTTTGTAGATACCATTTCCCATTCCAAGTCGAACATGGGAATCCATTTACTTGGACTACTTCACTAGATATCTTGTCATGAAATATCAGCATGACGCAATCTTGATAGCAGTTGACAGATTCTCTAAAATGGTTATCCTTATTCCTTGTAGGAAGACTATGATATCACAATAGTCTGCTCAACTCTTCTTCGAGCATATTTAGAAACACTATGGTTTACCAAATATAATAATCTCCAACAAAGATTCCATATTTGTCAACACGTTTTGTAATTTACCCTTTGGTAATAGTTAAACACACAACTATCTATGTCAATTGTGTTCCATCCTTAGACCGATGGATAGATGGAAGTTGTGAATCACATGGTGGCACAGTTGCTCCACATGTACAACCAGAAGCATCAAAAAACATGGGATGAATGCCTCTCGTACATCCACCATAGCTATAACCAAGCGCATCACAGTTCGACAGGGAAGAGTTTGTTTAAAGTTTGCTATGGATTTCATCCCTCTGGGACTATCGACTTAATCAGTCAACTGAATACTCTAATCGACAAAAACCATGAACAACAAGAAGTCAACAAAGCACTCAAGTTGAAGGACAGGGTTTGTGAGATTCAGAAACAAGCATAGGATATGTTGCAATGATCTAGTGAGAAATCCAAGGCCCAACATGACAAGCGTCGTATTCCTCTTTCATTCAAAATTGGGGATTAGGTTTGGTTGCATATCAAGAAATAAATATTCAATGGCCTGCAAAAGAAGTTGAAGCCTTTACAATATGGTCCTTGCATCATTCTTGAGAAAATTGGGGAAAATTCTTTTAAGCTCAGCGTTCCACCGTACCTAAGTTTGCGTCCAATATATTAAAAATGTGGACTTGCTTCTCCTATATTTTCTTCCACTATTGGAACATATTGACTTACAAGCCATAGATCAAGAAGACATCCATCTGGATGTTCGAGAGCACCTTCTTGTCGACACCATTGTAGGAAAGCAAGCATGCCATACAAGAACACAAACAATTCCGTTGTTTCAGGTGGCCAAAGTAGGACGACTCCCAGCTCAAGGAAAGTGGTATCCTCTCACTAAGTTGGAGCACAAGTGTCCTCATATTCTCAAGTAGGAAATGGGGACCATTTCCACTTGGGGGGAGGGGGTTATGATCCATTCAAGGATTGACTAGTGCCATCGACTAGTGCCTAGTCACAGTCGAATCCTTGGTTAGATCTCAATCGGACCAACTCAGTCAACCCTGCAGATCAGTCACGACGTTGAATCATTCAAACTTGTGGATCGCAATCGATCCATTGACTCATTCAAACTTGCATATCTCAATCGATCCATTGACTAAGTCATCGAATTAGTCAACCCATGAAATATTATGCAATATTTGTGGATCATACATTCCCTATGACATTTGATGACTCCAACACATGCTAGATGACATTCTGAATAGTTAGAAGGCATTGATAAGATGTCGTTAATGTGAAAATAGTGTTTCTTCATCTTCTTCTAGCTGACATATGGAAATAATATAATTAGTCCTCTCAATGAAAGTGTAACTACTTCTTTGTAACTGAACTGCGGTGCATAGACACCCAAGCATCCCTCAGATTTATTTATATGCATGTAAGCTCGAATATGAAAGGGTTCCTCATTCTTGATTGCACTAATATGGATCCTAGAAGAGAAGGCTCGATTGGTTCCTCACGATTCCTCCATTCAACCCCTATTCATGTAAACAAGTATTTTGAATGAATTCACCTTGATACAAGGTTGGCTTACATACTTAAGAGACCAACATCCCACATACAACTGCTCAATAAAACCAAAATTTTCACCCTTAGGGTTTCTCCATTATCAATTCTTAGCTTGCATTTTCATGTGATTGGGTTTGTCTATTGTTTCAGTCATTTCTGTTGTTTATTATCTACATTGGTTTTCTTATTCAGTCTATGCATTGTTAGCTTCCTCCATAACAAAGCTCGAGCCACCCAATCGATTCCATTGTCTTCCTGTCGACTTCCCAAGCATCCCTCGAATTTATATATATACATGTAAGACCTTGCAATTAATGGTTTTCGAAAATGCTAAAACTTTTGGAGATTTCCAACCCAATTTCTAGGAATTATCTTATGCATGAAGTTATATTTTTAATAAATGCCAAAAATCATATGCATTAATATTTTTTTAAGTAAAACCTAAAAATGACCAAGAAGTAAGAATTTTGAAGTAAAAGTCAATAAAAAACAACTCATGGTTCCTAATTAATAGCCACAAATAGTTTATGATTTCTTTATGCTAATATATTAAGCCCTTAGGTTCGAAGTATCAATAATTATGTATGAAGTAATGTTTTTGGTAAATACAAAAAATCATGGATAAACTTAACCAAAAGACAGTGGTGGTTTATAGTTATACCATGGAATTAAAAACCATAAATGGTTTATGATTTCTTTATGTTTATATATTAAATACTTGGCTTTGAAGTTTCAAGAGAGAGGGGTTATTGAAGGTAGAATCTGATGTCAAAATTTATCTAAAATATGCAAAGAATTTGGAAGTATCATATAACCTTTGTTAATTGCTAAATAATACATTATTTTATCTTTAAAATGTTTTATTTATCCTCAATAATATAATGGTTAATGGTTACATGTGAGTATATATTATATTTTTTCTATAATTATTTGTTTAGTTTCTACACACATTCTTCTCTTCTTATTCATTAGGTAGCAAACTTACTCTGCACTTCGTAATCTCATTCACCTACATTGATATTACAAACACAATTCGTCACCAAACACTTCAGTGACGAA
Organism: Larix kaempferi; assembly: GCA_027924585.1. Taxonomy (NCBI): domain Eukaryota; kingdom Viridiplantae; phylum Streptophyta; class Pinopsida; order Pinales; family Pinaceae; genus Larix; species Larix kaempferi. The sequence goes on from BSBM01000498.1 coordinate 6,935,576, forward strand.
TTATGGAAAAAATTCCATGTCTCATTTACTAGTTAATACATGTGTCAAAATTTTTTTTTTATTTCGAAGTGAGAAATATCTTTAGTTATCCACCACAAATTGTAAAATATGAAGACCTAGCACAAAAAATTAAACATTCCATAAAATAATTATCATCAGTCTTTCATCACATCATCTCAACATGAAGTCCATGATCACATTTCTTTTCCGAAATTTACTTTAATGTATCGTTCCACTGTACCAAATGTGGAAAAGCTCTCCAATCTTCGTCCTTTCCTATTGCTGCCACCTGGCGTGAGTGGAAAACCGACAGTGCAAAATATTGACATATTATGCAAAGCATTAATTCATATTAATAATTTAACAAATACATTCATCAGAGCAAATACAAGAAATAAATCCGGATTCCAATTGCACTTGTGCCGGAAAAATTAAGTGATTATGTGTTTTTTTTCGGATAACTCATGACGTCATTAGGCATATCTATTGAAATTTGGAGGTCTAGGTGGATCTCCACAATTTTCACAAACATTCCATCGTTCATCGTTTTGCAATAGATGAATTAAAAGATTATAATAAGATTTGATAAAATATCAAATTGTAATGATGTAACAATAATCTTGTGTGATGGCGAAGGGTAATGATCATACTATACGGGAACATGTGGTCGTCAATTTGTAAATATGCTGTGAAACTAAACAACAAACTAACAAATTACGGTAAACACATGATATAACAATGGAAGACGATGCGTATTTTTTAAAGGCTTTGGATTGAGGAATGGACAGGTATGAGTCATGTATGTAAATAGTTGTATTTGTCATGGTAAGTATAAGATAGGTATGCAAAATGGTATAGTGTTCAATATAATATCAAATTGTCTAAAACAAGGATTATGATTCCATAAGAGGGTTTAAGGTGAAGTGAATCGTATAATGCTAAGTTTACATTTTAGAACTCATTTAGTTTCCACTATGTGCAATTAACAAAGTCATACATTTCTCTTGTTTCATTAAACCAATCTTTAAATGCATATAAGAGGTTTGTTGGACAAGTCTTTCACATAATTATGCAATCATGGGCTAGTTACATCATTCTTTTTGAAAGAGGTAATGTCGTCTATCATCCTTATCGATTACTCTATAAACTAATGTTGATATTCCATTGAAATATCTCATGACATTGTATCTTACAATATGAAGATCCCTTATCTTTAGATCATTAGATTGAAATGTGACTAGTTTAATACATGGAATACTCACTAAACCAAAATGAATTATATAAGCAAGAAAATAACACACCATCCTCGCAATTAACCATAATATGTACTCTTAGAAATCCCAACATGAGAAAACCTAGCTGGAGTTGAGGAGTATGCCCTTTCTCTTTCCTTCTCAATTATAAGATGTAAGTACAAAGAAATTGCACTCACTATGGAGTTGCTATGGATATTATGACCCCAATGGCTACTATAGGATCTCCTACTTCCTCTATTATGCTTCAAAATTCCACTCCTAGATGCTCTGCTCCACTATGAAATAATAAATGATACAATAAGAATGGAGCTCCTTCCATTCCTTGTTGTCAAATATTTAACATATCCTAATAATTGACTACGGTAAGCGTTAGGGATTCTGCATGCCTCAACCCCCAATTAATGTTAGGGTTTTGGACCATCTTGAATATTATTCAAATTCCACGCATTAGTAGCTTCACATGTGTGAATATTGGAAGCTAACATGACATCGACACATTAGCATGGTGGTAAAAAAGGTAGGTCAACTTGCAGGAGGCATAACTTTCGCATACGAACATTGATTGAGGTGAATTCTTAAATGATAGAAGGTTCTTGATGTGTAGAGAAACATCATGAGGTTGAGGGATAAGATCACATAATTTTTACCCCAAAAAGAGTAATTTTAGGCCTCAAACACACTCTAAAAATTTGTAGACCCCAAATCATCAAAGTGGGACTTACACATAAAATAACCCCTACAAACCAATTGCTCCAATTTTTTCACCTAGAAAGTACCAAAACAAGTGAAAATTATATAATGGTCCATTATGGATCATACCTCCCTATTTATAAAGGTTTTTGGTCCACAATATATTTTATTATGAGAGGTGAGGAAAGTTTTCCTCCACCTTATCCTTGGAGTATCATTTGACCTTGTCTAAAGTTCTCCTTTCAACACAATCTACTAGACTACATGCTACCCATGTCTGGTTTCCCTAGACTTCTACAAAACTGTATATTTTACTATTTTTTCTTAAGACATTGGAGCTGTGTTCTCCATGGTAGGTAGGAATTTATCATTAGCTTCTTGGCCTAACATGGAAGGCTCATAGAGTTTTAAATTCTCACATTCACTAGTAAGTAAATGCTCATATATAGGGGTAGCATGAGCACACATATTATACATTATAATAAGAAAATTATCAATTTTTATGGGTGCACATAATGCACACACATTATATGTATAACTAGAATTTGAATATGTTATGCATTACTAAAATTATCATGCATTATATATCACTAGAACATGCATGCCTTATGTATCACTACAACACACATCTTGTTGTGTGTTGAATGAAATTTAGGGTCCGAGTGGGAACATGGTATTTGTGGAAAATTTGAATGTCAGAATAACACACTTTGATTTCAATAACATTTATCTTGTATACATGTCATGTGTTATGTTTCATCTCTCATCTTATGTATCTTGTTTGGACCTAGGCTCGTAGTAACCAAGATGGTGGTATGGAATGCATAAGGCATAATAAATTTTATGATTTTTTCCTTGTTCAATATCTCTTCGTTTGACAGATAACTCCTCATTAGTACTCCTTTTGATCTACATGTATAGTGATTTTTATATATTTGATTTCATCATGTAGGTACCCAAATGCTACAACAACACCGACATATACCTTATACTATTAAAAAATTTGACACTACTAAAAAAATGAAAATTGATAAAGTTATGAAACATTTCAATAAATAAAAAATACATATTGAAAAAGCTTATTCAATTTTTTACATTTCATCCTTTTATTGGAGCAATTGATTATTATCTCATAATATCCATGCATGTCAAGGGATGTTTATTTCTTTAGATTTCTATTGCCTCTAACATGTATTTATCTTCCTACTTTTCATACTCTTATTATCTCATAATATCCATGCATGTCAAGGGATGTTTATTTCTTTAGATTTATATTGCCTCTAACATATATTTATCTTCCTACTTTTCATACTCTTGAATATCCACCTTTTTCAAGTGGATCCATGCCCTAATAATAATGGGAAATTCAAGGAAGATGATGGATCACATTGTCTCTATTAAAGGAATACTGCAATCGACCCATGTTTCCATAACTAGGCAAAAGACTAGTTGAACCAACCTCTTGCATCCATGCAATTATTGGTCTAATGACTCGAGGTGGATGGCTACATTAATGGAACATTGTGAAAAGAAAAATGTTTTTTAAGGATGCCACATGGAATTGTAAGATCCACTTACCCTTAGGCCCTTTTCTTCTCCCCTCTAATGGAATCATGGCCACTTCATGCCATGCAAAAACAATTTGACCATTTTATATTATTTTTCTATGCAAACCTTTACATACCTTGATTTTACCATGGAAATCCTAACCTATGGGTCATATAAGTTTATTTACATGATGTATGCATATATATGCTTACTATTCTAAGCCTTAGAACTTCAGCTTCATTGTAGAAATCCATTCCAACACATTTGCATCATTTCGATAATTGAATTCAATGCAAGCTAGGGTCAAAGTTAGGGTAAATTAACATTCCAATTTATGCTTATCACTCTCCATCATAAGTGATATCATTTCCATGGTTACAACTTCTACAAATGCACACCTCATTGCCATGCGTGTTTACTATATTTACTATATTTAGCATGACCCATTAGTTTGTTATTGAGTTCTGCTATATGTTTATGGGTAATCTTATGAAAATGTGCCACAATTTCTAGCAAGGAAGCACATATATTTGTTGAAATCAAACTCTCATCCAATATCTTTTGATTGAGATTAGAAGTTAACACCACCTTTACATGAAAGAAAAGAGTTTAAGACCTACAATATTTAATAAGCCTATTATCAACTCACTTTATGAGACATGGACATTAAAACATACAATTCTTAGTCTACAATTCCATTTTGAAGTCTTGGTGCACTTGAACTTGTTAACATAAATAATCTTGCTTCTAACATTTAACTCATAGAAAGAAAAATCAACATCTACAAAATAAATTAGCAAAAACCATGGTTTGGCAATGTTTTTTTTAGCGTGGTATTATTAGTTTGAATATTGATGAACACAAAAGTATTTGTATAGCTATGTTTTTAATTATTGTGATAAATAAATAATTAAAAAATATTATTTATAAGTAGAAAAATATATAAACATATAGATTATCTTAATGAAAAAAAAAATATGGTAAATTGTTATCCTTACTGATTTTGTAATTATTAAATATAAAATACAAATAAAAAATATATTTAAAATTTAAAATTGATTTTGTAATTATTAAAGATAGATTACCAATAAAAAAGCATATTTTAAATTTTAAATTATAATAATTTATTTAAAAATATATATCACTAAAAGATTAAGGATTAAGAAAATGTTTTAACAAATTTCAAGTTTTATTACACATTGAAATGATCAAAATAAATATAAATTTTAATATATTAGATTTTTAAAATTTAAAATTATATTTTTTTCATTTAAAAAATAACATAAAATTTCACATAAATTTAAAGAATTAACATTTAATCCCCAAATGTTACCTAAATATGTGAACATTACTTTTAAACCATAAAACTAAATATGTGAACGTTATCTTTAAACCCTCAAAATATAAAGTTAGAATTACATGCATAAATTTGTTCATTTAAATTTGGAAAATATGATCGACATCCGTCTCAAAATTCCAAAAGAGATTTATGCAATTAAATAATATGAACAAGTTATTATGAAAATAAGTATACAACTTTTTCATAACATTGATAAATACACTACCATTTTTTTTAAACAAAAAACTAAACTAGATGCCATAAAAAACTTTAACAATTTAAAACATCCAAACTCAAATCATGTATACTTGATCACACAGTGATTGTGTCGAGAGGTGCTCTACAGCCTAGTATGAGGGAGATCTTGTAACGTTTGTCCATGTTTATCCATATTGTCGGCCATAAACAAAACAGAATAATACAAAGTAAAAAGTAATAAATATTATGTTGGCCATTAATGTAGAAACATAAGAAGTTAAAAAAATATTATAGTGGATATTACAAAGTAAAAACTAATAAATATTATGTCGGCCATTAATGTAAAAACATAAGAAGTTAAGTGGTGAAAAGCATGACAAATAGATAATGTCATGAAGGGAGACGTGCAAGTCTAAGCACTCAGAGAGCAAAAAACCTAAACTATGAGATGATATTTAAGTAAATACGACTACCATGTTAGTAGAATAACACCTAGAATCAAGGAATGGCATGAAGGTTCGGGGATGGATCTTATCCGCAGCCCTCTCAGCCCTAAGGGGATCCACCTACAGCCCCCGATATTTTCATTATCCCTGTTAAACCCTTCCTCCCGTCACCCTCTCCCTCCTACATCAGTCATATGGACCTTGAGGAGGAGCTTTTGTATTTTTCGGATGACCCATGGCAACATGTCACTATTTTCACCCCCCCCCGACAATTGTAGCCCTCATTGATCTTGCCGCTATCTCCTCCCCGCTGACAGCTGGAGCCTGTCAACCCTCCCTTGGAAGTATGCATTCTAGGGTTTCTGATGCTCCCACCCCCACTACTCCAACATCTGAAGCACACCCTCCACGATCACCGCTAATAGTTAATCTCTTACTCCCGTCACCTATTCTCAGTCCCCTTCCTCTATCCCCTCTACTTTACGCTTTGGACCCTTTCCTCTCAGCCTCAGACACCAACTCCTTCTTCCCAGAGACCAGCTCTGATCAGAAACACACATCCCTTCCGTCGCTCGAACAAGCATGGATTTCAGACCTGGAACTACAGGAAGCAGGATGGATTGGAACCCTACCAAACCACTGGGTTCAACAAACAACACTTTTTTCAAATTGTGTGGAACCTCACACCTCTCAAGGCTTCATTGCTTCCCTCTTGCACTTGGAGGATTTTCACGGCACCCCTCCTACGACTGGCTTGGACAATAGTACTGAAGATGGCTAACTGGGTTCATTGGCAGACCGAAACGTGGAAAGAAACACCATTCACATGAAACGGAAAAAAAAAATGTCTTCCTCTAAGTGTAAGCCCTTTAAACCTGGTCCATGAGTCAACATATCTCTCGAGGAAGACGGTCCCATGGCCGAGTGCACACTAGTTGGGAAAATCTGAGGCCGCACCCCATCTTCTGATGAAATGGACTTTTGGGTCCAAAACAATTGGATGAGCCACATTTAGTATGAGCCTGAAATCAACACACTTTCCAAAGGCTTGTTTGGCTTCATCTTCAATAGTGCTGAAGATGCGGAACAAATTTTGAAGCATCATTGGAGCTATGGATCAATCCCCATTATGCTGAAAAAATCGACGTCGCTTTTTGATGTTGACTATGAGAGACTTGACACCCTTTCGGTCTGGGTTCACCTGCTAGGACTTCCCTGGGAATTTTGGAACCCGACATCCCTGTGCGACTTGGGAAATGCTTTGGGGGTCTTTTTGGAAGATGATATCTCCTTTCAACAAACTCGGTTTCGAAAGGTTGCTCGAATTTTGGTTTCACTTAACGTAAGAACAGAACTCCGGGATCATATAAACCTTATTCGGGGTACCACCATCAGAAAGTAGATTTTAGATTATGAAGGGATACCCTTCTAGTGCCACCGCTGCTATGAAACGGGACACATTGCTCGCAACTATGAATTAGGGATTAAGTAGGAAAGACCTCACAAATGATGGATGGCTCAAGAAAGAAAGGCACAGGAAAGCAAAAGGGCTTTCACAGAACCATTGAGAAACAAGTCGGCTACTGCTCCGGAATATCCTCCTTAGCCACCATCAGATACAGCTGATCCTCAGCACACTCCTACAACACCTATTTTGGATCACACTCTTCTCCGAGCCTCAACCCCTCCAATAGGTACTGCTCCAGTCTCTTTACTGAATGATCATTTGTCTTCATTTCATATTGATGATTTGTACTCCCACCCCACCTCTAACACCCTTCCCTCTACACCCAGATCTCATGATTTGGTTCTCCTCTCTTCCTCCCCGAAAGTCTCAAAACTTATGGCTCCCCCAAAACCCTCCTCCCCACCTCATCCCACTTCATCGGTTGTCTCCTCTACTTCTTCCACAATCTGTTTTCACCTCGGATCAAGAGACATTCTGGTCATGCCTGACCATCCCTCCAGCCCCTCTGGTTTAGGAACAAACCCAACCCTTCCTTCAAAAAGAAAGGGAAGAGGCTAACCCTCACACCTCTCTTTTGCTTAGAAAAAGGAACTTCGAGATCAAGCAAATGGTAAACATAAATCTATCATTGGGGCACTTAGAGTAGCAAAAGCCCCTGCAGGGGTTCCCTGATGAAACTTCTCTCCTTCAATTGCATGGGTCTGGAAAGTTCCTGGAAAAAACTTTCCCTCAAGAGGATGCTCCAGGACCTCAAACTAGATGTTATCCTCCTCCAACAAACCATGGGCTCAGAGCTCGAAGTTTCTTCCCTCCTTTCCTCTATATCATCATCTCTCTCCTTCCTAGCTCAGAGTGCTAGAGGTCATTCTGGTGGTTTGGAAATCGGGCCGAATCAGTCCACTATCAAGCTCCAAAACTCGTGGGGTGCCCTTTTGGCATGGGAATTCAGGTTCTTTGGGCGGAAGATAGCCCTGCACTAAACATCATCAACATCTATGGTCCCTACACAAACCATGTTGATTTATGGGAAATCATTCAAAACTCTCCTTTGGTAAGGCTTGAAAATACAGTAATCAGTGGAGACCTCAACTTCACTTTGGGCTCTCATGAAGTCTGGGGTACAAAAGCTAGAATTGACTCTATGGAAAATTATTTCCCCAACCTTCTCCAGAACATTCAAATGGTGGACCTCGACCCCATAAAATACCTGCCCACATGGAAAAAATGGAGAACTGGGGAAGAACGAATTGCCAAGAGACTTGACAGATTCCTTCTGGTTGAAGGCCTACTGGATCAAGACCTCATGTACAAACAATGGGTGGATACTGGTGGAGATTTCGATCATCTCCCTATCTGTCTGGAAATTCTCAGAAACCCTAACAAGCCACCAAGTCCTTTCAAATTCTGTGAAGCCTAGCTAAAAGAGGCAGAAGTTCTCAACCTCATCCAAAACAACTGGACCCCCTTTAAGGCATATTCTGGCAACCATGTGGCTACCCATTTTCCCGAAACCTCTCTCGAATCAAAATTAGACCTTAGTTTTATTTCCTAAGGCATGGCCATGGTTATGCAACGTATACCTAGTCTACAATTGTTTTGAACTAGTGTAATATTTACACTCATAGGCTAATTACTCCTTATATCGGAGTGTACATGGTTTTTTGAGATGTTGTGCATGGCCCTTGAACCCTATAAGCATATTTTAGGGCCTAAGACATTTGTTTACATTCTTGGACCATATCACAACCTTGAAATCCATGCCTTGTGTGCAGGGCCCCAAAGTAGTGACCATATCCCTCTTTTAGGTGAGAAATTATTTTTATAGGATTGTCGGTGGTCTAAGGCATTGTACATGGTCCAGGATCCCGAGAATCATTTTTATGTATAATATTTTAGTTTTTATCATTAGACCATAGGCATGGATTGGAGACTCATATTTATTTTGTAAAACCTCAAAATACTAACCACATCTCATTGATGAGCTAAGTATGCTTACTACATGACACCATTGCTAGGTGTCTTGGGCCATTATGCATGGGCTATTATCCATAGAGGACACTATTTTAGAGCTTAATACCTTAGTTTTCATCCTTTGACTATAGTTTGGGGCCTTATACATCTCTGGTATAAATCCCTTAAAATGGGATCCATATCCCACTAGTAGGGCAAATATTCCCTTTATAGGGTCATTGGTGGTTTGAGACTTTTGCATGCATGGTCCATGAGCCCTAAAAGCATATATTAGGACTGTATATGCTATTGGATCAATCCCAAACTATTATGAAGGCCTCAAGATCTATCCTTAGCATGAAAACGCTCATTTTCCAATCCAACTCATAGGCCAAATATTTTTTTGTATAGGGTCCATGTGGTGGTCAAGGGCCTCATGCAAGTCCATCAACATTAAAATCATCGTTTAGGGCCTAACATTTTTGGATTTTTTTCTCTAACCCTATGTTTGGGGTACAAAATCTCAAAACAAAGTGCACAACCCACTCATAGGCCAAAGCTTCTACCTGCACGACATGTGCATTACCAATGATCCCTACAAGCATCTTTTAATGTGTACGGTTATGGTTTTTACCCATGTCCCATTAAAGAGATAGGACAATATTTATGGTGCATAAAATATTGAAATGGTTCCCATGTCCCACTCATAGGAAAAATATTCCCTTTTCTTGAAGAACAAGGTGGACTAAGTCCATCTACATGGACCATCATCCATAAAACCATCTTTTAGGACACATAACCCCGATGTCATCCCTATACCATATTCATGGTCCCAAATCCTATTCTTGATGTCGAAAACCTCTCAACAAAACCAATATATACTCATATATTATGAAATCAACCTTAAATGGAATGTGATATTATTTGGAGATACATCCATGATTCATGGGTCATAAAATAGCATTTTAGGTCCTATAACCCTAGTTTTCATCCTTGAACCATAACTAACACCACGATTCCTATTTGTAGTGTGCAAAACTATGAAATCATGTCCACATCCCAATCATAACATAAATAATCCCCTTTATAGGAATCATTAATTATCTATTAAAGGAATAATCAGTAAATCTATCAATACCATTATCATGTACCAATTATTATATACCAATAGCATACCAATATTGTGCCATGTTCGGTGCTTGACCCAATCATGCAAAAAGTGCATAGTCACTTATTGAGAAAAACCCTAGTTTCTGATATCAATGAACAAGATGAGCATCAAGTGATGGAACCATGGGAGGGAGGTTGCCCTAGCTGGAATGCATTGTTATGGACCCAACGATTCATCGAAAAAATCCACGACCATCATTTTATGGGGAGTTACAGGCCGCCTCCTAAATCCTTTCAGGGACACTTGGTGATTCTGTCATTAGGGAATAAAAACTTAATTGGGAATTAGAATTGAGTTCCATAAGCTCAGCTTACATGTGTGTTTGAACTTGCTTGACATGGGAACACCACCCATAGGCCCAAGGTTGAGGGGTTTCAGTACTTGACCCAATAATGCAAAAAGTGCATATTCACTTACTGATCAAAACCCTAGTTTTTGAGATCAAGGAACAACATGACCATCAGGAGATGGATCCATGGGATATAGGTTCCCCTAGCTGGAATGAATTATTATGGACCCAACAAAGTCGATGATTCATCAATCCAAGCCATAGTCATCATTTTATGGCGAGTTACAAGTCACCTCCTAAATCCTTTTAGGCACAATTGGTGATTCTATCATTAAGGAATAAAAAATGAACTGGGCATTGGAATTGATTTCTATAAGCTCCTGCATGTGTTTTTGGACATGCTCTACATGGGTGTACCACCCACGGCCCCAAGTTCGAGTGGTTTCGATACTTTACCCAATAATGCGAAAAGTGCATAGTCACATAATGAACAAAACCCTAGTTTCTAAGATCAATGAAAAAATGGAACACTAGGTGATGGATGCACCAGAGAGAGTTGTCCCTATATGGAATGCATTTTCATGGACCAAATGGATTCGTCGGTTCATCAATCTGATCCATGGTCATCATTTTATGGAAAGTTGCAGGTCGCCTCCTAAATCCTTTTAGGGACCATATGGTGATCCTATCCTTAGGGAATAACAACTGAACCGGGCATTGAAATTGTGTTCCCTACACTCCTACATGTTTGTTTGGCCATGGTCGATATGGGAACACCTCCCATGGTCCTAAGGTCAAGGGGTTTCGGTAAAATCAGTACTTGAACCAATAATGCAAAAAGTATAGTCACTTATTGAGCAAAACCCTAGTTTAGGAGATCAAGGAAAAACAAAATGACCAAGTGATGGAACCAACGGAGAGATATTCCGCTAGATGGAATGTAGTGTCATGGACCCAACGGAGTTGATGGTTCATCTATCTAAGCCACATACATTATTTTATGGTGAGTTGCAGGTTGCCTCCTAAAGCCTTTCAGGGACACTTAGCAATTCTGTCATTAGAGAATAAACATTGAACCAAGCATCGGAATTGAGTTCTGTAATATCCAACATGTGTGTTTGGCCATGCTCAACATGGGAACCCACCCATAGTCCCAAGGTTGTGGGTTTTGGTACTTGACCCAATCATGCAAAAGGTGCATAGTTTCTTACTGAGCAAAACCCTAGTTTATGAGATCAATGAACAACATAACGAACAGGTGATGGACCCATGGGAGAGAGGTGCCCCTAGCCGAAATACATTCTCACGGACCCAATAGAGTAAATGGTTCATGGATTCGATGCACTGTCATGATTGTATGGTGAGTTTTAGGTCGCCCCCTAAATCCTTTCAGGGACACTTGGTGATTCTGGCATTATGACATAAAAATTGAACTGGGCATCAGAATTGAGTTCCATAAGCTCCCACATGTATGTTTGGCCATGCTCGACATGGGCACACCACCCATGCTCCTGGGGTCGAGGGGTTTCGGTACTTGAGCCAATCATGCAAAAGTGCATAATCTATTAGTTGGGAGTTGTCAGAAGATTTCAAGGATGGGATACCATAAATAATACTTCAAAAAACCATTGTGGACATGTTATAAGTTTTTTTAGGTTATTTATATGTTTTTTTCTAATATCATGTTCTAAGAGTAGTAGTATGACTATGCCTACTCTCAAATATGAAAGTAATTGGAAATCCCATGAGAATAAATTAGGGTAAGAAGGACATGAGAAACATCAGGATCTTGAATTTATAGAAGCTTGCCCACTATGTCTTTATTTTTCTTGAGAGTTTTGCACTATGTAGTGACAATTCATAGCTATAAATGGTGTTCGTATTGGTCTAGGAAGAGGAAAAAGTTACAATTACAACATATCAGTAAACTCAGGAACTAATGCATCGTTGTTGCAATTGATGCAACCAAATTAGCAAAGGCATGGAAGTGATTTGACCACTTTGACCACTAAAATAACATATTAGGAAAATATGGTGGGAAATTGAAAATTACATGTCAATGAACATTTATATTCCTCCATATGAATATAAATGTACCCCCTTACACTAGTCATAGTCTCAATAATTGTATTGTTCTACTATGTTTTAAGACTAATATGCTATAGTTTAATATTTTTACATTAATGTGTCAATGCATTTTTCCTCTTTCAACTCATAAATTCAACACCACTACAATTAATCCATGCCTGAATTCCATGATTGTAAGAAAAGATCAAACATGAAGTTTGTATTGCAAACCCTTTATATATATGGCCATACACACATTATCATTTCAATCTTCCCGTTTCAATTCTCAACATGTTCTCAACTTGCAGGATCCCACGGATGCAAAATAAGAATTTCCTTTAAGTCTACCTATAAACAAGAAAACTTTGTCAAAATAATCCAAAATACCGTGTATTCTTTTGATTGGAACCATTGGAAAAAAGAGAGGGAAATAGTGTATTAGCTGAGGAAAAAGTAGATATAGGAAATAAAAAAGGATCGATCATGTAGGCATATGTATAACAAAAAGATGAAAAATTATGACATTATCAAGTGGAGCACACGTGTTATTTGCATTAACTTTACCAATCCAATGTAGTAAGAATCCTTCCACATATATTATAATTATGTGATAATGTCGACTATTTACAAAGCTATTTACCTCAATCCAATAACTAAATGTTGATTCAATTTCAACTTGATAAAATGATGTAAAAGATACAACGAGGGAAATTTATTGAATATAAGATATTGTTATATTAAATAGGGACTGTTTTTGTTTATTTTTTCACTCCATCATATTCATTGGTTGACTTTGTCAACAAGATTTTTCATATCTTTAGCTTCATTTTAATTGTAGTCAACTCTACATTTCCTAAATCTATCCTAGGCATACCTAATATTGGCGCACTTAATACTACATTCACATTGTAGTAGTATGTCATTACATTCACACAATGGTTTTTTTGTAGGAAAATGACTTCAAATGGCAAATTGCATTGCCATGGGATTTCATACATAGGGGTCTCATATAGACCCTTTCCTCACACCAAAAACATTATCCATGATAGTGTTTTGGATCACTCTTTTTCTTCCTTTGAGCTCCTACTTAGATTAACTATTTCCCATTTGGTGCCAAACCATTATTGCCAACAATGTTTAATGTATTATGCTGTGTACTTTACCTTTTCCATGAGATATTTAATCAATTCACCCATTATACACAAATTTGAAAGGTGTATTTTCCTTGGAAACAATATGTTCATTAAGTACTTAGGTCAAAATATTTCCTCTTAGTTTCCTTAGAAGTATGAGCCTATAAACCCCAAGAATTCAAAAGAACAAAGTTGTTTTCACTTTATGAGATACTTCTGATGCAGCGAGGCATATGAGTATCTAATCATGACACAATGAGAATATATAAAAAATCTAATAATGTACAAATCACATAAGATATAACCTAATTATCTCAAAGCTAAATGGCCCTCTTTAGATAATGAAATGGATTATATATTTATTATGGAATATGCATGTCCCTTGTTGAAGTTTCTAGCCTATTAGTCTCTATTGTGTAGAAGATTTTGCCTACAATACAACTAGGGAAATACTGTAACATCATGAAAAAACTTGGAGAATCATGCCATCCTGGACATCTTAGGACTAACAAAGGTTCCAAAGGAGTAGGCTAGTAAATGATTCAAATTTGAGGCAATCCAACATGAAAATATGCACAACTGTATATTATGGAGTGGAGAAGGAGCCACATCCTACAAGAAAACAATTATTTGTCTTATGACCCCATGACTTGGTCAAAGCACCATACCTAAGGAAGAATTCCCAAGCATTGAAGAAGGATGAAAAATGGAAGCACGTGAAGATGTTACTATGTTTGTACTTTGTTTGAGTTCACACAACCTTATGGATATATTATTGGAGGATGTCCTTGGTAAAGAAGTCATCAAGTAGATTCAACATAATCATTTCATACACATATGCCTAAGAAGAGTGTTATCAATTTTTTATGGAGAATGTCATTTGATCCAAAGAGTGACACATGGTCGACCATCCAACTTTATTTGATGGTCCACATGCTTTATTTGGATATCTTTCTAATGAAGCACACATCTTGGAGTTCCTTGGATATTTAACATATAGGGTTTGACTTGGACTTTTCCCTCTCTTGATGTTAGATGTTAGAGTTTTTTTTTCTTGGATACTTCATACTTTTGGATTTCACCACCATATTTTATGGATATGGTTAGAGTTTGTTATGGTTTAGTGAAGTATTTTGAATGGTTTATTCCACCCTAGGCTAGATATAGGAGAGTAAATTTTTATTTTAGTGAAGAGAAAATTGAAGCTCTTGTTCTATGATTGCTTCATTTCATTTTCTTTGCATTGATCTCTACATATTTCATGAAGACTAAAATATTTGTAAGAGAAATGAAGGTAGTTGATGTTTGTATTGATTTTTCAAATGCATTGAACTATGCATATTTGTGAATGAAGAGTACAATACAACTCATGTGGAAGAGATGTCACCATACCTTTCTAATTGCTCCTTGCTTGGAATGCAAAATGAATGTTTCAATGTGTACAAGATATCCAATATTGTTCAATGCGTCCTTGATGTAGTTGGTGTATCCAAGAGATGTAAGAACCTGAAGAAATTCCAAAGAGAGTTGTTCAATATGTGTGCTTTAACAGGAAAATACAAAAAAAACACGAACAAAGCTATGTGCATCAAAATAAGAAGCAATGGGTAGGAAAAGTTGTTCCCTGTCTTATTAAGACAAAAGAAAACACGTGCGCTACTAACGACGCACACTAATGACGTGAACATGCCACTAGTGCATGTGTTCTTGTGCAATGTTTACAACATTTATTGTCAAACGTTCACAGTCTTGAATGTATGGAGGGTAGATCGAAATATGGCTAATGAGTGCATGCACACTTTTTAACCCCATAATTTTACTCTACCCCTCTCAAAGCCAGGGGCGGGTTAGGGTTAGTGAGAGTGGGGCAGATAGAAAGAGAGGTCGGTTATGGGTAGTGAGAGTATGAGTTAGGGGTGACTATTGTTAGTGGTAGGGGGTTATGGGAAGGGGGGGTATGGGAGAGATAGAAATATATTGAGGGGTTAGGGGTTTAGAGAGAGAGAGAGAGAGATTGGGGGTTAGGGGTTTTGATAGAGAGAGAGATTGGGGGTTAGGTATTTTGATATAGAGAGGGATTAGGGTTTAAGGGTTTTGATAGAGAGAGAGATTAGGCGTTAGGGGTTTTGATAGAGAGAGAGGGGGGGGGGATAGTGGTGGTGGTTAGTGGTAGGAGTAGGTGATATTTTAGGAGAGAGGGAGTGAGGGAGTGGTTAAGGGTACAAGGGGAGTAGGGGGAATAGAGATATATAGAGTGAGAGGAATGGGGATGTGGTTTAGGATTTTAAAGAGAAAAATGTTGTTAAGGATTATACCCTATAGTAGGGGATGGATGCTATCAATGTACGTGGGGTTGACAGATAGATATATTAGGGTTTCACACTGATTACTGTAAACAAATGAGATTAAGGGTTTGAGAAAGAGTACCTTATTTATGGAGGCTAGTCCTATTTTTCTCCCGATCTCGACAGCAATATACCTGCAAAACCAACAGACCTTCCTCAAAATGATTGGACTATAAATGCATAATGATATTGACAAGACAATATAACATTAATTATAATCAAACATCCATTAAAATTGACATTTAATTGGGACAGGAAGAATATCTTGATCTTTATTGTCAAAGAAATGCAACAAAATACAATTGATATACCTGATCTTGTTCCAAGCACTTCTGCAACCAAGTTCTGGGCTCCTTCTCCTCTCTTGACTAGAAATTCCTTCAACATAACAATAGCTTTCTTCTTAGATTCGCCCCTTCCTCATGGCTTCCCCTTGTATTTATGGCTAAGGTAGGAAGTTAGATTTGTGAAGCAGTTGAATTGGGAGGTTGGGGGAGTTATAATACCAAACTCAACTAATCCCAATTCGTATTCTTAATATATTTTTCCATTTCATCTTAAGATGTGCGCGGGTATGATACTAGCTAACCTACGCATGGTGCACAGCTAGTGCTCTCAGAAACTCGCACATATTCCTTTTAGGAGATGTGCGCGGGTTGTCCATATTGGGACCCATGCCTGATGCGCTAGAGTCTAGCTATAAGAGTCACGTCTATCCAATGAAATATGTAGAAAAAATATAGTTTTCAGCTGAAGATGTGGGATATCAACATCAAATCATCTAAGGTTAATCAAGCTATTCCATCCATAGTGTCATTTTGTGTGATTGACAGGCAATATGATCAGGGACGGAGAAGTGTTGATTTGACCCATAACAGATGCCCCCTAATGTGTGAGTTCAGAGGGAAACGATGGTCGAAATACATTACAATCCAAGTCAGAGGAGGAGCAAGGAAACCATAGGATAAAGTCACAAAAGTACCTGAAAACAAAAACCAAGGTCAGCGGGAAATTACAATCTTGACATCAAATAGATGTTTAGTATCATAGTTCATAATCTCCGATACATAACTGGGAGATGTATATAGCATGGCCATTGAAATACAAACGTGGATCCATGTCAAAATAGGAGATCATAGCCATAACAACAAGTTGGATTTATGTCTCATTAAGAGTAAAAAATGAGTGTGGCTCAGTCTTGCACAACTTTGGTAATAACATAAATGTAGTGATGCTATTATAGTCCCAAGGTCTTCATCCAAAACATACCAAGGTACGAACCCTAACCATGCGAATAAATGAGCTGAATTCAAACATGGGGGGTACCTTTTGATTACCGACCATTGATGTATACTGTTAACAAACTCGAGGGCATCCACCAGTAATGTAAATGGAGCCCAAGCCACCTAGTACATTCTAGCAAGTGTGAATAAGTGGACTTGAAGTCGAACACTTGAAGAATCCATCTAATAGGAGACATTGATGTATTCCCACTATTCAATAGCGAGGGTAATTGCCACTAATGACTACAATCCCCAAGGTACTATTCGAAACTCTAAACTTCGTTCCCAGAGCATGATGAGCTGAGGTCGATGGGAAGAAGTCCGTTGGAAGGGAGGCCTTAATGCCTCCTCCATCATTCAACATTAGGAACACTCACAATATTGAGTTGATTTGAAGTAAAACTGATACGAGATGAAACAAACTGACACCAGGTATGGCCGACACTTGAAATCAAGGTAATTGCAGAATGGTTGAAATAGGTTGTATCTTTGAACAATGAGCACGACACAAGAGTGACTTAGAAAGTTTTTAACATGAGGGGGATGTGATATAAACCTGCAATGTAGGAGACATTAGCAGATTCTCCATATGATTGGAAGAGTAACCAATCAGAGGAGTACAAACTATGAGATCAGGCTCATCCTACGGTCAAAAACTAAAACCCAACTAAATGATAGACTCAACAGGTGCTCTGTTCAAGGATATGAATGACATGCTGCCTTTGAACTGAAAAGATGGTTGATACCCTTCCCTTCCCTTTTCTCCTTTTATCAAATAATACCCTTCTTGTTTTTTTAATGAGTCCAAGAAAGAAAACTCAATAGTCTCTCTTCATTTTTGAAGCAAGCTCAAAGAAAGAGGGAGAAGATTGCATGACATAAGTCCAACCATGTGAAAATTTTAATGAGCCCATGTGAGGAAGACTTAGGACCTTCTTCATTTTTTACAGAGTTTGAAGAAGAGATAGACAAATACTCTATAACACTGATCTCTAGATTTTAATATCAAGTCGAGATTTGTTCTTGCTCGCAGGTGTTTTCAATTTTAAGGAGTCTGAAAAACTTAAACAATAACTCCATACACCTACTCGAGGATTTTAGTATTGAGCCCGAGTTGGTATGTGCTCGTCGGTGTTTTCTTGTTTGAAGAGCTTGAAAAAACTTAAACAATAACTCTATATACCTTGTTGTGGATTTCACATCGAGCCCGAGTAGGTGATTGCTCGTTGGTGTTTTCATGTTTCGAGAGTCTGAAAACCCTAAAGAAGACTCCTAAAGGTCCTTTTTCGTACAATTAGTCTCCTCACCCGAAAAAGTATAAAACAATGAGAGACTAACTCTTTTAGCCATGTATGACTAGAGTATACATTTTTTGTAACTGATCCACAAATGTCCGGAAAAGGGATAAACTTATACCTAAGTGGATGTCGTTTCAAATCCGTTAACGAGTCTAAAAAGACAACTATACTCAGTGAGCTTGTTTATTTTGAAAAAGTATAACAAGGGCTTAAAAAGACTTTATAAGCTTCAAGGACACTAAGTTCCATGACCTGTCAAGTGATGAAACACGTCACGGAATTCCTTAAACAGATTGGTATATAGAATGATCTCATCGAGGAGAACAATCTCCTCCAATGAAAAGGTTTTCCACAACTCCAAGTTTGATGGAGATATCGATCGAAATGGTCCCTTATATGTTTGCCATATGCCCCTGAGCATAAATCTTTTGTATAGAAGGGGTAGTGGACAAATCAACATCACCACCAAGTCTCACTGAAAACTCTCATCTCTCAATCCTGTCTAGATTAGGAAGAAAGTAGGACCTGTGATGCATATGTTCCCATGGATGGTCCAGGCCTACCATGGCTTCCAAAATGGCCTCATCAGAGGGAAAAACAATATCCATATAGTCAAAAGAGTGGGTAGACTAAACAGACCATGCAGGAGTATAGTCCATATTTGATTTTGTGGAGACAAATGGAGTCGAGATATGTTCTATTACAGCATTATGCGATGCTTGATAAGCCACTTATGCAATAGACAGGGGCACTACTGGTTTTGACTGAGTAGGGATAATCCATGGATCATTTGTTTGACTGACCGTGAAAATCTCCGAAGATGATCCATCAGTGGTACTCGTACAACCAATAAAATTAATGGGAGAAGGTAGGTCAAATGTACCCATCAATGATGAATACATACCTACTCCCAAACTCTCACTACGTGGGTGAGACTGATCAATCAACGGAATTATAGAATCCGATGAATCATTGTTGTTTTTCCGAGTAAATGAAATTTGATCACCTGTAATGATCTTGCCTTCATGCGGGAACATTAGCACTTGGAAAACGGACGACGGGACAACTTGCATCGCATACGTCCAGCTCCTCCCTAACAACAAATTGTAATCAAGGGGAGCATCTAACACTTCAACCTCGACAGACACCAACTTACTGGTGAGTTCAAGTTCAAATGCGGGAAAGACTCCATGTGGACGAAAATATCTCCCATCAAAATCCACAATATGGTGTTGGAAGGGGCTAACTCAGGCGAGCTTAAATCCTTCCAGCAAGAAATCGACATTATGCACGTAAACACACCCTCATCCAGCACAATTCGTCCAATGGTTTTGGGACCATGGACGACTTCTATCTGTAGGGCGACATGATACAGCAACCAAGGTTTGATATTAGACATATCAAACTGAGCCAGCATACTGGATGAATCCAAGCTCCCTATTATTGCTAGAAGTGCATTTCACTGTAATGGATAGCTTAGCAGAACTTCTAGTGTGGACATAGCACAGGGTGTTTGGGCTAGATCCTCTATAACATTGTAGTTAGGAGCAGCTTGCACATTAGGGTTGTGCATGGCCCATTTGAATACACCTTTCGGGATCTTTGGCAAAGGATCTACAGGTCTCTCAATGTGAAGAGGTGTAGATGTTTCGGGAACGTCTTTATCTTTCTGTTGTGAGCCCAGGGAATAGTTCCTAGCTTGATTTTACAAAAGCATATCTGAGTTAACCATGTTTATGAACGATTGATCAGGTGACGAGGCACAAGTTATGCCCCCAGCACTCGGGTTTCCAAAAGCTGAACCTTGTCTGTGAGGGAATGGGTCCTTCAGAACAGTTGGTTTCTTTTCACAGAGGAGCTTCTAGGCTTATTCCATCAAAGGGCATTGGTGGGTAAGGTGGTCTTCCTTACATAACTTGCAAGGAAACTTAACCTTCTTTTTATCCTTCTTTCCCTCCTCAACATTTTCAGTGTTTTTGGTCTTTGGATGGTTCCCCTCCCCTTTCTTTCCCTTCTTTTTGTTGTTGGGTTACCGAGGACCCTTTTGGTTTGTCTTCACTTGCTGTACAGATTCAGTAGTAGAAGGGGAGGCTACAACAGTAGTTTCATCTATAGCAGACTACTTCACAGATAAAGCATGAACTTGCTTGGTAAGGGCTTCGAATGCTGATGTATCTACTGAACCAACAATGCCATCGACATGCAGTCCAGGCTTAGGTTTTCTTAGATCAATATTAGATCGTGGCGCGTAGGGTATAATATCGTACAAGATCCCAATTTGGGCATATACAATATCAAGTTGTTGGGTCCTGAGTATTGCTTCTTCCTTTCAAGATACTCCAGAAGTTGCTACGTCCTTAGAAACATAAGGTAGGATTGATTTCAAATACCACTCCAACAGAAACTCTGGAGGGATTTCATCTTTAATGAGCCTCTTCTTCCTTCACCACTCCTGAATGTGGTCAGATAAGTGAGTGGCTTTATTCTTCCTAAAGGTTGTCAGAAGGTTTTCGTAGGCGTCATACCGGACAAGGAGTTGGAATTGGTTCAAGAAGACTGTTGCCAAATCCCAAAAGTTGTCATAGATTGCAAAAGGTAGTTCAATGTACCATTTAGCCATGACAATAGTTAAGGTCCTCTGAAAGAGCCTCAACTTGATGGAATCATCATTCAGAGAATTAGAAGAGCACCAGAGATGAAAAATAGTGACATGGTCACCAGGATCTTCCCCAGTTTTTCCCTCAAACTTTGGTGTGTCTGACGATAGCTTAGTTGGAACTGGTGACCATGCTGCGTTATGGCGCATGAGATCATTCGTTAGTTTCTAAAGATCTGGAAATTTCAATGTTGCCAGAAAAGGTAAACGAGGTCTCAACGTTGGTGTTTGGTTAATGCGAGCCTGGTAGGGGGAACCTCCCGAGGCCTGGTTCCCATACTGTTGGTTCGGGTTGCCCCGGGCCATCGATTGTGAAGCATAAGCATTGCTAAAGTTGCTCTAGCCATAAGTTAACAGGTTGCTTCCTGGACTGTTCGTCCATTGTGGTTGGGTGTTACCCCAATGTGGGTTAAAAATGTTACCACCTCCTCCACCAAACAGTGAAAAAGGGGTACTCCCTACAGGTACATTAGATGTTTGCACATTTGAAGACTGTGCATTAGACCCTGTGAAGGGGTAGAACCCATATTTAAAAGTAATAGACGAAGCAGGAATAGAGCCCACGAAGGGTCTGGAAGGAGCTATATGTCCTCCAAACCAAGGAAAACCCTGACTAAAAGGAGAGGATTGTGGATTAACTTAGGGCTGTTGTGAAAAAGGAGATGATGTGAGCGGTACTAAAGGTATCCCTGTAAAAGGGATATTTGAAAGTCCACTAGTGGAACCAAAAGGATTAGGTGATGACGAATCTTGAGAGCTAGACATACCTATGGAACCAATGTTGAAACTAAAAGAAGGGCTCGAAGCAGGGATGGCCTGTAGAGAGCTGGGTACCGATGTTCTTGCAAAAGAATGAGAGAGAGCTCTCGAAACCATAGATGTAGTAGGATTTTGGGGAAATCCTGTCTCGTCTTCATAACTAGCCATGAAATAACCAAGGGTAAACCGGTACGCACTAAACTCTGGTTGACCTAGAGAGTCTACAGTTACAAGTAATGGATCGTGGGGTCCAGTCAAAGGAGGGTTGTAAGGAGTGTTAAACTCTTGGGAAGTTAAGTCCTCAACCTCAACAGTATCAAAGACCCGTCGATCCTGAATTATGATCTGTGGTTCTCCAAGTTATTCTGTTATGCCCGTAAGTTCGTATGAACCACGGGAATCAATCCTCGAGCGTCGAGGTGGTGGTGGACGCTCCACAGTGTGTGGTGTAAGGTTTTGAAACCTTCGTGAGATATGGAGAGGTTAGCCCTCCACAGTTATATATAGAAAAAACTAAGTGTGAAAACCTAGTGGCCACTAATAACTAGGGAGCAAACAACATACCACTAAAAAATGTCCTAAAGTGATCAAAACCAAGCAAACAAAGCTAATACTCTCAGAAGTCAGTCTGGGATGATGAGGGCCCAGAACAAACCAATAAAATATCAAAGGTCAATTACACGACGTCCAATGCAGGTCCTCTGGGTGCAACTGTTTGAATCACCAAACTTCCCTCCCGGGATTACTGTAAAGGGTTACCTTTCGTGTCTGTACCAGGTGCAGTGGAAATAGCCTTCCACTATACATGTGAAGAGACCTAAGGTTAAGATACTAAGGATACCAAAAATACAAAAATACCTGGGGGGACAGTCATCAGTGTAGCCAAGACGCATGGGCAGGGTAGCAAATCCCGAAATCCAAGAGTACTTGAAGTAATAGTGGACCCTCGTACACGAATCAGCTCTGGTGTATGCTCGAAAGGAAAGTGAGGGGGTATCCTCAACAGTTCCAGTCTCACACAACCTCGTGCTTAACTCCGGTTTGAGTGGAGCGTTCCCAGGATACTTTGATAGATATAAGTGGGTTTTCCTAAAAGATTGTCTCACTACGATTGTTGAGAAATAAAATGATTTTGGGTAGTTTAAAGTGATCTCCCCCAAAATCCTAGCCTAAGCTAGTTGGTGTAGTGTCAAACCTAAAAAGAAAAGTTACTAATTGATTTTATTAGATGTTCTTTTTAGAGATTGTTTCTTACTCAAAAGGTAGTGATGTGTGTGGTATGGTTATGACAAAAGTAAAGTGTGTATTATGATGCATAAAACTTCACAAAAATCTTTTTCGTTTAAGCTTTCAAAACAAAACTAAGCATTCCTAAGCATAAAACATTTTTTATTTTTCAATTTTTAATTTTCAAAGTTAATAGTAAAGCAAACTATCCTACTTCGAAATAAGTGACAAGTCTTGTATACAAGTTCTTGTTTTTCAATTTTGACCTTTTTCTCTAACTATGAAAATAGAATAAACATAAAAATAAATGAGTGAGAAAAGATAAAGAGCCCAAAGCTTATAAAAAACCAATCCGAAGACTGACAAAGACTTTAACCTACAGAGTTGTTTAAACGAAAAAACTCGGAATTTGGAACAAGATGCAAAAGAAAAAGGGAAAGTTGATGTGTGAAATGGAAAGGCAGAAGACTATGCTTCTCCTAAACATCAGAAAGCCAAAGAAAAGCATCCACCAAACAGAAAGGGTAGGCAAGCAAACCAGGGAAACTCTACAACCACAAATACTCAAAAAGAAAAGCAATCCAAGAGACTTCAAACAAACTCAGACTGACCCAAACAAATGTTAAGAAGGTATCCAGACAAACCAGGACCTTCAAAAACACCAAAAGACCCTATTGAGATCAAGCCCTAAATTAAAAGGAAAAAATCAGGAAACGTGCACGGGTATTGTATCAAACAACTCATGGTTAATGCGTGGGTCTATAAGCCGACAACTCGCGTCTAGGGTCAAAAATGCGCTACTGTAACTGGTAGGGAGTCTCGCACAGGTTTTAAAAGACCTAAAAAGGAGGGAAGGACACCAAATAGTGGCTGAATCAAATGAAGAAAACAAAAAGGACTTCCAAGGGGCTATAACAAGACTCAGAAAGACACAGGGATGTCTTATCAACAACCAGAAGAGCAAAGCAAATACCAAAGGTAGACCCGACAACCAAAGACCAAACCCTATTGTAAAAGGTTCAATCCTACAGGAAAGTCCGTAGCTGTATATGCTAATAGCCTGCGCATGCAACTTAAAATGTGTGTGTTTTAATGAGAGAAACTCGTGCACAAGTAAAAAATGCGCACATGTATGTATAGGAGACACGCACATGGGGGCTGAAAGGAAAAGAAAAGCTTTGCAAACTTCAACATTGGACTAAATCAAAGCAAAGGAAAGCAACAAAGAAACCTTAGAAAACCTCACAGAAAGCCAGAAAGCTATAAAGACAGAAGAAAAACTAAAGAAGACCCCCAAAGCAGAAACGAAAAGGTGCTCCCCAGCAGAGTCGCCAGTTTTGCTGTTAAGGATTATACCCTATAGCAGGGGATGGATGCTATCAACATACATGGGGTTGACATATAGATATATTAGGGTTTCACACTGATTACTGTAAACACATGAGATTAAGGGTTTGAGAAAGAGTACCTTATTTATGGCGACTGGTCCTGGATTTCTCCCGATCTCGACAACAATATACCTACAAAACCAACATACCTTCCTCAAAACGATTTGACTATAAATGTATAATGATATTGACAAGACAATATAACATTAATTATAATCAAGAATCCATTAAAACTGACACTTAATTGGGACGGGAAGAATACCTTGATCTTTATTATCAAAGAAATGCAACAAAATACAACTGATATACCTGATCTTCTGCCAAGCACTTCTGCAACCCAGTTCTGGACTCCTACTCTTCTCTTGACTAGAAATTCCTTCAACATAACAATAGCTTTATTCTTAGATTCACCCCTTCCTCATGGATTCCCCTTGTATTTATGGCCAAGGAAATAAGTTAGATTCGTGAGGCAGTTGAATTGGGAGTTTGGGGGAGTTATAATACCAAACTCAACTAATCCCAATTCGTATTCTTAGTATATTTTTCCATTTCATCTTAAGATGTGCATGGCTATGATACTAGCTAACCTACGCATGGTGCACAGCTAGTGCTCTCAGTGACTCATGCATATTCCTTTTAGGATATGTGCACGGGTTGTCCATATTGGGACCTGCGCATGATGCGCTAGAGTCCATCTATAAGAGTCATGGCTTTCCAATGAAATATGTAGAAAAAATACAGTTTTCAGCTGAATATGTGGGATCTCAACATAAAATCATCTAAGGTTAATCAAGCTCTTCCATCCATAGTGTCCTTTTGTGTGATCGACAGGGAAATATGATCATGGACAAAGAAGTGCTGATTTGACCTATAACAAGAAAGATATTGGAATTTAGGGGTTTATATATATAGGGGGTGTTGATGTATATGTAACTTCAGAATGTATTTCATCTATGTATTTCATATATATTTATTGTACCCTTATAAGAGATGTGTTATTCCTCTATAAGGAAGTGTCGTCATGTGTATTGACAAGTGTCGCAGGTGTGTGTGCTTGCCGATGGGTTATTAGACCACCATGTGTGGGGTCAGCCCAGAAATAGATATTATATGGTTGACGTACCTAGCTAGACAAGTCGGCCCCATAAGGTCACTGGGCAAACAGGAAAGTATAAATAGAGATCAGGAGATCTCTATTTTGATCACTTAGAAACTCACACTTCTCTCACTCGGAAAGTGGCAAACTAGTGAGGAGGAGGATCATCTGCTACTAGGAGACTATCTCTGTGTATTTTGGTTGTACTTTGGTTGAGCCATTGCTCTCTCTATCTCTGAGGAAGTTGTGGGGTTTTTCACCTTAGGGTTTTCCCCACAGAAACTCTGTGTCTCTTGTCTCTCATGCTTTTGATTCTTGTGATGATTGACATGCTTGTTATGATTGATATGCATTGATATACTATACATGTTATTCTCTCAGTAAAGATCCTAGAGTATTGTGAATTAATGCTCAAAATTTAACATGGTATCAAAGCTAACCTGAGAAGTAGACATTGTGCAGTGACGGAAACTAGGGTTTCTTGTTTATTGGGTATCTCTCCACAAATTTTGGAAAATCCATATAGTGGATTGACTTTACTCATCAAGGAGAATCTATCTGTCTAATCAGAATTCAATTTTGAGTTTTTTCAGATTTGGCCTTAAAAATTAGGGTTTCCACAAAAATAGGAATTTCTGAAATCTGAAGACATAGATGGAAGCTCCTTGCAACAATCGAAGTTTAGAGCTTTGGATCGAGATGTTTGGCTAGGTAGATCTCCGAGAAACTCAAACCCTAATTCAAGGCTCTCCTTAGTGAATCTGGGAAGATAGAAAGGCAGTTTTGAAGGGTGTAGCTTTACATATCTCAATTTCTGAATACACCAGGTTGATCAGCTCTTCAAGGCGCATCTTTCTATCCTTTCAGAAAGTTGAAATTCACTTTTTGAATTTTTAGGGTTTTTCCAACAAACCCTAATCCGGGACCAAATTCAGTTTTCAGCAATTCAAGTGGTAAGACCTAAATCTTTTCTATTTCCATTTGAAGTACTCTTTAAGATGTCTCACCACACCAAGCTTGAGGATAAGCTTGAAGGGGCTGATAACTTCCGATCCTGGAAGTATAGCATTGGGTTAATCCTGGAAGAGAATGAGTTGGAGTCATATATAAAAGAAGACATCCCTATCACAGAGGATGAAGAGGCTAAGGTATTGCATAAGAAGAACTTGGTCAAGGCAAAGAGAATCATTGTTGATTCTATCAAAGACCATTTCATACCCCATGTGTCTTCTCTAAAGACACCCAAGGATATGTTTGACTCCCTGACCAAGTTATTTGAAGGGAAGAACATAAATCGAAAGATGACTCTGCAGAATCAATTGAAAGGGGTCAGGATGTCGAATGGAGAAACAATTCAATCTTACTTCTCCAAGGTCTCTCAGATCAAGGAACAACTTGAAGTTGTGGATGAAGTAGTGGACAATGGTGAAATTGTTATGACCACTCTAAATGGCCTACCTAGGTCATGGGACTCCTTTATTCAAGGAATTTGTGCAAGAAAGAAATTGATCTCTTCCAGTAGACTGTGGGAGGAATGCTCTCAAGAAGAAGCTAGGATTATGGCCCGAGAAGAAAATATGGGAAATGAAGATCAAGCTCTCATAGCACATGCCAAGAAAGGCAAGTCCAAGAAGGAACCATCTCATAACAGGAAATTCTCACACCACCATTATCATAAAGATAGGAAAGATCTCAGATGCTTCAATTGCAATGAGAAGGGACACTTTGCTTCAGACTGTCCCAAGAAGAAGAAAAATAACAACAATAACTTCAACAAGAAGAAGAAGAATAACAAAAGAAGATATCATGCTCATGATGCTGAGGATGATGAACCTCCAAAGAAGAAAGCTAGGGCAGAAAGTGATGATGACTCATCAAGTGAAGAAGAGTATGTTCTAATCTCTGTTCTCACAGGTACTATCTCCCATGGTTGTAATGATTGGCTAATTGACAGTGGGGCTTCTAGACACATGACTGGGTTTAAAGAATCTTTTGTAAAACTATCTGAACATGAGTCACCCCATAAAGTAAAAATTGGGGATGATTACCAATACCCTATCAAAGGAAGTGGTGAAGCCTCCTACAATCTAGATTCTGGAAAATCTTTAAAGATGAAAAAAGTTCTTTATGTACCTGGGCTCAAGAAGAATCTTCTCTCCATCTCTACATTGGATGCAAAAGGCATGAGGGTTGCATTTGTAGATGGCCAAGTCCTAATGTGGCCAAAGGGTAAAACAATCAATGATGCAGTAGTAATTGGAGAGCAAGAGGGAGGATTGTATAAATTGAAGGGTCAACCTGAACATGCCACGGTGCATGACTCCATGGAGCCAAGTGAACTTTGGCATAGAAGACTTGCTCATATGCACTATAGGGCACTTCCAATTGCAAGCAAGGTTGTAGAGGGTCTTCCTGAAATCAAGGCCAAACATGAAGGTGTTTGCAAAGGATGTGCAAAAGGTAAGAACATTAAGAAGGCTTTCCCAAGTAGTGAAAGCAAAGCAAAAGGTATCTTGGAAATCATCCACTCATATGTATGTGGTCCTATGTTATCCAGTTCTCTAAGTGGGTATGTTTACTATGTCTCTTTCATTGATGACTTCTCCAGGAAGACTTGGGTCTACTTCTTGAAGAACAAAGATGAGGTGTTTGATAAGTTCAAGGAATTCAAAAACCTTGATGGAAAATCAAACTGATAAGAAGATCAAAACATTCAGATCCGACAATGGTGGAGAATTCACCTCAGATGACTTCAAGAAGCTGTGCAGTGATTCAGGGATTAAGAGGGAGTTGACTGCTCCTTACAATCCATAACAAAATGGAGTTGCAGAAAGAAAGAATAGAACAATAATGGAAGCAGCAAGGGCAATGCTGCATGACCAGGATCTACCTATGCATCTATGGGAAAAATAAGCTAGAACAACTGTATATGTACAGAACATAACACCCCACAAGATATTGGACAACAAGACACCAGAAGAGGTCTTCTCTAGTAAGAAACCTGAATTCAGCCATCTCAGAATATTTGGTTGTCCAGTATACACTCATGTCCCAAAGGAAAAGAGGACCAAGCTAGATCCTTCAGGAAATAAGGGTATCTTTGTGGGTTACAGTGAAAGCTCGAAGGCTTACAGAATATACTTTCCAGGATTCAAGAATATTGATGTCAGCAGGGATGTAACATTTGATGAAAATTCAACATTCATCAAATCAAGGAAGGCAACTATTGAAGTTTATGAAGAACCTAAGGAAACTAGATTTCAAGACACTACCATGACTGAAGCAATTCCAGAAGTTATTCGTGAGTTTGAAGATCCACAAGAACCTGTAGATCCACCCCGTGAAGATAATTCTCACAAGAGGAAACCTGCATGGACTAGAGAGCTCATTCAAGATGCAGAAAGATTCGGCATTCCAAAAGAAGAACACAGAGCAAAGAAGCGAACTAAATCACATACGAGCTATGTTGCTTTACTCTGTGACATCATGAATAAAGAACCTTCCAGCTATGAAGAAGCAGCGGAAAAGAAAGAATGGAAGGATGCCATGGTCGAGGAATACCAATCAATAATGAAGAATGATGTTTGGGATGTTGTCCCAAGACCTAAAGAGAAGTCTGTTGTGACTTCCAAATGGATCTACAAAATCAAGCATGCTGCAAATAGCAGCGTAGAGAAATACAAGGCAAGATTCATAGGTCGTGGCTTCTCTCAGAAAGAGGGAATAGATTATGAAGAAACTTTTGCTCCTGTAGCCAGGTACACTTCCATCAGAACAGTACTTGCCCTGGCTGCAGCAATGAAATGGAAGATACACCAGATGGATGTCAAGACTGCCTTCTTGAATGGTGTAGTTGAGGAGGAAGTGTATGTGGAGCAGCCACTCAGTTTTGAAACACATGACAGGGATTCATCTGTGTGTAGATTGAAGAAAGCCTTGTATGGCTTGAAGCAAGCTCCTAGAACTTGGTATGGTAGGATGGACAGTTTCCTATCTAGTTTGGGCTTTACCAAGAGTAAAGCGGATTCCAACCTTTACTATAAGGTTGAGGAAGGGAATCCTGTGGTTCTACTCCTATATGTGGATGACCTGTTTGTAATAGGAGATGACAGATTGATTGCAGATACAAAGAGGAAGCTTGCTGTTGAATTCGATATGAAGGACTTGGGAATGATACACTATTTCCTAGGTATGGAGGTGTGGTAGAGTACAGATGGGATCTTCCTTGGACAAGGGAAGTACACTATAGATATCTTGAAGAGGTTCGGGATGATGGATTGCAAGGCCATGGCCACACCTATGGCATTGAATCTGAAGCTTCTATGTGATGCTTCATCTGAGCCAGTTGATGTCTCTATATATCGTCAGATGATTGGATCCTTGATGTACCTGACAAACACGAGACCAGATATTTGCTTTGCGGTGAGAAAATTGAGCCAATTCCTGATGGATCCGAGGAGTGTTCACCTGGTTGCTGTAAAGCATATTCTGAAGTACATGAAGGGTATAGTTTATTATGGGCTCAAGTATGAAGCGAATCAAAAGTTTAACCTGCAAGGTTATGTTGATTTAGATTGGGCAGGCAGTGCTGTAGATAGGAAGAGCACATATGGGTGCTGCTTCAGTATGGGATCAGGTGTGATCTCTTGGTTTAGCAGGAAGCAGTCCTGAGTAGCACTGAGTACAGCTGAGGTAGAGTATGTTGCAGCCTGTTCAGCTAGTTTTGAGGCAGTATGGCTTTGGAAGCTACTGTTTGACTTATTTGATCTCCCTTTGGATGCTACTGGTATCTTTTATGATAACCAGAGTTGTGTGAAGCTGTCTGAGAACCCAGTGTTTCACGATAGGTTGAAACACATAGAGATCAAATATCACTATATCAGGGATATGGTACAGAGAGGAGCAGTGAAGCTCCTGTATGTTGCGATGGATGAGCAGATTGCAGATATACTGATGAAGCCACTAGCCAGGGTGAAGTTCGAGTACTTCAGGGAGAGGCTTGGTGTTCTTTAGATCGACGACACTTTGAGGAAGAAGTGATGGACACATTTGCTGAAGCCATTCCTAGCATGTTGGAAGGAGGATCCTTCACATGGCTGTGGATGTAAGCGCTGGATGATGAGCATCAGGACGATGCTCCAGTTACTACTCAGTATATGCATCAGGATGATGCTGGATATGATCAGTTGGATCATTTATATGTATATGTATGTACGCATCATGTTGGATGCTAGATATGATCAGTTGGATCATTTATATGTATATGTATGTAAGCATCATGTTGGATGCTGGATATGATCAATTGGATCATTTATTTATATATGTACGCATCATGTTGGATGTTGGATATGATCAGTTGGATCATTTGTATGTATTTTGTATATGCATCATGTTGGATGCTTGGACCATGTATCTGTATATGTATCAGGTGGATACTGTGTATGATCAGGTAGATCATGTATGTTGATATATATCAGGTGGATACATTGTATGATCAGGTGGATCATGTATGGTGATATGTATCAGGTAGATACTTGGTATGAATAAGGAGGATGCATTGTATGATCAGGATGATCATAGATGATGAGCTTTAAGATGTTGCTCCAGATGACATGTAGCAGGATGTTGCAGTGATGATGATCAAGATGATCATGTGTATATCAGGATGATGTATGGTGAGTATCAGGTTGATACTCTATGGCCATGGAACAGGTTGTGCAAATAAGCATGTAATTTGTGCCTTGGGATATTTGCAGATAGTCTTTCAAGGTTTTGCCTATGGCATGTAATTTGTACCCTAGGATATCTGGCAAATGCTCTTTTGAGGTTTTGCTTGGGAGGACATATAATTTGTGACCTGGAAGATTTGTAGATAGTCTTTCGAGGTTTTTCCTATGACATGTAATTTGTACCCTGGGATATCTGGCAAATGCTCTTTTGAGGTTTTTCTTGGGAGGACATATAATTTGTGCCCTGGAAGATTTGCAAATAGTCTTTCGAGGTTTTGCCTATGGCATGTAATTTGTACCCTGGGATATCTAGCAAATGCTCTTTCGAGGTTTTGTCCTATGGCATGTAATCTGTTCCCTGGGAGATTCGATAGGTTTTGCCATGACCACATGTAATTTTCCATGCTCGTAATCAGTCCTGGGATGCTCTTTCGAGGTTTTGCCATGACCACATGTAATTTGTGCCTTGAGAGATCCAATAGGTTGAGCTTTGTGCTCGTAATCAGTCTTAGGATTCTCTTTCGAGGTTTTGTGGTGGGGTCACATGTAATAAGTCCTAGAGATCTGGACAGGATGAAAAAGTAGCGTTCTTGCTAGTCAAGAGACTCTTTTAAGGTTTTGTGGCGCACATAATAAGTCCTGAGATTTCCACATTATGGCGAGTGATGAAGAAGACCTGCAAGTGGTGGGCCTACATCCAGTATGAAAAAGGACTGGCTCTGTAGAACTTCCTATGACGAGCAGATCCAGAGATTGGTTGAGATAGAAGTAGCAGTGACGATGATGATGACGATGCATTGATGATGATGATCCCGAGAAGAAGACTTGTGCTAGCAGATCTGTGTCGAGAAATACCTTCCTAGTTAAGAGGGAGTGTTGATGTATATGTAACTTCGGAATGTATTTCATCTATGTATTTCATATATATTTATTGTACCCTTATAAGAGATGTGTTATTCCTCTATAAAGAAGTGTTGTCATGTGTATTGACAAGTGTCACAAGTATGTGTACTTGTCGATGGGTTATTAGACCACCATTTGTGGGGTTGGCCCTGAAATAGATATTATATGGTTGATGTACCTAGCTAGACAAGTCGGCCCCATAAGGTCACTAGGAAAACAGGCAAGTATAAATAGTGATCAGGAGATCTCTATTTTGATCACTCAGAAACTCACACTTCTCTCACTCAAAAAGTGGCACACTAGTGAGGAGGAGGATCATCTGCTACTAGGAGACTATCTCTGTGTATTTTGGTTTTACTTTGGTTGAGACATTGCTTTCTCTATCTTTGAGGAAGTTGTGGGGTTTTTCACCTTAGGGTTTTCCCCACGGAAACTCTGTGTTTCTTGTCTCTCGTGCTTTTGATTCTTGTGATGATTGACATGCTTGTTATGCTTGATATGCATTGATATACTGTACATGTTATTCTCTCAGTAAAGATCCTAGAGTATTGTGAATTAATGCTCAAAATTTAACAGGGGGGGAGAGAGAGAGAGACAATGGGGATACGGTTAGTGGTAGGGGAGAGAGAGAGATTGGGGGTTAGGGGTTTAGAGAGGGATCCAGAGAGATCGAGGAGGTTGTTAGTGGTAGGAGTAGATGAGATCCCAATAGAGAGAGAGTGAGTGGGTGGTTAAGGATAGGCGGAGTAGGGGGAAGAGGGATATAGAGAAAGAGAAGGATGGGGATATGGTTAGTGCTATGGGGGAGAGAGAGAGAGAGTGTGTGGGGTAGGGGTAGGAAGGCGCGTAGTGGGGATTTGATGGGGAGGGAGAGAGGGGGAGATATTGGCATTTATGCATTTAGAGCAAGAGAGAGAGAGAGAGAGAGAGAGAGAGAGAGAGGGAGTTTAGGGGTTTAGAGAGAGAGATAGAGAGGAGGTGGTTAGTGGTAGGAGTAGGTGAGGGATCGATAGAGAGAGAGTGAGTGGGTATTTGAGGGTAGGGGGGAAGTAGGGGGGAGAGGGATATATATATATGGATGGGGAAATGGTTAGCATTAGGGGAGAGAGAGAGAGAGAGAGAGAGTGGGAGGTATGCATAGGAGAGTGAGGAGTGGGGGTTTGGGTAGGGGGGAGAGGGAGAGAGATTAGGGGTCAGGGGTATATATATAGAGGGATATATATATATATATATATATATATATATATATATATATATATAGAGAGAGAGAGAGAGAGAGAGAGAGAGAGAGAGAGAGAGAGAGTGGTGGGTGGCTATGGGTAGGGGGAGTATGGGAGAGATAAATATATTGAGGGTTTAGGGGTTTAGAGAGAGGGAGATATTGGAAGTTAGGGGTATATATATATATATATATATATATATATAGAGAGAGAGAGTAGGGGGGAGTAGGGGGAAGAGGGAGGCTTAAAGAAATAGAGAAAGGAGAGGTGTAGGGTTTAGGTTAATAGAGAGTGTATATAGAGAGATGGGGGAGTTAGGATTTATGGTATAGGGAGAGATGGGGGGTTGAGATAGGGAGAGGGGGATGGGGCTATAAATAAGGAGAGGGTGTTATGGAATGGAGGAGATAGAGAGGGGGGGTTTGGTTAGAGAGAGGGAGGGGGGTTTAGGGAAAGGTGGGGCTAGAGAGAGAGAGAGAGAGGAGGAGGAGGAGGAGGGTTGGCGAGAGAGGGAGAGGGGGGATGTTGGGAAGATAGGAAGAGAGGCATGGATCATAGAGATAGATGGGCCACGGGGTGGGGGTGGGGTTATAGATGGATGGGGGGTTGTGTGGAGAGACAAATAGATGAGATACGGGGGGGGAGAGAGAGAGGGGGGGTTATTGATAGAGGGAGAGAGATAGGGGTTGTGAGAGAGAGATGGGGGTTGGGGATTATTTAGAGAAGGGGATAGATAGTGAGAGGGTGGGATAAATAACTAAAATACAACAATGAAAACATTGTATAATAGCGTGCACGCACTAATAACGTGTACACACAATTTAATGCAGATGCACTCCTAAGGTGCATGCTTTGTTTACGCGCATGCGCTAATGACATGCACATGTGAGTTGTGTGCACACACTCTTGAAGTTAATTTTTTTTGGGTGCACTTTCATTTTTCAATTTCCATGTTTAATGAGTTGAAAGTTTTGGTTCTAGGTTCTTATTTCCAAACCTTATGGCTCGAAATGCATTATAGAAAAACACATCATTTTCTATAACTTCATGCTTTTCGATCTTGATTCTATATATGCTCCACTTGTCCACTGCTAATGAAACTCCACACACTTATAAAAATCTATATGCAGATTCTAGATATATATTTATTGAATAAATTTTTTAGTGTTTTATATTTTTTATCCTTTTTTATTTGCACTCATGTCATATTCATATAAAACATAGGTCATGTATTTCAGTTATAACTTTTGACTAGATCACCTATTTTGGAAATGGAAAATAACCTGCACAAGTATACTGGAAGAACTACGCAGTAAAAAAAGTAGATTGATTATGTTAATACCATGATAGAAGGGACTGATGCTCGACCTTGTCCTTTTAGGGCTTCACTAAATTCATTAATTTAAATATAAAATTAACTTTGGAAATTTTGGAAAAATAGCGTTGCACAAGAACCTCTTGTTATATACAACTCTACATAATTTTTTTCACAAAATTGGGCAATTTACATACCAAACCAGAAGCCTAACATGAACATATGCATTATGTTTTAGAGAAAAATAACATACTAATCTGAGAAGAACGCCATTTTTTGGGAGTTATACCTATTTTCCATAGATAAAAGTTATATATTCGGGAAGGTGATATGATTGTCTATATTTCATCTTTTTATACCATATTCTAAAAAGCTATGTGGGTACCTAATTCATTTTAATGATCGGATTTTTGTTTTTCCCAAAGTCCATTACAACTAATGCGTCTTTAATGGGTATCATTACTTTACACTAACCATAATTTGTTTTAATAAAAAATTATATATATAATATTATAGTTTACAATTTCCATTTCACAATTCTAAATTCCATTTTCAATTTAAGTTACATTATAAAACAAAAAACACACTTTCTTACAAAATTAAAAGGCTTTCTATGTCCACATCCATGTGGCCTTTATAAGGAGGTTATTATGTTTTATGATTTATTGTTAGAAATGTAATGAGACGTTTGTAAATTATGCCATACTAATGCAATTTTGATAATGTGATTAGTGATTTTATAATATTTAGTTTTATTGATTCGTAAATGAAAGAATTACAGTTTACTCACTTCACCAACACTAACCCTCTCTTGAATAGATTTTTATTTTATGTTTTTATACTTGTACAAAAAGTTTTGTTTTCTAATAATTACAAAGTACCTATTCTTAGTGTAGCCTATATGTTTTTAGACGTGTAAAAAGCGTTTTTTTTTCAAACAACTGCAAGGCACTTGTTCTCAATGTAGCGTATACTCAATAACTATCTACAAGCAAATAATAATCAATCCAATAAAAAAACTAGAGACTATGTAGAATTTAGTCTTTAGGACTAATTCATAGGCCTCTATTCTGTACAGCCAAACAATCAACTATGAATGCATTCCAATATTCCGCACTTTCTATTTGACAATAGACATGGATGAACATGTTCAACTTTAGCTCAATGCACTATGTAGTTCTACAATGCTAGTAAAAAAATGCCTACTGAAAGTGCAATCATAATCATGAATATGGTTTTTTTCATCAATTAATTCCTAGAAGCATCTACACTTTGTCACAAAACTTCAGTAACCTCTAAAGACTTGTCTATTAGTAGTCCTACTCTAAATTTCTTGGATGCAATTGTGAGCCTCATCTAATGAAGAGGCATATCTCATGTCCTACTTCCATGCCTAAGGTCCATTCTCCTTTAGCATCTGGGACAACTGTTAGTTTTCCTATATATAGGATAGTGGTTAAGAAAATTAAAATGATTATGATCTAGACATATAAGAAAGGTCATGGCAAGTTACTCATGCTATTAACAATTTTTTTTGAAATATCAACACCATTCATCATGACTGCCTTAATTCACGTCCTCTTCATTTGTAGTGAAAAATGATAAGTAAAGAATCACAGAGCGACCAAAGCTATAAATCCATATGATTACTTAGACAACATGTCAAACTAGTTTTCAACATAGCATGACTAGTGCCACCCAAGGGAATTGACCTCTATCTAGTCGACAAAAAATAGATTCAAGGAAAATTAAATTATTTAATAAGAGGGGTGTAATACCTTCCCTACAATCATAACACACAAAAAATAGATGGCTTGATGCACAAGTAGGTAAAATTTATTACCGAGAGAGGGAAAATAGACATAAAAATGGGTGCAAGCAACCCAAAAATTGGCAATATGGCCAACAAATGAAAGGTACAAAGAGTAATGGAATTAATTAACCTAATAATGGAAAGGAAAAATCCTATTTGAATAACATATGGTGCATATGACTTTTGGTTCGGTAGAATGACCACCTCTCTATCAAAATATTGAGCAATAATATGTATGGCCCATAGGCGAGGGGAAAGTCCCCCAATAATAGATTAAATTCCCAAAAATGGAAATCACAACATCCAACAATCCTAATCTTGAATAATAACTGAAATTAGAATATCCCTGGTCATGGAAAAAATAACTGAAATTAGAAACTCCCTAAAATAGTGTAATAACTCTATGATGATAGAATATCCTTGGACATGGAAAAAATAACTGAAATTAGAAACTCCCTAAAATAGTGTAATAACTCTATGATGATAGAATATCCCTGGTCATGGAAAAAATAACTGAAATTAGAAACTCCCTAAAATAGTGTAATAACTCTATGATTATAACCATTAGATTTTTAATCTCATGAATCAATGAATGGTAGATAATAGATATTTTCTAGGGTTCTCTATTTTCTGAGGAATGGAATCAAGGACCAAACTTACAAGGTGATTCCAAAAAAGATGAACTCTCATAAAATTGGACATATAACTAGTCATTCATTTATATCCAAAGAGAATGCAATTTAAGCTCACATTTAAAAAAACATAGTATATAGAGGGGATTTCACTACATATAAAATCCAACCACATCATGAAAAAAACATTTTACACTTACATACCAAATGATAAAACCAACATTTGATGGTTTCTTAGCTTGAATTAATTCGGTAATGTCTGGATATAATGCAATTTTGGACAATGGCATTCTCCACTCTTGGCCAACAAGCAAGACAAAACACATTCAGAGTGAAATTACAAGAGGCTATAATAGAATTGGGTGAGTGATGGGAAGGCGAGGTGGTTGAACTTTTAGTTCCCATTCCCATCTCCCATTTTATTTTCTTTCATTCTCTTTGGTTCTTGCTTTGCTATCTTTTTTTCACTCAATTTAATTTGCTTTTGCATTGTCTTTAAAGCTTTATGTAAAATTATGTAATTCTCTATAAAAAACAATTTTAGGTCTTAGTTGAGGTCAATCAAAGTTATCAATTCCATAAAGTCACTACTCAAGATAAATGAGGAGAAAGCAAGGTGCTATGTAGGTACAAACATTCACATACATAGGGAGAGGCCTATTTTTTGAATATTGCATGTTTTGTTCTTGAGGTTCAAGATGTACCTATGTTGCATGATGGTAATGATAGTTTGGTGGAGATAGAATGACCCCATAGTGACAAGGCCACCACTAATACTTCACTAGACATTACATAAAAGATTGATGTTGTGAATTCATTCCCAGTTCTGGTGGATGAGATAGGTAAGTCACCTAATTTTTTATAGGATAATGGTTATTTTCTACTTACTAAGGGAGCATAAATTTGGCCAACTTTGGTCGAGGGCTCAAAAGATCCTACCTCAGCCCCACAAAGTAAATGAAATTCCCATAGAGGTTTAGGGGAGGGTTTACTAAGGGATTTCATTCCAAGGAAAATGTAGTTTCACTAGTAGAAAAATGGGTGATAAATGACCAGGTGAACAAAAACATTGGTCGCCAAGTGAAATTAATGACTAAACCACCAAAACATTTGGTCAGCACAGTGTTTTTAAGTGAAATATGACCAAATTTGAGTAATTTTAAGTGATCAAAACTAAAAATGACTAATATAGTCATGGCATAAAAAATATGACTAGACAATCTAAGTTAATAATTATATAAGATGTCCATTCTTAAAATTTACGAAATTGTAATAATTTTATTACAATTTCATAGGAAGATAGATTCAAAGACCTCCTTAAAAGGGTCTCTGAATCCATCTACAATGTTAAAATTTACAAAATTTAAAAGTTTTATTGTCAAAATTGTAATTATTCATTGTTCAAAAGGCGAGTTAGAGAGCTATACATAGCAATTATTATATCCTTTATCCAAGTTCATCCCAAGCGAATTTGTTGATGCATGAGTCAGCTCAAACATAATTGAAATAGACAAGTTGGCTCAAGTAGAAATGATAATATGAATGAATAGGCTGGCCCAGGAAAAAAATATTTTTCCATGTGCCAAGATGAAGGTTTATAGTCGTGGTCTCTTTTTTTAATAATTATCTCACATCACGTAGACTCAGGAAGAAGCTCATCCAAGGCCCATTATTGGACCTTTTGATATTATTTCTCTATAACTTCTCAATTTCGTTTTTTTAGCAATTTGTCTCTTCTTCAATAGGATCTACTAATTCAGATATTGTCATGTCCCCATTTTGACATCACCATGGAGTTTCATGTACCCTCCCTAGTGATCCTTTATCACCCCCCTAACCCATTTGTTCCATGGGTCATTAAATAATTAATTAGGAACACATTACTTAATAAATGTTTTTGGAATTAAATAAAGTTGGGTGGAATAACTAGTTTCACATGTAATTATTATTCATGTAATTTTTATGAATGGATAATATTAGAAGAGTCCAAGAAGGAGCGTAAGGTTTATTTGTCTTGATAGATGTTTCCAAAAAAAATGATAATGGAAGAAAGCAGAGAGCCAGAAGAAAGTAGGACAAAAGCAGAAAAAGGCAAGAAAGCAGGAAAGGCGGGAAAAGCAGGAAAGTGACAGGAAAAGTAGGAATAAGCAAAAAGGCAGGCAAAAGCATAGGAAAAGCAAAGAAAAGGAGGAAAAGCGGCACAAAGCAGAAAGTCATAATTTTTCTAATTTCTGCACTCAATAAGGAATAGTAAAAGCATAAAGCAACTAGAAGTCTTTAGGAAAGCTAAAAGAGGCTAATTTTAGCCATTGAGGGCGAAATCATGAAGGTAAGTGGGTCCAAGGAAAAATAAACTTACTAAAGAAGCATCCAACTCACCAAAAGGAATTCTCTCCTAAAACATTATTAATTATTATTTTATTATTTTCATGAGAGAAGTCTAGAAGGAAAGATCCAGTCTCCAAGTTCAATGCTACAACTCATGTATTACTTTCCCAAGAAGCAAACCAAGTTATAAAATAAGGTGGTGCGCACCCTCTCACATATTTTGGTCATTTTGCTTATTGTCTTGAGAAATTTGCTTCTCAGAGGTTGAGTGATGCACCTCAACTAGCTTTGGGTGATGTGCCCCATTGCAAATCTTGTTCCAGATCTATTCTTTTCAGTGTGAGTGCAGCCAGTGCATCCATTAGAGTTTTAATTGTAGGTCTAATATGCCATCTAGTATAGCTGATTGAATTCAATAGATGAAGAAGAAGTCCAGTTACTCATTGCTCCATCACAAGAGTTTCATTCAATGAGAGGACCATTTCAAGAGGGAACATTAAATGAGTTGAATAAGTTGTGGTGTGTCCAAGCTAATATATAATTTATTCCTACATCCCATGGGTCGAATCTGGTAGTGAAGACTCTCTTCTTCCTCTTACAGTTCTCAAATTTCTCTCTATGTTGTAAAATCCTCATCCCTTGGTGGTTTCTGGCAATTTTGATGTAATAAATTAATGAAGGAACCTATAAATATATGATTCAATATTTTTGATGCTATATTACATGTTATAGACCCTCTAATGTCGATTGTTGAAGAATTATTAATTTTATTGAGTCATTTAAATTGTCAAAATTCAAGGCTAGCTCTTTATGCATGAATTTTTGACTAGTTTTACTATTTCGGTCATAAATGATATTCTATGCATCCAAATTGAGTTCCACAAATTTATGTAGATTATTAATAACCTATTGATGCCACTCCCACTTTCATATTAGAGTTTGTTGCAGGTCGTACGGGGCTTGAGTCATCCTGAACCTTAACTAGTTGAGCTACCACTATAGCAACATCTTCTTCCAAGTCACCCAAACCCAGTCTAATTTCCCCAAAACCTATTTATATTTTGTATATCAGTATATTAGAGGTTGTAAATAGGCTATAAACCTTTTGATTGCACCTGAAGCTAGTGGAAAGGATCTAGTCTGCGTAGGCTGATTCAAAACATAAAAGGTCCCAATACATTGTGCAAAGAAGACTTAGGAAAGATTATCCCTATTTTTATGCTATTGCATACCTATCCTCAGTATTATCAGGTCCAATACATTCCATTTGTAAATTTTGGGTGGGTTTAGTTGTGGCTAGGACTAGTTTCTTCAATACTAGTTTTAATAACTAGTTCCAGTTTTGCAAACTTTATTATCTAAACTTTTGTGATTAGTTAATATTCTCATAATATAATATGGGGATATTATAGTGGTATCAGAGCACTTTCCTCTACTCCTGTGGAACATAATCTCTCAATTTGAAGAAGTTGTAGTCACGATACTAGCACCAACTAGTGATGATTTTGAATGGAATGATGCCAAAGCATCTTGTTCCAATGAGGAAGTCATCTATATTGATGGAGGCCTACCCCGAGAAGAGGATGGTTACTTTTGTGAAAAAATGTACAGTGAACAAAGAAGGGCTAAGCCACCAATGGATAGCCTAGAAGATATATTTTCCAGAAGGATGGAAACAATTAAAAACATGCCTCACCATTATCAAGAGTATCTGGCTTTGGGTGAGAAGATCTACACATCTATATCCTTCAAATATTATTATATTTTCAGGTATGGATTTTGGCCTCAGAATGTTGATGAGTATTCTTTTGAGATCATAAAACCATCCATAGAGGAACCAAGTTTTTCCACCTATCAAAGTAAAGGAGAAGAGAAGAGGACCAAATGTAAAGCTTCATCGGAGTCATTTGCATGTACTGGCATCATGAGACTCTTTGGATTTTCTTCAAGGATAAATTCTAATGAACTTGACCCTAAGGCTACCAAGGAGCAAGATGCATTATCAAGATTGAAGGAGAAAAAACACAGTAACAATAAACCATCAAAGGAGAAGAGCAGAAATATTCCAAGAGAAGAGCCATGTGGTTCCTCTAGTGAGTGCATGGAGCAGCAAGAAGAAGACATCAAGCAAAGGTATAAGAGTAACTCTAATTTTGTGGCAGTAATGTTTTCTTACATCCATTTGAGGAATATTCCAATTCATGTAATGTAAATGGACCTCCTAATGTTGAATTGTATGTTGGATATGAGTATTGTGTTGCGGATCCATGCCACAAGCAATTGAAGTTAACCTTACAACCAACAGAGAACATGCACATAGCTTTCCTAGATGAAGGTTGTGTAATGGGTGAGCATGTTGAACAATGTGCATCCAAAGAACCAGTATCTAGTCAAGGGGTTATTGGAAGTGTGGGAAATGAATCCATTTCTAGTTTCATTGTTGGTGATTTCAAGATCACTACCAAGAGGAATGAAGATGACATGAGTTCAGTTGAACTCAATGATAGTGAGCCATCCTATGTAGAAAATCTAGAAGACAAGGACACACTTGTTTGGTGCGAACCAGAGAGGTTGGTGAAGAATTGGATAGCATATCCCTATCACATGAAGAGGAAGATGTGATGCAAAGGTATGAACAAAATTCTAGTTTCTATATTCCTTTGTGTCATCATGAGATTTCATTCACTACCGAGGAGGAAATTGGTGTGGTTGAGTCCTCTAGTGGTGAGGCTCACGTTTATGATGATGAGGATCATTGCAATAAGGTGGATGGAATTTTGGATGGAAGTCTACATGATACACATATGGTGGTTGATCCCACATGTGATAGCACACTTGGTGTAGTCAAGTAGTCATGGATTGATTTGGAGAGCTTACTCCTAGTCACCGAAGAGAGGATGTTCCAAGTGTTGTCAAGAACTAATGATGCACATAGATTCATGGAGGATATTACTGGGAGAGTTCAATTGGAGGAAAGACAAGGTAGAATTGATGGGAGAGTCTCTAGCTCTGAACTGTGCATCATTAAAGGAGAGCTGGAAAAGATGAAAGCATACTACTTTCATATGTTCATGGCTAGAGACATGGATCTCAATTTGCTAAGGACAAAGCAACAGTAGAAGGAGAGCAATTTCATATGGAATTGGGAGA
Organism: Larix kaempferi; assembly: GCA_027924585.1. NCBI lineage: Eukaryota > Viridiplantae > Streptophyta > Pinopsida > Pinales > Pinaceae > Larix > Larix kaempferi. Next base: position 6,978,273 of record BSBM01000498.1, read on the forward strand.
CTCTCTTCCCTCTTCTAGGACTACTAGTAATGTGATGTGTGTGGCTAGTTGCACACATGTTTCATTGGAGGAGCCTCATGTGCAAGGTGAGCATGAGTAGTATTCAGTGATGCAAGTGCATGATGGTAGCAGTGATATGGAGATTGGTTGGGAAGCACTTGTTTCACACTTGGAGGATTATGAGATTTCTCTATATGAGGAAGACTCATCTATGGAGGATGTACTTGAGTGCATTCCACTTGGACCATGCAGCAGCAGTGACATCTTTCCATCTATGGATATATGCATTTCAGAGATGAGGACTTATAAAGGTGAGAGCACATTTTATGAATCCATTGACATCTTTCACAATGCCCAATTAGATGACCAGAATCCTATGCACATTTAGATTCCATTTGATGCCATTCATATACACATATATGGGGTGGAAGATTACATGGAACACATGGAGACACCTTGCAGAAAGAGTTCTTCTCAGGCTATGTGGAAGTTAGTTATGCAAGCAAGTTGCCATGCATCATGTTGACGCATTATCCTTGCATAAGGAAGATATCAAATTTCCTCTGTGGAGGAAATTCCCATCTTTGGATGAGGCATACATGTACATACTCTTTGGACTAGCCAACAATGGATACCATGCATCTACTGTTTCAGTGGATGATCTTTATAGGGAGTTGCAACTGGGCTACTTTCCTTCACTCCTAGCACCTGAGGATGTGAAAGGAAATTTTGGTTTGATGGAGGGACCATTTTTATTAATGCTTCATGAGAAGCAAGTGACACATGTGTCTGATTTTAAACTTTATTTTGATCATTGGGACACACCCTTGGTCCTCCTTCAGTACAATGAGAAGAAGTGGCATCTACTAGCATTGTTTGATATTGTCTCATGCACAACAGTGCAAGAGAGTTCCACTTGAGCTATTGGGGTGGAATATGTCATTGTAGTGTGAGCCATGGGATTATAGTGTTGTTTGCACATTCGGAGTTTCACATTTTGTTGGGAAGGATCACTAAGTTGATGAAATGCATTGGTAGTAGCACACTTCCAACATGGTGGATGGATACTGGCATACCATCGAGTGACAGGTTGTCACAAGCAACAGTGATGATGGAGGGTATGCATCAGGGACCGTGGGATCCAGGCATTGATGGGTGGTTTTAGAAACCATTGATGTTTTGGAGGGTGCATCTGAGGTAAAGGGATATAGTCATTCCTTGGAATGATGGAATGTCTAAGGTGTCATGGATGTTATTGGAGTGTAGTGGTGGTTTTCATAGTCACATTGTATTCTTCTTATTTACTTGGGATCCTGGCATTCTTCTCAGTTTTTTTAATTGGGAGGAATTTACATTTTCAGTTGCAGAGATAGAGGAGTTAGGCATTGGGAGATGATAATAATCAAAGTAGTGCAGCGAAAGCATGGTGGATAACCTTCATCTTAGGTTGCATTTTCGATCCTAATGTTATTCATTCCAAAAACAACATTGAGGAAACAATTGAGAGAATAACAGGTTAAGCATCGCCATGGATTGTTGTTGCTTGAGGACAAGAAAACTTGGGAGGGGAGGACTGTCATGTCCCCATTTTCACATCACCATGGAGTTTCATGTACCCTCCCTAGTGATCCTTGATCACCCTCCTAACCCATTTGTTCCATGGGTCATTAAATAATTAATTAGGAAATATTACTTAATAAATGTTTTTGGAATTAAATAAAGTTGGGTGGAATAACTAGTTGCACATGTAATTATTATTCTTATTATTATTCATGTAATTTTTATGAATGGATAATATTAGATGAGTATAAGAAGGCGCATAAGGATTATTTGGCTTGACAGATGTTGCCAAAAAAATGATAATGCAAGAAAGCAGAAAGCCAGGAGAAAGCAGGACACATGCAGAAAAAGGGAAGAAACCAGAAAAGGTAGGAAAAGAAGAGAAAGAAGAGAAAGGCAAGAAAGTGACAGGAAAATCATGAATCCCAATACTAGTAGTTTAGGCATGAATCCCCAAAAAAATTTCTTAGCTAGACTTGTGGAGACAACAAATATTTACATCTTGTTGCTTCAAGTGACCATGTGTAGAGGTACAACCATTTTGTATTTTTTTAGGAAAGCATCTAATGGCTAGGAATTTACATGTATTGACTCCAGTGGGCTCTTGGGTGGACTCATTTTAGGGTGGAACCCCAATCTAGTTTTGATAAACTCCTTTTTCATTATTTCAAGACTATGCACATAGTTTTATAGTAAAATTGTAGGAGATACTTTTACTAATCTCAATTTTTATAGGTCATATCGTGATAAGAAGTCCTTTTGGGTGAATTTCTTTAACACTCAAGTAATTAGGGATGTAAAAACCATTACTAGAGGAAATATGAATTTTATACTTAATAGATTGGAGATATGGCGGGAAGTGAAAGGGTGGATATGTTATCCAATGTTATCTCACATTAGATTGAAACAACATGTCTTGTTGATGTTAAACCCATTACAATCAAACCTACTTGGTGGAATAATAGGGTAGGGGGGATGTGGTTTCACAATGGTTTGATAGTTTTTAGTTTATGCTTCCTTAATATAGGAAGTGTATAGGTACTAGTCATGTATTGAAGATGGAATACAATTAGAGCAATCTCCATTTTTTCTAGAATTTGAGACAAGTGATATGAATCCTAGTAACAATTTCAAGTTCAATTCTAACTGGATGTAGGAGGAGAAAAATCAAGACATTGTTAAAAACCATTGGAGGAATTATAATACTAATTTAAGCGAAACAACATGTGAATAGTTTGTAGGTTCCTTGAAGGATATTAAAAGGAAAGTAGTTATATGGGCTAGCAAGAGATTTACAAACATGGATAAAAATGTGAAAGAGACTAAAAATGAAATTAGGGAGATGCTCAATAACAATAATATGTGGGTTTTGAAGAAGTCAAAATGCTCAGATTTAAAATGTTGGAGCAAAAGAAAAGTAAGTTATTGAGAGATAGAGAAGTTGATTGGAGGTTAAAGAGTAGGGAAACTTGGTTAGAGCTTGGGGATGAGAAAAAAAAATTCCATGGTTTTGTGATCCAAGGAAAGAATGTGAATACTATATGGGGAATGTTGAAAGAGGATGGTATTGTGGTGAAAAGTTTCAATGAATTAGAATATCTTAGTGTGAGACACTTTGGAAGGATATATATTAGGATATAGTTGGTTCCAACATTGTAGACATCATTAACGAATCATCATAATCCCATGGTTTAGTTTCGAAAGATGATAATAGATATTGGATTGAGGAGGCTAGTTATGATGAGCTATTGATTGCACTCTCATATTTTCAAAGGGATAAGAGTCCATGCTCTCATGGTTGTACCTAGGAATTCTTCTTGGGATTTTGTGATATATTGGGGGCTGATATTCTTAGGGCCGTGGAGGAGGTTAGAATTACTAGTAAGGTGTTGGGATATTTTAACACGGATTTCATTGCTTTGATTCCATAGGTGGAAAAATCCTCATGTTTTGAGGATTTTATGCCTATATCATTGCGTAGTTGTATCTATAAGATCATCTCTAAGGTTGTGTCAATGAGATTGAGGAAGGTACTATCTTATATAATCCTTCCTAGGAAAGTTATGTTCTTAGAGGGGAGGTATATTCATGAAGCCATTGGCTCAATGCAAGAAGGTCTACGATCATTAAGAAACAAAAGTATGCCTTCAATGGTGGTTAAATTCGATCTATATAAATTATACAATAATACTACCTAGCTATATCTAAGGCTTTTGCTTATTCACATTGGTATCAATTTGAACATGGTTAAATAGATTATGGGATGCATTTCATTTGTCTCTTTTGTTGTTCTTAGTAATGGCTCTTATTTTTCTTTTTTCTAGCCATATAGGGGTTTAAGATAGAGTTTCCCACTATCACCCTATTTTTTCATGTTGTTGCCTCAAGGACTTAGTTGAGCTATGAAGGTGGCCAAGAAATCCAATGCTAAAGTGGTTTAATGTGGGGGGTGATGAACACCTCACTCATCTTTAATTTTTAGACAATGTATTACTCTTTATTAATGGATATTTGTTTGAAGGGAAACAAATTCAGGAATTATTGCAATTATATGATAGATCCACTAGGATGGAGATCCATTATAATAAGTTTTTTATGAGTTTTAATGAGTTGCGAGATGATTTTTAATACGATTTGGTGGAGGTTTTTATATTCCCAATCTAGAGTCGATATGTAGGTTTTAATTATTTGGGATATGATTTGAATCCAAATGGATATTTGAAGAAATATTGGTCATGGTTGATTGAAAAATAAGAGAAAAAGATTGGTTTCTAGTGCAATCAGTGGTTATCTAGGGGAGGAAGATTGACCCTTGTGATTTTTTTGGGGGAATCCATACCTATATATTAGCATTCCTTAGCCCATATTCTTAAAGGATTCCTGGAGTGAATTAGAAAATTGTGATTTCAATTCCTATCAGAGAGAGGCTTGGAACCAGGGGGTATCATCTTATTAGTTGGAAAATTTTGACTCAACCAAAGGGTGAGGGTGAATAGGTGCTCAAACAAATTCATTTGTTTGGATTTTCAATGGATGCCAAGAATGTTTGGAATATAATCACTAAGGATAGACTCTACAAATATGAATACGTATATGGATTTAGAATCACTTGTGGACTAGATCAGATCACATACAAAATGCACCAAAACAGTATCAAATATTTTGAAAGCTATGGTATATTATTTCCCTAATAAAGGAAGGATCCTTGTAGGGAGAGCACATAATGGTCACAATTTTTTTATTATCTTAAAAGATATTATGGGATGTAGATATGGTGATATCCTCCTTGTAAATATAATACAAGCACTACATTATAGAGGTTTCTTTCATTTGAAACAAGTGGGTAATAGGTTCTTGACCAATATATGAAAACAGGGTTGGATGACTGTGGATTCTATTGGGCTTCGATATATTCTATCCTTGCCTTGGTCCCAATATGTGGAAGAGTTACGATAAGGGATTATTCAATTAAAGGAGGAATGCATTGTTTGGGGTGGTCCATGAATAGCATAGGGGCTTTCTAGAATGTAAAACTAGGCTATTGAGACATGAGAAATTTGGAGATACAAGTTCCAAAATGGTGGTGGGTCAAACTTTGAAAAGAAAAATCCCCCCAAAATGATATATTCTATATCTGTCTAGCAATATGTAATAGAATACTTACCATGGATTTAATGCAAAATTGAGAAGTCCAAGGTCCTAGCAAGTGTGTTTCATGTAAAGGCCTAGATGACACTAATGCCCACTTATCAATCCATTTTCCATATATGTCCTAGTTGTGGAATATCATTATTCATACTTACATATTACATGGGATAAGTATTTGGTTTGTTGAGATCATTGATCAATGCTTTATCAATTGGTTTCAATGATAATATTTAAAAACATTAAGAGAAATTCTAGTTTTAACATTGTTAGGTATCCGGATAATGGAATTAGGCATTAAGTGAAGCATGGTTAACTAAAGTACCTATGGTTAGCTAAATTATACCAAATTAAAACATGGATCACTAAATTCAAATGTGATCAGGCTAAGTTAACCATGATAAACATAATTATTAACCTTCCTCACTCATAGTCAAACCATAATTCACTATGATTAACTAGGTTATAACTTTCTCAACCATGGTCAAACATAGTCAACAATAGCTAACCATAATCAAACATGGTTAATGACATGCAAACATGGTCACACATAATTAAACATGGACAATCATGATGAACCATTGTCAACCAAAGCAATCAATAATCAACTTACACATTGTCCATGATGGTCAAGCTGTATGGTAAACCTTATCTAACCATATTCAACCATAGTTAAGTAATTAAGAACCCCCCTCATATAAACTTAGGAGGGTATTTAAAACCCCCCTCATAGAAACATACAAGGGAAAATTAAAACCCCCCTCATAGCAACATACGAGGGAAAATTAAAACCCCCCTCATAGACACATATAGAGGTAGTTATTAAAACCCCTCATAAAATCTTACAAAGGTGGTTAAAAGCCCTCAACATAGCAACCAATGAACCACCCTCGTAGGTTTCGATGATGAGGGTTTTCAACCACCTTTGTAATATTCTATAAGGGGGGTTCATAACTTCCTTTATATTTGTCTACGAGGGTGGTTTCAACCTAACCCAATAGGTTTCTGATAAGGGGGGTTTTAAAATGCCCTCATAGGTTGCTATGACAGGGATTTTGAACCAACTTTGTAAGTTTCTATAAGGGGGTTTCATAACTGCCCCTATATGTTAATATGAGGGGTGTTCTAAACCTCCCTTGTAAGTTGGTATGAGGGGGGTTTTGAATTTCCCATGTAAGTTTGTATGAGGGGTGTTTTAAACTGCCCCTATAGTTTCTACAATGGGAGTTCTAAACCACCCATATATGTTGCTACACATGGAGTTCTAAACTACCCCTATAAGTTTCTATGAGGGGGGTTCTAAACCAACCATGTACGTTGCTATGAGGGGGGTTATACACTGCCTCTTTAAGTTGCTAGGAGGGGGGTTCTAAATCGCCCCTATATGTTTATAAAGGGGGTGGATTTAAACCACCCTAGTAGGTTTTTCAGGGGGGGTTTAAACTGCCCCAACATGTTTCTAACAGGGGGGTTCCACACTCCCATAGGTGTCTATGAGGGGGGTTTTGAACTACCCATAGAGGTAACTTTTGTCGGTGGTTTTGTATCTCATTTTAAACTATCGTTAAAAGACAAAAAATTTAATGTTGGTACTTTTAGGGGTAGTTTGTCTATAAACAACCCTAATTCAAAAACCACCGCCAAATGTCAATTTTGGGGGTGGAACACAACCCCTCCTATAAAGTCCGAAAATTTAGTAGTGACTATGAGAAAGATGCAAGGGGGTCAAGGCATTCCAAATGGAACATTTTTCAAAACAATATCAATGATGTATGTCAAGAACACACCCATGACAAACACCATCTCTACAAGAAACAAGAGGAATACCAGTCACCATTTTTTTATTACAAAGTTGCTACAATGCAATAGTTTATATGACTAAATTGCTCATGCCAAAGTTTTCTCAAGTCATTTCTATGAGCAATAAAATCTAAGGGAAAAGGTGATGACCCAAATTTGTTGAATTTGTACAACTTAGTAATATCAACAATTCTAGTAGCTAGGACATGATTAGGGTCTTTGAAATCCTTGATTACAACTTGGTGTGGTGTAAACTCTACAGTCTTACCTTGACCAAGTGATAGGTCGAACAAAACATTCTAACAATAAATTCTAGGATAAGGATGGGTTACTTTAGTTTTGTGGTCGAATTTATGTGCCTAAGTGAACTAACCTATGTAGGTAGCTATTAGAGTTTCATGAAATTTTTGGGTTGGACAATAAGTATGAAAAGGATCCTCACCTTGCTAGAACAAGGTTATTGCTTGAAGCACATGAAGAAGGATGTTAAGGAGTTTTTGCAGACTTTCCTATTTTTCCAACAGGACAATATTGGCACCAAGTTTCTAGTAGGTCCACTTCATCCCTTTACCATGCTAGAGAGACCATGGGAAATCATCTCAATGGATTTCATAACTCAGTTGTCGATGAATCAAGGTAACAATGGTATATTTGTTGTAGTAGATATATTTTCCAAGTATTTGACCTTTGTTCCCAAAAAGGTGCCTTTCTCAATTGAAGACATCACAAGGATATTTTCCAAGCATGTTGTGCACTTATGCGTTTTTTCATTGAACATTGTGTTAGACATAGGTCCACTAGGTTGAATGGGTAGTTCTATGCATAACTATTTAGGCTTGTGAGAATGAAGTTATTGATGAGATCAAGTTTTTTCAACTAACATATGATATGTGCATAAGTCAAAAAACCTTCAACAAGCACTCACACAAACATATCACATATCAACAAAATGATGTCTTTACGTGGTTCAAAACCCTTCAAGAGGGAAACAATCCATGACCCTATCCAAATAGCTACTTGAGGTAATGTATTATGCAAAGGAAAAATATTTTACATATGAGTTTCTCACAACCGATCATCGATCAAATGAACCCCCATGCTCTTTAAATAGAGATCATGGAACAATTGGGTGCTAAGCCATAGATTAATAGTCATTAAGATTGAGGTCAATATGAACCATCATATCACTCTATGTCTCAAACATATTGTGACCAACAAATTGCATAAGTACAAATGCATACAAATGCATACTAAAGAAACACACTTTACCTAAAGACACAATATACCAAGTTGATCATAACTAACTGCTAAATGTCTAATTAGCCTAACAAAGTCATTACCCATAGACCAACAAGAAAATAAAGTAGGTCAAATTTTTAATGGAGAACTACTTAAAAGGAAATTTGTGTGGGTGAACAAAATGTATGGAGTTGTTAGACTAAACACATTTTTGTATAATGTGTAGAAGAGTTTAACAACCGACTATAGTGCGTTTGATTTATCCACTAGGCAATAGATAGTGACATCACACATGGTGTTGACAAGATTGTATGGAAGCAACCATCATCCTTGTAGTGTGTCAAGGATTGGTAGGAATGGATAGAGAGATTGTATGTTTGCGGCTAAACAAGGTAGCTAACAAGATGAAGTACTAATCAAATCAAGGAAGAAGGGATTTGGGGTTTCAAGTAGGAACCTGTTAAGCCCTCAATAGGGGCACATTCCTCCCTACATTGTGGTTCATTAAATTAGTTTTGATGTCGGGCTTGGTCCATTAGTGGTAATTTCCATTAGTATGGTTATATTAGTTACATCGGCTTGGGTCAATTAGTTTGGATTGTACCCCTTAGTCTCCTATATATAGGAAGGAGACCTTTTCATTTGGAGTATCTTCTCTTGTCTTGTCTTGTCTTGTGTACTTAGTACATTGTATAAGAAGGTTTCCCCCTCAAAGAGGCTTTTTATTCAGCTATTTTCTTCAATCACGTTGTTTAGTACTCTTTCTGATCAATTTCTTCTCTTTTCATACTCTTTTTGTAATTTTTTTGCATAACATTTGGTATCAGGGCCATTTCCTCGAGACTACTTTCTTCAAAACGAGTCATCTTGGAATTTTCGCTATAAAATTTTTATATGAGGTTTCAGAGAAAGAAATTTAAAACCCACCTAGAAAAAAGGCTGAAATAACTGTGGTCCAAGTTTTAGATCCTGTAACATTACAAGTTTGTAGATATTCACTCTACAAGTTAGGGTTTCTGACTAGTCCAAAAACTACTCTAAAATAGGTGTTCTTGGATAAAAGGTCATATATGGGGTATTCAAGATATAAATTAAGTGATACCTAGTGAATCTAAACGAAGACATACCACAGTATATGTGGCATGGTTTTCAACTTTAGATACGAAATATTGGACACGTGGCAGACTGTACAAGTTCGTTATTCTGAGAAGACCAAAAATAAGAAGTGTTGGGAGATTCACAATACATTATTATTGGCACATCCAAATTAAGTCATACATGTGGCATTGGAAAGAGGACACATCAGGATACAATAGTACAAGTCTTTAGATCCAAAGGAACATAAATTTCAAATTTACACCAGTTTCAAGTCGGCCATAAAACAGTCTTCAATCAGAGTTTGAAAAGGTACACCATTTTTAATTTTGAATAAATTTGAGTAGAAGGATCTAATTGTGGTGAACCCTATGGTGTGATATCTATTTATTTTGTTCAAAATTACACCAAAGGGGAGTATAAAGACTCACACTCCATCTAAACCACCAGAGGATCCATCCTCAATGTATGATGAAAGGGAAGACCTCTCTTTTCAAGTGTCCCAGTTGGAAGATGTGATTAAAGGGCATGTGAATTTTTTTTGAATAATTTAGAGGAGAAGTTGAATAAAATAGAGGAAAATATAAAAGGTTCAGTGAGAAAAGTTGATTTACTCCAATTAGAGTAGAATTTGATGGGAAATATGACAAATGTTTCTAATATCATACAAAATTCAAGGGATACTCTCTCTACAGTTGATTATTTGTTCTAGGATACTCAGGAGGATAAAGATAATTCTCATGTTGAGAAACCTACCATGAATAAGAATATTCCCTTAGGAAATGATTATAGTAATGGAAGTCACCAGGGATGGTCACCAAGGGGTACCCAACTTCCCAAGATTGACATGATAAAGGTTGATGGCACTGATCCAATAACATGGATATTCCAAATGGAGCAATTATTTGATCTACACTAGGTTCCAACTTTCCAAAAGGTAGCTATTGCATCATTATATTTAGATCCTGATCAATTTGTATGGTAGCAATGGCTTTGTGACTGTAAAAAGGACTCTATTGCATCTTGGTCTATAATCACCGAATAATTGATTGCACATTATGGGGATATTAATAGCAATACCTTCTTCATCCAGTTAATAAATCTCAAGCAAAAAGGTCCATTTACATAGCATATCAAATAGTTTCAGAAGCTAAGTCTTAGAGTGGAGAAAAATTCAGAAGACAATCTACTAGATCTCTTTATTGGCACCTTGAATGATAACATTCAACATGAGGTGTGTCACTTTGAACCACCATCCTTGGAGAAGACCTTCATGATGGCAAGGAAGGTTAAAAGTAAAAATATGATGATGGATACTAGAAAGACCACCTCCAACACATTTCGAGAGAATACTGCTACTTCTTCTAACACACCTCAAAGGTTGACACCTCAACAACTAGAGGAAAGAAGAGCAAAAGGCCTATGCTTTAATTTTGACAACAAGTATAGTAAGGGACATAAGTGTGGGGAGAAGAAATTATTTTACATAGATTGTGAAGAAGAAGAACCATCTCTAGATGAAGAAATATAGGATACTACTTTAGAAGAGAATACTCCCACCATATCATGTTATGCATTGGATGGAATTAGCAGTCCTCTAACTCTCAAGATCGAAGGATATATCAAAAAGAAAAAGGTAACAGTGTTGATTGATTCTGGTAGTACTCATAATTTCATTCACTATAAATTAGCGAAAGCTCTCAATTGCTTTGTATATCCAGCACCGGAGTTTCAAGTAATGATTTCAGATGGAGGTACTACCAACTGCTCAGGGAAATGCCATAATATAAATATTGATATGGGGGAATATGTATTGAATAGTCCAATGATTTCTATTCCAATGGGTGGTGTTGATGTTGTCTTAGGATTTTAATGGTTACAATCCTTGGGAACTATGGCTTTTAATTTTCATAATATTTTTATGAAATTTTTATGGGAAGCAAAGGAATATGAATTACAAGGTATCACAAGGAAACCCAACAAGGTGATAAGCTCTAATGGTATGAAAAAATTGATGAAAAAGGGACATCAAAGTGTAATTGCACAATTTTTCTCATTAGATGTAAAACATCTAAGCCTCTTATTTCTGCAGATCTCCAAAGGGTCATCAATAAGCATTCCAAGGTATTTGAAGATATTCTGAAAGGTCTTCCACCTGTCTGAGATTTTGATCAAGCTATTCACTTAATTCCAGGAAGTGTTCCTCCTAACATCATACCTTACAGATACCGCTATGTATAGAAGAGTGAAATTGAGCGTATGGTTGAAGAAATGTTAGAGGCTAGCATATTAATTAGGCCTAAACAAAGTTCTTACTCTACACCACTGGTAATGGTACACAAGCCAGATGGATCATGGAGAATGTGTCCAGATTATAGAGAGCTCAACAAGATCACCATTAAAGATAAGTTTCCCATTCCTATCATTGATGAATTGTTAGATGAATTACATGGAACAATTTTCTTCTCAAAGTTGGATCTTCATTCAGGGTATCATCAAATTAGAATGAAGGATGAAGACATCCCCAAAAAAACATTCAGAACTCATAAAGAACATTATGAATTTCTAGTCATACAATTTGGTGTCATGAACGCACCTTCCACATTTCAAGGTTTGATGAATTCCATTTTCAAGCATTTTCTTAGAAAATTTTTGCTAGTATTCTTTGATGATATACTAATCTATAGCAAGTCTTGGGAAGGACATGTTCAACATGTTGACAAGGTACTACAACTACTACAGGACCAACAAATATATGCAAAACCTTCCAAATGTTTCTTTGGGGTGATATAGATTATTTGGGTCATATTGTATGTCATGAAGGTGTCAAGGTAGAACCTAACAAAATTAAAGCCATGATAGACTGGCCAATCCCCAAAAACCTGAAAAATATCTGAGGATTCTTAGGTCTGAGAGGGTACTACCAAAAGTTTGTTCGCAATTATGGAAGAATAGCAACGCCTCTAACAACATTATTGAAGAAATACGCATTTTCTTGTAATCTAGAGGCAGCTTGAGATTTTGAACAACTTAAACAGGCTATGTGCACAACTCCTATTTTGGCCACACCAAACTTCCCAAATTTTTTTATTGTGGAATGTGATGCTTCAGGAACTAACATCGATGTTGTTCTAATGCAAGAAGGACGCCCACTTGCTTTCAAAAGTCATCCAATCAAGGGAAAGAACTTACAAAAGCCCATTTATGAGAATGAAATGTTGGAAATACTACACGCTCTTAAGAAATGGCATCCTTACCTAATAGGTAGGCACTTCAAGGTCAAAAAAGATCATGGTAGCCTTAAATGTGAAAATCCTCACAACAGATCAAAGAGCTAATGTATACCTCACAAGAAAGAATTTAGGAATAAGATTAAGAGTGGTCAATGCAGTAAAAGAAGCAACATAATTATGATACAGTAGAACTCAGATAGAAGCAAAATAACATCACACACACTAATTAATTAATCACAATATGGACAAATAAATAGTACAATGCATGAGGATTCAAATGCCAAAGGTGGCAATTGGAATTATCCTTCATCGAGTGATCAAAATATCACTGGAGTGTCATCGGAGCACAACTAGAAGTCATCATCATCATCAGTGGAGTCGTCAATGCACAAGTAACTGTCAACCATCAGTCAAACTGAGTCTAACTGAGTTTGGTAGGTGTAACTGGCACTAACTAAATGAAGGAGGCTCAGTGGAGAGTGCATGAGGATCTATCTGGAGTTAGAATGGGCAGTCAAGTCTCACTGGAGGTCCATCGGAGTGATACAGTCAGTTGAGAGTCATTCTAGCCTTAAATCAAGGAAAGAACTGAAGTTAACTGAATGGTAGGTAAGGAAGGGCGCCTTTCTCATGCAGTAGGTGAAAGGAGGGCGCACTAAGCACTAGGAGGGCTGAAATTGAGTGGAAAGAAGCTCCGGGGGCTAGCTAATTGAGGGCTAGGTGCTGGGACTGATGACTGGGATGCATGCAAACCCTAAAAATGCATGCATGACCTAAAAATGCAAATAATGGAAATGCTGATAGGTCTAGGATGGAGTATAGGAATATCCTAACATTAAATACTTCTTGGAACAAAGACTATCTTCAAAAGAACAACAAAAGTAGGTAACCAAGATGTTGGGATATGAATTTGAAATAATATATAGAAAGGGGAAACATAATGTGGTGGAATATGCACTCTCGAGAAAAGATGAAGATGTTGGGGCACTACTTTGTTCCATTTCCATTCTACAACCAGATTGGCTAGTAGCAGCAAGGGAAGAGTGGAAAAATGACCTATCAATGTGGACACTCATTTAAAAGCTACAGAACGATCCCATTGTATCAGATAATTTTGTGTGGAAAAATGATTCACTATGGTATAAGGAGCACTTATATTTATGCAAAAAATCCCAACTCAAGCAGAAGGTCCTTTCAGAATTGCATGCCTCTCCTATAGGTGGGCACTCTGAATTGCTAAAAACTTACCACAGGGTCAAGAAGGATTTTTTTGGGAAGGTCTTAAATATGATGTTCAAATATTCATGGTTGAATGCTTGGTTTGCAAACAGAATAAGGGTGAAACAGTTAAGACCCAGGAATTTTACAACCATTAGCCTTGCCAGCGCTGGGAGAAATTCTCCATGGATTTTATCATAGGTTTACCCAAGTCCGAAGGAAAGAATGTTATTATGGTGGTTGTTGATAGAATCACAAAGTATGCACACTTTTGTGCACTCTCTCACCCTTTTAATGCAAGTACAGTAGATGCAGCCATTATGGAAACTGTTCAGAAGTTACATGTAAATACGAAGATTATTGTAAGTGATAGAGATCTAATTTTCACTGGAAATTTTTGGACTGAATTATTTTCTTGTTTAGGTACTCAATTGGTTCACAGTTCATCTTAACACTCTCGATCTAATGGGAAAACTGAGATAGTGAACAAGTGTTCGGAAGGCTATCTTCGTTGCTTTGCATCTGATAAACATATACAGTGGGTGAAATGGTTATCTTTTGCAGAGTGGTGGTACAATACTTCCTTCCATACATCATAAAAAATGTCTCCATTTATCGCACTTTATGGGTACCGGTCTCCATCTATCACATCTCCCTTAAGAGGAAAATATAAATTTCAAGCCATGGAAGATCACATAGAGCACCGACAAGAAGTTCTCCATATACATAAAGACAACCTGACTATGTCAAAAAACTAGATGAAACAACAAGATGATCAACGCCACAGTGAAAAGAGTTTTGAAGAAGGGGATTGGGTATTTTTTAGGCTACAACCTTATAAGAAGATGTCTCTCAAGCAACTAAATAAGGACAATAAATTAGCACACAAGTATCATGGTCCTTATAAAGTGTTGCAGAAGATTGGTAGTATGGATTACAAATTGAAGCTACCTTCATATTCAAGATTACATCCAGTTTTACATGTTTCTTGCTTAAAGAAGGTAATAGGAGACAGATCTCCATTCAAACAATATTGACGAAGCTTGATGAAGAAGGAAACGTCATATTGGAACCTGAACAAATCGCTGAAACAAGGACCAAACAACTACGAAATTGGGATATTACTAAATACCTCATAAAGTGGAAGAATTTACCAGTTGAAGATTCGACATGGGAAGATGATTCCTTCATACAGAGGCATCTGCAACTAATCAAGCGTTGATGACAACACTTTTCTGAAGGGGAGGGGTGTGTTAAGCCCTCAATAGGGGCACAATTCCCCCTATATTGTGGTTCATTACATTAGTTTTGATGTCGGATTTGGTCCAGTAGTGGTAATTGTCATTAGTATGGTTATATTAGTTACATCGTCTTGGGTCAATTAGTTGGGATTGTACCCCTTAGTATTCTATATATAGGAAGGAGACCTTTTAATTTGGAGTATCTTGTCTTGTCTTGTCTTTTGTACTTAGTATATTGTATAAGGAGGTTGCCCCCTCGAAGAGGCTTGTTATACAACTATTTTATCCAATCAAGTAGTGGAGTACTCTTTATGATCTATTTCTGCTCTTTTCATACTCTTTTTGGAAATTTGTTGCATAATAAAACCAAGGTCTTTCTCAAGTTGAGTAAGGATTAGTTCAAAACACTTGTAGACATGTGTTATGCTTTTCTATGAAGGTATGGAGTGCTGGATTTTTAACATAGTAGTATACTTTTCATCTCTTTCAACTTTCATTTCATAATTCATTCCATCCCACAATTAAGCATCATTCATTTGCAACAAAAATAAAACAAGGATCACTGAAAGATAACCATGCATAAGAGACCCAAATATTTATCCTGGGAAACTCAATATGGAGAAAACCCAACAAACGTTTCTCAGAAGAAATTAATTCAATACAAGAACAATACCAAAAATGAAGATTAATCCCTAGCACAAGAGTGTGCCCTTCTTCCACAAGAAGCCATAGCGAGGGTAGATATCTTTCAAGAGAATAAGAGAATAATAGAAAACCCCTAAATTACTTAATTTGAATTTTCCTAGTCCTCCTTGAGAAGTGTGCACCACTTCAGAGAAGAAGATGTGATATGTGAATGTGTGAACTGAAGTGTGAGAACACTTCTATTTATATTCTTCAGTTGAATTGATTTTCACTTTTGAGGTTGGCTTGTATTTTTATTTATTTTTTATTTATCTTTTATTTATTTTTCAAGCCGACTTGTCATTTTGTCTTCTAGGGTCAATTTAACCCTTTTACTGGGTTAGTAGTTTTCTTCCTTGCTTTCAACTTTCTATGGGACTTCAATAAATTGTCTTGAATCCTTGGTTATTTCTTCATCATAGAAAATTTCTCCCTTGTTGATATCTCCTCACATGTGGTCACATTCTTTTTAGTAGAGATCTAATGTTGATTTGACCATACTCTAAGAAGTCTTAGACACTTCTTAGAGCCAATTGTAAAATTCAACATTAAATTAGACTTTGTCTAATATACAAGGAAATAAGATCTCCTTGTAACAAAGACAAGTCATCTCACTCTACAAGAATGGATCACTCTGGCTAAGGAGCACTCCCACATAGAGTACACAATGTGACCTCTATCCTCCTACAATCCAATCTACATGATTGGATGAGGCTATAAATCCGAGCCATATGTCACGCAGTCAAGGGATACGATAGGGCCATTCTCTCTAGGTCGCGAACCCATCCAAGATAATGATCTACATAATATTTTCCCGATGCTATAACCATGGAGAACATCAACAATCCCTCTTAGTGAGGGGGACATTCTGCGTCAATTCGGTAACTTTGTGAGAATATCCATCATCTGCATCTTGAGTCTATTAATACTATGCCAGGGTCATTCGTCATTGAATGATTCATTATCCATCACCATGGATTCCCATGGAGAACGTATTCCTGATGATACTCATATGTATTGCATCTGCATATTTATGGTACTTGTACTATATCTTTACTGGAATTGCATTGTATCTGTACTGCAACTGCATCTGTACTATAGTGTTTGTATTGCAATCGCATCTGTACTACTGTGCATCAACTGGATCCGTACTAAGCCATTCACTTTCGTGAATTTCTGCCACTCCTCTATCAAATCATTATGACATCTAGTCCATTCATCTCTCATATGAATGTCTACTACTCATCATGGTATATGGTCCATTGATCTCTCATATGAATGTATGTCACTCATCATTATGGTGTTAAACATTCATCAATGCTCCCTCTCACTTAGAGAGGCATTCTCCATCACACCAAGCTTGTCCCTAAAATATACAAAATTTTCCTTGGACATAGGCTTGGTCAGAACATCAACTATCTACTCATTTGTGGATATGTATTGGAGCTTCACTGCTCCTTTCTGCACCATGTCTTGGTTGAAGTGGTATTGATCTCTAGATCAAATAGTCTTGTGGTACTGGATGCAATTCTCTCTACTTCTGTTGTACTGAGTGCCACAAAATCATTCTTCCTACTAATCCAGGATATCAACTGATCCAATATGAAGCAATACCTCAAGATGCTTCTATGTCCACTGCACTCTTCTTAGTCAAAATATGTATATCTTTTGCAGCTTCACTTCATCACTTGAGACATCTCTTGGATCATATCCAACTGCACCATGTAGGTACCTCAAGACATGCTTTTCCACAACCCAATGCAAGAGTCTCATCTCATACATAACTGGATCAGGGTATTTACTGCAAAGAAAATGTCTCATCAAAGATCTGATCAACTGTCTATACATCCCCAAATCTGAATCTGAAGCAGAATCACTTAGCTTTTCCAGATATGTCATCATAAGTGTATCCTTGGACTTGTAGTCCATTATCCTGAATCTCTCAGGATCTCAATGGTGTGCTTCCTTTGATTGAGGAAGATATCATCATACCTCCAATCCCAATAATCTTGGACTCAGAGGCCAATTCCCTCTTATACTTGACACTGAGCTTATCCATTTCCGTAAAGGAACATATCATCAATCATATTGTACCAAGATCAAATGGTCACCATCAACAACCTTGTGGTAAAGGTTGGAATCTGCATCACTCTTGGTGAAACCCAAGCTCATTAAGTATCTGTCAATCAAGCTCCAGAAGACTGCTTGAGTCCGTACAAAGTCTTCTTTATCAATAATTTGTGTTGTGGTTACTCCCTCTATGCGGAAGTATACTTCTCCCTATGCATTTGAGTATCCTCCTCTCTCTACATCTGGACACTCTGCTCTCTCTCTCTCTCTCTCTCTCTCTCTCTCTCTCTGAGTATCATGCACTCACTGCATTTGGATACCTTGCTTTTGTGCCGATCTTCCCACACCATATAGCTTAGAATCATGGAATATTGTTTGTCCGTGTGCATCCATTTGTGTCACCTCCCATCCAGTGGGTCTGCTAAGGTGAGCCTCATGCTCACTCAAGAACACTAAATACTCACTTTGAGTCTGCAATCAGGTTGTCCTTTATGAACCATCTCTGATGCTAATATGGATTACATGTTAGAGATTATATATCTACTTTGAGGTCACCATTTATTTCCCTTCAGGTCTCAACACTATCATACATCATTCTTCATGATGGACTAATATTCTTCCATCATGGGTTCCTGCTGGCCTGCTGCCCGATCACTACATCATCTATTGGAATATCAAATTGTTCAGTTGCCTCTATTGTCTCATCCTGATAGAAGGATGATTATTGTACTTAGAGGGATATTCATCCTTTGAAATATTCTGCTTCTCGTTATCAAACTCCATATGAAACCTTCTAGATATCTTGAAGGTTACTGTCTTCATCCCCTTCTTCCTTGGCACATGGGTGTATGCTAAACAACCAAGGATCCACTCCTGTGAATGCTACCTCAGGATTCTTGTCCCCACTATCTGGTGAGGACACTTGATTTGAGCATAAATGTCGTACTGGTTACATCACGGATATTCATCTCTACAATATTTATAATGGACCTGTCCATGACATAAATATCCACAAGGGATAAATAGTACTAATTTAAACAATCATGATATTCATCAATGAAATAACAATTTAGTTTAAGCAAGTAAAATTATCATACAAAATATAAAATACTTGTCTTTGCTTGTTTTGTTGGCTCCCTCTTGATCTCCGTCTCCTTGCAGAAATCATTGGAGTTATGGGAGGTTATTCTTCTTCGTCAAGTTTTGAACTTCTGGAATCTGTTGAAGTTTTCATCTTGGATCTTTATGTATTCTGGAGATAATCAGACATAGTACAAGGAGAGATCCAAGGATGACCCTACATGTCTCTGAAAGTACTAGGTCAAGGATCCCCTTTGGACCAACGATGGAAAGAATTCTTTTGGCATCTTTTGCAAAACACTCTCATGCTAAAGCTCTAGAGTACTTACAAGTATTCTTTGCAATCTTCATCAAATCTGTCTTCTTTTCTTCCAAGGTGGAAGCTCTTCAACATTAGTTATTGATGAATGTTGTTCTCTCTTCCTTTTCCTTTCAGTACATTGATAAGCAAGGTGATCAAATTTTCGACAAGCATAACATTTCATCTTTGAGAGGGTCTTCTTCTTTTGAGTTTGAACTAGGAATAAATTTTCACTTGTATTTCTCTTCTTCTTAGACTTTCTTCTACTTCTTCCTTTTTTTTTTTCTTCCGAGGACAATGGAAAGAATAGTGTCCATATTCATGACAACATAACCATTCAAAATTTGAATGATCCTTCTTATGTTTGGGGTTGTCATGTCCCTAGAACCACCACTTTCCATTGACGAGATATCACTGCTAATTATTTTTACATTCTAATTTTTCGCAAAGTATCCGTGTTGATAAACAAACTATAAACTTTAGAGATGTAACTTTAGACATAAATTCTCAAACATCATGAACACCGTGTGGAGAACATCTCACACTTCAAAACCATGCACAATCCATTAAAGTCGAAAGTACTCAATGAACATAGTTTGGCTTCATAGAAAATATTGTTTGTTAGGGTAAGAGAAAATGCATGAAAAGAAGTTTGTGGTCAATGTCTTAGTGAATTATAGTGACTTGAAATAGTCTTCGAGCGTGGCTTTTCAGTTCGGATAAATTAAACTGCAAGTTACAATGTTTCAGTGTAATTAATAAAATTAATCATCTTCTCAAAATCCAAGGTTTAGTTTAGCTGAACATATTGCTATTAGAAGAAACTGGATAGGTTGGAAGTAGACTACTATTATGTTTAATGTTCCAAATCAATGAAATGCGTGACATTCTATATATTATGGGATTGTAGCATGTATATTTTTTTTATTTTTTTTAAATATTATAATACTTCTTTGATCACAATTTAGTCAAAATTATATATATATTTTCAGAGGCACTTTCTCCAGAAAAAGTGAGATAGATATATTACATTTTATATAAAAAAGAATTATTTTTCAATTGTTACAATTTTCATAAATCATTTACTAATAATTATAAAATAAGATTATTTAACCTTAATTTACGGCAAATTATTTATTTAATGTTTAATTTTAATCAATTTATTTATTCAATATTTAATATTTGAAACATTTGAGAATTTATAACAAATTTCAATAAAAATTAAATTATTATTAAATCAAATTTTATTAACTACAAAATTAATTATATAAACATAAACTTTACAAAATTATTAACATTCAAATTTATTAATCACAAATTTAGCTGTATAACCCTTTTATGTAGGTAGAGAATAAACATTAATAACCCCTTCTATGTAAGGAGGATAGACATTAATAACCTCTTCTATGTAGGTAGAGGATAGACATTAATATCAAAATATGTTGAATAAACACATTTTGATTATATATTTATTTTTTATATTTAATTCATATATAACTTTTGTTTTATAATTAAATTTTAAATTTTATTTCAATTCTTGTTAGGTTTTTTAATTGTTCTTAGAGGTGAACTAGTTGAGATTAGACACCCCAAAGTTTAGTTTAGTAAGATAAAGCTATAGAATAATTACTGGGTTATAATTTTTTAAAACCAAATCCCACTTCTACCAAATAAAAGAGTTTCGAGCAAACAAAAAAGAAACTAAATTCTAACAAACTAAAAATGTAATGCCCCATATTTGCACACTTAGTCATTAAAACTCTGATGTGAATTAGCTTAACATTTTCATTTGATTATTATATGTTAGACTCATCTAAGTTGAGTAAGACTATTGTTATGTGAATATATGGACTCCCTATGAGTGGACAGTAAATGGAATATAATGTTTTACTTTATTAATGACAATAAATATGTTATTTCAATTGAACATTCAAAATTGAATATAGAATATCCATATGAAGGCTGATTTAGTTGTTTGCAAAAGTACTTACATGATTATTTGTAAATGTTGTATTAGTGAAATGGATTAACACTTGAAAGAGTTGGGTATGGCTTTATATATGTTTCATGTTAATGATGAACTATTCCACATGTTAATTGGCTATGAGATAGGCGGATTCCTATATTGCCAAGGGGCACGAGATGTATTAAACATCATGAGTATAATGATGTTATATCAAATTTCATGCTATTTAATTGCGAATTCCAATATTTCTATGACTTGTGGGTGAGTGTGAGTTTTGACAGGAATTGTGACTTTCCCAAAGTGGTTTTTCAATGACGGGACCCCTTAGAACAGTGATGGCACAGTATAGTTGATGTAGGGTGTTGACCCTAGTATTATTAGGGGGGGTGGAGGAATTTCCCACTGTTTATCCCCCGAAACCTGGAGTCGTGGGAGGTTTGTGTAGCGCACTCCCCTAGACGTGTGATGACGACTAGCGGATGCCTGCTAGGGAAGCTTGGTCGATGTGGTCAATCGACACTTCCGCTTACGGGTTCTATATGTGGTTAGGTCGTCCAGTGCACCAGAGGACGGGATGGTGAGGTCAGGAGATGGAAGTAGTGGTGATTTAGGGGCTGGATTACTGATGTGATGGATGGTACCAATGATGGATTGGATGGTGTTCTTGATTGTTATTGACCATCATGATTATATGTTTGATTTCACCATTATGTTTTATCTAATTTTGTCTTATTGTTTCTGTATGAATGATTATGAATGATGAATGATGCAGTGTTTAATTGTTCTTCTATATGTTGTTTGAGAGGATGTAATAATGATTTATTAGGAGCATTAAATGTGATTATTAGTACGCACGCTTAAGACGTGTGCACTGGCCACGCATACGTCAATTCGTGATTACATTACTATCATTGGTCAATCGATGAATAAATTAATATGATTATATTATCTATTAGTAACTTGGTTGACGAATTGATGAAAGCATTACTTGTGTGTTGAAAGTATGAGTTTGTTGACTTGTTTAAAATGGTTTAGATTTATATAAATTGATTGGATTATTAAATAACATATAGAATTATATGCATATAATATAAAATATGTCATAATATAATATAGTATATGAAAATATCTTATTTGACTTATGAATGAAAGGATAATATAAATAAATGGATAGATAGGATTTGCACAAATTTTTAGAAATTGGTTGTCATAGTTGCATTAATATGGAAGCATGACAAGTGAGACTTTGCATCCATGTTTATTAATATTTTAATTATTTAAATAAAATTTCTATTTATTTGGAGAAAATGAATTTATTGATTGATGACTATTATTTATGGGAATTTATTGATGGATGAGGATTTTTGGATATAAATATGAGACTTGAGAGTGGAAGGAGGGAGGTTCTTTTTCTCTTGAAGATTATTTTGGTGAGAGTATTCTAGGATGGAGAATTTTGGGTATTTTGGGGTATGAGAAGTTTTGAAGAGTTGGAAGAGTTTGAGAACTCTTGGAAGGTTTGATACATAGCCTACTGGTGCATCATTGTTCTGTTCTCTGGGGGTCTCGGGCACGGAGGGCCAGGAGGCCATTTGGATGGGACCGTTCAATGGTTTCCTGGGGCTAGGGAGCCGGCTAGGCCCCTAGTTGGCTGGGAGGTAAAACCGTGGTCCCGCTTTGGGCAATAAAGATGGAAGCAACTCGAGGAGAAGAAGAGGAAGGCTTGCTCCGTTTGGACTCCGTCACCATTCTTATAACGAGGTATTTTTCTTGTGATTTTAAATCGTTTATATGTTTTTGTAAAATTATCATATGATGCTATTGCTACATGATTTGTGATGTTAATTTATGTTGTGTGAATCACCAATGAAGTTTTAAAAATTCTAAGTTATTTGATGCTATTACAAAATGCTTATATTTTGGTTATATGTTGTTATGGTTACACTTTGCTTATGTGTTGTTTATATGTTTCTAGGGTTACATGATGTATATTGAGCTTGTATTGACACTCTTATACATTTCAAAAATAAATAAATAAAATAGATATTTAATTAGTTTAAAATTCTTAATGCCCTTGAGAGGCATTACAAAAAATGTCTTAAAATAAAAAGTGACATTATCATTAACCTGGTAACATAATTATATCATATAATTTATAACATATATACATAAAATTTGCATAAATATATTTACAATACCCATATGTACTTAAGAGTTGTGGAAATATTTACAATGACTAAACACTATTGTTTATGGCCATTATTATTTGATATTAATATATTAAAAATTCAATGTAATTATAATAGCATATCAATCACACACCCAATAAAACAAAACGAATTTAGATACACATTGCAATGAATAAAGTGTGACATTCTAAATTCTATGAATTTTTTTTTCCCTGAAAAAAACTCGTAAATTTTATTTATGATAAACAAAATTACATTCTGTATGATCGATATCCATCTAGAAACGTTTTACAGATTAGAACAAACCCAAAACAAAACTGAGCTGATCTGAAGTAGAGTGGCTAACCATTACATTCAAAAGAGAAGTATATCAATAAACTAATCTAGCCTTCAAGTGGCCTAGATAAAATCACCATAAAAAGACTTGTACCACAGCCATGGAGCCTAAAAAATTGAGCCTCGACCATGAAGCTTGACTGGGCCTATCGAGTTACAAACTGGGCCTACAAGTAAATTTTTGACTCTTCGTCGCTCCAAAAGAGGAGAGCACTTAAAATAAATTTGACCTCAGCCGTGAATTGACTGCGCCTGTCGAGTATTAGAGTTTGGAATCTTCATCACTAAGAACAACACAACATCGTAGAAAAGTTCAAAACCGGTGCCCTCTGTGATCCCAAAGACCTCTGCCTATAAGTGTGAATCCCATATTCGAGTATGGGAATCCTCTACAACTGAGCCTTCATGAAGTTTTTGGATATTCCACTGACCATTGTTTAGGGTCAATCCGAGCTTGGATTGAGCATCAGCTTCATTGTCCCTCTCTCTGTATATATGAGAAAAGGACACCTCTTTCATATCCTTCTTCAGAACTGGGATCTCCTTAAGGATAGGGATTAAATTGAGATTTAAGGAATCCTTATTTCCAATTTCCTAGTTAATTACCATCTGGGAGTCACCATAAACCTCTAATACTTTTAATTCTACCTTTTTTGCCAATTTAATGAGTAAATTTAGAGCTATAAGTTTTGCATAATTGTTAGATCCTGCTCCAAGACCAACTTGAAATCTGAGCGAAACCTGTCCATCCACCATGATTAATCCTCCTGCACCAGCTGAGATCATGTTTGAGGTGCCATTGAAATAAGACCAGGGCTTCGATTTGTTAATGTTCTCTGCGATCGGGTTCCTAATCCCTTTAATCTCTGCCTCCTGGGGGAAGCTGGCTAGTATGGCTAATGCCTTCCTTGCAAGTGTAAGAGGTCCCGAAATACAGTCTTCAAACAATGAGTAGTTTTGCACTGCCCATACTTGCCAGATTATGATAAGTGGAAAGCTTTTGATATCTCTATATAAAGGCTCGGATATCCACTGCTTTAAGATATCCATCAACGATATACCAAACCATGCCAACCTTGTTTTTAGAAGAACCTCCGCTTCTTACCAAACTTGAATCATGAAAGGGCAGGAGACTGCAAGGTGATAATTTGATTCTTCAGCATTTCTGTAGAGGGTGCATCTTCTCGGCCCTTCCCATCCATGACTTTGCAGGTGATCCCACGTCAAAGCTTTATCCCTAAGAAAAAACCACGTTATCAATTTGGTCTTATGAGGACACTTAAAGCCCCATAAGGGTCTCCACCACCAAACGGGATCTACATCCTTAGTTTCTATCAAGCTCTTATAACCATGTTTTGGATTGTAAAAACCATGAGGGTTGTAGCTCCAAACCAATGAATCTTCCTGCTCATTTAAATGGATAAAATTGAAAACAAGTT
The DNA here is from genome assembly GCA_027924585.1 of Larix kaempferi. Lineage (NCBI taxonomy): Eukaryota > Viridiplantae > Streptophyta > Pinopsida > Pinales > Pinaceae > Larix > Larix kaempferi. The sequence goes on from BSBM01000498.1 coordinate 7,003,369, forward strand.
GGTTGATGTAACCATTCCATAGTACAACCTCACTTCCACTATAACCAGCTCTATCGGCCGAGATCCATCCTTGGGTGAAAGGACTAGATGTCCTAGGATTTGCAATATGATGCAAAGTGAAACGACCTAAATGCCTTAACTGATTGATCATAAATGTGGAAAGCCTGCATTTATCCCCACCAGCTAACCAGTGGTTTTCACCTACCCTAATACAGTTGCCATTCCCTATTGCCATTCCCTATTTTCCAAGATAGAAAATTGCCTATTACCGAGTAGGAAAGAATCGTTGCCTTCCATAAGGTAGAAACATTCTTTGTAGATTTAAGATCACATCTAATCCTCTAAATTATATGACTCTAATAACACATACACAATATTGTTCATCGCCATTGTCATTTATTATCAATGAAATCCCTATAATTATTATAATATAATATAATCACACAACAAACAAAACACAAGGAATTTAGATACACACTACAACCAATTTGTAAAGCGTGTGAGTCGTGACATCATAAAGTATGTGACTATAATAATGTACATATATACATGTTTATATTTATTTTTCTTTGATGAGTTATATATATATATATATATAACCGTCGTGTTTTTATCAACCAACTAAATTAGATATATCACATCTTATAAATTTAATATTTTTACATTTTTATAAATTATTCACTAAATATAGAATAAAATGATCTAATTCACATGATCTACCCAACATGGATTGACTTCTTGATTCATTATCTCCTTATGACCATTAACCATTTGCACCCTCAAAGGTTTTAAGATCTTTTCATAAACAAGATTATATTTGTAAACCTCCTTGGGTGAGATAAACTATGACTACTAATAGTATCAATAAATAATGTGAATCTTTTACTAGATATTCTACCTCAGCCTGCATTAGTGATGCCTGATAGGGTACTTGGTGATCTTTCATTGTTATATGAATTTTCCCCTTTAACTGCACCTTCCACTTTGTCTTTCGGTTACATGTAATGTAATGCCTCTTTTTTAGTATTCTTAGTACAATTATAAGAATCAATGTTCCAATTTCCCATATTTGAAACATTTTATTTTGGATTTGTAAGGTTCATGTTCTTCTATAGATTCTTGTTTCATTCTTATTTCATTTCATGTTGTATATTAAAATTTATATCCTCCACTTTCTTACACTATGTCCCAAGTCCCATGATTGCAATAATGCCTCTTTAGATTCCCACCTTATATGCACCTCAAATGTATGCAACTGGATCTTCTACATTGCTTCGACTAGGGTCTTAGGACTGAAGTTTTTTACTATGTATCACATGTGATATCCCAACCCTTTAGAAGTGGTTGTTGACCTCATTTTGATTATTAGGAATAATCCAACAAAGAACCTCCTCGCTACCCTTTCATTCAAAAATTTCACTAAGATACAATGCCCATAACTGAGTTGTCTCCTTGAGTTCGTCATCCTTGGCTTAGATCCTCGACTGAATTTAGGTCATCTTGGGGTTTCCACCACTTAGGGAGGCTTTGAATGTGAATGAATGTTTACAGTTGTGGTAGATAATGATGGACATGTCATAGTTTATGCTTTAGTTCTTATAGTGATGCATGTTGTAGGATACATGTGGTAGGTTGAAGCGCGTTAAGTTTAAACTAATTTGACTAGCAAGATCACTAAAAGAAACATAATCACAAGATAGACAAAGATATTACCTTGGGAAACCCGCATGGGGTAGAAAACCCAGCAAAGCTTTCCTCAATAAGATGATCAACCAAAAAACAAGATGTGCTCCAAGACTTGACCTCCTTCTCTACCTCCTATGCAGACCTCTCAAACACAAGTGTGATACTTTCTGAGTTGAGCAAGTGTGAGATAAGTGAGGAGCAATCTCCTCTACTTATACTAGTTCCCGACTGACTAATTCCCTTATGGGGCCGACCTCTCCCAATGAAGTCTAAAAAACCCTAATTAATTAACTCAGGGCTGACCCCCACATGGAGGATCTAATAACCCTAGTTACCACAATTCATCGGAGGAATAAACATCTCCGGATACATAATAGGATCACCTCGGAGGGATGAAACATCTCCGGAATAATAAAGTACAAATATAATATTCTTAGAAGTTACAATATTCAACACTCCCCCTTAACGAGAAGGATATTATAACAACATCTGTAGGAACAAGGAGTCATCGACTACATCATACATGATACATCTATAAATCATCAGAAGCTTTATTCAATACATAATCATCAGTAACCCAACCAGTTACTGGAACATCAACATCATCATCATCATCATTGCACGATCATCAACATCGTCATCACACAATCATCAACATCGTCATCACACGATCATCAGCATCGTCATCACACGATCATCATCAGCATCATCATATGATCATCAGTATCGTCATCACACGATCATCAGCATCGTCATCACGTGATCATCAACATCATCATCACATGATCATCAGCATCGTCATCCCATGATCATCATCATCATCATCATCATCATACGATCATCAGCATCGTCATCACACGATCATCAGCATCGTCATCGCACGATCATCAGCATCGTCATCATACAATCATCAGCATTGTCATCACACGATCATCGGCATCGTCATCGCATGATCATCGGCATACTTTGCAATACACACGATCATATTACAGGATGATCAATCATGCTCTCTTTAGGACATAGGTCCATGGATGATACAATCCAAATCACGTACCTTTTGAACCGAGGTCCAAGGACGATACAGTCCTATCACATACCTTTTGAACCGAGGTCCAGGGACGATGTAGTCCTATCATTCAATTCTTGGAGACATACGTCTACAGATCATTTAAGACACCTCATCATGCCTAGGGATGATACAATCCTCTCGTCAACTTAGACAGAGTCTAAGGACCACTTCTCGGAGACATACGTCTATGGATCATTTAGGACACCTCATCATGCCTAGGGATGATACAATCCTCTCGTCAACTTAGACAAATTCTAAGGACCACTTCTCGGAGACATATGTCTACGGATCATTTAAGACACCTCATCATGACTAGGGATGATACAATCCTCTCGTCAACTTAGACAGAGTCTAAGGACCACTTCTCGGAGACATACATCTATGGATCAATTCAAGGGACTGAAGTCCGGGGATGATACAATCCCCACATGTCCATTAAGGACTTCATTCTCGAAGACACATGTCTATGGATCAATTCAAGGGACCGAAGTCCAGGGACGATACAATCCCCACCTGTCCACTAAGGACTTCATTCTCGAAGACACATGTCTACGGATCAATTCAGGGGACCGAAGTCCTGGGACGATAAAATCCCCACCTGTCCACTAAGGACTTCATTCTCGAAGACACATGTCTATGGATCAATTCAAGGGACTGAAGTCCAGGGATGATACAATCCCCACCTGTCCACTAAGGACTTCATTCTCGAAGACACATGTCTACGGATCAATTCAAGGGACCGAAGTCCGGGGATGATACAATCCCCACCTGTCCACTAAGGACTTCATTCTTGAAGACACATGTCTACGGATCAATTCAAGGGACTGAAGTCCAGGGATGATACAATCCCCACCTGTATCCTCATCAATACAGATATCGTTAGTACATCACTAGTACAAGTACATACAAGTATCCTCATCAATACATGTATACATATCATCAAAACATGTATCCTCATCAATACATCAAAAACAAGTATCCTCATCAATACATGTATACATATCATCAAAACATGTATCCTCATCAATATATGTATACATATCATCAAAACATGTATCCTCATCAATAAATATAAAAAACATGTATCGTCATCAATACATAAAAACAAGTATCCTCACAACAAGTAATATAAGTATTCTAAGTATAAGTATCCTAAATCTAAGTAATCTAAGCATATATAAATATCTAGGTGTAATAAACAGGTATCCTCATCATCGACCTTGTTGTCGATGAGGGTAATCTCATCATCAGTGACTATATTACTCCCCCTTTCGAGGATGATCCTTCTCAAAAACACCAAGCTTGTCTCAAAAATATTCAAATTTCACTCGAGACAGAGATTTGGTTAGTATATTAGCAATTTGTTCCTCAGTGCTCACATACTCGAGTTTAATAGCTCCTCTTTGCACCATATCTCGTATGTAGAAATATCGGATCTCTATGTGTTTTGACTTATCATGGAATACTGGATTTTTTGTCATCTTAATACAACTTTGATTGTCACACATGATCACAGTGGGATCCATTTCTAAGTCAAACACTCCAGATAATAGTTTCTGAAGCCACACTGCTTCACAACTAGCAGAGCAGGCAGCTATATATTATGCTTCAGCAGTACTGAGAGCCACACTAGATTGTTTCTTGCTAAACCATGAGATCATGGCAGATCCAAGACCATAGCATCCACCTGATGTACTCTTTCTATCTGAAACACTTCCTGCCCAATCAAAATCTGAGTAACCATGTAATCTGAGTTCATGACTTCCAAGATAATATAAACCAAAATCTAATGTACCCTTTAGATACCTCATTACATGCTTTGCAGCTATTAAGTGAACCTTTCTAGGTTCTACTAGATACTGACTCAGGGTATTTACAGCAAAGCATATATTTGGTTTGCTATTTGTTAAATACATCAATGACCCAATGATTTGTCTATATAAAGTTACATCCACTAATTTTGATGAGTCATTACTAATAAATTCAAGTTGGAGTCCATGGGAGTGGCCATGGATTTACACTCCAACATATAGAATCCTTTTAGAATCCCCACAGCATACTTACCTTGATTTAGAAAGATTCCTTTTGGTTCTTGCGATACTTCTAGACCTAAGAAGTAGTGCATTAATCCGAGATCTTTCATCTCGAATTCTGAAGAAAGCTTCTTCTTGCATTCGATGATTTGATTCTCATTTCTTGTTAGAAATAGATCATCTACATACAACAGTAATATAACAGGTTCATCATTCATAACTTTGAGGTAAAGATTAGGATCAACTTTACTTTTGGTAAAGCCCATACTTGTTAAGAAACTATCCATCCTTCCGTACCAATCTCTGGGAGCTTGCTTTAATCCATACAAATCCTTTTTCAGATTGCATACATGTGTTCTTCCATCTTTAACCTCAAATCCTTGTGGTTGTTCTATGTACACTTCTTCTTCAATCACACCATTTAGGAAGGTTGTCTTAACATCCATCTGGTGTAATTTCCACTTCATCATAGATGCAAGTGCTATGATAGTTCTAATTGAAGTGTACTTAGCAACTGGTGCAAATGTTTCTTCATAGTCAATTCCCTCTTTATGAGAGAATCCTCTGGCTACAAATCTTGCCTTATATTTTCAATGCTACCATCTGCAGCATGTTTTATCTTGAATATCCATTTGGAAGAAACCACACTTTTATCTTTTAGTTTGGGAACTATATCCTAAACATCATTTTTCATTATTGACTGGTATTCTTCTATCATTGCTTCTACCCACTCTTTCTTCTGAGCTGCCTCTTCATAGCTAGTAGGTTGTTGATCCACAAGATCACACATCAAGGCCACATAGTTTGACACTAGCTTTGGTTTCTTTTTTTCTCTAGTGGAGCCTTCAGGAGCTCCATATTTTTCAGCTCCTTGAATAATGTCTCTAGCCCATGCTGGCCTTCTTTTTCTAGATAAATTTGTAATGGGGGGTTCTTGTGGTTCTAACATGTCATGGTCCTCTGGTGCATCATCTTCAGGGATGGGTATATCTTCTATGATTCTAGGAGATGTATCTTCTTCATATATTTCTTCAAGTTGGCACTTCCTATATTTCTTGAGGGTTGCTTCTTCATCAAATGTTACATCTCTACTTATTACCATATGATGAAAACCAGGTATGTAAATTTTGAAAGCTTTGGATGATTCACAATATCCAACAAATATTCCCTTCTTACCAGAAGGATCCAACTTGGTTCTCTTTTCTTTTGGAATGTGAATGTACACAGGACATCCAAATATTTTGAGATGACTTACTTTAGGCTTTTTTCCTGTGAACACTTCTTCTGGAGTCTTGAATTCAAGAGCACTATGGGATAGTCTATTTTGTACATAGACTGATGTCCTAGCTGCTTCAGCCCATAGATACATGGGTAGATCTTGGTCATGTATCATAGTCTTTACATCTTCCATGATAGTTCTATTCTTTCTTTCAGCAACCCCATTTTGTTAGGGATTGTAGGGAGTGGTTCTTTCCCTCTTGATTTCAGCTTCCTTACAAAAGTCTTCAAAGTCCTTTGAAGTATATTCTCCGCCATTATCTGTTCTGAGAATCTTGATTTTCTTTTCTGAGAGATTTTCTATTAAGGCCTTGAACTCTTTGAATTTTCCAAAGACTTCGTTCTTTCCTTTTAGAAAGTATATCCAAGACTTCCTTGAATAGTCATCAATGAATGTGAGATAGTATTCAAATCCACTTAGGGATGTGGTGGGAATTGGTCGACATACATCTGAGTGTATTAACTCCAGAATGTTCTTAGTCTTTGTTTCACTCTTTGGAAAATGGTTCTTGACATTCTTCCCCTTTTCACATCCTTTGCATGAGCCATTATGGTCAATCTTTAAGTTTGGTAATCCTATGACCACCTTGCTCACATAGGGTAGGGCCTTGTAGTTAATGTGAGCAATCCTTCTATGCCATAGCTCACTGGGGCTAGTGGTTTCATGGACAAGGAAAGCTTCTGGGTGACCCTTGAGTTTGTAAAGACCTCCTTCTTCTTCACCAATAACAATTGCATCCTCAATTGATTTTCCTTTGGGCCACATAAGTACTTGTCCATCAATAAATGCAATTCTAAAACCTTTCTTATCTAGTGCTGAGATAGAAAGTAGGTTCTTCTTCAAACCTGGTACATATAAAATTTCTTTCATCTTTAAAGGTGTTCCAGAATCAAGCTTGTAGCTTGCTTCACTAATTCCCTTGATGGGATATTGATAATAATCTCATAGAGATACCTTTTGTGGAGAAGACTTTTCTTCAAGTTTTGAGAGAGTTTTCTTTTGACTTGTCATGTGCTTTGAAGCATCACTATCAATGAGCCATGTATCTTCTCTAGGAGAGACAGATCCAAATAGTGCAGAAAATAGAACATACTTTTCTGCATCTTCTTCTTCATTCCTTCTATATCTTTTCCTAGGGAGGGGCCTTTCTTCTTCTTCTTCATCTCTTTTGGATCTTTTCCTACGAGGCCTTACTTCCTCTTCTTCTTCTTCTTCACTATCATCTTCTGCAAGATGTGCTTGATGTCTTTTGTAGTGAAGATTTTTCTTCTTCTTTGAAGGACAAAATCTACTAATGTGTCCTTCTTTATGACAATTGAAACATTGGAAAGAAGAGAATTTTCTTCTTCCTTTCTTCTGAAATCTTTGTGGAGATTGAGACTCCTTGTGATTATCCTTCTTGAAGTAAGATTGATTCCTCCTTCTCTTAGTGTGTGTAGCCAAAGCTTGGTCATCCTCCTTGAGAAGGGCTTCTCTGTTGGCTACCCTAGCTTCTTCTTGAACACAATCCTCCCATACTACATCAAACTTCATACTTTCTTTTCTGGCACACATGGTTTGTATAAATGACTCCCAAGGTCTAGTGAGACCATTTAGAGCAGTCATTGCAAGTTCATCTTCATCAAGAGTATCACCAATGGCATCTAGTTGTTCCTTGATTTGGGAGACCCTTGAGAAGTAGTCTTGAATGTATTCTCCTTTGTGCATCTTGGTACTCTTCAACTGAGTTCTTAGGTTCATCTTCCTATTCATGTTCTTTCCTTCATACATTCTTCCTAGGGCATCATACATTTCCTTTGGAGTCTTCTTGGATGCCACTTGGGGAATCAAGTGGTCTTTAATAGAATCAACAATGATTCTCTTTGCCCTAATCAAATCCTTCCTATGCTTCTCTTTGGCTTCATCTTCTTCAGGTTCTGCAACTTCATCCTTGATATATTGAGCAAGATCATTCTCTTCAAGAATGAGACCAATTCTGTATTTCCATGCTCGAAAATTCTCTATACCTTCAAGCTTAGTGCTTGGAGCCATCTTCTCTTGGGGGAGTCCAAGAGATAAGAGATAGAGTAGTACTTTTCCGGATTTGCAACAGAATTTCTGGTTTATAGCACTTTTGGTAAAACTAGGGTTTGACTTTCCTGGAGTTATACCCAACCAAAAACCTTGATCTAGGGCTCAAAAGATAGATCTTTAGAAGGGCTATTCATCCATGCAACCAGAATCCAAAAATACTAACTTTTGCAGAAACCCTAATTTTGGGGGGGAGAGAGAAATATAATTTCACCTTGTGAAAGATGTTCTATTTAGGCTAGCTTTGATACCATGTTAAGTTTAAACTAATTTGACTAGCAAGATCACTGAAAGAAACATAATCACAAGATAGACAAAGATATTACCCCAGGAAACCCTCATGAGGTAGAAAACCCAGCAAAGCTTTCCTCAATAAGATGATCAACCAAAATACAAGATGTGCTCCAAGACTTGACCTCCTTCTCTACCTCCTATGTAGACCTATCAAACACAAGTGCACTACTTTCTGAGCTGAGCAAGTGTGAGATAAGTGAGGAGCAATATCCTCTACTTATACTAGTTCCCGACTGACTAATTCCCTTATGGGGCTGACCTCTCCCAATGAAGTATAATAACCCCTAATTAATTAACTCAGGGCCGACCCCCACATGGAGGATCTAATAACCCTGGTTACCACAATTCATCGGAGGAATAAACATCTCCGGATACATAATAGGATCACCTCGGAGGGATGAAACATCTCCGGAATAATAAAGTACAAATATAATATTCTTAGAAGTTACAATATTCAACAAAGTGTTCACTCAAGATGAGAACATTGTAATGTTTTAAGATTATATGTGGTAGAATCAACATCATCACATCATGTGGTAACTTGGGTTCATGTTTGTTTTACCATATCTCATATCCCTTGTGCATTTGAATACAATTTCAATCCTTTTTTGTAAATAATTGACACTACAATTATTTCTGGCTCGCTCATGGCCCCTTTCCCAATTATTTCCTCACCCAAATCCTCTTCGCAAAGAACCTTGAATCCTAATAAATTCAATTCCCTTTTACCCTCTTTCCCTACACCATGACATTCGGTATTATGAAAATAAGAGGAACTCCATCCCTAGCCTTCAAATCTACCACCTTCTTGTGTCTAGGTATAATCCATGTATCCCATTCTGCTTCTATTACACACTTTGCAGAAAAATATATTACATAGTTTGCACAAAAAAATATAGAAAAAGTAGCCACACCTCATACACCATTGATGTAAATCAAAATCCACCATTTAGGATTTCCATGGTGTCATGTTCATGAAATAAAATTTAACCTTCCCTTAGCCAAATATCCTCCTCTACCTAGTATTTACCATTTGGCCTTTCCATGGTGTCATGTTCATGAAATAAAATTTAACCGACTCTTAGCCCAATATCCTTCTCTACCTAGTATTTGAAATCAAAAGGAATTTATTTGTGTTCTTATCATTCAATATGGAAATGGTACTCTCTCACTACAAGATAGAAGTAGTATGCTTCACCAATACTTGGGGCCCCTCATCCATATTCCCATCGATCGATCCCACTAAACCATATTAGAATAATTTTCGACGCTATTGTCTAGCGCAAATGGACAAGCCCAAGCTCAATGGATTAATTTCAAAATACAGTTATGCAACGATCTAAATAATGACTACAGTGCATGTGGGATTAAAGGTTATAATAGAGAAACAAAACTTCTCACCAACTTGCTCATCCAATCAAGGCACGGATAATGGAACATTTTCCTAGGGCTGCACGACCACTTGTGCAATGGATTCAATAGAATCATGTTTGAAGGATCCAATGATGGCAACGAATGGTGGTGATAGATCACATTGGCTAAGGAATAACAAAAAATTCATAAGTTGCAATCTCAATGGAAGATTTGGTGGCACATAAAAAAACCATAATCACTTTATTTGAAGGAATATCCTCCCTACGATGCATACAATCCTCCAACATTTTTCTTAAATGATTGGCTTAACTTATTGCACAAAGAGGCGCTTTCTACAGGCCAAAGTGGATGAGATCTGTCAAGTCTGTCACACTAACCATATCGTCTCCAAAAATTAAATATATAAAAAAAATATAAAACCAAGCACATGTTGGCTCAATTTTAAATTGGTTAGATTGTAAAATAAAATTGTGGAATATCATGATACATGTTTTTTTAGGTGAAAAATATACATCGAATTTCAATTTCAATTTCCATTCATGCATCATCACATTTTAAATAAATCTTTTCATAAATAGTTACAAGTCAACTAAATATTTGGGTATTAGTTAATATTGCCTTGATTTGATCTACTAATGAATGCAATTTTTTCTTATTTGTAGGATTTATAGTTGGCACATCGATGATCCTAATGGAGAATATATTGATTATGTATTATTAAGTTAATAATAGAACAATAAGATAGATATTAATTTTATGATAATTGAAAATAAATAATACTTGGGTAAATTGCAAGTTTTTACTTCATAATTAGTTAATTAATGCAACTTTTGTGTATTTGTAGGATTTATGTGTTATAGTTTACACCATGAAATAGTTGGCACTTAGACAATTATGTTTGGGTAAATAACTATTTTACTTCATAATTAATTAATTAAACCAAAATTTTGCATATTTGTAGCATTTAGGTGTTAGCATTTACAACATTTACAACATGATTCCAAAATAGAATAGCTGGTGCTTGGACAATTATAATGGAAATTGTAATGGAGGAAAACCTTTCTTCAAATATAGGACCCTAAAATGGGTTTGCACCTAGAAGGATTTGATACCTCTTGGCACTTGATAGATGATCCAGGAGGATCATCTCTTAGTCGATCGAAATTAAAGTCTTCAGACAGAAAAGTAAATCTTACAGGGATAAAGAGATCGTTAAGAGATTTTCGTCAATGCTTGTTTCACGCAAAAAGGCCTACGGATGCAGAAGTTATTAAGGTTTGAAGTTTCAACAAATTTGGTTAAATTGGCAAAAAAATAGTTATTTGGGAAAAAATTGTCAATGTAATTTTTTATAAAAAATTTGGGAGTCCATGACCTCCAAATTCGACCAAATCCTTTACCAAAGGCTTCGTAGCCAGCACTCTACATGTTGGTTTAACATATATGTGGCAAATGTTTTATTTAACGTTAAATGAAGTTATATTTGGAAAATGGAGCAAGGTCGAGGGCTAAACCGATACCACCCCCTATACATATTTCATTGGAACCATAGCACCGAACATTATGCCAACTTGGATAACAACCAAACCATATGCCACATCACCATATCATATATCACAAAACCATATTATATTGCCAACATAACAAGTAACCATAGTCCGCCACATGCCAAACATAACAACCAAACCATATGCCACATCACCATATCATATATCACAAAACCATATTATATTGCCAACATAACAAATAACCATAGTCCGCCACATGCCAAACATAACAACCAAACCATTATCAGAAAACCATATTTTATTGCCAACATAACAAATAACCATAGTCCGCCACATGCCAATATACATGCCAAACGAACCATATAATACACATGCTACCAAAAACAAGTTATGGGGAGAGGTCAGCGGGTTTGAATCGCGACCTCCTCCCCTCCTTTCCAGCTCCTTAACCAGCGTGCCAAGCGCACTTGTCGTTAAGGGACTTGGCGTTAATTGCTTAAAAATTGCAGGCGGGGATATGGGGGCCCAAAAGGGCACGTGGCCTCCCGATCCACGCCCCCAAAACCACTATATAAACCATGGTTTCGGATAGTTACGAGAGGAGAGGAGAGCTGTTTATGCACAGAGTTTGAGGAAAGTATAGGGCACGAATCCCAAGGTGGTTTCCACATGCTTCCCGAGGTGGTGGTTTTGCATGGATTCTAAGACAGTTTTTGCACAGTTCCCGAGTCAGTTTTGGAACAATTCCAAGGTTCGTACAACCATTAATGATGGGCACAATACAGAGGTGGAATTTGTATTGTTTTATTTTTTATGTAGGCATATTTTCTCGATTTGTGTGCCAGAGGAGGTCTCAATCAAACATAGTCGAGTTTATACTCATTTTTATTGAAATATTGAGAGGATTGGAGTGGTCCTATTTGTTTTTGCTGATAATTGATAGAAAACAGAAGTGTTTCCAGAAACTCATATTTTTAAGCTTTAAAGACTAAATAAATTCGGCCTTCTCATTGGAAATGGCCCAGAGATGTACCCCAAGGAGGGTGAACTCCATTATCAGCTCTTGCCTACAAATTTTATGGTTTGCATCTATTTTATGTATTTATGTGCTTCAATTATGATCTTTAATTTTTTCATTTAAAGCCTTTTTAATGGATTTAATCATTCAAACTTTCACATGCAAATAATGGTTATAAAGATCCTGTCATTTTTGAATCAATAGAGTTAGAGTTAAGATAGATCTATGCTGCTACCTTGAAACTTACCACATGCATGGAATTCATGAGTGCCGATAAAGGTGGTGAATGTGATGCATTATGCTCACATTATCACTTTGGGTATAATGACCCAAAATAGACTTAGACTCCATTAGATGCAGATGTCTTGATGTCATATATCTATTTGTGGCAAAAAAATCTTCCATTTTCTCTCACGATCTCACTCTCTAAGTCACATCTTTTGTATAATGTGATATATGTGAAGAAGACTGTCTAAGATAATTTAAGCAAATATCTCAGCAACACAATTCCATAGATTTTAGGAGACATATTGGCTAGAGTGTACCGGAGAAAGGAGTGAAATTATCTTTGTACAAAGTGGTTGGTTTCATTAGGTAAAAAATATACAGGGCACTAGTAAACCACATCTATTTCAATGCTTGCAATATTCTTTTGGATGTGAAACCTCCTTATAAATGATTGCAATGAAACAAAAGAATATATTAAAGACACAAGAAGCATAGTTGATGAATTTGAGGGTCTCTATCATGCAATTTAGTAGCTGACATAAAGTTTTATGATAGATGTTTCCTTAGTGAATAATCATTATGAATTAATTTATAGAGTTGCATTGTGTGAGAAGTTTAGAAACATCCCTTTCTAAACTCCTAACACAGTGCAACTCCATAAATTATTTCATAATAACTAATATAATGATCATGTATTTTGGTTATGCATAAATGTGGGTGGCACCAACGAGGTGTGATAAGGGAGAACAAAAGTTACTAAATTATCAAAGCATTATAGCCGACTAGAATGGTTTAATTCAGGATACTAATAACTTCTAGACTCCCAACCAAGACCTACTCTAAAAGTGAATTTTATCTATAGATATCTCTAGAGAAATATTCATCTGGAATAATCAATTTGTGCCTTTTTATCAAAAAGAGATGGACTACCTCAAGGATACTTCGAATGAGATTGCTAGTGCATGTCCTAATAATACGATTCTCATCATATTCGAACATAAATGATAATGGTTGACACACTTCACATGGAAATATATTGCTTTGAAATACCATTATTCATTATTAACTTATTGCTCTAGACGAGGATGACGTTGAAGTTTCGAGCCTTGTATAACCCTGTTGCATATAAGTGTGAATAATGAATCATTTACGAATCAGCTACGCATGTGGACAAAAGACTAAAATGAATGATTTTATGCCCAAATTTCGATGCTTTTCCTTTTCTCTATTATTTATTAATTTCTCTAATTCTCCTAGTTTGGTGGTTAACCCCAATCAATTTAGGGTTTAGTTATAGCGGATTTGGTTTTAGGGTTCACACCACTCTAGAAAATTCTTGATGGTTCTATAACTGTTTGGAAATTGTCCAACTAATACTTAAATGTAGGCATAAACAATAGAGGCGGGGTTCCAAATTCTTGCAAATGGGAGGTATGTTAGGAGATTTCTTTTATTCCAATCCATTTTTCATTTCCCATACATTATTTTTCTATGATATTTAGTGAATCATTTACAACTCAGCTATGCATGTGGATGAAAGACTAAAATGAATGATTTTATGCCCAAGTTTCGATGCTTTTCTTTTTCTCTATTATTTATTAATTTCTCTAATTCTCCTAGTTTGGTGGTTAACCCCAATCAATTTAGGGTTTAGTTATAGCGGATCTAGTTTTAGGATTCACACCACTCTAGAAAATTCTTGATGGTTCTATAACTGTTTGGAAATTGTCCAACTAATACTTAAATGGAGGCATAAACAATAGAGGTGGGTTCCAAATTCTTGCAAATGGGAGTTATGCTAAGAGAATTTTTTTATTCCCATGTATTTTTAATTTCCCATACATCATTGTTTTTCTATGATATTTAACAATTTTTTTGATAGTAAGAAATTCATTTAAGTTTCATAGAAATGTTGAAGTGGGATTGTAATGTTCATCTTATTGTGAATATTATATTAGAAGAATCAATGGTTTTATATGTAGGAAATGATCATTTTTCTATATATATTATTGATAATTTCAATTCCAAGTTATTGTCTCATTCATTTTCTATCTGATTGACTTGACTATCTTCGTATGGGTTTGGAAACCCCAAGAATAAGTTTGAATCCCCCAAGTCCAAGACTTCATAGAGATTTGAAGAAAATTTTATTTCTTGAGTGATGATGTATGGAGTATTTTTAATGATACAAACCTCTTTTTATCTTATATTGTAGTATTTCATTTGATTTACTCAAGCATGTGTAGTTAGGTTTCCTTTGTTTATTGACTAGCTTCATTTTCTTTCTTTTACAAGATTATATTTTATGTAAATAAGTGGCTTCTTGCATTAGCATAATTAAAAAAATCCCCAAAAAATAAAACCACAAAGAAAATCTAATAATACAAAAATAAAAAGAGAGTTATACAAAGAGGCTAGCTCATGCATATTTTCATATGATTTAAGCCACCCCTCTTATATTTACATTTTTTCCCAATTACGGAGGAATGTGAAGAGTGATTAAGTTTAAATGAGGATTTATGCTTAGGGCTATACTCTTTCCTCCTCCCATTTAGACTCATGGAAGATTCAGTTTGTTGATATAGAGAGACCCATTTTTGAGATCAACACATTCCTTGTGACCACTCTGGCGTGGACTATTCAATGGTTCTTTCTTGGTTTTGTTCTAATTTTTTCTATTTTTTTTTAAACAGAGCACTTCATGACCTTGCATTATCATGAGAAAACCTTATTATGATTTGATTGATAACTTGTCTATGGTCGGTTTTCCTACTTTTAAAGGTCATCATTGATAATATGCTCATGACTAGCTAGATAGGTTTGTTTGGTTTTGAATTTTTATAGGTGTCCAAGATGCTCCTACTTCTACTTGCATATTCCCTATAACACTTTGTAAAAAAGGAATAGCTTGGTGTGGGTCCATATTTCCTAACCCTAATCTTTTGTGGGGAGGTATCTTTCAAGGTTCCTAACTGATTTCTATGCTCCATCCATCCTCAAATGCTTTGAATTTGTATTTGAAATTGATCCTACACCTCCTAGATGTGACCCTTGTGGTGGGTTGCATGACCTACTGACCTATAGGTTACATCTAGAATCCAATCAATAATACAATTTGTACCAACTCAATTTCTTCATGATAAGTCAAGATGACAAGCGTCTATTTGATCCACATCATAGTTGGCATTATTATCGGATGCTAACTTCAACATATATTCGACAAGTTCCGACTTCGACATGGCTTCAACAGCTTCACAACTTCGACATGTTCTGCGACCTCACAGTTTCGCAACATCGACATGCAGCATCGATCTGCAACTTGTGACTATCGAACTTCGACAGACTGTCTCTCTGTCTTCCAGTCGACTGTAATGGTTGAACTGCCGAGCCGTTCTAACTTCTCTTGTAATTGAACGTAACGGGAAAGCACCCAAGTGTCTCAACACTCTATATATAAGCATGTAAACTATTGTAATATATGGGCATAGAATAAATCGATGATCTCATACCCAGTAATAGAAGATCAGTTCGCATTCCTGCATATTGTTTGTGTATATTTTTGTTCTGTCTATGTAGTGTCTTCCTGCTTTGTGCATTTTTTTTTAAGCTTCCTCCATAACAAAGCCGACTCATTCAGCTAAATTTCTTTCCCCCTCGTGCTTCCTAGCCATGTGCAGATCATTGGTATCAGAGCACTCAGCTTTGTTCATGCTTGAGTTTGCGTAGAAAGCTCCAGCAAAGTTATCGACTTATGCATGTTCAAACACGCTCACAATCTTAGCAATCCAAGCAGACACTACCTCCATAAATGGAAGAAGATACAGACGATAGACATGCAGCCGATGAAACAACAAAACTTATTGAGCAAGCACTGACTCGAATGTTGATGTATATGTAACTTCAAAATGTATTTCATCCATATATTTCATATATATTTATTGTACCCTTCTTAGAGATGTGTTATTCCTCTATAAGGAAGTGTTGTCATGTGGATTGACAAGTGTCGTAAGTGTGTGTACTTGCCGATGGGTTATTAGACTACCATGTGTGGGGTCGGCCCTGAAATATATATTATATTGTGGATGTATCTAGATAGACAAGTCGGCCCCATAGTGTAACTGGGAAAACAGGTTAAGTATAAATAGAGATCGGGAGATCCCTATTTGGATCATTCAGAAAGTCACACTTCTCTCACTCAGAAAGTGGCGCACTAGTGAGGAGGAGGATCATCTACTCTAGGAGACTATCTCAAGTGTATTTTGGTTTTACTTTGGATGAGCCATTGCTCTCTCTATCTCTGAGGAAGTTGTGGGGTTTTTCACCTTAGGGTTTTCCCCACGGAAACTCTGTGTCTCTTGTCTCTCATGCTTTTGATTCTTGTGATTCTTGTGATGCTTATTGTGATTGTTATGCATTGATATACTGTATATGTTATTCTCTCAATAAATATCCAAGAGTATTGTGAATTAATGCTAAAAAATGTAACATGGTATCAGAGCTAACCTGAGAAGAAGACATTTTGCAGTGATAGAAGCTTGAGTTTCTTGTTTATTGGGTTTCTCTCCACATATTTTGGAAAAGCAGTATAGTAGATTGACTCTACTCATCAAGGAGAATCTATCTGTCCAATCAGAATTCAATTCTGAGCTTTTTCAGATTTGGCCCTAAAAATTAGGGTTTCCAAAAAAATAGGAATTTCTAAAATCTGAAGACATAGTTGGAAGCTCCTTGCAAAAATCAAAGTTTAGAGATTTGGATCGAGATTTTTGGCTTGGTAGATCTCCGGGAAACTCAAACGCTAATTCAGGGCTCTTCCTAGTGAACCCGGGAGGACAAAAAGGCAAATCTGAAGGGTAAAGCTTTGCTGATCTCAAAATCTGAATTCACCAAGCTGATCAGCTCATCAAGGCACATCTTTCTATCCTTTCAGAAAGTTGAAATTCACATTTTTGAATTTTTAGGGTTTTTTCGACAAACCCTAATCCGGGTCCAGATCCAGTTTTCAGCAATTCAAGTGGTAAGACCTAAATATTTTCTATTTCCATTTGAAGTACTCTTTAAGATGTCTCACCACACCAAGCTTGAGGATAAGCTTGAAGGGGCTGATAACTTCTGAGCTTGGAAGTATAGGATTGGGTTAATCCTGGAAGAGAATGAGTTGGACTCATATATAAAAGAAGACTCCCTATCCCCGAGGATGAAGAGGCCAAGGTATTGCATAAGAAGAACTTGGTCAAGGCAAAGAGAATTATTGCTGATTCTATTAAAGACCATCTCATACCCCATGTGTCTTCTCTAAAGATACCCAAGGAGATGTTTGACTCTTTGACCAAGCTATTTGAAGGGAAGAACATAAATCGGAAGATGACTCTGCAGAATCAATTGAAAGGGGTCAAGATGTTGAATGGAGAAACCATTCAATATTACTTCTCCAAGGTCTCTCAGATCAAGGAGCAACTTGAAGCTGTGGATGAAGTAGTGGACAATGGTGAAGTTGTTATGACCACTCTGAATGGCCTACCTAGGTCATGGGACTCCTTTATTCAAGGAATTTGTGCAAGAAAGAAATTGATCTATTTCAATAAACTATGGGAGGAATGCTCTCGTGAAGAAGCTAGACTTGTAGCTCGTGAGGAAAAGATGGGAGGTGAATATCAAGCTCTCACAACTCACACCAAAAGAAGCAATCCCGATAAGGAGCACTCTCACTACAAAAGATCCTATCAAAAGAATAAGAAGGATCTAAGATGCTTCACATGCAATGAGAAGGGTCACTTTGCTTCAGATTGTCCTAAGAACAAAAGGGATAATAACAACAACTCCAGCAAGAAGAAGAAGGGAAAAAAAAGACAGTTCCATGCTCATGCTACCGAGGATGATGAACCTCCAAAGAAGAAGGCTAGGGCAGAAAGTGATGATAGTGATGATGACTCATCAAGTGAAGAAGAGTATGTTCTAATCTCTACTCTCACACAATGATTGGTTGATTGATAGTGGGGCTTCCAAACACATGATTGGGTTTAAGGAATCTTTTGTGAATCTATCTGAACATGAATCACCCCATAAGGTGAAACTTGGGGATGATTAAATCAAAGGAAGTGGTGAGGCCTCCTACAACCTAGATTCTGGAAAATCATTGAAGATGAAAGAAGTCCTTTATGTACCTGGGCTCAAGAAGAACTTACTCTCCATATCTGCATTGGATGCAAAAGGTATGAGGGTTGCATTTGTAGATGGCCAAGTTCTAATGTGGCTAAAGGGTAAAACTATTGATGATGCAGTGGTGATTCGAGAGCAAGAGGGAGGATTATACAAATTGAAGGGACAACCTGAACATGCCATGGTAACATAAAGACAAAGATTCATCCATAGTCATGGATCACATAGAGGTATGTATAATTTGTTTTTGCAAAAGTTAACTAAAGAGTTATGCAGGTCATTGAAGAGAACAAGAACACATTGCTAGACATAACTAGCAAATATGGTGACCAGGTATGTGTTTCTTATATCATAGGAGCTATTATATAAATATGCATGACATGATTGATGATGTTTATTCATGAATTCATAGGTTTGAGTAATCACAGGTTTAGACATGTTATGACTAACCTTAAGAGTCCTATATAAACCTTGAATGCTAATGCTTATTATTTCTGTTTGAAATGATCATGACTATACATGTTTGAGATTATCATGTTTTGATAGTATTAAGAATATACTAATGAATGTATGATTTTGTATGAGATCACAAGGATAACACAATCATGATTCTAATAAGCATGCATAGGGACCAAGGATGAATATAAGTTCAAAGACAGGTAATCCAGGAAGCAAAGATCAAGAGGGAGCACACTCCAATTGCCCCTGCAAGGAAGCAAAGATCAAAAGAAGCACACTCCAATAGTTCCTGCAAGGATGCAGATATTCAAAGGGAGTTGACCATCTCTCTACATTCCAAAATAGAAAGGTGTAAAAGAAGCTACTTCAGATTAGGAATCCAGCAGCTCCTGCAAGGAAGCAAAGACTCAGAGGGAGTCCACCCAACAAACAAACAAAGTTAAGTATTTTAATTATCATTTCTTGCATATTTGTTTATTTAAATAAAATTGTTCAATGATATATATGCTCATGTTCCTAGACTTAGGATATGTATTGTGCATATTAGAATAATTTCATTAATGAACAGTATACTACTAATATGCATATAATGGGTAAGTGGCCTATGGCACTGTACAACATTCCATTGCTACTTATCTAGAATGAAACCTCTTCGCTGACATGTTGGGAGTAGTGCAAACTCTTAACAATGTTCTGGTAGAGACTGGAAGGCATCTAGAAAGTTATGGAACATGGATACACGTTGTATTGAAGCACTGGCTTAAACAATTGCATGACTGTATGACATATTTCTTTATGTGAAAGAACTTGTTCTGAAAATTATGAGATGTTTCTAATCATGCAATTTAACTTGTTTTGTAGGAAAGGCCATATACCTTCACCTACAAAAGAAGGACTACAACATTTGTTCAAAGAAATAAAATTTATCTATTGAAGATATTGAAGTTCCCAGGATATGGGAAGAATGCCATGATCCGTCGATCATGAAGAACGATGTTTGGGATGCGGTCCCAAGACCTGAAGGGAAGTCTATTGTGACTTCCAAATGGATCTATCAGATCAAGCATGCTGCAGATGGTAGCATAGAGAAGTATAAAAGTGATGAAATGGAAGATACACCAGATGGATTTCAAGACAGCTCTCTTGAATGGTGTAGTTGAAGAAGAAGTCTATGTGGAGCAGCCACTCACTTTGAAACACATGATAGGGATTCACATGTGTGCAGATTGAAGAAAGCCTTGTATGGCTTGAAGCAAACTCCCAGAACGTGGTATGGTAGGATGGACAGTTTCCTATCTAGTTTGGTATTTACCAAGAGTAAAGCAGATTCCAACCTTTACTACAAGGTTGAGGAAGGGAATCTTGTGATTCTACTTCTGTACGTGGATGACTTATTTGTAATAGGAGATGACAGATTGATTGCAGATACTAAGAGGAAGCTTGCTGCCGAGTTAGATATGAAAGATTTGGGAATGCTGCATTACTTCCTATGTATGGAGGTGTGGCAGAGTGCAGGTGGGATCTTCCTTGGTCAAGGGAAGTACACAGTAGATATCCTGAAGAGATTTGGGATGATGGATTGTAGGGCCATGGCCACACCTATGACATCGAACCTGAAGGTTCTATGTGATGCTTCATCTGAGCCGGTTGATGTGTCCATGTTTCATCAGATGATTGGGTCCTTGATGTACCTAACGAACACGAGACCAGATATTTTCTTTGTTGTGAACACATTAATTCAGTTCCTAGAAGTGTTCACCTGGTTGCTTTAAAGCATGTTCTGAGGTACCTAAAGGGTACAATGGATTATGGGGTCAAGTATGAGGAAAATCAAAAGTTTAACCTACAGGGTTATGTTGACTCAGATTGGGCTGGCAATGCTACAGATAGGAAGAGCACATCTGGGTGATGCTTCAGTATGGGATCAGGTACGATCTCTTGGTTTAGCAGGAAGAAGTCCTGCGTAGAACTGAGTACAGTTGAGGCAGAGTATGTTGCAGCCTATTCAGCTAGTTGTGAGGCAGTATGGCTACGGAAGCTACTGTCTGAGTTATTTGATCTCCCATTGGATGCTACTGGTATCTTCTGTGATAACCAGAGTTGTGTGAAGCTATCCGAGAACCCAGTGTTTCATGACAGGTCGAAACAAATAGAGATCAAATATCACTATATCAGGGATATGGTGCAGAGAGGAGCTGTGAAGCTCCTGCATGTTGCAACGAACGAGCATATTGCAGATGTGCTGACGAAGCCACTAGCCAGGGTGAAGTTCGAGTACTTCAGGGAGAGGCTTGGCGTTCTTTAGATTGATGACACTTCGAGGAAGAAGTGATGGACACATTTGCTGAAGCCATTCCAAGCATGTTGGAAGGAGGATCCTTCACATGGCTGTGGATGTAAGTGCTAGATGATGAGCATCAGGATGATGTTCTAGTTTCTGCTTTGTATGATCAGTTGGATCATTTATATGTATGTACGCATCATGTTGGATGAT
This sequence comes from Larix kaempferi, assembly GCA_027924585.1. Classification (NCBI taxonomy): domain Eukaryota; kingdom Viridiplantae; phylum Streptophyta; class Pinopsida; order Pinales; family Pinaceae; genus Larix; species Larix kaempferi. Next base: position 7,025,040 of record BSBM01000498.1, read on the forward strand.
GGATATGATCAGTTGGATCATTTATATGTATATGTATGTATGCATCATGTTGGATGCTGGATATGATCAGTTGGATCATTTATATGTATGTACGCATCATGTTGGATGCTGGATATGATCAGTAGGATCATTTGTATGTATTTTGTATATGCATCATGTTGGATGCTTGGACCATGTATCTATATATGTATTAGGTGGATACATTGTATGATCAGGTGGATCATGTATGGTGATATGTATCATGTATTTGTATTTGTATCAGGTGGATACATTGTATGATCAGGTGGATCATGTATGATGATATGTATCAGATAGATACTTGGTATGCATTAGGTAGATGCATTGTATGATCATGGATAACGAGCTTCAGGATGTTGCTCCAGATGATATGCAATAGGATGCTGCAGTGATGATGATCAGGATGATCATGTGTACACCAGGATGATGTATGGTGAGTATCAGATTGATACTCTATGGCCATGGATCAGGTTGTGCAGATGAGCATATAATTTGGCACTGGGATATTTGCAGATAGTCTTTCGAGGTTTTTCCTACGGCATATAATTTGGCCCTGGGATATCTGGCAAATGCTCTTTTGAGGTTTTGCTCTGGGAGGACATATAATTTGGCCCTAGGAGATCTGCATATAGTCTTTCGAGGTTTTTCCTATGGCATATAATATGGCCCTAGGATATCTGGCAGATGCTCTTTCGAGGTTTTGTCCTATGGCATATAATATGTCCTTGGGAGATCCGATAGGTTGGGCTGTGTGCCCGTAATAAGTCCTGGGATGCTCTTGCGAGGTTTTTCCATGACCACATATAATCTGTCCCTGGGAGATCCTATAGGTAGAGATGTGTGCTCGTAACAGCCTGGGATGCTCTTGCGAGGTTTTGTGGTGACCACATATAATCTGTCCCTAGGAGATCCTATAGGTAGAGCTGTGTGCTTGTAACAGCCTGGGATGCTCTTGCGAGGTTTTGTGCTGAGGTCACATATAATATGGCCCTGGGAGATCCTATAGGTAGAGCCGTGTGCTCGTAACAGCCTGGGATGCTCTTTCGAGGTTTTGTGACACACGTAATAAGTCCTAATGATTCCACAGTATGGCCAATGATGATGAAGACCTACAGGTGGTGGGCCTACATCCAGTATGAAAAAGGACTGGCTTTGTAGAACTTCCTATGACGAGTAGAGTCAGAGATTGGTTGAGATAGCAGTAGCAGTGACGATGATGATGACGATGCATCGATGATGATGATCTCAAGAAGAAGATTTGTCTAGCAGATCTGTGTTGAGAAATACCTTCCTATTTAAGAGGGAGTGTTGATGTATATGTAACTTTGGAATGTATTTCATCCATGTATTTCATATATATTTATTGTACCCTTATTAGAGATGTGTTATTCCTTTATAAGGAAGTGACGTCATGTGGATTGACAAGTGTCACAAGTGTGTGTACTTGTCGATGGGTTATTAGATCACCATGTGTGGGGTCGGCCCTGAAATATATATTATATTGTGGATGTATCTAGATAGACAAGTCGGCCCCATAGTGTAACTGGGAAAACAGGTTAAGTATAAATAGAGATCGGGAGATCTCTATTTGGATCATTCGAAAAGTCACACTTCACTCACTTAGAAAGTGGCACACTAGTGAGGAGGAGGATCATCTGCTCTAGGAGACTATCTCAAGTGTATTTTGGTTGTACTTTGGTTGAGCCATTGCTCTCTCTATCTCTGAGGAAGTTGTGGGGTTTTTCACCTAAGGGTTTTCCCCATGGAAACTCTGTGTCTCTTGTCTCTCATGCTTTTGATTCTTGTGATGCTTGTGATGCTTATTGTGATTGTTATGCATTGATATACTGTATATGTTATTCTCTGAGTAAATATCCAAGAGTATTGTGAATTAATGCTCAAAAATTTAACATCGACAACAAACGGAAATGCTCACCCAGTTCAATGAAATTCTCACGTGATTACTTAGACATCCGGAGGATTTTCGAAGAGAACTCACTTTGATAAAATCAACCCCTTAAAAGTGAAAATGAATTTGGACATACCGAATCTTGAAGGAAATATTGACGCAGAATCCGTTGACAATTGGGTACAACAATTGGAATCCTATTACTCTATGAATCAACTCTCAGAAGCTGACAACATCACAATTGTGGCCTTAAAGATTTCAACATCTGTGCACTACTGGTGGGATAACCTATCGATAAAGATGGATAAAAGTGGAGACCCCATCGACACATGGGATAAATTCGTTGAGTACATCCGAAAGGAATTTTACCCTCCCAAGTACCTAGAGCAGCAGTATAAGAAGTGGCAGCAACTAAGACAATGGAAAGACCAATTAGTACAGAATTACACCGACGAGTTCTATCGAATCATGGCTATACTTAGCGTCCAAGAAGAAGAGAAATTGCTTGTTTTGAAGTACATAAGTAGATTGTCCTAGTACATTCAACAGGATATGGAATTTTTGACTGTCAATACGCTCGTGGATGCATTCCACTATGCCAACAAACTTGAAACCAAGCAGAAAGGGAAAGCACACTTCACAACAAAGCCGACATCAGGACAACCACCCGACAAGAAGGCACCAACTGACTTTGACAAGTTGAAATATTCTCAACTGACATTTCCAAAGCCAGATCATGGAAAAAATCCTTTTCAGAAAAGGGAATGTAGCAAACAACCGCCGAATGAAAAAAGGTGCTACTACCACCACTCATCTTGGCATGATACGTCTGAATGGAAATCTTGGAAGACATTTTTGGCAAAAGTGTCGACATCCGATGAGTTCGACAAGAAAGTGGAAGAATCTAATCCAGACGCAACGACCCTTTTGACATCGACAACTCCAACAACCTTGACTATTTTCGACAAGGAGGAACGAGAACGCCTGTTACATACACGGATATGGGTCCAACACAACCCATTACATCTGATTGTGGACAATGGTTGCTAGAAGAACTTCATTTCTGAAGATCTTGCAAAGAAACTAGGTCTTGTCACCACTCTGCATCGTCAGGCTTACAACATCGGTTGGATGAAGGATGGAAAGGAACTACGGTTCACCCGACAATGAAAGACCGCCTACTTCATAAATCCTTTTGAAGATGAAGTACTCTACGACATAGCACCACTCTCCGTAGATGACACCCTATTTGGGAAGCCTTACCTATGGGATCGCCATGGAAGTTATTAGTCATGACCACAGAAGGTGATTGTCAAAATCCATAATTGATGGTATAACATACCAGAGCGATGCCCTACACCAACGGTCTCAATGATATCTGCTAAACAAACAAAGAAGCTCATAAGTCATGCTCAAAATTTCGCGTTAATTATGATCAAACTGCAACATTCTATGAAGACTGCAGCGACGGGTCGACTCACCGACCAATGCAGCTCCTGATAGAAGCAGTTGATTGACAACGTTCTCGACGAGTATCTGAGTTTATTCCAAGATCCGAGTGGAGTACCTTGACATTTCCAGGTAAAACAATCCATTAAACAATCCAATATTTGATCGACAAAGGTCATATCTGACCTAACTCCTCTCCTTGTGGAAGTCCAGTCTTCCTCGTTCCAAAGAAATACAGGACTTGGCGCATGTGCATGGACTATAGGGCACTCAACAAAATTTTGGAAAAGAATCGCTACCCTTTATCGCAGATAGACGAGCTCATCGATTGTCTGAAAGGTGCTAAATTCTTTACTAAGCTCGAACTCAAGTCGAGATATCATAAAATTCCAATCGAGCCCTTAGATATGTGGAAAACTGCTTTCAAGACCAAGGAAGGATTGTTTGAATGCCATTATTCATGCCTTTCATCTTAACCAATGCACCTATTACCTTCATGCGATACATGGACAACATTCTTCGACCTTTCATCGGAAAATGGGTCATTGTCTATCTTGACGACATACTGATTTTTAGTCAATCATGGGACGAATATGTTGGACATCTTCGACAAGTCCTCAACACTCTCTAGCAACATTAACTTTACTTGAACATGGACAAGTGTACCTTTGCGATGGACAACATCAAATATTTGGGGTAAGTAATTGACTCTACAAGAATTCACATTGATCCAGACAAAGTACAAATCCTCAAATATTGGTCCATTCCTCAAAGAATTCAAGAACTAAGAATTTTTCTTGGTTTGGCGAATTTCTATCGATAGTTCATACTCTACTTCAGTCACATAGCCTAGCCCTTGAATCAGTTGATGAAGGGAAATGGAAAAATTGTCTTCAAATGGACATCAACACAATAAGAAGCTTTTGAACAACTCAAGCACAAGCTCTCCATTGTACCAGTACTTGTGTTACCTGATTTGCATCAGCCCTTTGAGTTTGAGACGGACTCATCGGACTATGCCTTGGGCATAGTGATCACTCAGTCTGGTCACCTAGTCTCTTTTCATTCCAAAAATTTTAATGACACAGTTAGAAGATATTCGACGTACGAAAAAGAACTATATGCCATTGTGCAAGCTCTCAAGCAATGGCGGCATTACATACTTGGCAAGGAAACGGTCATCCTCACTGACCATAAGCCTCTACAGTTCGCTCCGACCCAATCAAGACTACAAAAAACAAGACAACTTAAGTGGATTAATTACCTACAACAATTCCAGTTGGTGATTACGTATCGGAAAGGTAAAGCTAAGGTCGCCGTCGATTGTCTGAGTCGACCACCCATTCCTCTCCTTTTTAAAGTGATGATTATGCAGGGTTACGAAACAACCACTTGGCCTCAATTGTATCAGGATTACATCTGCTTTTCACCTGTCTACTGACAAATTCAGACTGCTGACTCTTTCTTGAAAGACACCTTGCTATACAAGCTTGGACAGCTTTGTCTATCGACTGGTCAGCATCGACAGCAGCTCATTTGGGATGAGCACCACAACAAGACTGTAGGACACTTTGGAGTAGCAAAGACACTTGCTATTCTGCAGAAGTATTTCTTTTGGCCTACACTTAAAACCGACGTCATCAAGTACATTCGATCATGCGTGGTTTGTACACACCTCTGCTAGTTCTTAGTCGACCATCGGAATCTATTTCTATGGAATACTTGACGGGATATCCTACTACCAAACGTCAGCACAATGCTGTCTTAGTAGTAGTCGACATATTTTCCAAAATGGCCATTCTCATACCATGTAAGAAGATGACGACAGTGCAGCAGACTGCTCAGCTCTTCTTCACACATGTTTGGAAACACTTTGGTTTACCCACAACCATTACTTCCGACTGAGATGCTAGATTCATCAACATATTTTGGAAGACTCTCTAGCAACAGTTGGACACACGACTCTCATTGTCAATAAATTTCCATCCTCAGACCAACGGATAGACGTAAGTTGTGAATCGCTTCGTAGTACAACTGCTTCGCATGTACAACCACAAGCATCGATGGACATGGGATGAAAGTCTTCCATACATACAACATAGTTACAATCGTGATTGGCACAACTCTACATGCAAGAGTCTATTTGAGATCTATTATGGATTTCGACCCTCATCACCTATCAACTTGATCAGCTCCTCAAAACAGTCAAAATCCGACACCGACTACAACTAGTGGGAAGTTGATAAAGATTTGAAGTTTCAAGACTAGATCTGCAACATCTAGAAGCAAGCACAGGAAATGTTGCAACGAGAAAATGAGAAATCTAAGGCGTGACACGACAAGCATCGTATTCCTCATTCATTCCAAACTGGGGATAAGGTTTGGTTACATATCAAGAATGAGCGCTTCACCGGTCCATTCAAGAAGCTCAAACCTTTGTGATATGGTCCTTACAGTATTCTTCGACAGATTGGAGAAAATGATTTCCAGCTTGACATTCCTGCGTGCTTGGGTCTGCATCTAGTATTCAATGTGGATCTACTTCGGCCATACCATGCACCAGTGTTGAAACATAATGAATTACTGACAGTAGAACTCGACGACATCAATCTAGATGTTCAGGAGCCTCTTCCTTGCTATACCATTGTGGGATGACGGGTACCCCATACAAGGACGGACACAATTCCCTCGTTTTAGGTTGCTAAAGCCAGAAAGATCCCAACACAAGGAAAGTGGTACTCTGCTAATGAACTGGCCGACAAGTTTCCTCACCTTCACGTGCAAATAATGGGGACCATTGTTTCTTAAGGAAGGAGGTCTGATCCACATCGCAGTTGGAATTATTATCAGATGCTAAATTCGACAAGTCATCAACGTTAACACAACTTCGACACGTTCCGACTTCAACATGGCTTCGACAACTCCGTGACTTTGACATGTTCCACAACATCACAGTTTCGTGACATCGACATGCAGTGTCGATATGCGAATTATGACTGTCGAACTTTGACAGACTATCTCTTTGTCTTCCAATTGACTATCACGGTTGAACTTTCGAACTGTTCTAACTTCTCTTGTAATTAAACGTAACGAGCAAGCACCAAAGCGTCTCAACACTCTCTATATAAGCATGCAAACTATTGTAATATAGGGGCATAAAATGAATCGATGATCTCATACCCAGTAATAGAAGATCAGTTCGCATTCCTGCATATTGTCTGTGTATATTTGTGTTAAACTTCCGCCATAACAAAGCCGACTCATTCAGCCGAATTGTTGTCCCCCTCGTTCTTCCTGGCCACGTGCGGATCACTATCCTATGATCCAGTCACTACTACATTTTTGACCTATAGGAGGGGTTGTCTTATGCCCCAAAAAGTGACTTTTGGGGGTGGTTTTGGCTTTAGAAGGGGTCTCGACAAAACCACCCCTAATCGCACTAATGCTAAAAGTTTGGGATTTTAGGGGCGGTTCTAAAAGAGAACACAACCACCCCCAAAAGTGACTTTTGGGGGTGGTTTTGAACACCCCCATAGATACCTGTGGGGGCATTTTTGAACCCCCCCTAAAAGTATCTCTTACAAACCTATGAGGGTGGTTGAGAACCCCCCCCCAAAAGCATCAACGCTAAAAAGTCTATACTTTTAGGGGTGGTTCTGAAAGAGATCAAAAATGCCCCCGAAAGTGACTTTTAGGGGAGGTTTTGAACCCCCCATAGATACCTATGGGGGTAGTTTTGAACCCCCCTCAAATTCTCTCTTACAAACCTATGGAGGTGATTCTGAACACCCCTCATAGACTCCTATGGTGGCAGTTATAAACCTCCCTCATAGAATCCTACGGGGACAGTATAGAACCCCCCTCACATAATCCTATGGGGATAGTTATAAAACCTTCTCATAGTGACCTACGAGGGCAGTTTAGACCCCCCCTCATAGACACCTATGGGGGCAGTTAGAAACTCCCCTCATAGAAAATTACAGAGGTGGTGTGGAATTCCCCTCGTAGAAACATACAAAAACGATTTGAAACCCCCCTCATAGCCATTATTATAAATCATCATGAAAAATATTTTATTAGAAAAAAAAATATTGGAATATCATTAGGGCATGGAGGAATTGAACCACCAACCTCCTACTTGTAAGGCAGGTGCTCTTCCATTGAGCTAGCACCCTTTAAGAATATGGGGGAGGGGAAATATTAAAACTAAGAACACTAGTTATAATATTTCCTTCTTTTTCATTTACCATATCAATATAAAAGATTTATTAAAAAAACATAGAAAATATTTATTAAAAAAAGAGCATAAAACTAAGGATATCGAAAGTGAAAAGAGTCACCTTCTGAATATAATTTTGGGCATGGCCTTCTAAGTAGGCCACATGAACTTCATTATAAACATTGACCTAAACCAATTAATATTAGATTATAACACGGTCCAAAAATTACAGTTAGCATTTTGGACATTTAGATATTATTTAAAATTTAATATCAACTTTCATAATATTTTGACTAAATACCTCAACAAGAACTAGACCATAAACTCCCTTCTTGAAATTACTTCTATTATTTATAATGCATTCAATAGTTTCAAATATGTGACGAGCCCTAGAATCCTTCAATGCTTGCAAAAGTTAATTATTTTCATTTTCTATAGCTTTCATCCTATAAAGACAACAAATAACTAAATTCTAATCCATTTAAAGCTGAATAGAAGAAAACCAATCATTAGATAAAGTAAAAATATAATTGTAAATCATGACTCAGATATTAACTATTTATACACATATTATGTGTTGACCTCCCCTACTCCAACATATTTCCCTTTTGAGGGACCACACTTTTCACCAATAGAAATATCTAGCTCCCTTATTTGAGATCCAAGTGCTTCATGTTATATCAAACCAAAACAAGCAAAACAAAAAATGAAAGAAGAAATCCATGGTTTGTTTTTATGTTAGTCAATATATAGACTTGTTTTACATGAAATTGATGCCATAGGAGGATTGGGCACTTATCAACCATTGTCACTTAAGAGTAAAATAATTTTCAATTCATTTTTTTTCCCAATTTCTATCTCAAGAACCGACCAGATCCATTTTTCTCATCCGTAATTGTGTAGACAAGATAAGATAATTTCATTAACGGACAAATGACCAAGTAATAATTCAATTGGACTAGAAGAACATGGTTATTCAATGGAAAGGATGTTTAGAACACTCCCGGAATTAAAATGTTAAAAATGTAGAACAAATATATGAATGACAATAAAATAAATAAAAGAGCATGAGCCAGGAAAATCCTATGTGGAACAAGGCCTTAGATCAACATCAACATCGTATGTGGAAAGAGAAGTAGAGAGAGAGGATGGAGAAGGGGTATCCTTGTCCTCATTAATAATTGTGAAGGAACCAATTCAAATATTGAAGCTGTGCTTTGTAGAGTTCCAAAGGCCAAGATAAGATCATTTTATTAATGTCCAACAAGTGACCACAAATAGGTCAATGAGACTGCTAAGTACATCAGTTATATTATAAATTGGAAGCACAAAGGTCAGTCTTGGTAAATCACAATAAAATAAAATAGATATAAAGAATAATCCAAAACATAATTCATGACAACATGGAGAAGTGAAACAAAGCAATGATGCAGATGCATGCAAGTATAGTAGAAACCCGAAGGACAAGAGATCCTTGCTTACAATCACAAGAGGTATTGTGAAACAAGAAGAACAATTTATCCTAACATTTTATCTTATCTTATGTATTATAATGACTATATTTTTTTATTCACAAGTTAGTCCCATTGACCTACTTCTATGGTTACTCATCTACCTATAGCACTATAGTCGCAAGTGACAACACCATCGTCTTTGATATCTATCTACAAATTTAAATCTGATAGAATTTTCTTCAATCAATAAATGTATACCAAGATCTAGGTACCCTTTTGAATGTGGGGTTCCTTTTTAAACCTACATACCATACTTCAACCTCTAAAAAAACAATGAAGTATGCCCACATCTATCAATTCAGATGACCTATGCATTTCTGCTTTCAACTCTTTAATCATCCCCATGTTGATCCGTGTAATGTTGGTTATTAGAATTGATAAATGATCCCATAACATGTTAGCTTTTTGAAAGAACATACCCAAGAAGAAAATATTTTCAACAAAATCTTGTACAATTGCAATTGCATAAGAATGCATATTGATAAACAAAAAATGTTCCAAGAATATGCAGTTGAGAACAAATAGTTCATCTAGAAAAGATTAAGCTAACCCAAAAAATAATAGCACCTTCTAAATTTCTCTTTGAAAGCACTGTTTGGATTTGTATATTATAAGATTTCAACTTAACTTGAAAGCATATATTACAATATCCATCCAGCTTCATGAGCAAATTTTACTACAAAACAATAATACAAACAACGTGCATTGACAACAAAGAGCAAGGGGATAACAAAAGAACATATGTGCAACATAAGGTAAAAACTAATTGTAAAGAAACTATCAAACCAAGAATTCCAAGTTACTACAGCTAAGCTACTAAAAAAAAAATTATTGGAACATTCATATAATACAAGTTCCTCTTTTGGAGGTTCAGAGGCAAGCAACTTTGCAATATCAGCTTTAACAACTGCAAATTCTTCCTTCTCTCTCATAATCTACTATTGTCGATTCTTCTTATAAAGTATCTAATATCATGAAGTATCTAATATCATTAAATAGAGTGATATTTTTGTAGTTTAGTAGCCAATGACTTTGGCCTATTTCATATCATATATGGGGAGTTATTTTTAATTTTTATTGCAAATTGTACTTATACCTCTGGACTTGATGAGAAAATTGCATATTGACTTTCAAGTATGTACTGGATTTTTTTACTTTTTTGTGCAATATATGTATAACATCTTAGGATATGCTTTTAGAAACTTCTATGATGTCAACAATCTTTGATATCTTATTTGGACTTGGGAATGGAACTCTTGCTTGCCTAGGTGCATGGAAAGTCAGTAATCTTTATGCTTCAGGTCATGAATTTGATACATTCCATTCAACAATTAATGCATCATTTAAGTTCTTTACTTAATGAACTAGATGTATGAAGGGATATTCCTTGCACTCCACTTCCCATATTCCAATAGCCTTTTATTACTTTTTGCATGCCTTATAATCTCCCTAGAAGGTTTTTCATTGTTTCTTCAATTACCTGGTAATGACAATGTAGGTAAGTACTAATTTCATTTTTGGTAAGTACTAATTCATTTTTGTGAGTTTCATACTCTAATGTGCAATTGAAATTCCAATGGTAGTTGCTTCCGAATATGTATACAACATTGGTTTGTCTTTAAGTTAGATTTTCCCCACAATTCTTTCACTTGTTAGAGGTGACTTCATTATTTGAATAATGCATGCATGCAAACTTCAAAGCTGTAGTTTTGATTCAATTCCTATATTTTCCTAATGTGATCATGATTAAATCACATAACCAAATATATTTGCTTTGTTACTATGAAAAGTACAAACTTATTGATATTCCTAGCTTATTATTGTATGTAACAAGTATTATGGTTACAAATGATGGTAATTCCATCTTGAGAGAGTTGGGTTTGGCACATCCAACTACAAAGCTACTTATCTATTTTATTTGTCAAAGCAATACCCTTTTCCATAATGGCTTTGTTGATTATCATTTTTTAGCATGGAAGTGGTCTCCCTTTTCCTTTTTTTATTCATAAAGGAAAGGATTCCTAACATAATAATATTTTTTTATTTGTTGTCTAGTATATGATTGAATTAAGTCACACTCATGATGAGGAAGTAGGTGATGGAACAAAATTTGTGACTGTGCTAGGTATGTTGTATTTTGGATCATGGGAATATGATCCTATGTTTTAAAAGTTTATGCTTGTTGGTTTTTCTGCTTGTTGTAAATTATAAAACACAAGCTATAGTTCTAAGTATTTTGATATAGTGTTAGGTTTTGGAAGTCAACGTCATCGTTCATTACCTAGAAAATAATAGATATACTATAGTAAAAATCATAGTTACCAACTTCTAATTGAATTTGAATATGGATATGATTCGATATGGAAAATATAAGGGAAATAAAATCCATTACCAAAAAAATTTAGAGTATTCATCTTCGATAAAACAAAAACATCCAATTTCATTAAATTTTGAGAAAATAAAAAAGAATCAATGATATCTACTTGTTCTCTTCATGTAATTTGAAAGCACTATTTGGATTTGCATATTATAAGAATTCAACTTAACTTGAAAGCATATATTACAATATCCATCCAGCTTCATGAGCAAATTTTTCTACAAAACAATAATACAAACAATGTGCATTGACAACAAAGATCAATGGGATAACAAAAGAACATATGTGCAACATAAGGTAAAAACTAATTGTAAACAAACTATCAAAGCAAGAATTCCAAGTTGCTCCAGCTAAGCTACTAAAACGACAATTATTGGAAGATTCAAATAATACAAGTTCCTCTTTTGGAGGTTCACAGGCAAGCAACTTTGCAAGAAAAGCTTCAACAACTGCAAATTCTTCCTTCTCTCTCATAATCTACTCTTGTTGATTCTTCTTATAAAGTATCTAATATCATTAAATATAGTGATATTTTTGTAGTTTAGTAGCCAATGACTTTGGCCTATTTCATATCATATATGGGGAGTTATTTTTTATTTTTATTACAAATTGTACTTATGCCTCTAGACTTGATGAGAAAATTTCATATTGAATTTCAAGTATGTACTGGATTTTTTTACTTTTTTGTGCAATATATGTATACCATCTTAGGATATGCTTTCTGATACTTCTATGATGTCAGCAATCTTTGATAGCTTATTTGGACTTGGGAATTGAACTCTTGGTTTCCTAGGTGCATGGAAAGTCAGTAATCTTTATGATTCAGGTCATGAATTTGATACATTCCATTCAACAATTAATGCATCATTTAATTTATTTACTTAATGAACTAGATGTATGAAGGGATATTGCTTGCACTCTGCTTCCCATATTCCAATAGCCTTTTATTACTTTTTGTGTGCCTTATAAGTTTGCTTGAAGGTTTTTCATTGTTTCTTCAATTACATGGTAATGACCATGTAGGTAAGTACTAATTTCATTTTTGTGAGTTTCATAGTCTAATGTGCAATTGAAATTCCAATGGTAGTTGCTTCCGAATATGTGTACAACATTGGTTTGTCTTTAAGTTAGATTTTCCCCACAATTCTTTCACTTGTTAGAGGTGACTTCATTATTTGAATAATGTGTGCATGCAAACTTCAAAGCTGTAGTTTTGATTCAATTCCTATATTTTCCTAATGTGATCATGATTAAATCACATAACCAAATATATTTTCTTTGCTACTATGAAAAGTACAAACTTATTGATATTCCTAGCTTATTATTCTATGTAACAAGTATTATGGTTACAAATGATGGTAATTCCATCTTGAGAGAGTTGGATTTGGCACATCCAACTACAAAGGTACTTATCTATTTTATTTGTCAAAGTACTACCCTTTTCCATAATGGATTTGTTGATTATCATTTTTTAGCATGGAAGTGGTCTCACTTTTCCTTTTTTTTATTCATAAAGGAAAGGATGCCTAACATAATAATATTTTTTTATTTGTAGTCCAGTATATGATTGAATTAAGTCACACTCAAGATGAGGAAGTAGGTGATGGAACAAAATTTGTGACTGTGCTAGGTATTTTGTATTTCGGATCGTGGGAATATGATCCTATGTTTTAAAACTTTATGCTTGTTGGATTTTCTACTTGTTGTAAATTATAAAACACAAGCCATAGTTGTAAGTATTTTGATATAGTGTTAGGTTTTGGAAGTCAATGTCATCACTCATTACCTAGAAAATAATAGATATACTACAATAAAAATCATAGTTACCAACTTCTAATTTAATTTGAATATGGATATGATTCGATATGGAAAACATAAGGGAAAGAAAATCCATTACCAAGAAAATTCAGAGTATTCATCTTCGATAGAACAAAAACATCCAATTTCATTAAATTTTGAGAAAATAAAAAAGAATCAACGATATCTGTTTGTTCTCTTTGTGTAATTTGAAAGCACTATTTGGATTTGTATATTATAAGATTTCAACTTAACTTGAAAGCATATATTACAATATCCATCCAACTTCATGAGCAAATTTTACTACAAAACAATAATACAAACAACGTGCATTGACAACAAAGAGCAAGGGGATAACAAAAGAACATATGTGCAACATAAGGTAAAAACTAATTGTAAAGAAACTATCAAACCAAAAATTCCAAGTTGCTCCAGCTAATCTACTAAAAAGATAATTATTGGAAGATTCATATAATACAAGTTCCTCTTTTGGAGGTTCATAGGCAAGCAACTTTGCAATATCAACTTCAACAACTACAAATTCTTCCTTCTCTCTCATAATCTACTCTTGTCGATTCTTCTTATGAAGTATCTAATATCATTAAATATAGTGATATTTTTGTAGTTTAGTAGCCAATAACTTTGGCCTATTTCATATCATATATGGGGAGTTATTTTTAATTTTTATTACAAATTGTACTTATACCTCTGGACTTGATGAGAAAATTGCATATTGACTTTCAAGTATGTACTGGATTTTTTTACTTTTTTGTGCAATATATGTATAACATCTTAGGATATGCTTTCTGATACTTCTATGATGTCAACAATCTTTGATAGCTTATTTGGAGTTGGGAATTGAACTCTTGCTTTCCTAGGTGCATGGAAAGTCAGTAATCTTTATGCTTCAGGTCATGAATTTGATACATTCCATTCAACAATTAATGTATCATTTAATTTCTTTACTTAATGAACTAGATGTATGAAGCGATATTCCTTGCACTCTGCTTCCCATATTCCAATAGCCTTTTATTACTTTTTGTGTGCCTTATAATTTCGCTAGAAGGTTTTTCATTGTTTCTTCAATTACCTATTAATGATCATGTAGGTAAGTACTAATTTCATTTTTGTGAGTTTCATAGTCTAATGTGCAATTGAAATTCCAATAGTAGTTGCTTCCAAATATGTATACAACATTGGTTTGCCTTTAAGTTAGATTTTCCCCACAATTCTTTCACTTGTTAGAGGTGACTTCACTATATGAATAATGTGTGCATGCAAACTTCAAAGCTGTAGTTTTGATTCAATTCCTATATTTTCCTAATGTGATCATGATTAAATCACATAACCAAATATATTTGCTTTGTTACTATGAAAAGTACAAACTTATTGATATTCCTGGCTTATTATTGTATGTAACAAGTATTATGGCTACAAATGATGGTAATTCCATCTTGAGAGAGTTGGATTTGGCACATCCAACTACAAAGCTACTTATCTATTTTATTTGTCAAAGTACTACCCTTTTCCATAATGGATTTGTTGATTATCATTTTTTAGCATGGAAGTGGTCTCAGTTTTCCTTTTTTTTATTCATAAAGGAAAGGATGCCTAACATAATAATATTTTTTTATTTGTAGTCCAGTATATGATTGAATTAAGTCACACTCAAGATGAGGAAGTAGGTGATGGAACAAAATTTGTGACTATGCTAGGTATGTTGTATTTTAGATCGTGGGAATATGATCCTATGTTTTAAAACTTTATGCTTGTTGGTTTTTTTGCTTGCTGTAAATTATAAAACACAAGCTATAGTTGTAAGTATTTTGATATAGTGTTAGGTTTTGGAAGTCAATGTCATCGCTCATTACCTAGAAAATAATAGATATACTACAGTAAAAATCATAGTTACCAACTTCTAATTGAATTTGAATATGGATATGATTCGATATGGAAAACATAAGGGAAAGAAAATCCATTACCAAAAAAATTCAGAGTATTCATCTTTGATAAAACAAAAACATCCAATTTCATTAAATTTTGAGAAAATAAAAAAGAATCAACCATATCTACTTGTTCTCTTCGTGTAATTTGAAAGCACTATTTGGATTTGTATATTATAAGATTTCAACTTAACTTGAAAGCATATATTACAATATCCATCCAGCTTCATGAGCAAATTTTACTACAAAACAATAATACAAACAGCGTGCATTGACAACAAAGAGCAAGGGGATAATAAAAGAACATACGTGCAACATAAGGTAAAAACTAATTGTAAAGAAACTATCAAACCAAGAATTCTAAGTTTCTCCAGCTAAGCTACTGAAAAGATAATTATTGGAAGATTCATATAATACATGTTCCTCTTTTGGAGGTTCATAGGAAATCAACTTTGCAATATCAGCTTCAACAACTACAAATTCTTCCTTCTCTCTCGTAATCTACTCTTGTCGATTCTTCTTATGAAGTATCTAATATCATTAAATATAGTGATATTTTTGTAGTTTAGTAGCCAATGAATTTGGCCTATTTCATATCATATATGGGGAGTTATTTTTAATTTTTATTATAAATTGTACTTATACCTCTGGACTTGATGAGAAAATTGCATATTGACTTTCAAGTATGTACTGGATTTTTTTACTTTTTTGTGCAATATATGTATAACATCTTAGGATATGTTTTCTGATACTTCTATGATGTCAACAATCTTTGATAGCTTATTTGGACTTGGAAATGGAACTCTTGCTTTCCTAGGTGCATGGAAAGTTAGTAATCTTTATGCTTCAGGTCATGAATTTGATACATTCCATTCAACAATTAATGCATCATTTAAGTTCTTTACTTAATGAACTAGATGTATGAAGGGATATTCCTTGCACTCTGCTTCCCATATTCCAATAGCCTTTTATTATTTTTTGCATGCCTTATAAGCTCCCTAGAAGGTTTTTCATTGTTTCTTCAATTACCTGGTAATGACCATGTAGGTAAGTAATAATTTCATTTTTGTGAGTTTCATACTCTAATGTGCAATTGAAATTCCAATGGTAGTTGCTTCCGAATATGTATAAAACATTGGTTTGTCTTTAAGTTAGATTTTCCCCACATATCTTTCACTTGTTAGAGGTGACTTCATTATTGAATAATGTATGCATGCAAACTTCAAAGCTGTAGTTTTGATTCAATTCCTATATTTTCCTAATGTGATCATGATTAAATCACATAACCAAATATATTTGCTTTGTTACTATGAAAAGTACAAACTTATTGATATTCCTAGCTTATTATTGTATGTAACAAGTATTATGGTTACAAATGATGGTAATTCCATCTTGAGAGAGTTGGATTTGGCACATCCAACTACAAAGGTACTTATGTATTTTATTTGTCAAAGTAATACCCTTTTCCATAATGGATTTGTTGATTATCATTTTTCAGCATGGAAGTGGTCTCACTTTTCCTTTTTTTTATTCATAAAGGAAAGGATGTTTAACATAATAATATTTTTTTATTTGTTGTCCATTATATGATTGAATTAATTTGCACTCAGGATGAGGAAGTAGGTGATGGAACAAAATTTGTGACTGTGCTGGGTATGTTGTATTATGGATCGTGGGAATATGATCCTATGTTTTAAAAATTTATGCTTGTTGGTTTTTCTGCTTGTTGTAAATTATAAAACACAAGCTATAGTTGTAAGTATTTTGATATAGTGTTAGGTTTTGGAAGTCAATGTCATCGCTCATTACCTAGAAAATAATATATATACTACAGTAAAAATCATAGTTACCAACTTCTAATTGAATTTGAATTTGGATATGATTCGATATGGAAAACATAAGGGAAAGAAAATCCATTACCAAAAAAGTTCAGAGTATTCATCTTCGATAAAACAAAAACATCCAATTTCATTAAATTTTGGGAAAATAAAAAAGAATCAACGATATCGACTTGTTCTCTTCATGTAATTTGAACATAAGAGAACACAAATATATATCCATTCTGTTATGTTAAAAACCATACAAAATAAGAAACACACACCATCATATATTTTCTAACAGAATAAACAAGGCTTAAACAAAATGAAGGCTGAAACCATTCATTCTTCTCTTCTCCTATTCTATTTTGTTATATTCTGCCAAATAAGTAACATACACCATCATATGTTGTTTAGATGAATAGAAGAGAAAAAACAAGGCTTGAACATAATGAAGGTTGAGGTCATTCATTCAGTTTTTCTCCTGTTCAAGTAGAGAAGGTTAATGAAATGCAATAGAACAGAGCCAGCTTAAAACAAACATGATACACCATCTCTACATCAGAGAAACTGAATTTATTTGTAACTCATATTGATCAACTACTATTGTCACTTCATCTCTTAGAGGGAAGGTTTTACTCATGGAAGAATGAAGACATTGTTTGGATTTGTGATCCAAATATATTTTGTATTTTCAATATCATCACATAAGCTATAATCTAGTCACCCAATACATGGAAATTTTAAACACTATTTTCATTTGGGACCATGCATCACGGGACTCATAGAAATTGATGGAGGCATTTTCTCATTCTTGTTGGGATGAGGTGAGTTTTGATTTGCTGGAAAAATTTATTGCACATAGGCTTTAAAATCACAAGTGCACATGGGACTATTCGTCTTCACTTTTCATACATTTCAATATTAAGGAATGATAAAAAGAGCCTCCAGTATCCTTGAGTCTATGCGGGTGGGTGGGAGTAGCAACAAGAATTAGAGGGTGTCTGCGGGATAGGGAATTCAAAAAAGATAAATGAGGCCAATTGGGTTGATTTTGGGCCCTTCAAACACATGTTTTCTAATGTTTTAATGTATTCTTAGGGTTATTGATGAAGGTTAGATATCTAATAAATTTTATTTATGATAATGCTTATTCAGTTTGGTTCAGTTTATTTGATGATTCATTGGCCAAATTGAATATGAACTGAATTGATTTTTTTTCCTGAATTTCCTAAAAATTTTGCTGCAATTCATTCAAACTTGGTAATTATGTTAAAAATGGGTGTCACAGGGAATGTCCTAGGATAGGTATGCATATTCATATTCCCATTAAAAAGGCTTCACAGGCTATCCATTTATATAACATGCTCATTAAAAAACAATACAAAATTTTGACAAAGAAAATTCAAGCAGTGTATACTCTAATACAATTAAATTCCAAGAAATGGAAGTTACCACATTGAACTTTCAGAGGACAGGATTCATCCTAATCACCATTGTTGGAAAGTGATGAACTCCAATGTATGCATTTCAACCCAACGATTCGTCAATTTGCATTTTTGGAAGCCCCATTTCGCCCAATTTTGATGAGGTAAACGTTTTTCACTCTAAAAATTGCCAAATTATTATATAAACTAATAAAATCCTTAGAAATTGAAATAATTTTAGAAAAATATAGCCAAATATTTCATAGTTGACATTTTAAGAATTGGTAAGATTCACCAAGGTTTATACACTTTTAAATAAGTATGGGTCCCTAAAATTATCCATGGTGACCATCCTCCAAAATTCCAATCCTTGTGAATTTTGGGGGCGGTTCTTAAACCCACCCCAAAAAAGTATAATGCTCATGAATTTTGGGGGCATTTTATTAATAAACGCCCCCAAAATTCCATTCCTCGTGACTTTTGGGGGCGATTCTTAAAAGTTGCCCCCAAACGTCTTGAGAATTTGACCTTTGGAGGCGTTTTTTTAAGAATTGCCCCCACAAGTCCATTCCTCATGACTTTTGGGAACTATTTTTTAAGAATCGCCCCCCAAAAGTCCATTCCTCATGACTTTTGGGGGCAGTTCTTACCCCAAAAGTCTTGATAATTTGAGCTTTGGAGGTGGTTTTTTAAGAACTGCCCCCAAAATTCCTTCCCCATGACTTTTGGGGGCGGTGCTTAAGAAAAATCCCCCAAATGTCATGAGGAATGGACTTTGGGGGGTGGTTCTTAAAAAACCACCCCCAAAAGTCATGAGGAATGGACTTTGGGGGGTGGTTCTTAAAAAACTACCCCCAAAAGTCATGATGAATGGACTTTTGGGGGTGGTTCTTAAAAAACTACCTCCAAAGGTCAAGTTATCAAGAATTTTGGGTGCGGTTTTTAAGAACCGTCCCTAAATCCCCCAAAGATATTTTGGGGGAGGTTTTTCCAAGACCGCCTCAAGACAAAACTGCCCTTAAAGGGGCAAATTGTTGTAGTGATTTTTATATCCTTTGTGGGTTTTCTAGGAGTTACGTTTTGACATAAACCCTTCACGTCACCCTTCCCATTTGAGGATTCCCTCTTTGAATTTAGTGTTAAACATGACATTGACCTCATCCTTCATGAACAAGACCTTATCGATAGTAAAACTTGAGCCTCATGATCAACACATCCAAACCATTGAATCTTTCCTCAATGAGCTTCCTCTTCATAATTTATATGATGTGACTCTGCTTGACGTTGATACT
This sequence comes from Larix kaempferi, assembly GCA_027924585.1. Taxonomy (NCBI): domain Eukaryota; kingdom Viridiplantae; phylum Streptophyta; class Pinopsida; order Pinales; family Pinaceae; genus Larix; species Larix kaempferi. The sequence goes on from BSBM01000498.1 coordinate 7,044,802, forward strand.
AGTGGGGGAAGAAACCTAAAACTTGATGATGAGGAAGACTCCAACAATTATCTTTATGATGATTACCTTGATGAGGAATTATTTCATGATCAAGAGATGACCTAGCAAGTAATGTAGTCTCTTTAGGTTTTTAGTTTGAAGACATGATAGGAGATATTTTTGTTATCACTTTCCAACTGGAAATCCAAGAAGAGTACATGGAGAATGAAATTGAGCATAAAAATACCATGCATGATTTCCTTCCCAGTGAATTCCACCTTCAAACCCTCACTCCTTTTCTTGAACCTAATGTTAATGTTCCATGCATGACCATCTATTGTGGTTTTGACGCTTACCCAATTTTTGATGACTATGCTTGGGAATAGTATGAGGTACCACTTCATGAAGATGAATGTGATGAAGGAACCTTCGGAGTGGATGCAGAAGCTCATTCATAGCCTACCCTTGACATAACTAATCTAGTTTTAAATGAAGAGCCTCAGTCCTTCTATGATGTGTATGCTAGTGACAAGAAGCATGAACTTGTACTTCAAGAAAAAAAGAGCATGAGTGTGCCTTTGATGTAGAAGGGGAAACATATTCTCATCTAACTAGGTTTGACGTGAACTTTATCTTTTACATGTTGATCCCCCATCCTTTCTTCCTTCATGAGGAATATCCTATTGAGAGTATCGGGGATTATAAGAGTATTTCCCTTGATATCCTAATAGAAGGGGAGTTACATCATATTTCTTTTGGCTGCCATGAATTTTGTTTCATTTATCAACCTGAGCTTCAACTAGAGATTTGCATTGAAACATCGATCTTGAACCTTAGCATGCATTATTATTTAAAGGATCTTGATTTAAATCATAATCATGATTCAGGAAAATGGCATATTTTTCATGATGGATATTGATACTTTCGGGTCTTGATTAGTTGTCCTCATCCCCCACATTATTTTGTCGGTTGGCATTTTTGTGAAATGCCCTCCAAGCCATGAATCCATCATGTACGACCAAAGATGCATTCCTCTGCAAAAAGTTTCATCAAACCTAGGTTTAGATGCATGGTTACCCTACCTTGTGCATAAATAAAATAGAAAAAAACAAATGGTAGAATAGGTTTTTGTTTGCTTCACTATGTCTCTTTTAATTCCTTGCATTCCTCATTCCCATTTTATTTCATGATTCTTTTCATTTAATTTTTTGCTTGTTTTCCTTCCATCTAATGTTTTTATCACAATTGTCTTTTGTCTTTTAATCATTTTTTGTTTTTCCAACTAGACTTGAAGGGACCAATATTTTATGGATTAGATGGTTGTTGTATATTTAACTACTAACCAACAAAACTCTGGTGGATATAGATGTATAAATGGACATTGTTGCTTTTATGTGCTCTTGAATACTTAGTATAAGCTCTCTTTGTAAAGAAATTAGATCGCCACTTGAAACAAACTATCAAATACTCCCCATTCTCTTTTATTTCCCCTTGCTTCATCCCCTCAGTTCTCAAATAATCTCTAGCATACATGCCATGTATGATCCATGTTTCTGATATCATTTCTTCCAACATACATTCATGATGTTTGATAAGATTTTATGTCTTATATGTTTTTTTCTAATCAACCTTCATGATCTTTATCTGTCCTTGTTTTTTTCAATCCTTTACGATCCTCTTGACTCTCAATACATTTTAAAACTTTGATATATGAGACTAGATATATTTCTAAACTTGCATACCACTGTAAGCAATGCACCTATGTTGGTTGGAATATGTTGACCGCATTTTGGTCAATAGGAATAAGATGACAAATATTTTTCACGATACCATCTCATTCGAGACTTTCACTACAATACAATGCACCTCACCAAGTTATCTCCTAAAGTTCTCCAGTTCATCATCCTTGACCTAGGTGTATATTTGACTCAAGGTAATATTTGATTACCACCCCTTAGAGAGTTTTTGAATTTGGAGGAATATTTGTAGTTGCAATGGCTAACAATGGACATGTCATGGTTTATGCTTTAGTTATTGTAGTGGTACATGTTGTAGGATAGATATGGTAGGTAGAAGGATTCACTCGAGATGAACATGGATAATTTCTTAAGATGATTTGTGGTGGAATTGGCATCATCACATCATGTGGTAATTTGGGATCATGTTTTCTTTACCATATCCTACACCCCTTGTGCATTTGATTACCATTTCGATCCATTTGTGGTAAACAATTGACTCTACACTTATTTCTATTAAAGTACATGACTCATTCAGATCAACTTTTCTTATTATTGCCTTGCCCAAACTCTCTTCACAAAGATCCTTGAAACCTAATAAGTTTGATTCCCTTTTACCCTCTTTCATTGTGCCATGACATTAGGATATCAAATGAAAAATATGAAAACCCCTCTTAGCCTTTGAATCTATCACCTTCTTGTGTCTTTGTAAAATACACATGTATCCTTGCTTGATTGTATCACACAAAAAATATATAAAAATTATCCATACTTCATTACCATTGATGTAAATCAAAATCCACCCTTTGGCCTTTCCATGGTGTCATGTTCAAGAGATAAAATAAGTGTTACTTTGATCTAGAAAAGGTACCTATTCCTAACACAATAATCATGGCCTAAACCTCAACTTTTCAAAACTAATCCATGAGTCTTGTTTAAATCCAATCTGTGAGGTGTTAGTAATAAAAGTTTTATTGGCCCTTAGAAATATACCATCCTCTACCTAGTATTTGAAATCAAAAGACATTTATTTTTCCTACCTATCATTATGATCAATATTGAAATTGTACCCTCTAGCTATGCAAGGTAATTAGTATGCTTCACCAAAATGTTTGGACCATCATCCATATACCTTTCCACATTCCCATCGAATTAGACCATTAAACCAGATTCAAACTACCATTGGCACTATTTTCAATTCCAAACACCCAAGCTCGAGCTCAATGGCCATGTACTACACATCAACAAGTTTAGTGTCAAACTCTAGTTATGAAGCACTTTGAGTAACTGCCTCTAGTGCATCGGGATTAAAGGTTACAACAATGAAACATAACTTCTCACCAACTTGCTCATCCAATCAAGGAACAAATAATGGGACATTATGCCTAGGGAATCATGAGCCAACTGTCCAATGGATTGGATAAAATATTTTTTGAAAGATACAATGATGGAAGCAGATGGTGGTGATAGATTACAATAGTAAAAGGAATAACAATAAATTCATAAGGTGCAATCTTAATGGTACATTTGGTGGTAGGGTTCTAATGCGAACAAGATTAACCCACCATAACTTTATTTATAGGACTAGCATTTTGTAAATGAGTATCCTTATTATGATGCGTACACTACCCTAACATTTTTCTTAGATGATTGGCTTAACTTATACCTTGATATTTACCACATCTATCCCATTAATGAGTGTTGATGAAGGTGGTGAATGTGATGTGTCGTTCTCAGTTTACCACTTTGTGTATATGGACCCAAAAGGGACCTAGACTCCATTACATTTAGAGTTCTTCATGTCATATAGATGGTCTACAAATGTTTGTGGAAGAAAGGTCTCACATTTTCTCTCACCCTCCTAGTGACATATTTTGTATGAAAGGTACATGAAGAAAATTGTATATCATAATATGTGGAGATGTCTTAGCAATGCAATTCTTTGTAATTTCTTAGACATATGAGATGGAGTGTATCCAAGAAAGGAATGGAATTATTTTTGTAACAAGTGGTTGGTTTCATAAAGTAAAACATGTGGAGGACACCATTTCAATAAAACACAACAATTTCGATGCTTGCAATATTTCATGTATGTGGAACCTTGTAATTGACTTCAATGAAACAAAATAATATATTGAAGGCATAGGAGGCATAGCCAATGAATTTGAGGCCCTTTGTCAATGCAATCTGGAAACTAATATACAGATCATTTCTTTTGGTTATGCATGAATGTGGGTGGCACCAACCATGTTTGATCATGGAGAAAAAAAATTGATATCTTATGAAAGCAGTATAGTCGACTGGAATGTTTTCATTAAGGATACTAATAACTTATATAACATTAATATGAGAATCCCAACAGAGACATACTCTAAAAGGGGGTTCTATCTATAAATATATTTGGAGCAACATGATTCATCTAGAATAATCAATTGGCACCTTTTTATAAAAAAAGATGGACTACCTCATAGTTACTCAGAAGCAGACTGCTAGTGCATATCTGAACAATAGAATTCTTGTTGGATCCTTCATTTTGATGGTGCCATATCATGGAAGATATATGTAGTCAATGAGACGGAAGTTGAAAAAGTAGACATGGTGTAAGGATAAGTGCATCATAAATATGCCAACTCGGAAGTCATTGATCTATAGTTATCTTGATGTAGTCAGAAATAGCTACTCCAACAAGTATACAAGAACCACAAAAACCAAATAAAGGGTTTTTTGTTGTTGTTGTTGTTATGTGGGATTATTGTTATTTCCATATCTTCTGATGGGTGTTATAACTAGGTTTTATGGTTTCTGTGATCTTGACTTATGTATTTTTTAGTACGTATGCGATGTATTGTATTATTCAGATTGGGGATTGATGTCGAATGACTGTAGAGCCTATTGCTATATGGAATCATTTGATATGAATAAAGAGATATGAAGATGTTTGCCCCCCCCCTTTTTTTGCATATGCCGAGAATATTATGAATGTTAATTGTTGTCCCAATTTACTACTTACTCTTTATATGTTTGACATGTGTAACTTTGTTGAGATGTAATGTGAAACTAATGGTTAATATGGCGATTACATGTTATAGGAAGTTAATTTAGTAATTGTTATGGTCAAATATCCCATCATAGATCCCTATATATAACCCTCCTTATCACACTTAGGTATAGATAGTGCTTCGAGTGAAACTTTCTTCCATTGGGAGGATCGAAAATTCCAACACTCTAGATTATAATGCCCCCCTTTGTTATCGCCTACACAGGAAACCTAGTCTTAGTCAATTTCATGCCAACAAGTGGTTCCATTGTTGAAAAATGGTTTTGTTGCCAAGACCTGGTTTCCAATAGGACGTTATTAATTGCATGGATACGTTGATCTTGAAGAGATATATTTATGGTTGGTGGGAGAGAAGATTTGAGGATTTTGTAGCACAAGAAGCTCGACTACGAGGGTGGAATCTAGTTAAGCTTCAAGAGTATATACTGTACGGATAATATGATTTTGATTAGTACGAGGTGGTGTTGTGTTAGGAATAAAATATGTGAGAGAGAATAAAACACAAATAAGAGCAAACAAAGTAGCAACACAAGATTTATCCTGGAAAACCCCATAGGGAAAAACCAACCATCAATAATAGATCTATTATTGGTCTTTTTCCAAACTAGGCCAAGGCCACTAAGAGAATCTATCCTGCTCACTTTGGAACCATACAATGGAGGAATCGAACCCTATAAATATGGTTCTCTACACGCAAATACAACTAGCAAGAAACCATGGGCTACCAAAACCATGTGCCTGAAACCACTTTCTTCCTTGCTCATTCCCAAGTTAAGGTTAACCCTAACAATCACCCTTTTGAACTTGACTTGGGGAATTGCTTCGGATCTAACCGTCCCAAAAACAACTAGAGTACTCACGAATCTCATTTACATGTAGATTACACATTGTCATCTCCATTCTACTTTTTTTTCATTGCTATTACATCTAGAATCCTCTAGGATAATCATTGCTTCTTTCAACTCTCATTTCTCTCACCTTGACTTGCCCTTCATGTGCTGCACTTCCAAAATATTTTTGTACCTTGAAACAATTCCCCATTGATGTCCATATAAAAATGAATCCATCTATTAGAATACATGGGTGCTTAGGTACTGTAACCACCAGTTCTCTAGGAATCCTCTTCTCCTACTTGATTCATTAATACATTAGACTCTACCTTGAGCAAAACCTGGTCCCAACACTCTGAGATAAATCCATCTTACATTCCCACCTTTAATCGAAGACACATCCTCTTTGATTCTACATCAAGCTAGGCTACAAGTACACCTGTCACCCTCGTACTTACCCAAGTGGTTCATTCCACAACTTGATTCGACATCCTATTTTGCACGTAAGAGGGACATGTGCTTCTAAACACCTGGGAAAATCAAACATTAACTAGGAACTAAAAACCCTAAGGTGTCCGATACAACTGATCATACACCCCTTAAAAGACATGCTCAATAATTTAAACTTAAGTACCAAAATATTCAATGCTTTTTTGACAAATTGTGTTTTTCAGATCTCAAGCTACCTCTTCACTACAATAACCCAAAATATTACCTGAGCCTTTTAAATATATACATCAATCCTTGTCATGATTCTTTCTTCAATGCCATTTCTTTTAATTCGTTGTGGCCCTTCACATCCATAAATTTGGTTTACCCATATAAGCAAAAACAGGTTTACGATTTAATGACACTCACATATCATTTGAATAAAAAAAGAGATATACCCTTTTGAAAACCTACGTGTAGCTCTCTTAATATGAATTTAAAATATTTTCACTCACTCAACATAAAAGGCAATGGATATAAAATAAATTAACATGATCATCTCTTTTGGTTTCTAAAAATAGAGTTTCACCTTTTTTCAATGCTAATGGATTTCCTCACGTAGATATTTTCTGGGTTTTTCTCCACAAGAGCTGGTCTTTCCTTTAGCATGAGGAAATCTCACGGCTCCTTCATTTCCACAGCGATCCCTGGAAATCACGGATCTCTTCTCCTCAGTGCAGGCATGCCTACTTTCCTTCATGCAAGGCGTTCAAACTCTGATTTCTTCTTTACAGGCTGCGGATCCGTCCCTTCTTCACCCGTTCCCACTATTTTCTTTCGAACACCTCAAGAAAAAAAAACAGGTTTCCCCAATTACAAAATCTCCAGGCACCATTGCCAATGAATGGGATCCCAAATTTCATGAACCCACATGGACGAACCATGGCTTTCAGAGTTCTCAACTGACTCTCCACACTGCGACCTCCATTTGAGCAACAAATCCTTCACGCAGCCAACAAAACGACAGAGCACACAACAAATCGTAGCTCATTGTAGCTATAATTTCCAGCGACTATCACCGTAGCTTCTGAAACCATATTTGATAAATTTAATACCGGATCCATGCATTTACAATCCATACAAGAACCAAGGTTTACGCTATCGTCCATAAGCACACATGATCTATGCCATAGCAAGCTCACATAACAACACCAACAAGCACAACCAACCAAGCTCTGATTTGACAGATCCGTTAGATCAAAATTCGTAATGTACAGATCTACACTTTAACCAATTGATCTGCAATTTATCCTTGCATATCCAAGTGCTGAAGCGATAGATTTGCCATCTACCATCTTGTAGGTAGTCACATCTACTTTTCATGAGCAATAAAAATGCATCATGCTAGGATCTGATACCATTGTTAGGAATAAAATATGCGAGAGAGAATAAAACACAAATAAGAGCAAACACAATAGAAACACAAGATTTATAGTGGAAAACTTGTAGGGAAAAACTAGCCATCAATAATAGATCTATTATTGGTCCTTGGCCAAACGAGGCCAAGGCCACCAAGAGCATCTCTCTTTCTCACTTTGGAACCATATAATGGAGGAATCCAACACTATAAATAGGGTTCTTTACACGCAAATAAAACCAACAAGAAACCACTGGCTACCAAAACTATGTGTCGAGTCAAGGTTAACCCTAACAGTCATGTACGAGTTTCCTATAACTATGTACACATGGTTGAAGAGACTTGCAGAAGCCCTAGACCACTAAGGATGACAGTGGAGAACCGCTCGGTGGACTAAAGAAGATCTAGCAGCCCTGCATCTGCTTGATACCCCATTGACCCAAGATGTTGCTTTTTAGGTAGAAAACACCCTTACATGGTGCATTAGGGAGTTTGCAGTAGAGAATAATAATTCTGTCTCGAAGGAAGAACAATATCTTAGGAAGGGAGCTCAAGGAAGGTTGTTGAAGTAGATTTCTCTATGGATTAAGCTTTGGATGGTAGAAGCTGGATTTTTTCCCCTCAACCTTATCCACATGGCTAAGTAAAACACCATACCATAGGGGAATGGTCGGGAATAATGTTATGAATTTGTGGAAGGGATAATGTAAAAACTCTAAAAATCCAACAAATAATTTTTTTTTCTTTTTGTATATGATATATCTACTATTTATGATCTAAGGTTTGCTTAAAAATTACTTCTTTATTCATTTAACTATCGGAGTTTCACACTCGCACATACTTGACGTTACTTCTGTTTTGTGAGGTGCATGTTAGCTTGATCTCTCATTGTGTTGTAGTCGATGTTTAATTGTCGGTTAATAAATTCATACGTCCTAATTCCATTGAATGTCAATTTCATAGTTTTGATGTCGTATTGCTTAATATGTTCTTTTGCATGAAGGGTGTGTTCTTTTGACGACTCGGGCTTACTTAGCTTTCATAAAAGCTAATGCATGTTGATATATTTGTACATGTTCTAGGTAAGGTTTCCAAACTACCAAAATTTGGTTGATGATTATTTATTAGACTACTAAGGGAAAAAGGTTCCCTAGCTATGAGTTTAAAATAGCATTACACAAGATTTAACAACGAACACAAACTATAGAAAAGGAGCATCCTAGCAAATAGTTCTAAGGCATCAATTAAAAGTTTGATATGTGAATTCGAAACTATAGATGAGAGGGTATAAAATTGATTTTTAAGTGGAGAACAACTATATAGTTATGAGGCCATGTGAAGGCCTTACAGTGGAGACCACGTTGGCATAAACCCTAACTCTCAATGCAAAAAGGGCTTGTATCAATTTCCTTTGTACATTTTGCATTTGGGATAGCCCAGCTCTCAACCCTCATGGCTGTGAGAGGATTCCACGCAGAGGTAGTTGTTTGACATCAGGTTTATGGAGATAGCTCCAGGCTAACTACTCTGTGTCGAGGTAAACTATAAGCTGTACTAAAATTTAATTTAGTGTCCAAACCTTTAAACAATGACTTTCAGAAATTACCAGTAAACTTAGAATCTGTATAAGAAATTATTACCTTAGGAATTCCATGCAAACAAAAAACTTATTTCATAAATACATCAACGATATTAACAGCCTTATAAGTAGATTTAACAGGTATAAAGTGAGCTGCCTTGCTAAGTTTATCTACTACTACCATCACAAAATAATTTTGCTTTTTATTTTTAGGCAATCCTGTTATAAAATCTATATTGATAACTTCCCATTTCCAATCTGGAATTGGAAATTGATGCAATAAACCTGATGAGTGTTGATGCTCAGCTTTAACCTGCTGACATTCAATACACCTAGCTATATAATCAGCCACTTCATTCTTCATGTTAGGCCAAAAATAATATTTGCTTAGCATTGTTATCATTTTCTGGTAACCAGGATGTCCTGAGTAAGGACTCTTATGTACTTTGATCAAGATCAACAATTTAATTTCTGGTACATTAGCTACATATACTCTATTTTTATACAGCATTAAACCTTTTTCATTAAAACTGAAATCTGTTTTTATATTTTCAGATTCATTTTCTGCAACTTTTTCTCTTCAATTTTGATAATTGTTATCCATTTTTATTCCATTTTAAAACTTATTTTCCAATTTTGTTTTATAGTTGCTAACAGCGGCTATAAAATTCAGTTTTGCATTTCTATTTAAGGCATCAACCACCTTATTCTTCTTCTCTTTTATATGTTTGATTTCAAAATCATATTCACTAAGGAAAATTAACCATCTTGCTTGCCTGGCATTTAGATTTTGTTGATCAAAGAAATATTTTAAACGTATGTTATTGGTCATTAATAGAAATCTTCTAACGATTATATGATGGTGCCACATTTTCAAGGCATGAATTACGGCAGCCAACTCTAAATCGTAAGTAGCATAATTCTTTTCATGTATTTTTAACTTTCTTGATTCATATCCTATTACATAACCTTCTTGAGTTAAAACTCCACCTAGTCCCTCATTGCATGCATCAATGCATACAACAAAGTCCTTGTATGGATCTGCTATTTTTAAGATAGGTGGGGTAGTTAATAATTCTTTTAACTTTTTGAATCTTTCTTCACATTTTAAATCTCATACAAATCTCTTTCCCTTTTTCTATAAGGATGTTATAGGATTCACAATTCTCGAAAATCCTTCTATGAATTTTCAGTAATGACCTGTAATTCCTATGAATGATCGCACATATGTTACATCCTTAGGGACAGGCCATTCATTTATTGCTCTTATTTTATTTGGGTAAACTGATGTTCCTTCTTTGTATATCACATGACCTAAATATTTTATCTTATCTTTAAAGAATTCACATTTACTAAATTCAGCTGAAAATTATATTTTTTATGCATACTTCATTAAAGATGCGCTACTATTATCACTGGCATCTAGCGCACTCAACGTCGGTCCTACTGAAGACAACCCACGCACTTACCCCAAAAGATGTGTACACTAATTGTAAAGAGCACTAGTTGCATACTATGCACTGGTTTACTAGCATGATACCTGCGCACATGTTAAGATGAAATGGAAAAATATATTAAGATTACGAATTAGGATTAGTTGAGGTTGGTATTGTAACTCCTCCAACCTCCCAATTCAACTACCTTACGAATCCAACTTCCAACCTTGTGCCATAAATACAAGGGGAAGCCATGAGGAAGAGGCCAATGAAGAAGAAGCTATTGTTACACTGAAATAATTTCTAAGTCATTGTGAAGAGCAGGAGCCCAGAACTCGGTTTCGAAAGTGCTTGGAATAGATCAGGTATAAACTATATTTGGTTGCATTTCTTGGGAAATAAAAAGATCAAGATACCCTTCCCATCCCAACGGAATGTATTTTCTATTGAATATCTGATTGTAATTAATGTTAGATTGCTTTCAATTTCATTATATATTTATAGCTAAGATAAGTTGAGGAAGGTTGATTTATTTTGCAGGTGTGTTGTTGTGGATATTGGGTGAAAGCTAGGACCAGTTGTCAGAAAAAGGTACTGATTTTAGAATCCTAATCTCATTTTGTTCACAATAAACAATGCAAAGTAGAATGTATCTATCTTCCACCCCATGTACATTGATAGCAACCTTTCCCCTACTATTGGGTATAATCCTTCACAACAGAACTGGCGACTCCGTTGGGGAGTACCTATTCGTTTATGCTCTAGGGACCTTGTTTAGGTTTTCTTTAAGTTTTTACAGTCTTTTGGCTTTCTGTGAGGTTTTCAAAGATTGTTATGTTTCTTTCCTTTGCTTTGATTCAGCCCAGTTTTAAATTTGCAAAGTTTTTTTATTCCTGTTAGTCACTGTGCACGTGTCTCCTGTACACACAGGTGTGCATTTATTGGCTTGTGCACTAGTTTCTCTCAGTACAACCCACTCATTTCCCTAAAAGTATGCATGTTGCATGTGGTAAGAGTCACGTATTTTCCTAAAAGTATGCAGGTTGCATGTGGTAGGAGTCGTGCATTTTCCTAAAAGTATGTAGGTGGCATGTGGTAAGAGTCACACATTTTCCCAAAAGTATGCAGGTTGCATGTGGTAAGAGTCGTGCATTTTCCTAAAAGTATGTAGGTTGCATGTGGTAAGAGTTGCACATTTTCCCAAAAGTATGCAGGTTGCATGTGGTAAGAGTTGTGCATTTTCCCAAAAGTATGCAGGTTGCATGTGGTAAGAGTCGTGCATTTTCCAAAAAATATGCAGGTTGCATGTGGTAACAGTTGTGCACATTCTTGTAGGATTGAAATTTTTACAATAAAGTTTGGCCTTTGATTGTCGGGTCTACCTTTGGTCTTTGCTTTTCTTTTTTGACTGATTGATGAGACATTCTTGTCTTTTTGAGTCTTGGTATAGCCTCTTGAAAGTCCTTGTTGATTGCTTCACTTACTTTAGTCTTGTTTTTAGGTGTCTTTTCTATTTTTAGGTCTTCTTGGAACCTATGCGTGACTCCCTGCTTTTCACAACTGCACATCTTTTTCCTTAGACGCGTGTTGTATGTTTGTAGACCTGCGCATTGAGTGCGTGTTTCCTGATACAGTACCTATGCACTTTTATTGAGTTTTGCCTTATGTGTTAGGGTTTGACCTCAGTTAGAGTCTTTTGGGTGTTTTTGGAAGACTTGGTTCTCTGGATACCTTCTGAACTTCTGTTCAGGTTAGTTTGAGTTTGCTTGAAGTCTTTTTGATAGTTTTTCCCTTTTTGAGTTTGTGTGGAGGTAGAGTTGCTTTGGTTTGCTTGCCTACCCCATCTATTTGGAGGATGTTTTTCTTTGGTTTTCTGATGTTCAAGAGCATCCTAGTTGTCAGTTTTTTCCGCTTTACACATCAGCTTTTCCTTTTTCATTTGCATCTTGTTCCAAATTCCGAGTTATTTCATTGAAACAACTCTGTGGGTTAAAGTCTTTGTCAGTCTTCGGATCTGTTTGTTATGAGCCATTAGGTTTTTATCTTTACCCACAATCTTGATAGATCTTGCTTGTTTCCTTTTTCAGATTCATTTTCTTTTATGAATAGAATAAAAGATCAAAATTGAAAATTGGTAACCTAGTTGTAAGATTTGCCATTATTTTTCGAGGTAGGATAGATTGTTTTGCTATTTACTTTGAAAATTATAAAGAAAAATTAAAAAAGAAAAATGTTTATGCTTAGGATTGTCTATCTCTTGTTTTGAAAGACATGAACGGGAGAGAGTCTTTGTGAAGTATTATGCATCATTTGTACACACTTTACTTTCTGTCATAAACCATAATACCACACACATCACTACCTATTGAATAAGAAACAACCTTTAAAAAGAACACCTAATAAAATCAATTAACAACTTTTCTTTTTTAGGTTTGACACTACATCAACTAGCTTAGGCTAGGATTTCGGGGTAGATCACTTTAAACTACCTGAAATCATTTTCATTGCTCAATAATCGTAGTAAGACAATCTCTTAGGCAAACCGACTTCTATCAATGTTTCCTGGGAACACTCCACTCAAACCAGAGTTAAGCATGAGGCCGTGTGAGACTAGAACTGCTAAGGATACCCCCTCACTTTCCTTTCAAACATAAACCAGAGCTGATTCGTGTACATGGGTCCACTAGCACTTTTAAGTTCTTTTGGATTTCAGGATTTGCTACCTGCCCATGCGTCTTGGCTAGGATGACGACTGTTCCCCCAGGTATTTTCGTATTTGTGGTATCCTTAGTATCTTAACCCTAGGGCTCTTCACAGGTATAGTGGAAGGCTATTTCCACTACACCTCAGATAGAAACGGAAGGTAACCCTTTGCAGTAATCCTGGGAGGGAAATTTGGTGATTCAAATGCTTGCACCTAGAGGACCTCCATTGGACACAGTGTAACTGACCGTCGATACTCTATTGGTTTGTTCTGGGTTGTCATCATCTTAGGCTTACTTCTGAGAGTATTAGCTATGCTTTCCTGGTTTTGATCACTGTAGGACATTTTTTTAGTGGTGTTCTCTTTGTGCCGCTTGTTTTTAGTTGGCCTTAGAGATTTCTGGCCCGTTGAGGCAGAAACTATGGATAGCATCCCGGTGGGCACCAATCAAGGGACCCCTGTTCAAGGGGCTCCTTGTGCTTTTCCAATCATTCGGAACATTAGTACTCCCTTAATGGATACCTTGAATCTTTCGGGATTCACTATAGGGCTACTAGTTTGGTTGTTTTCCACTCTGAATGCCTTGCATGCTCCTGGTGCTCCTCAAGTAAGCACTTCACATCAAGAACATCAGAACCCTATGCCTGCTTTGCCAGTAACATCTTCTCCTCCTCCTTATACCTCATGTGGTGAAAGTAGTAATACTAGTAACCAACAGTCTAAAAGGAATAGGAAGAAGATGCCAAAGCAAGGGGGTAGCCACCCAGCCTCTGGAAGTCATGTTGGGGGCACCTTCCCAACCTCTGGTGGTCATGTTAGGAGAACTCACTCAGTAACTGTAAATCATACTGAACCCACCCATCCTTTGGAAGTCATGCTGGGGGCAACCACCTAGCCTTTGGAAGTCATGCTAAGGGCACCCACCCAGCCTCTGAAAGTCATGCTGGGGGAACCCACCCAACCTCTGGATGTCATGCTGGGAGAAAAATTTCAGTCACTTCAAATCATATTGAAAGAATGTCTTCAACCACTGTAGGTCATGTTGAGGACACATCATTGATCACTGCTGGTCATATTAATGATAAGTCACTAGCTACTGTGAGTCATACCTGAGACACTGAATCAATAATTGCAAGTCATGCTGAGAAAATTGACAATGTTGACAAACCTAATAAACAGAATCTTAAGTTCCCTTATAAGTTTTGTGAGGGAGACCACCTGACCTATTTGTGCCCTGTACTTCCAGAAGTGCAAAGAGTGTGGTCCATAGTTCAAAAGTCTTATGTTTCTAAGCAACCAACCACTGCAAGTCATGCCAGGGGAAAGTTATCATCCAACGCTAGTCATGCTGAGAGTATTGATGTTGTAAAGGAGTCTAATTTGCTAGGATGCAAGCCAAAGTTCCCTTGTAAACTTTGTGAGGGAGATCACCTTACTCACTTATGCCCTACTATTCCAGTGGTGCAGAGAGTGCAGTCCATGTCTGAAGGATCCTCTGCTGTTGAATTGTCTATATATTCCCAACATCCTGGTCAACCTTTGGTTGATAAAGTGGTTGAACCAATGCAATCTTTGGTCAACCCCACTCTTCCTTCAGAGAGTGAAGTGATCGAATCGATGCTATCTTTGACCGATCCCATCAATCGTTCAGAGACTAATGCATCTGTCCCTGAAATATTCTGCATTACCAGATCAGATGTTTCCGAAAATGGGGGCACTTCATCTGTGCTGAGTGAACCCCTACCAATCTCTCGGATCATTTCCTTTGATTGGAATAATCTAACTGAGCCTCGTCTTCCTTCTTCTACACCTTTCTAGATAAAGGTTGATATCTACAACAATGCAGTTCATCGATGTATTGTAGATGAAGGAGCCTCTATTAGTATCTTATCCCCTTATGCTTGGAGAGATTTAGGTTTTCCTAACCTTGTTCCAGCTATTAATTGGCTGTTGACTTTCGATAAAAGACCTAGTGAACTGTTGGGATTCCTCCCTCAAGTACCTGTTACTTTGGGTGGAAAAATAGTCTTAGTTGATTTTATGGTTTTAAAGGACCCTATGGACTTTGATATGATCCTAGGGCATGATTACGTATATGCTATGCAGGCTGTGGTGTCTACACTCTTTCATGTGATGCATTTTCCTCACAACGAAAGCATTGTCACTATCGATCAGCTTACATCTATTGATCCTCCTTATTACCCAACTGTAGACCAAGTATATTCCTCGTCGTTAGGTACTACCATGTCACACTCAAATTATGTGGCATATTGTTCCTTGAGTCCAATTGCTACTGAGAATAAGCCTCTGAATTCATGCTTACCTTCTTGGGATTGGTTCCTGGAAATTGATCAAGTGATGACTCCATTTGAATGTTTAGATATGTGTTTTATCTGGGATCATATACTTCTTTCTGATGAATTTTTCCTATAGTCTATAATGTAGTCTACCATTCATTTGGACATGGATCTAGCTACGAGCACTCTTCCACCTTTCCTTCGAGCTCGTTAAAAACAATAAGGAGGCTATGAGCATTCTTCCACCTTTTCTTCGAGCTCGTTAAAAATAGTGAGGCTACGAGCATTCTTCTACCTTCACTTCGAGCTCATTAAAAACAGTAAGGAAGTTATGCGCATTCTTCCATATCTCCTTTGAGCTCGTTAAAAACAGTAAGGAGGTCACAGGTTTACTTTTTCAGGCTCGTTAAAACTTTACGAATTTTTTTTTATAGATTTCTTTCACGCTCTTGTTAGACTCTTTAAATATGACAAGATTGCCGAGTATAGTTGTCTTTTCAAACTCATTAAAGGATTTGAAGTGAAATCTGTTTAAGTATAAGTTTACCCCTTTTCTGGACTTTTGTGGATTATTTATGAAAAAGGAATACTCTAGTCACATGTGGCTAGAAGAGTTCTTCTCTCATTGTTTTACACTTTTTTGGGTGAGGAGACTAACTGTACGAAAAATGACCTTTTGGAGTCCTCTTTAGGGTTTTCAGAATCTCGGAACATGAAAACACCAACAAGCATTCACCTACTTGGGCTCGATGTGAAATCCCCGAGAACTTGTATATAGAGGATTATTTAAGTTTTTCAGACTCTTTAAACAAAGAAAACACTGACGAGCACATACCAACTCGGGCTTGATATTAAAATCCATGAGTAGGTGCATGGAGTTATTGCTTAATTTTTTCAGACTCCTTAAAATTGAAAACACCGACGAGAAAGAACAGATCTCGGCTCTATATTAAAATCTAGAGATCAGTGTTATAGAGTATTCGTCTATCTTTTCTTCAAACTCTGTAAAAAATGAAGAAAGACTATAGATTTTGCTTTCTTTGACTCATTAAAACAACAAGAAGGATATTCTTTGGTAAAAAGAATGAGGGAAGAGAAGGGTATCCGACATCTTTTTCAGTTTCAAAGGCAGCTAGTCAGTCATGTCCTTGAACACAACACCTGTTGTGAGTCCATCATTCAGTTGGGTTTCAGTTTTTGACCTTAGGGTGAACCTGATCTCATTGTTTTTACTCCTCCTATTGGTTATTCTTCCAATCATATGGAGAATCTGCTAATATCTCCTACATTGTAGGTTTATATCACATTCCCATAATGTTAAAAGCTTCCTAAGTCATTCTTGTGACATGCTCACTATTCAAGGATATAACCTGTGTCGACCATTCTGCAGTAACCTTGACTTCATGTGTCGACCATCCTGGTGTTAGTTTGTTTTATCCTGTATTTGTCCTACTCCAAATTAGCTCAATCTTATGAGTGTTCCTCATGTTGGATGATGGAGGATGCCCTAAGTCCTCCCTTCCAACGGACTTCTTCCCATCGAATTCAACTCATTGTGATCTGGGAATGAAGTTTTAGAGTTTTGGTTAGTACTTTGGGGATTGCAGTCATCAATGGCAGTTTCCCTCACTGTTGAATAATGAGAATACATTAATGTCTCTTATTCGATGGGTTCCTCAGGTGTTCGACTTCAAGTCCATTTATTCACACTTGCTAGAACGTACTAGGTACCTTGGGCCCCATTATCATTATCGATGGAAGCCCTTGCATTTTTTAACGGTATACATCAATGACCAGTAATCAAACGATAGCCCCCATGTTCGACTCCAGCTCATTTATTCACATGGTTAGGGTTTGTACCTTGGTTTGTTTGGATGAATACCTTAGGACTCTGATAGCATCACCATATTCATGTTATCACCCAAGTTGCGCAAGATTGAGCCAAACTCATTATTGGCTCTTCATGAGACATAGATCCAACTTGTTGTTATGGATATGATCTCTTATCTTTGACATGGATCCACTCTTGTATTTTAGTGCCCATGCTATATATACATCTAGCAATTATGTAATGGAGATCATGTTGTATCACACCGAAGATCTATATGATGTCAAGATTATAATTGCTTGTTGACCTTAATAGTTGTTTTCAGGTACTTTTGTGACCTTGTCCTGTGGTTTCTTGCTCCTCCTCTGACTTAGAATTATAATGTATTTCGGCCATCATTTCCCTCTAACCTCACACATTAGGGGGCATCTGTTATAGGTCAAATATGCACTTTTCCATCTGTGATCACATTGCCCTGTCGATCACACAAAAGGACACTATGGATGGAAGCACTAGATTGACCTTGGATTATTTGTTGCTGAGATCACACCTCTTCAGTTGAAAATTATATTTTTTTTGCATACTTCATTAAAGATTTGCTACTTTTATTGTTGGCATCTAGCGCACTCAACGTAGGTACTACTGAAGACAACCCGCGCACTTACCCCAAAATATGTGTACGCTAGTTGTAAAGAGAACTAGTTGCATACTGTGCGTTGGTTTACTAGCATGATACCTACACACATGTTAAGATGAAATGAAAATATATATTAATATTATGAATTGGGATTAGTTGAGGTTGGTATTGTAACTCCCCCAACCTCCCAATTCAACTATCTCACGAATACAAATTCCAACCTTGTGCCATAAATACAAGGGGAAGCCATGAGGAAGATGCCAATGAATAAGAAGCTATTGTTACGCTGAAAGAATTTCTAAGTCATTGTGAAGAGCAAGAGCCTAGAACTTGGTTGTAGAAGTGCTTGGAACAGATCAGGTGTAAACTGTATTTGGTTGCATTTCTTTGGCAATAAAAAGATCGAGATACCCTTCTCGTCCTAATGGAATGTCTTTTCTATTGAATATCTAATTGTAATTAATGTTAGATTTATTTCAATTTCATGATATATTTACAGTCAAGATACGCTGAGGAAGGTTGATTTATTTTGCAGGTGTGTTGCTGTGAAGATTGGATGAACGCTAGGACTAGCCTTCAGAAAAAGGTACTGATTTTAGAATCCTAATCTCATTTTGTTCACAATAATCAATGCAAAGTAGAATGTATCTATTTGCCACCCCATGAACATTGATAGCATCCTTTCCCCTGCTATAGGGTGTAATCCTTCATAACAACGGGTTCTAAATGCAGTTTTAAATATGTCATTGTCTTTAATTTTGACTTGATGATATCCAGATCTCAAGTCTATCTTTGAGAATAATGTTGCTCCACGTACTTGATCAAACAAATCATCTATGTGGGGCATGGATATCTGTTTTTAATTATCGTCTTGTTTAACTAACGATAATCTATACAAAGACATAAGGTACCGTCTTTTTAACAATGTGATGAACCTGCAATAATTAATTAATGCAAATACACGAGATATCATAAATAATAGACGCATAATCACTTTTATATTGATCACGGTCCACTTTGAGGGGGCAACCTCCTTTGAGCAAGCTCAATACAATTAACTTCACGGTGCCTTCATAGGCATCAACACACAATTATATACTAAGTCTAGGCGCCAATACCATGGGTCAATACTATGTGTCAATACAAACCATGGGCAAAGTCTAGGAGCCAATACTATGAGTCAAAACCATGGGACATATAATACTATGGGACGACTTACAAAGCATATGCGTCCAATACTATGGGTCAATACTATGGGCTAATATAAACTATGGATCAACAAATACTACGGGATGACTTACAAAGCATATGCGCCCAACAACAATATACTAACAAAGTAAAGACATGGGTTCCTAACAAACAAATATGACCGTTGCTCCCTAAGGAGATACACTCGATCTTATATAATTTTTATATATTACCTCCTGCAATTGTAGTTTTAATTCATTAAGTTATAGGATATGCATTCGATAAGGAGCCTTTGAATTTGGTACCGCTCCCGGTACCAACTCAATAGTAAAATCCAATTCTCTTTTCAGAGGTAATCCTCGAATCTCTTCCGGGAATACATCTAAAAAATTCTTTAAGATTGGTATGTATCCAAATTTTAATTTATATTCTTTATTCATGTGTTCATCATTCATTACATGTACATCAAAAAATTTACAACCTTTACGCATAGACTTTTTCATTTGTAAGGATGAAATTTGTCTAACATAAACTTTCCTAGGAATTCCTTTCACTATGACAGTTTCTCCTTTTTCATTTAAGCATGTAAATGTTTTCTCAAAACAATTTAAAACTACTCTGTGTTTTTTCAACCAATCCATACCTATTAAAACATCATATGATCCTAGAGGTAACACATTAAATTTCACTTGATTTTTGAATTGACTCATAAACATTTCACAATCTTTAACATAGCTAACTACCTTTCTCTTAGTTCCTGTAGCTAACTGTACCAGCTGAGATTTTTCAAACTTATTCAAATGCAAATTACAACTTTCTGCTATAATAGGTGACACATAGCTTAAACTAGCACTTGGATATATCAAAATAGATTTTGGTTTGTTCTTTTTCATACCTTCTATCTCAACCATAGATGTTTGGTGATCAGCCTGCTGGTTCTCCAATGCTGCATTAATTCTGGGCATCTCGTTTGTTATGTCACCAACAATTGCTTCTTCCTGTATTATATGCACATTGTTGAGATTTCTTTTTATATTAGGAAAATTTGTTGCATAATGAGGTCCTTGACATTCCCAGCATTTTACAGGCTCCCATTGTTTGGTATTTTTAACATATGTATTCGGTATGTCTGTGTTCTTTACTGCTGAATATTTTTGTTGTCTATTACCCTTAAAGTTTATCCCTTGATAATTATTCTTAGGATAATTCCAGGAATTATTTCCAAAATTTATGTTGAACTTAAAACTCTTTCTTCTTTGTTCAAAGTTATTTGATCTTTTAGCTTTCTAGTTAGGTACACCTTCTCTTTTATTTATGCTTTGTTCATAACAGAAATTAGCCTTCCTCATTACTTCCTCAAGGGTTTTTGGATTATCATATTCAATTATGTCCTTAAAGGTAAGGGGTAAACAACTTAGAAACCTCTTTATCTTGGGCTTTTCATCAATGATATAAGGTACATATCATAATAAACTTAAAAAATTACTACTTAGTTCCTTCATAGTCATTGAACCTAGCTTCAAGTCATAAAAATCCTTAGCCCTTTCCTCGTAATATTGTTCCAACAAAAAATTTCTCTTAAAGTATTTTTTAAATATCCTCCAAGTTACATACTTTTCCTTAATATTTTTCACTCTTTTTATGTCCTGCCACCAAATATCAGCTTTTCCAATTAAGTTGTAAATAGCCATTTTTTCTTTTAGTGTATCTGAATAATTATAAATTTGAAAATATTTTTTCATCCCAAACAGCCACGCCTCCGCTTCTTCTCGTTTTTCCACCTCACCATTAAACATTGGCAGTTGTACCTTTTTAAATTCTCCTGAGATTTATTCATAAGGTTTATATTTTCTCTTCTTAGGGCTAATGTCACTGCCTTCACTGGAATAATTATATTTCTCTCTATGTGGCTTAACATCATTTTCTGTGGAGGAATTAATTTCATTATCATAAAATTTTAACTTTTTTCTTTTATGCTTGTAAGATATAGTTATAGATTCATATTCATGTTCTTTCCTTTTATCCTTCTCTTCATTATGTAATTTACTCAACAATACATGATTTAATTATTCTTGTGCCATCACAATTCTTTCGTTATCTTCCTTAACATTTTGTATTTCAACTTTTAAGTCTCTCATTGTTTGGAGTAATTCAATTGAGTTATTATCTCCATCATTATTCAGTTCCACCCATATATTATCGTTATTAACGTTTTCTTGTTCACGACTGTATTGAGTTCCATCTTCGGCAGATGCCTCTGCTCCTTCCATTTCCTGCAAAAATAGAATTTATATTTCTGTGTAGAAACAATTTAAACATAAGTCAGTATTTTTGTTTTCTTGTTTTTATATTGAATGCCCGAGTTGAGCCAATTTTCAGGCCTAGTGTTTGTAACCGCGCTCTGATACCACATGTAACAACTCTAAAAATCCAAAAAATAATTTTTTGTTTTGTTTTGTATATGATATATCTACTATTTATGATCTAAGGTTTGCTTAGAAATTACTTCTTTATTCATTTAACTGTCGGAGTTTCACACTCGCACATACTTGATGTTACTTATGTTTTGTGAGGTGCATGTTAGCTTGATATCTCAATGTGTTGTAGTCAATGTTTAATTGTCAGTTAATAAATTCATACGTCCTAATTCCATTGAATGTCAGTTTTGTAGTTTTGATGTTGTATTCCTTAATATGTTGTTTTGCATGAAGGGTGTGTTCTTGTGATGACTCGGGCTTACTTAGCTTTCGTAAAAGATAATGCATGTTGATATATTTGTACATGTCCCAGGTAAGGTTTCCAAACTACCAAAATTTGGTTCATGATTATTAATTAGACTACTAAGGGAAAAGGGTTCCCTAGCTATGAGTTTAAAATAAAATTACACAAGATTTAACAATGAACACAAACTATAGAAAAGGATCATCCTAGAAAATAGTTCTAAGGCATCAATTAAAAGTTTGATATGTGAATTCGAAACTATAGATGAGAGGGTATAAAATTGATTTTTAAGTGGAGAACAACTGTATAGTTATAAGGCACTTATGATGCCATGTGAAGGCCTTATAGTGGAGACCATGCTGGCATAAACCCTAACTCTCAATGCGAAAAGGGGCTGTATCGATTTCCTTTGTACATTTTGCATTTGGGAGAGCCCAACTCTCAGCCCTCATGGTTGTGAGATGATTCCATGCAAAGGTATCGATTTGGAATCGAGTTTATGGAGATAGCTCCAGGATAACTACTCTATTCCAAGGTAACCTATTTGCTCCATCATTTATTTAGAAAATTCGATGCACTCCTTTATTTTTATGGAAAAGAACTTAATGTATCATGTTATGTTTGCATGTCCAGGAGGGTTTCTCCTTATCCCTTAGTCTCTGGTCATGTGTAAAGGGCTTGGAAGAAGAAAGAGTGAAGGGTTCCAGGGTTTGGAGTAGCCTTAGTAAGACTCAGCCTTCCTGGAACATTCTTGTCAATGTTGCCTGTGTTGTTGTGGGTCTGGCTACTTTTTTAGTTTACCAGGCAGAAATGATGGTGAGTTGCCCTCTTTTGATTTGTATCAGTTATGATTTTGTTCGCTGCCAATGTTGTTTGGTTTAGGGTTAGTTTGTTTGTTTTTGGAATCCATATTGGCGACCCTATAATGACAACTTACAGTATTACTGTAATGTAAAAACTTATAGGCTAAATGCCTCCATCTTGGGGTTTTCGCCCAGGAGATCTTGATGTATAAAAAAAAATATAATTTTGGAAGATAAACAGTATTCTGTTAATTCATGGACATGTGAAATTACATGGGAAAGATTCGTATTCTATTTATGTGCATTCTCTTTGGTTAATTATTCAGGGTTTCAAGCGATAGTTGGGGTTTGACCCTCTTTCTCTTCTGGTGATAGTAAACATGTTCTATTTTCTATGTTAATGAATTTGTTTATCAATTTTGGGCAGATCCCTAAATGTAAATACCATTTTTTATTATATTGTTTTTCAGCAAATCCTTTTTCCTTTACGCCAATAATGGCTTTGTTGACAATACTAAAATTTGTTTTGTAAAACATTTGGTCTTCTATGGATCTGTTGATTAAATTTGTTTCCAGAATTGGTTTCTAGGGTTTTAGCTCGACTGTATCTAAAGAATTTTAATCCTACAAGATTAGGTTCTGTTGTAGATACGAATTCGTTTGTTTTTTATTAAGATCCAAAATAAAAAACCTATTTACCCTAATGCAATGCTCGCAACTGAAGTATGATTGTTCTAAGCCTACAATGGTTGATTATCTCTGTTTAATTATTGTAATTGTATGAGATGTGTTCTGTAATTCGATAAGGTTTATTCGAGTTTTATAATAAATTTTCCATTATAATTTGGTTTATTACAATTGGATCGGAAGAGGTGAATGATGATCCTTTACATGGATTCGATACAGACCTATACTCTAACATGTTTAAATGATAAATATGTTCTTAATAGAATTTATTTAGTAATTTGGTATTACTGTACTCTGTGGAAGGTGTTCTGTAAATTCGATAGTGTCTTCTCAAATTCTAGGTTAATTGTAATTTTATATAAATAATACATATAGATATAGTGTGAAGTTTATATATATTAGTTCATATATATATTACAAAGATACTCTGAAATCTGAATGTATTTTCATCTGAATTCGACAATGGTTAATTATATATATATATATATACAATAGATATAGGTGTGTTAATTTACTTATGTTAAACTACTTGCATTTTCTGTATTCGAATAAATTATACTCACATTTGTATCTAAGCCATATTAAAAAGTATAAAGATACTGCTTTCTAAAATCAGTAAACCTAGTCTATGATTCTGCTACAAAAATCTGTATAAACTATTGATACTCTTACTGTATGAAATTGGATGTTATGCCATAAGAAAAAACTACTTTTCAAATTTGTAAGGAAATGAATACTAAAATTTGACACATATTGATAGGTTATAATCATTATTATATCTATTTAATCATACAGATTCTTGTATAGAATGTAATTGCTAGTTCTATTATTCGAATAAATTATACAGTTAAGTAAATAAACTAAAAAGAACAGTAAGAACTTGGTAAACTTGAAGATTAAACCAAATAAAAAAGAAGACTGTTCCTCCCAACCGTCTCCTGAAAGTGGCCAAGTTACTTGCTTAAGGACCCCCGAGCCTATTCACTGAACCACCAAGACGAAGACTTGGTGTAGAAGCTTGTTCTGTTCTCTCTGTAACTCAGAAATCAAACTTGCATACAAACTGCCAGCAGTCTCACTTTAGATTTCCCCTCATCGAATACCCTCTTGTGTGCTTAAATTTTCAGTCTATAGCAAATCCACAAGGTTCTAATATCTGAGCCTCCTGCTCATTCAATGGATATATGCTTGCATAGGTCTTTGGGTCAGTTTTTTTTTTAAATTTAATGAGCCACCTACTTAGTTCCTCTTTTCTTGGGAACATGACCACAATTTAGGGAAGATGCCTCCTACATCAACTAGAAAGTGAATGTTGTTGCTGCCATTTGTCATTTTTTCCTTCTACACCAGATCATTCCTCCTAGTGGGTCAGTGAACACTCCTCAACAGTCCTCTTGGGATATGTGTCTCTTATTTTATTTATTAAATAATAAAATATTCAATTACAATCATCTTTGACCATATTTGGTCAACAACATAAAAGTTTAAAATAAATTTTAAGATAATGTTTTTCCACAACATAAAATGTTTTTAGTTCTAGGTGGGTTACAAAGTTAGTAATATGAGGGGGTAATCTAGTGATCTCGCGAGGGCCGAGCACATAGCTTTGAGAGAAGATACATGTAAAAAGTGGTGGAAGATGCAGTTGCATAATGCAAAGAAGTGAAGTTGGAGCTAGAGGAAGAGATATAGAATAGTGATGAGGTTGGATGAGGTGCTTTGTGAAAGATGAAGCGACGAGGAGAACGGACTAGTTCATCATTGAAGGTGAGAGAATTAGATGGGCAAGATGGCCCATCAAAGAGGAGTTGGGGAGAAGGTATATCTATTGGGAATGATGAAAGAGAGTGTGGATATGAGTTGTAGAACTCTAACTTGTAGTCTTAGTCATCCGGGTTAGTCAAAGAAGATGTTACGAAAAAGTCGAAGTTATCCGAGCCTATTGGAAATGGTGAAATTCCTGAAAGTGAACCCCCGTTAGTTGTGGACATAGATATTGGATGCAATGGATCTAATATGATTTTGACTACTCTCCAAGCATCTATACATAACCTGGTATTTTATTTTTCTATTTTCATTCTTAGTTTAGCTTGGTATGATCAAATAAGTGGTAGTTTCTGTAGTATGCAAGTTTGTCTAATAGTAAGTGGAAGTAGTGACAACAACTTTAGTTCGACCTTAGCCACAAGTAATAAGAATAGTAGCAGTCTTTCTATACCCAATGTGGAATCGAATACAATATTACAATGTGGTCCTTGAGGAATTGTATTGGTGGGAACCCCAGTCACTATAATGCCTAAGGTATAAGGAGGTTTTTCTATGAAGTACCCAACGTTTTGGGGAAAAGCTAGTGAAGAGGATGTAGGACAACACTGGTTGATGTGTAAATCGAGAGGGACTCCAACTACTAAAACGTTTATTGAATTCTAAACCACACAACAAGGTAGAGCACTCCAGGGGTATATGAATTCGGTAGAAATGTGGGCTTCCAATGCCCCACCATTTACATTACAAGAAGTAAAGCAAGTTCTCCTAGATGTGTTTCGATTTCCAAAGTCAAAATAGAAGGGGATTGCGGAAGTAAGGGAAATACGCAATATATAGGGGGAGTGTGCCTCGAAATATGCATAATGGTCCAGTGATATTTTAGTAAAACTCTCCTTCCATGTGCATGATTCCCATCATTAATAGTGGTTCATATAGTGTTGGAACCAATGGTTCTTATGTAACCTCACCCTATCGAATTGAAAGGAGTCGATCATTAAAGGGATTTGAGCATCGAACTTAAATATATTAATTGAATAAGCCTTGGAGGCATCCCTTATGCTATGTTTTATGCTTACCAATTAGATTGTTTTCTTGGTTGAGTCTAAGGTCAACTAACAAATGCTCAACTTGGTATAAGTCGACTAGTAAAAATTGAGGCAATCATGCTTTGACTCTGCACTGAAAACCTATTGAAGATGAGTATGTTTGACAAGGTGAAGCCTTGGATTTACAAAACTTTCAGGATATTTGTGAGAAGAAGGCTATTGCATTGCAAGAATCCCATGACCTAATTCAACATGAATTTGTTTCCTTGTTGTAGATAGATAATGTATTACTGAAGAATCAGTTGAAGACTGCTCATTTATTGCTTGTAGATAAACCTTCCCTTTTCCGAACTATTGTTTTACAGAAAATGGATGAGAAATCTAGGAAGATTGTTTCCCTAGAGAACACTACGGAAAATATTTTGCAAAATGTTAGATTTTCATCATTTAATTCAATATGATCTAGGATATTATTTGAGAGAATAACAAGCACAACAAATCAAACACAAGAGACAAAAGACACAAATAGTTTCATCAGGCAAACCATAAAGGAGAAAACCCCGCAACTTCCTCAGAGATAGAATGAGAAAAGAATACAAAACCCCAAAAGAAAGAGATCGCCTTCAACAGTTTCCTCCTCTATTTGTGCGAACTTCTCTCTCTCTCACTAATGCATAATGAGTAAGTGAGTGAATGATGAAATAGAGAGGAGCACCATCTCTATTTATACTTTAACTTTCACTTAGCTTTAACCCCAAATAGGTCGGCCCTTAAGTGTAACTGACTGGGCCGATTTCTCTAGGAGAGTCTAATAACCCATGATGACTCAACTCCGGGGTCTAATGCCCCATAATACAATGGAGGGTTAACCTCACTAACTTTACATGACTCAAGTACAATAATGACTCTCTCGATTGGATGAATAAACATCTTCATCGGAGGTACAATAAATAAAATACAAATACAATGTAAAATATACAAGTGAATATATTCTAAAGTTACAATTACATTAACACCCCCTCTTAACTAGGAATATATTCTCTTGACACAGTTCATCAGCACAAGTCTTCATCACTGGATCATCATCGTCATTGTTGTTTCTATCTCAACCATCAATCTCCAATCTACTCATCACAGAAAGTTCTATAGAGCCAACCCTTTTTCATGTTGGATGTAGGCTCAGCCTCCATGTAGGTCTTCATCATCTCTGTGAGCAAGCCATCAAGTAGGTACATCTCAAGACTTATTATATGCCTCTGCAAAACCTTCAAGATCTCCCAGGACTGATTATATGCCTCTACAAAACCTGAAGGAGCATCTCAGGACTGATTATATGCCTCTACAAAACCTTTGTACCCTACTGTTACCTCATCATCTTCAGATCATCTCATCGTCAATGGAGCACAGCCTAGATGCACATCACACAACACTTGCATCCACCGACATGGGAGGACCAACCTACCACCATCCGGGAAAGGCTCAACAATTACATCAACGACCATGGGAGGATCAACCTACCACCATGTCAGAAAATCTTCAACAATTACATCAACAACCATGGGAGGACCAACCTACCACCATGTCGGAAAAGCTCCAGCAATTACATTAACGACCATAGGAGGACCAACCTACCACAATGTCGAAAAATCTTGGCAATTACATCAACGACCATCGGAGGACCAACCTAACACCATGTTGGAAAATCCCATGTACATCTGCGTCTTCCGGGCTCATCACTTCCCCTTCGAAGGAACCTTGATCTGAAGTACACCAAGCTTCTCTCTGAAGTTTTCAAACTTCACTCTGGTAAGTGGCTTGGTCAATACATCGGCTATCTGCTCGTTTGTCACAACATACTAGAGCTTCATTGCTCCTCTCTGCACCATATCCTTGATATAGTGGTACTTTATCTCAATGTGCTTCGACTTGTCATGGAACACTGGGTTCTCAGACAACTTCACACAATTCTGGTTATCGCAATATATACAAGTCGTGTCCAATTGGAGATCAAACAAATCAGACAGTAGCTTCCTTATCCATACTAACTCACAACTAGATGAACAAGCTGCGACATAATCTGCTTCAACTGTACTGAGTGCTACGCAGGACTGCTTCCTGCTAAACAAAGAGATCACACCTAATCCCATACTGAAGCAGCACCCTGAAGTGCTCTTCCTATCAATGGAATTGCTTGCCCAATCCGAATCAACATAACCCTCCAGGTTAATCTTCTAATTTGCATCATACTCGAGCCCATAATCCATCATACCCTTCAGGTACCTTAGAATATTCTTTGTAGCAATCAAGTGAACATGTCTCAGATCCATCAAGAACTAGCTCAATGTGTTCACAACAAAGCAAATATATGGTCTCGTAATTGTTAGGTACATCAAAGATCCAACCATCTGACGATACATCGTGGCATCAACTGACTTTGATGAAGCATCACTCAATAGCTTTAGGTTTTATGCCATAGGTGTGGCCATGGCCTTGTAGTACATCATCCTAAACCTCTTAAGGATCTCTACTGCATACTTCCCTTGTCCAAGGAAGATTCCATCTGCACTCTGCCACACCTACATGCCTAGAAAATAGTGCACCATGCCCAATTCCTTCATCTCGAACTCAACAACAAGCTTCCTCTTCGTGTCAGCAATCAACCCAATATCCTCACATGTCACAAACAAGTCATCCACATAAAGTAGAAGTATCACTGGGTTTTCTTCCTCAACCTTGTAGTAAAGGTTGGAATCCGCTTTACTCTTGGTAAATCCCAAACTATTCAGGAAGCTATCAATCTGGTCGTACCACATCCTGGGTTCCTGTTTCAATCCATACAGGGTTTTCTTCAATTTTCACACATAAGTCTCCCTATCATGTGTCTCAAAACCGAGTGGTTGCTCCACATACACTTCCTCCTCTACTACACCATTCAAGAACGTTGTCTTGACATCCATTTGGTGTACCTTCCACTTCATTACTGTGTCCAGAGCAAGTACTGATTTGATGGAAGTGTATCTGGATACAGGTGCAAGTGTCTCCTCATAGCCTATCCCTCCCTTTTGGGAGAAGCCATGTTCCACAAATCTCACCTTGTGTTTCTCTATGCTACCATCTGCAGCATGCTTCATCTTGTAGATCCATTTGGAAGTCACAACACACTTCCCTACTGGTCTCGGGACCACATCCCAGACATCATTCTTCATGATCGATTGGTACTCCTCAATCATGGCATCCTTGCATTCTTTCTTCTCAGTTGCTTCCTCATAGTTGGAAGGTTCTTTTTCAATGATGTCTCACAGCAGGGCTACATAACTAGAGAATGGTATCGGTCTCTTGCTTTCTCTATGCATTCCTTCTGGAGCACCATATCTATCTGCATCTTGAATTGCTTCTCATACCCATGCTAGTTTCCTCTTGTGACAATTATTCTCATGTGCTGGATCTGTAGGCTCCTGTGGGTCTTCTATCTCCCGTTCTCCATAGTCTTCTGGATTTACTTCATTCATTGTTGTATATTTGATCCTTGGAACTTTAGGTTCTTCAATATATTCAATAGGTAGTTTTCTGATGTATGTTGAGTCTTCGTTGCTTGTTCTTTGAAACAAGTCTCTCTTGTAGGTGATGGTATATGATCTTTCCTACAAGTCAAGTTCAATTGCATGATTATAAACATCTCATATTTTTCAAAACAAATTCTTACGCATAAAGACATAGGTCATACAATCATGCAATTATCTTAGCCAATTCTTCAATACAACATTATCCATATCCCATAACTTTCTAGATGCCTTCCATCTCTACCATAGCAATGTTAAGAGTGTGCACTACTCCCAACATGTGAGCAAAGAGGTTTCAATCTAGATAAGTAGAAATGGAGTGTTGTACAGTACCATAGGCCACTTACCCATTACTTGCATATTAGTAGTATCTTGTTCATTAATGCAACTTTTCTAACATGCATAATATACATCATAAATCTAGGAACACAAGTATGTACATGACTGAACAACATCATTTAAGTAATCATATATATACAAGAAATGACAATTCAAATACTTATCTTTGTTTGGTTGTTGGGTGGACTCCCTCTCAATATTTGCTTCCTTGCAGTAACTACTGGAGTGTGCTCCCTCTTGATCTTTGTTTCCTTGCAGGAACTACATGAGTCTCTGATAGTGTGCACCTTAACCA
Source organism: Larix kaempferi (assembly GCA_027924585.1). Taxonomy (NCBI): domain Eukaryota; kingdom Viridiplantae; phylum Streptophyta; class Pinopsida; order Pinales; family Pinaceae; genus Larix; species Larix kaempferi. The sequence goes on from BSBM01000498.1 coordinate 7,075,138, forward strand.
ATGCTGAAAATGGATGAGAGTTTCTTCCATATATTATTGATCTTTATTTGTTTTTCGGAGTCCAACTCTACAATAGCTTCTTCTACTCCTTTCATGTAATATTGAAAGTCATCTCTAGCTTCACCTTATGAGTGCAACCTTCTAAATAAACCCTTGTAGCTGGTTACCTTCATTACAATACATATTCTTCATCACTTGAATAATCTTCACTCTCTTCTTTGGTTCTCTTCCTTGGAGGTTCGCCAATCTCTGCAGTGTGAGCATGATGTCTTTTCTTGTTGTTCTTCTCCTTGCGGGAGTTGCTTTTGTTCCATAGACAATCTCTGGAATAGTGTCCCTTCTCATCACAAGTATAACATCGAATGTGAGAAATATCTCTCCTGGATCCTCCAAGGTTCTCCTTCCGATTCCAGTGGTGGTGTTTACCCTTCTTGTGAGGAGGATGCTCCCTCTTGTTGTTGTTCTTTTTGGTGTGTGTTGTGCGAGCTTGGTCTTCATTACCCGTCTTTTCTTCTTGAGCTACAATTCGAGCTTCTTCCTGTGAGCACTCCTCCCATAGCCTACTGAAGGTGATCAACTTTATTCTTGCACAGATTCCTTGAATGAAGGAATCCCATGACATAGGAAGATCATTCAAGGTGGTCATCACCATTTCTCCATTCTCTATATCTTCTCCCACAACTTCAAGTTGTTCTTTTATTTGAGAGACCCTTGTAAAGTAGGACTGCATGGTCTCTGCATTTTTTATTTTGACATTCTTCAATTGGTTCCTCAATGTCATCTTCCTATTTATATTCCTCCCTTCAAATAAGGTGGTCAAGGAATCAAACATCTCTTTAGGTGTCTTCAGAGATGACACATGTGGTATGAGATGGTCCTTGATAGAATTTGCAATGATTCTCTTAGCCTTAACCAGGTTCTTCTTGTGTAATGATTTAGCCTCATCTCCCTTTGGAACTGGAACCTCTTCATTCACATAGGTGTCCAAATCATTCTCTTCAAGGATTAGTGTAATCCTATACTTCCATGCTCGGAAGCTATCATCCCCTTCAAGCTTATCCTCAATCTTGGTGTGGTGATACATATTTAATGATAAACTCAAATGGAAATACAAAAGGTTTAGATCTTACCAATCTGAGATGCTTGGGCTCGATTTGGACCTGGTTTTCCTATGGTTTGTCAGAGAAACCCTAATTTTCCAAAGTTGGAATTTGGAACTTCTGGTTGGACAAATAGATGTGCCTCGTCAAGGAGAGTTGTCCAATGTACTCACTTCCATAAATCAGTGAACATAAACCCAAAATATCGGATGCCCTACTTTTCCTCCGGCAGTAGTGACGGGCCGAAAAATGAAAATTCTTGGAATTGAATTATGCTTTCACAGGAAGATTCTCCTGGATTAGGAAAGCATGCTAGTGCACTTGGATTTTGAAAACTCCAAAAATTAACTCCTAAAAAGTGACATGCAAATTCTGGGTCTGTAGTTTCTGTCAATTTCTGGTTTTTTGTTTTTTCTGGCCCAAAAGTCAAACTAGGGTTTGACTCATCCTAGGGTTCTACCTAACCAAAAAGTTCAATCTTGGTCTCTAAATTTTGATTTTGATGAGGAGAATAATCCTGTGCTAAGAGCACTCCAAAATTCCATTTCTATCAAAAGACCTAATTTCCTGTAATAGTGACACGACAAAAAATGAAAATGCTCAGAATTCAATTCTGCTTCGATATAAAGATGTGTTTTCCTTAGGCGAGTTACCCTAGCCTCCTTTTGTTGATGATATGTGGAGAGAAACCCAAAAATTAAGAATCCCTAGCTTCCACAGCTGCATAGTGTGTTCTTCTTAGGTTAGCTCTGATACCATGTTAGATTTTCATCATTTAATTCAATATGATCTAGGATCTTATCTGAGAGAATAACAAGCACAACAAATCAAACACAAGAGACAAGAGACACAAAGAGTTTGATCGGGGAAGCCATAATGGAGAAAACCCTGCAACTTCCTCAGAGATAGAATGAGCAAAGAATACAAAACCCCAAAATAAAGAGATGGTCTTCAGTAGCTTCTTCCTCCTCCACTTATGCGGACTTCTCTCTCCCTCACTAATGCACAATGAGTAAGTGAGTGAATGATGAAATAGAGAGGAGCACCCTCTCTATTTATACTTTAAATTTCACTTAGTTTAACCCCAAATATGTCGGCCCCTAAGTGTAATTGAATGGGCCGACTTCTCTAGGAGAGTCTAATAATCCATGATGACTCAACTCCAAGGTCTAATGCTTGGTCATACAATGAAGGGTTAACCTCACTGACTTTACATGACTCAAGTACAATAATGAATCTCTCGATTGGAGGAATAAACATCTCCGTCAAAGGTACGTCATACAATGGAGGGTTAACCTCACTGACTTTACGTGACTCAAGTACAATAATGACTCTCTCGATTGGAGGAATCAACATCTCCGTCGGAGGTACAATAATAAAATAAAAATACAATATAAAATATACAAGTGAATATCTTCTAAAGTTACAATTACATTGACACAAAATATTGTGGATGAATTTGGAGACAAGACCGATCGCATTGATGATATGTAGGTCAAAGTTAAAATTGTTTCTCAGAAAGAAAATGTTTCCTTGAAGGAGGATATTTTTAGAATGAAGGAAGATGACACTTATCTAGGTAATGAGATTCCCATTTGCAGGCCTCTGTCAATGACATTCATGAAGAAGTTGCTCCTCTTCAAGAAGATAATAACTATTTGTTTGATGAATATCAATATTTAAAAGAATACTATGATGCTTTGTGTTCACAAATGAAAGACAAAGATGAGACTGTTGAGAATTTGTAAGAGTGAAAATAGAGTCTTGAATTGTAGATCACACTATAAGGAAAATACACTGTAACAAAGGTTATATCATAGTTTTTTGGTGTCACAAGATTGGTCAAAATTGTCAAAAATATCTCTACTACAAGCTCTATTACTGATAGTGGATGTATAAGCATATTGTGTTACGGATTTTGTTATAACTAAATAAAATGCAGTGTTCAGAGATTTTAGCAAATGTTTTAAAATCAATGTGATTTATATACAAATGCATCGATGCATTGAAAATAAATCAGTACCTGTTCTTAACAATAAAATATAGCACTAGTGTGTAACAAAATATTAAGCACTAATGCTTTATAACTTACATGCACCGATGATTTAAAAACATTATGAGCACCGATGCATTATAAAAATAAAAGCACCAACACTTTATAATATTATAAGCACCAGTGATTTATATAAATATCGCATTGATGCTTTTTATAGTTATGAAAGCCTCGATGCAGAACTAGGTAAATAATGAACCAGACTGGTGGCTTCAGATGTGGTAATAATAGTGCACCAGTGTTGCTTATTTATGATAGTGCACATGTGTTGCTTATTTATAATAATGCACAGGTGCATCCTATACAATGCACTGATGCATATTGATGATGAAAAAGAACTTCCGTGACTCTTCGAGGCATCTTTCTCATAGAAGCACCATTGCTACACATTAATGACAATGCCCTAATGACAATGCATTTTTTTAAAATTCATCATTGATATGAAATTGACATATTTCTTATAATAGTATTCATATAAATTGAAGTTTTGATTATTGCATTTGGATATGATATTTGGATTAATTTCTTATATCATCAGATTTCACACCTCTTCATTATAATATTTAATTATCAATATATTTAAATAGTGATGTAACATTTTACAACAACATTGGACAATGCAATAGAATCAAAAGCTTATTTTATTATATATGAATAAGAAGCTCTTTGTCATACAAAGTGGGACAGCATAAAATTCCACAATAATCAAAATGTCAATATGTAATTGTTACACTTATTGGTAACCCATTGTGTTCAATTGAGACACTATGTCCATTACATTATATAAAATGTCTGATTTTCACAAACAATTATTTCAAAAGACACAACAATTTGCATTAACATCCAATTTTATTGACCATATTTCTGGGATAGAACCGTTGTCAATTCTCGAGCTACTTGGATGACTTTGGTTATTTGGTCGAATGTTTTGTTGATAGCCTCAATTTTGTTCCTCATCCTCAACTTCCATCTAGAAACATAAAAGTAAAGTGTAATGGGTGTATGTACATTGGTAGACATAATGAAAACTAAAATAGATAGTATAAATGATCATTATGTAAATTTAAAAATGTACCAAGGAAAGAATTGTGTATTGAACGATACACATTCTTTCAAAACCAAATCTCACGCCTTGTTTGAACAACTATTCTATTAACTCCACTTCATACTTTGTTTCCTACAAGTTTAATACCCCATTGCAAATCCTTATATTTAATATAATTGATTTTTGTTGTTCCATAATTAAAAAATGAGAGAAGTAAAACAACCTAGATACTTACAAAGTCCACAATTAATTTCTTATGCGCCAACACATACTCACAACCCATACTTAACCCATTGCCAATCAAATATCCCAATGGCTCTTCTTTGTATGTTAACACTTGTTTGAAGACATCCAAGCATGGTAAGTGTAAAATAAAGTAAAATATAAAGATTACAACAAATATGAAATCTTAAGTTGTTATAATGAAATAATAATAATTCACAAACTTTGCTATCACCTATTTTCTTCCTTGTCATCTTGTCTTCTATGATAAATGGGTTCCATTTTCTTTTCTTTTCTGCAAAAATAACAATTGAAAACTATTATCTAATGTTGAATTATTTATTTATATGTACATATCCGCAAAGGACCAATTCATTAGAATTTCATCTTCCATAATTTTTATTTTCTTAGGATGACATTCAGTTGCCTTGTTGTTAGTCCCTACATAACATTAAATATATGTGAAATAGATTGTTTGAAACATGTTATCAAGTATTATTAAATATATTATTACTAAATATTCAATAAAATAACTCATATTGAATAATACCTTTTGATTCACCTGATTCATCATTATGCAATTTTTACATCAAGGTTTTATGCTCTTCTACACTTAGATTGCAAAGAATCTTACCTAGCTTTCTCATTTTTTGCTCTGCATGCCGCACATTAACCAATACATATTAGTTAGACTTACATATAATTAAAACATATTGATTTCATATAGAAATTACAAATAACCCACATTCTTCGCTTTTGTGGATGTGCTGTCATCGTGGTGTTTGGAATTATGTTACTTGAACTCTTGCTGCACATTTTTTATCAATATAAAACCTGTATGATTCAATACAAAAGCTATTAAATTTATTTTACATATAAATCACATCATTTTCAAATAATTTAGTACACATGAGAGAGTCACAGAAAATAGTGCATCGATAACAAAGAATTTCAGTTATATTGTTAAGGGAATTAAGTTTGGATTGGATAATAAGTATTCTTTACTCTTAGAAAAAAATTGATTATTTTATGAAAATATAATGTTTGTAATAATGAATATGGGGTTATGTACATCCTAAACTAAGAAAAAATGAAAATAAAAGTCTATGCCACAACATAGATTAAATGGTATGTTAAAACATTATCCAGTGTGATATGTTTATTTTAAACACACTCGTGCGTCTTCATTTAATTAATCGGTTTTTGTGCATTTTTTTTAAATTCATGTGTAACCAGTGTTCTTATAAAGTAAGCACACTAGTGGAACATGACGCATCACAAACTCTGAAAGTATTTTTTAGCAAAAAAAATGACACGGAGGATAGGGTTTGGGATCCAAGCATGCAATAAGTGGTCTCTTTGTATCACATGCCAAACATATTATCTATATAACCACAAACCCATTAAATCTAAAGTGCTTAAAATGAAAATCCCTAATTGTCAAGTGATAGATGGAAATCAACCCTAAGATGAAATTTTGCACACTTAAAAAAAAGGGAATACAAATAGTAAAAATTTAAATCTTAATAGGAACATAAACAAATAGTAAATTTTTTTATTATTGAGATCAATATTAAAATTCTAAATTTTTTCTATGCATAGTTTTGAGTGATACACAATACCTTTCAAATTCTAATTTTCCGAATAAATTGGTGTCTCCATAGTGCTCCTCGACAAGTCTGTATTGCAAAACTCTGCCCTCAAAATTTTGGCAAAATAATGAAATAGTGATTAGGTTTTAAGTTCTTAAAACACTTTATGAAATTAATTTTTTGAAAAATAAATTCATGCTCTTTTTCCAATTGTAAAAATAAAAAATCGGTCTTTTTATTTTGATTTTTGGTTTTTCGGTGCACTTTGAGTTATAGAGCATTGATGCGCTATATATTGTGTATCACCGGATAGACATAATACAAAATAAACATATAGAAAGGATTTTGATTTAATATTTTTATAATTTCCCCGTTACCGATGCACCATTAGTAAATGGAAGCATCGGTATGCTAATGTATATTACACACACTGGATTTATAATATTGAAAAATGCATATATAAATATTTGCTAACAAATATAGTGGAATATTTAGTTGGCATATATTTTAGCGAATGTTCCTAATCTGTGCTATTTGTTTTTCTCCATCCCGATGCTTCTTATCATTATGAACACACTAGTGCATCTTAACCTTAGAAGTGAATTGTTATGCTAAAAAGTTAACTAAATTTATGTTTTAATAGAAAATGGAATATCCATCTCAAAGTTTGATTTGATGTTTAGTTTGTACTTGTGTTTGGGTTATAATGATACTCTAGTAGTTGATTCTTCGATTGTGTTAATTTGAATATTTTGACGGGATCTCTTACCTGAAATATGTCCTCAAAAGTTAATTATTAGTGTAAGTTCACAAGTATATATATATAAAAAAATCTATAGAATAAATGTGAAATTAATAGAGGCAATCTATTTGTCAAGTTGCTTTAACTCTCCCAAATTATCACTACAAGAAAAAAGGTCATTGGTGAGGGTCCAAAAATGTCACCATAAGCTCATTTGGTGATGGTCAAGAGGAGTCCCATCACCAAAACCTAAGCGTCGCCAAAGGCGCCGTCACCTTAAGTGGGGGTATGTGGTGACATTCAAGGCCCACCACCAATAATTATGATTATTCCAAGTTGTGACCATCACCAATATCTATGAAGTGTTGGTGACGAACCTGCATTGCCCCTCACCATTTGATGCAGATATGGTGATGATCAATGACCGATCATTGGTGAGGGTTGAGACATGTCACCATAATCTCATTGGTGATGGTGAAAAATGAGGATGTCACCAAAATGTGAATGTCACCAAAGGATGTGTCCCCAAAAGTAGAGGTGGTGTGGTGACATTCAATGTTCGACACTAATAAGGATTATTAGTGACAAATAGTAACCCTCACCAATTTCAATGTTCGACATTAAGAAGGATTATTAGTGACAAATAATGACCCTCACCAATTTATATGAAGTTTTGGTGATGGACCTAAGGGCCTCCATCACCAAAACACTGAACGTCGCCAATGACATATGATGAGGGCTGTACAATGACCCTCACTATTGAGGATATTTCCATTAACATATCAACGGTGATAACCGCTATGATATTGTCACCGCTTTTCATTTTGAAAATCTCTTGATGACGCGACATAAAGGACCGTTGCCATTGCTTATAAAATTGTAAAAAAAAAATTATAATGGTCCTTAAAGGATAATGGTTCAATGTCACCACTGCTTTCCACAATGGTGACAATGGTGACAAACAATTGATTAGAAGAGAAGTATGTCCACTCATTGTTGATAGAGCACCTTCGTTGTTGTTTTGGGCATCTTTTCAATTCAGCCTAGATAGATTTGAAGGGATAGTTTTATGTTGTGTTGATTGTACCTTACAAAGGCATATTTCTGAGTTTGCTGGTTGTAGTTTACAGGGCCAATTTTCTGAGTTGTTGGTTGTACTTGGCAAGGGTAGATTTTTGTTCTTGTTTGTTGTACTTTACAATCATAGGAATTGTTACCTTGCATGGATTAGTTTCAGTAGGCCTATAAACTTGCTTGCAAAAAATAATGCAGTAGGCCTATAAATATTTAAACACTAAACTACGGTAATTAAAAAAAATTCTAACTACAATTGCATCATGCCTATTAAAATTCCTGGATCATAATTCTATTGGCCATCATTATTTACAATTTGAGCAAATCCTAGGGACATAAAAATTTACTATCTAAACTTAGTTTCGTTTGTTCCTTCAAAAGAGAATTTTGGAGAATGGATTCAATATGTTGAAACTCATTCCAGTATATTGATTAAAAAACATGCTTGTACCTGCTATATAATTTCATGTTGCCTAACCTTCCAGTATTGAAGAAAAATGTTGGGTGTGGATGATTGAAGTGGCCTGCCATGATGCCAGAATGGAAATTAAGTAGTGTGTAAGGTGCCAGAAATGAAGCAAAATCAATGTGCCATTGGGCAGAGCTGATTCAAGTTTTTTCCATGTTTGAAACTGCATACAAGGTAGAGAATATACATGTTTGACACTGCAGAATTGATACAAGGCAGAAGAATAGTCATGATTGATATTGCAGAGTTGACACAAGGAAGCATTGGGCGAAGCACACAATTGCTCGATGGACTATGACTATCACGAGCAGACTAGTCTTGGAAGCTCCAGGTTACCAGGTCAAAGGAGAGAGCTTTGATCTTCTTAATTTATCTATTCAAATCTAATAAATATTTAAATCCAAAAATCGTTGTAGCAGGAAGAAGGATTTTTATTTTTTGTTTGTTTGCTGATTGTTGTAGTAGGAAGAACGTGAGAATGACATTCCCAGCTCATAGGAGTCATAAGAAGTATGTCAGATTGCTCTCTAAACTATACATGGAAGCACATGGTTAAGGGATCAGTCTCCAACAGGTTTTGTTTTGGAAAATTAGAGTTAATAATTTATGTTAGAGACTAGGCAGAGATATCTATCAATGGAATCTCTCGGGTAAGGGATCAATCTCCCCTTCCATTTGTAATCTGATTCATTTTCCTCTTTTTAATTAAAGCTAATTAACCGTCATTGTTAAAAAAAAAATACTTGAGATTTTTCTCTTTATAATTGTCATGTTCCAGAATCCAAGCATTAGTTTCAGCAGGTATATAAATGTGCTTGAATAAACAACAAAGTAGCATATCCTGTGAATTATCGGTGTTATCTCAACTTACATTCATTTTTTAATTCTCATATATAACATAAATGTAGAGCACCTATGACAGTGCAAAATTCCTAAGATTCATATTGGCATGAAATTACACATTTTTTTTTGGAAATGCTTCAAGAAACTTCCTCTGATGGGTTACATAGGGCATACTTTCTTTGCTTACCTTCCCAATATGAGGTGTATCTATACCCATCAAAATTGATTGGGACTAGTACCCGGCCTCATCCCTTTTAAACTCATGTCAGTCAAGTGGAGCAGGTCACAAGCAGAATGTAACCCTAGTAGATGGTGATGACCAATGGCCTTTTGGAATAAATTGAACATTTGGTTATTATTATTATAACATTTTACTAATTTGAAAAAGCAAAAATATCACATTGTTATAAGTAAAGTAAATAGAACTGATTCACTAACCTCTTTGCACAATAGCTAAAATAGATATCTAAGATTTTTTAAGCATCTGGAAACAAGATAGCAAAAGATGATATAAAATGTTGTAACAACAGTTTAATAACGTATATATACAAGCTTGGACTAAGCCTGTAAGATCAGTTGTTTTTTACACTTACAGATGCACAAATGGAAATCAGACATATGGGCCTTCTTTGGAATCATGTCACCTAGCTCATCCTTCTGTTTGTTCCTCCAAGTTCGTTCTAATGTTAACTATGGAGCGGATTTATTGCAGACTGGTCACAGAACAAAGGAAGCATAGTTTATGCTTCCATTGTGATGAAATGTTAATGAAGGTCAATGGAAACTAAACAATCACTATAAATCAACACTATTGACAACAACAAAAGCACACGATATTATTCAAAAAGCTATTCAAACAACTTTTTTGAACTCCAGTGAAAAGTATGAACCATACCTCAGTCATTATTTCTGCCAGTTGCTTGACAGTGACCTCATTATTAGGATTGCCAACATTGAAAACGTGACTATTTACCCTGGAAGGAATTTCCTGAAAAATGAAATAGCTAAGTATATAAATATATAATCACCATACAAGATCAGTAGAAATCCACCCAGGATTGTTGTTACTTACAATCATCAAGAGAACAGGTCAGCTAGCATATTGTGCCGCATATGTTTAAAGACTGTTTATACAATTCCAAGCATGCAAAACCAACACAGAACAACACTAATTTATTACTTAAAGAAATATATTGTGGAATAACTCCAAGATAATGATTTAAAAATAAAAAACAAATGCAAAACACAACAAAAAATACACCACTATAAAATGATATAATTCCATACCCAAGTTAACACATCTAGAAAGTCAATATGAAGCAATTACAACCACATAGCAGTCCACTTACTTTCCAAGAGCATAATCAAACATAAAGGATGAGCTGTAAATAATCCACTGGATAGTCCAAGAACATCTTAATTAAGTCCAAGACAAAAGATCAAAACTAGCATTTATGAAGAACATCATTCATTCAATGTAAATCCAAACCATTAGTGACCCAATATGCAAAGTTTGCAAATGTATATACCATGTAAAGGTGAATATAGTAGAATCGATATGTTTTATTGTTTAATATTCAACCATATTCCTTCACAATCTGAACGGACATAATCCACATTCACGTCAACATTGACATCGACTATATCTTCTTCATTTACACATTTTGCTTCTTGAAAGTTTGTAACCATTGACAAATTTGCATACTCGGGTTCATATGATGTACTATTTCTCAATCATTTTGGAGGACATGTTAACACTACATACCAGTCAGTCTCAACTGGATCTTGTACATAGAATACCTGTTTAGCTTGCGATGCTAGAATAAATGGATCATCTTGCCAATGATTCTGACTTAAGCATTTCTTCATATTCACTATTATAAAACCCAAATCATCAGTTTTAATCCCTCTCTTATTGTATACATCGACCCAATTAAATTTGAACAATGTGTACTCCATACAAAAATAGTCCAATGTAATTATTTCTTCTATTACTCCATAAAATGTTGTTTTATGAAGTAAAGGGTTTGGATCTTTGGAACTTGACCTCATCATTGTTTCGGCTTCCAAACACACACCACTATTTTGGGTGGTTCTCTCATTATCCATTATTTTTGTATGTTATCTATAACCACTGGTTAGGTATCCCTTGTACTTATTCACAAATTTCCTTGGGCCCCGTGCTAGCCATTTAAGTGTATCAGACACATTTCCATCTCCTTCCACCTACATATTTTCAGTTTTTTTAATGTAGTTAGAACACATACATCCAACCTATGATAAAATATTTAAATTTGTACATGACAATATTCAACATGTAATGATTTTTAAGTACTTATAATATAAATAGTACAAAGTCACTTGTTTTTTTAGCCATCTAGAAAATTGTTGGGTGTGGAGTCTCTGCAATAGAGCTTCATCCTTTTTGGTTTGGGTAAATGAGTTGAGAATCTCCATTTTGTGTATCCTAATTTGACAATTATGGACAATAAAAATGGTTGTTAATGTGTTTTGATAAAATATGAATAAAAATCATTTGAAATGTCAAATACATTATTCTATCCATGGATCTGTGTTTTGTTAAACCACAAACAAACAAAATTTTGAGGGTCAAACATGTTACTTACACTATCCATGGATCAACTTCATTTGTGTGAAATAGAACCCACATATGGGCTTGTTCCCAACTAATGTTATCCATTTCTGGCGGAATTGAAGCAAATAATGGCTTTCCATCAAGAATTACTTCTTCAACTTCGTCATCCCACACTTCATTTCAACCATGTGTGGTTCCAATAGCTTCCATACCTTTCAAGTATCCTCCACAAACTTTATTGATTCCTCCACATTGCAGCATTCAGTGATGCATCCTTCAGCCCTATTTTTGTTCTTAACATAACTCTTGTATACTTTCATACACCTACAAAAAGAGCATATTTTTTAAGTAATGTCAAAAGCTTTGAATAAATTATTCTTCTTGTGGTTCTTGATAGCATGTAAAGTTTCATGTACCTCTCAAATGGGTACATCCATCTATATGAAACCGGGCCACAATATCAAAGCTCACATACCAAATGCACATTCAAATGCATCATTATATCGAAAAATGGAGGGAAGTACTTTTCAAGCGAGCACATTGTCTCCACGATATCATTTTCCAACTTGTCAAGGCTCTCTATTGAAACCGATTTTGCACAAATTTGCCTATAAAAGTAACAAAGCTTACAAAGCATATTTCGAACAACAATTGGTAGCACATGGCGTAGAGCTACTGGGAGAAGTTGTTGCATTAGAACATGGCAATCATGTGCTTTCATTCCATGGAACTTAAGGTCTTCCATAGATATATTATTTTTTGGATTAGAGCTATAACCATCTGGCACTTTTAATGTGAAAAGAACGTGACATAGGGTCTCTTTCTCTTTCTTTGAAAGAGTATGCGGTGCAGGTGGAAGGAATATTTTTTTTCCTTTAACTTCTGCCCACAGGGATTTTCTCAAACCCATTTTTTGTAAGTCATCTTGTGATTTCTTTCCATCTTTGGACTTCCCTTTTATATCCGAAAGAGTTCCAAAAATGCTTTCACACACATTCTTCTCCACATGCATTACATCTAAATTGTGACATTGTAGGTGTTTCTGCATTCCAACACATTGAGAGTATTGGAAAATTATTTAATATGGAGGAAATCATAAACAATGAATTCAATGAAGACATCTAAGTGCAATGATGTCATATAAGCATGCAATGTATAATAATTAGGAATGGTTGATGTCTCTACATACCTCCCAATATGGCAGATTGAATAGGATTTATTATTTCTTCCACACCACAAAATTAGTTTTTTGACCTTTTTCCTTATTTATTTTCCTTTTCTTTGATTCAATCTTCCGCCAAACTGTTTCGTTTCCCTTTGTTTCCTTAAAAATATCTGACACTCTTACAACTGGAGGGGCATAACGAAGCTCCTCCTTCCCATTAACTGGTCCCTTCTGTGAGCAAAACTTATGATTTCGAGGAAGAAATCTCCTATGTCCCATGTACACACATTTCTTGCTACAATTGAGGTACTCTGATTCTGTGTTCTTTCCACATATGGGGCATGCATTATAGCCTTTTGTTATGCAACCAGCCATATTCCCATAAGCTGGAAAGTCATGAATCACCCACATAAGAATCGCCTTCATGTTAAAGCATGTGTTATTGTAAGCATCATATGTCCATACTCCTTGGTCCCATAATTCCTTTAGTTCATCTACCAAGGGTTCCAAATACACATCAATGTCATTACCTGGTTTCTTGGGACTAGGTATTAACAATGTTAACATACAAAAATTCATTTTTGTGCACAACCATGGTGGGAGGTTGTATGTAACCAACACTACAGGCCAAACACTATATGTACTGCTCAAGTCTCCAAATGGATTAAATCCATTTGTTGCCATTGCAAGTCGTACATTGCAGGTTTTGCCTGAAAAACCAGGCCATTTTTCATCAATAATTTTCCAGGTTGGGCTATCAACAAGGTGGCACATATGACCATCATTTCTTGCATTCTCATGATGCCACCTCATTTTTTGTGACATGTCCGCAGAGCTAGAACAACAAAGAAAATCTTTCATTTATATATAATATTATCATATAATAACAATATGAAAAACGGTAAAGATAATACAAGAAGGTGAAAACTTGAATACAATTATGGTGTTGAAAATCATACCTATACATTCTCCTTAGCCTCGGTGCTATGGGGAAATATCTTAACACCTTTGCAGGAACACCTTGATGCACCTTTTGAGATTGAGCATCCACCTTCCATCGAGATTTTCCACATGTTGGGAATTCGTCTTTACTTTCATTACTTCCTTGATATAAAATGCAATCATTGGGACATGCATGTATCATATCATAGTTTAATCCCAATGATTTTATCAACTTTTTTGTAGAATATGGAAGTGTGTTATCTCTAGGAAGTGTATTTTTATGCAATTTTAACATTTGGCCAAAACTTCTATCAGACCATCCACTATTCACTTTGAGATTGTAATATTCCACAGTTGTTGATAGTTTTGTGAAATCAACACAACTAGGGTACAATGGCATCTTTGCATCTTCGATTAACTTCCTATATTCATTAACTTCATTTAGTACATTTGTTGATTCCAAACCCACATTATCACAACCTTTGTTTAGGTTTTGATCAAGACATGGATAAGTATCATTCACCATATGAAGCACTTGATCACCAACAATGGTTGTATCATCATCCTTTTCGAGGGGATCATTACCATTCTGAAATGATGTTCCAGGCTCATCAACCTGATTATCGTAATGGCATTCTACATGTCCATAACCCTATTAATAAGAAAATTAAAATTCATGTCAGTGATTTTATGGTTTTTTTGAAATTTAGAATGAATAGATATTGGTCAAATAGGGGCCTTTACCAATGCAAATTAGCTCACCAGTTGAGATGATATATGCTCTATAACTTCATGTGGCTCATTTTCAGAGCGTTGCCTAGCCTCATCAATAACGGATGGAATATAAAGGTGAGAGCAAAACATAATTAAGCACATATAAATATAATTTATATCTTTATTGTAATACAAGTAAGTTTGAAACTAGATCAATTCATTTTTTTCAAGATACATGACTGTGAATGCTCTCTCCATGAAATACCAAATTTTATATTGTTCTATTATTCCATCACAAATCAAGTGCTCGCGTATTTTATCAAATGTTTGTACTTTGACTATGCCACATTTATTACATGGACATTTTATGGACATCTTATTCCTTGAATGCGCCTTAGCAAACTTTAAGAATTACTCAACCCCATCTCTATATTCTTGTAGTGTCCTACACATAACCAATTTCCATTAAGTCACATAAATTTAATTGAGAACAAGTTATCACAGGTACATTTTTTTGGTATATCACGATGAATAACCAAATATAGAACTATACCTTTTTTCAAGTTCATCCATTTTCTTTTGTCCATTTGATAATATGCTCCAAGCTCCTTTGAAATTATGTCTACAATGAACTAAAAAAGTTAGTTGATACTAAACCTCATATATATTGAAAACACACAACTTTGCACTAACAACTTGCGGTCAAACAACTGCATAAACCCACATTTCTTATTAAGAGGTATTCTGATATTAAAAAACTCCCTAAACTGTTCAAATATTTGACTTAGATCTTCTGGAAATAATCTCTGTGGCTTAATGCATTATTGTAATTGTCTTTTTAGATGTCAATTTGTAGAACCATTGAAATTCAAACCAATATGGCATCTAACTTCTAAGAAAGTAGAACCCATAAAGATTCTACCTAGACTCAAAACTAATTCATTCCAGGCAGCGCTTCAATGCATAGTGTTCAACATCACTCCTCTTCATACTGAGCGTAATTCCAATGTAGTCAACACTCAACCTTAGATCTTAATTCAACCTTAAAATTAAAATGTAGCCCAACAGAGAGTAACACAATTAACTAATTCATTTCCTCGTTAGCTTGTATATTCACCAAAGTTCATCAATCACACAGACATATATGAAATCAGCACACAACATCATGGCAAATAATCCTTTTCCATTTATTACTTGGAAATTTGCAGGCTAATAAACAAACTTTGACCTATCCTCTGTTTTTCTTGCCTTGATTCTTACATTGTATAGCTAAACCTCCTAACCATAATTTTTCAAGCCTCTCTCTCTAACCTCTAGTGCTTGCAAGCATACAAGATATACTTGGAAACATAACTTGTAGCTAAATAACAAACCTCATACATTTATGGAACTAACTCCTAAAGTTCTTGTAACTGTAATTGTCACTATTACGTTAAAATAAATTGATTTTCGTCCTTAATACTATTTAATAACGTATATCTACAGGCTTGGCCTAAGCCTGTAAGTTGAGTTGTCATTTATACTTACATATGCAGAAATGGAAATCGGACAAATGGGTCTTATTTGGAATCGTGTCACCTAGCCCATCCTCTTGTTGGTTCCTTCGAGTTCATTCTGATGTTACCCAAGGAGTGGATTTATTGCATACTTGTTGCAGAACAAATGAATCACTTGTTCTTCCTATATTAGAGGATCTGATGATTCTTTTAATCTTGACAGATCCTTCCTGAGCCTAAAGGCAAGAGGCCTACTTATCATATTAGTTCTCTCCTCCATTTCGATACATTAGTGCTCCATTCTTGTTACTCTTTTTGACTTTTTTAACTTGCAAGAGAAATGGAAAAATATCATTTCACAATTCGTGTGGCCTATATAACAAACCCTTATATACATTGTTGCATACAACAGAATTCCATGGCACAATCAAACCAAGCCATGACCAGCTACGGCCCCATCAATCGGGACACAGAGTAACCCCAGCAGATGATGGTAAGGCAGATCAGATCTCAACAGTCCCTCCTCAGGCCATAGCTCAACAGAGCAGACCTCAAACAAACTCACATTCAAAGTTTTTGACAGACCATGAGGTCTTGAATCTTGTCCTTAAAACAAGGAGGGGTTCAATGCAAAAATCTTGTAAATGTTCAATAGTTTGCAAGGTTAAACTAGAAGTTTCCAAGTGTGATGAGGTGTCAATGATGCATCATCCTTTAGGATAGAGTTGAACTCCTATTTAGGGAGGCAGTTACAGAAATATAGAAAGGTTGTTAGGGTTAAACTGTTAAATTGATTCTTCATATATATGATTGTAAGCCTACGGGCCACGGCATACGGAGAGCAGAGGTGAGGCAAAGGAAAAGAGGATAGGAAAATAGAGACGATAGGACCAGGGTAGAATACTCCCATATTGTGTAATCAGGTCACAAAATTCCGAGTAATTGAATTTGATTAATGAAATCATTTTATGTGCATATGGAGTTGTGAATATCTCTTTCTATGTATTTTTTATGAAGTTCATTGTCTCTATTGAATGTGAATGGCGTTTTGCTGAAAAAATAAAGTCATTTACTCTAGAATTTGTATGTAATTCCTGCAACGAAAAATGAGTACATAGGCTTTGTTAATTGGGTAACTTCCTGATAGTAAGCAACTACAGGAATATGCGATTTCTGGGAAGGATTTGGAATTGGAAGATCCTTCTGAAAACTGACTCGGTGTGATTGTTTATCACTCAAGTGTCCTTATGTTATGAGATATCAGGTTATGTAAATCGGAAGGAAGTGAAGCAATTGAAATTGGAACATCAAGTTACTTTAATTAGATTGTTTAAAGTACATTATGCATTAAACCCTAACCCCAACCAAAATTTAACAGAATAAATAAATGTGTTGGGTGAGAATCTACTGTTGTCGAAGGTAAAATATTGGAGATTTTAGCATTTCTTTAACATTTTTATACAGAGATTGAGTTACGGAATTGATAGCCAGCTTCCATATTTCAGGGTTAGGGTTTGAGTATTTGGAAGTGTGTTGAAGGGTAGTAGTTATTTTTTTCCACTTGTTCATGAAAAACTAAGTTTATCAAATGTTGAAACAAACATTGAAGAAATGAACGCTGGCCTGGAGGAAAAATCGTGTCAAATTGTCATTGTGCACAAACTTGAATACCCAAGTATACTCTGTTTGGGAATCAAACTCCATTTTAGATTCCATTTGTGTACGAGAAGCAGTAGATCATGGCCCAATTGTAATCATATTATTAAAGGGAAAACGCCATTTCTGAACAAAGAAATTGAATTTATACTCAAGGGAAGAGTTCAAGAATTTGGGGAAGTGTTTTTTGTTGAAATTGCAGGTGGTTCCTACATCAAAAAGAAAAAGAAGAGATGCAAGGATAGCGTTGGAACCTGATTTCTGCAGTTCGTCTCACTCCCTTTCCTTCCGATCGACACCTATGTCTATCTCTCCATGCATGGTTCAACCCAACTACATTTCATTGTGATTTTTTATCTATCTCTCCATGCGCATGGTTTAAGCCAGAGCAAATCATTCCCACCCTAATTTCATCCGCACCAAAATTCAAAAATTGAATTTTTTAGTCTTTGAAAATGGTATCTTTTGAATCTTTGAAAATGGTATAAAATTGAATCTTTTTAGTCTTTAAAAATGGTATAAAATTGAACCTTTCGAATCTTAGAAAATGCAGGCATCGTTTCTTGATGTAATTTAATTTGCAATATACAAAGTGACAAAGTGTTACCATTATTGCAGTTTATCATTTACATATTTTTGAATGATTATTATTGTTTGTTTATTATTGATTTCCCCATGGATTTAATAAGCTACTAATTTAAAATGGTTTATTTAACCAAATAATCAAAAATTCACCTCGGATGGGGTGTCTCTTAGCCACGTGGAGGAGGGGACAAGTGCCACCCACGAGAATGTTTCCCATGGAAATCACACGAGTGACCAACCTCCCCAACCCCCAGCCCAAGCGCAATTATATCTCCTCTAGTTTGATGAGATGGGCATGTTATTCCATAATTATCTCCTGATTGCAACTAATTGACACAGATGCTAGTAAATGATCATTCATCACCGCATGCACCATCAATTATTGAGCAATCGCAATGTGCAATTAGAAATATTCACAGTTTTAATGACAGCCATTATGATGGATAGAGTTGACGGGAACTCGAGTCGATGGGTTCTGTCGGTTATGGATCAAATCACCATTTTAAAGTTTTTATCAATCAATTTGGGCCTGGTTGAAACTGTGTTTGCAAATTCTCAGTTTGGTTGAAACTATGTTTTCAAAGCTTATCCAAGCTCTTGGAAGACATTGCGAGTACTCTCACTTTTGTTTCTAGTATTAAAATGCAGATGCACTCTCCGTTCATGAAAACCCTACGATGGGTGGGCCACACCCTCCTGTGAATGCGTCTTCGGCTATAATGCCAAACAACATTATAATATAGGTGGTTCTTTCAAAGCTATATTGATGCAAAACAACATTCTTACATTCCAACTTCATCCATAGATATGAGGGTAGCTATAGAAACAGTAAGCAAATTATAGGATTACGTGTATATAGAAAATGCACAACTACACAACATGTATCATGAGAAGCCCTCATGGGGGAGAAAACCCAATTACAACCTTTCACTGTGATAGAATCCAAAAAATCAAGAGTCATGCATGACTTCACAATGTCTCAGCTTACCATAAACCCTAGGCGAAGGCATACCTGGTGGGAGACCATGCGTTACACATCAAAGAATATCTGAGTATAACTGCTCTACTACAGAAGGATAGTGAGCTAGAGAATAATGAAGCCCAATCATACACACAAGAGGAAGACCAAGTTGATAGAACATGATGAGAACATGACTCTCTCATATATATTATAGAGGTCTAGGGGTAAGCCTCCAATAAGTATATGATCCCACACAATACTGACTTAACCAACAAGTTAAGTTAGGGGTCACACATCATGACCAATACTCCAACGTTAGGTGAGGGGCTCACAACCACATATGCACTTCTCTATACCTATGACACATGGAACACCCATCAACGAAACCAACTCAATCCACCATCATTAAGTACTGCTACCATCATCAAGGGATAAAATAGGTGAGGGCCAACTATTTGCTGAGGGATCCATCCCCTGGGTCAGTGGCATTGGAAAATGCTACCATCTCTCTAACTATTCCTCTCATTGGCGTTTGAAAATGCACCATATACACAACATGTATCATGGGAAGCCCTCATGGGTGTGTCATAAGACAATGCATGGCCACTACCCATTAATGTGTCCTCATCGACAAGGAGTGGGAATCGTTAGGGGCTCTAACCACTATATCGACATCGAAAGGAAGTGGGACTGATCATCACATAACAACACAACTGTTATAATGTCCACCCACTCTTCTAGTGCAGGAAGAGATGCACCATTCTACCAGTACATGGAGAATATTGTATCATCAATCTTGCAAACATAAAAAATAATGAATTTGAGGAATGCATCCATCTTATGGTTCATTTGATTCAAGCCATCTATGTGGTTACAATAGTCTAATAGTAGGTGAAAACACCAAGGTTAAAATGCATGGTTTTTTTTGGTATTTTTAAAGGTGTTAATTCCTCAACGTGAAGTCATATTAATGGATAGGGTAGTTTTAGAATAGTTATAATTGCAATTCATGAGAAGAAGCTTGGATCACACATTTTGGTTTGATCTTATCTTAGGCATCACTCAGGACGTTTGATCAAGGAAGCAAATCACTAGCATGGATGAGGGTGAGAATTTACTCAAGAGACCTTTCGCATTACTAATAGAAAATTTAGACATATGTAGAGGAACTTTTGCATATTTGAAGGCATACCTCACCATTGAGGTTCATATATATGTTCTTAAATGTTTTTGCTTAGATGGTATACTAGGTCTTGGAACCTCTTTTATGGTGTGAGAATGTGTTGTAGGCAATGAAGTTTAAGTAGGTCCATTTCAACTTTATTTAATTGTTGCATTAGTTTTTGTAGGAGAAGGGTTAACATTAATAGAAAACTAATGCATTACACTCACCATTACAGACTTTTTTTTCACACCATTAGTTTGATTGAGAAATTATATTGTTTGACTAATGATTTTACTCTTGTACATGTGAAGATGCCAACTTTATGTTTTTTAAAATCCATATGATTTCCTTCTAGTTGTGCATTTTTTAGTGGATTGTGTATCTTCTATAATCATGAATATCTCTTAAAATTTTAAGGATCCATACTTAAAAATGTATAAGTCTTAGCAAATCCAACCAATTCTTAAATTTTAACTATAAAAAATTTGGTGATACTTTTCTAGTTTTTTTATTATTAATTTCTAAGTATTTTATGTACTTTATATAATAATTTGGCGAAAATAGCAACATCTGTAAATGGAAATAGGAACATCTATTGACAAGAAAAGAATGTTTGGATTTGTATTTCCCTCCATTGTTTTTAGTTTTTAGATTTTCCTCCAAATTTTTATTCATTTTGTAATATAAATAGGAACAAAGCTCATCTCTATTCAACAATATTTTAATTGAAAACATTTTTTGCTTGGTGTTGGAGTTAGAAAGCTATGAAGACTAGAGGAAATGAGAAGCAATCTCTCTTACAACAGGCAATCTTAACCTGTGGAAACAAAAAGAGGTACCATTGCCTTGTACTATTGTTTTGTCTTTATTATCCCTTTGTACTATATTGCTCATACTATTGTTTTGTCCTTATTGGCCATTATTTTGTCCTTATTGTCCCTTTTCGGCCAGATGAATTATGATGAGTATTTCAAAATTTAATAGTATTTTAAAATCCATATTTGCAAATGACATTTACCGTGGATAATTGGCCTTTTGCAAAGACATTTTTTGTTATCTTGTCACTTGTTTTTGTCCATTCATGAACTAGATATTAAAATACATTACATCATCAAATTATGGATTTGAAATAAGTAGGCCAACATGTAGCATTTTTCTCCCAAGTCAATTTTGAAAACACATCATGTGGTGCCGTCGGCCGTTTCCACCTTTGTTGATGCAGGAGATGGGAAGACTTGCTATGTTCCCTAATCTCGCAGTATTAGAATAGGGTTACCAGAATTTTCCAGATGTATCATTACTGGAAATCCACTTACTCACAAATCCAAACAAAAAATGAAGATTCGCTCTTTCCAAAAGTTACAGAGGTCTTATAAACACCTGAGTCAATCTCTCCAACATCTAGTTAGCAAAAATCGTAGAATTTCTTCAAGGAAAATTTTTGGAATCTAAACCAGGAGTAAATGGTGAGATTTACAGATTCTAAACCAGTTAAGCAAATTTATATCAAAATTCTCAGAACCCCACCTCACATCTGCTTAGTATTTAGAGCTGTGCAGCATAATTTCCAAACACTCTTCATGAATTCGTAGTCCACAAGAGGATGTTTTGTGTTTTCAACATTCTGCATACATAGACAACATCTGTTGGGACCAATCCAACCTTTTTTAAAAATATTTTCCCATGTCTTGAGACGCCCCTGTTGGCAATATGGCAGTTATGTCTTCAGAATCGCAAACCCTGGAGTCACTCTTGGTTTCTGATGAGTGTAACTTTGTGATCAAACAATAGAGGTGACCAGGTCTCGGTATCTAATCTTGTGGGCAAGACAGTTGCTCTGTTTTTCTGTGACAAGTTTTTCTCCACCATCACTACAGATCTTATAAAGATGGAGATCTTAATAAGAAGAAGCCAGAAGATTAAAGAAGATCATGCCCAAGTTTTGGGAGAAAGGAAGCCCGTAGAAATCCCAAGCATGTAGTTTTGAAGGAAATGAAGCCTATAGGCTTGAAGTTAATTTATGAATTAATTGTCTAGTTAATTAATTAATTAGTTCATTAAAACAGAGATTTGAAAGGGCATGAAACCAACAAACCTGGAAGATGTCCATTGAAATTTTAATTGGTTAAATAATCAAAATCTGCAAAAGACAGAAATATGAATTAAAAGGTTTAATAATAGAAGATTTGATGAAGCATGTGAAGATTACACATCAAAGAATACCCTAAGAATGTAAATGGAAGAAGAGAGTGTGTCTTGGAGTCATAAGTTGCAGTAGCATCTTGAGCAGTCCAAGATGCAGTAGCATCCCGAACCAGTTATTAACATTAGATTTCATATATTTTTCCTGTAAAACTTTTGACCTAGAGTATTCCCAAAAAGCCCCCTCTATATTTTAGTATACATTGTTAGACATTTTATTATGAATGAGTTAAAGATATTTGTATAATGTTCATAAATACTATTTAATTTTCAGGATTGTGTTAGTTGGCTTGTTTCAACGATGTGTTAATAAAAATGATTTTTTTTGTTATGCAGTTTACTTTGCAGATGTCCATATCAAAGTAAGACATTATTTTTTTTTGTTTGGGATTTCAATAACTTCAATATTTTTTTTACAATTATTGTCCTTTTATACCTTAAAAATTGTCTAACTTTCTTTGAGCAAGAGTTGCAATCCATATTTGTAGGGAGCTAACATGATTAAATTAAGACGTTGCAATACATCACTTTTAACAAAGTCAGGCCACATTTCCAAAAGAAATGGCAATGTTATATGTGGCACAACTTCGGGTAAATATTTTAAACATGATGGTAACTTATTATTTATTTTTTAATAAATGAACAATTATATTAAAAAAGTTAATAATATACTTGACCATAGGCTCTAACATGGGAAACAAATTCCAACAAAATATAGCACCGGGATCCACTGTCCCATTACAAAGTGAATCTACTTTCTATAGTGTCGACAACAATTCTAATGCACATACTCTTGAGAAAGATGTGAAAGAACCACTGGAAGGTATGATCATTTCTAAACATTTGT
Source organism: Larix kaempferi (assembly GCA_027924585.1). Classification (NCBI taxonomy): domain Eukaryota; kingdom Viridiplantae; phylum Streptophyta; class Pinopsida; order Pinales; family Pinaceae; genus Larix; species Larix kaempferi. The sequence continues at coordinate 7,098,607 of BSBM01000498.1, forward strand.
TGTCCTATACAAGTATTTCAAGATTTCATATTAACAATTTCATATTGTCATTGTCTCAAGAGGGGTACTAGTTTGTTTTTCCATAAAATTTTCAAAAGGAACCACCACAACAAGATCATGTTTTGGAGGAGGATCCACCACAACAAGAGCATGGTTTAGAAGATGCAAATGCATCTACCCAAACTAGTATTACAATAAATATGAAAAGAAGGAGTAGAGGACCAACAAAATGTCTCTTTGGAACCACTATAGAGGGCATTGCATTGCCTGAAATTCAATTTAATGAGAGGGGCTAGCCTATTGGTCCACATTCAAAGAAATTCTCCTCATTTTTAGGTGTTCTTGCAAGGGAAATTCTAGGCATCAAGCACATGGAATGGAAAAAAGTGTCTCAAGTGCAAAAGAAAGACATGTGGAGTGAAATCAATGTGAGCATCAACTTATTCTAAACTTTATTGATGCATATTGAGCGTCTATGTGATAGGTTTAGTTTCAAATAATGCTTGTATCTAATAATGGATTGTTTATCTATTGTAGCGTACCTATCAAATAGATCCGTTAGCAGAGGAATGGTGTCATAAAGCAATATCTCAATGCTTGAGAACCTATAGATATAATTTGTATAAGAAATACTATTTGAAATAGGAAACAGATGAGGAGAGGATTGGAAACATTCCTATTGCAGTAAATGAAACGGATTGGATTGAATTTGTTAGATTACGATCTAACCCTAAATTCAAGGTAAAAATTAAAGATAGATTTGTATGTTATCATCATTGATTTTGAATCCTCTCATACAATCAACTATAATCTTAGCATCTATTTTTTTATTGAGTTGCAGGAGAGGTAAAAAACAAATAAGGAAAATAGTGCATTAGAACAAGAGACCCACAATTTTGGCCGTAGAGGTTACTTTAGGGTTGAAGATGACCTCGTAAGTTGCAACAAATTCTATTATTTTTTCACAATTAACAACTTTAAATATAGTTAACTAGATTGTTGTATTTGTTGATACTAGAATCAATCTCGTGGTCCAAGTGATAAGCCTATAACTAGGGTTGATGTGTGGATGAAATGCCATAAAAAGAAGGACGGCACTCCAATGTCATCATTCATTGCGGAGAAAATAGTAAGTTCCGAACCCATTCTTGTATCATTTATGCTTTTTTTAGAGTTAATGATGTTTTTATATGGGTTTGTTGAAATGTTGACATTGCTAGAATCAAATTGAATCAACACAAAATGAGTCAGTGTCTCCTGCATATGCTACAAATCAAGATGCCCTTGCGATAGTTTTGGGGCCTGAGAGGAGGGGTTGTGTACGTGGGGTTGTATTCAAAGTCACTCCAACTGTATTATTTGGAAAAGAGCATTCCTACAAGAAGGAATTTCATAATACTAAAGAGGAATTAAGAGAAAAAGACAAGGAACTCGGAAGATTGAAAAAAGATGTTGAAGAATTAATGGAATGGAAAGATGCCATGGAGGTGGGGAAAGAAAGTGGCAAAGTTGTTCCAAAATCCAACAATGTAAGGATTGCATGTGTAGACTTTAATTTTTTATTTAGGCCATCTTTGAAGTTGGGGATTTCAAAATCATAATGCTAACATGAACATGATCGTATTGTTGTAGGGTGTGCAATATATGAATTATTGTTTTTGCATCCTAACCCTTTATCTTCTAATTTCATGATATCTAATGCAAACTATTATATTGGCAGAGTAATATTGCCATGTCAGATGTTGAATCAAATCGAGGACCTTTGCAACTATCACCTCTTAATCCAGTCACCCCAATCCATGTAGTTTTTTAAACCAACTCTTATTTTTTCCATTTTTATTTTCCATTCTTTGAAAATCACTCACAAGTATTTATTTTTTAGGAGAGTCTCTAGAATAATCCTAGTCAAGGTTCATTGGAAAAAAATACAATGGCTCCTAGACCATTTAATACATTTGATACTCCAAAGTCTAATACATTTGATACTCCAAAGTCAACGGTGAGTTTTGAAACTATTTAATATTTAGTGCAATGTTATAATCGTTATTTAACTATATCTTACAAGTATTTATTTACTAACAAGTTTCTCTGAGTCCTCATCATGCTTTGCCAAAACAAACTCCTTTGACTTCGAGAGAACATAATCGTGACCCAATTGGAAAATCAATACAACATGTAAGTTCTAAGCCTGTTTATTTCTATATTTAATATTCCATTCTTATTATGAGGAATCTCACAGGAATTTGTTTATTGGCAAGTTCAACCACAATTAACCACAATTACCATCTTCAGATGCGGGATTGAATGGGAAAAAATGTTTACTGACATATTTTAATGGTCAATTGAAGGTTGCAAAGGGTTACATAAAAAGAATTGAACCAAACTTTGTCATGCCTAATCGAGAAAAATTAGGTGATGGATATCATCTTGTGTGCCCACAATCAAGTCTAGTTGATCCTGATTATGAAATCAAGCTTAAGCATAGAAGTAATCAATGCAAGTATTTAGCAGATGCAATTAACAGTGTTATACCTTGGAAAAGCGATGACATTGAATTGATCAAAGATTGAGAAGAATGTGAACTCGAAGCAAACAATAGGAGGATGGGTTAGGTGTCAGGATTCCAAATAAGACCCATGTGTCTGATTTCCATTTGTGGATATGTAATTATAAACAACAATTCAACTTACAGGCTTAGGCCAAGCCTATAGACAAGCATGGATAAGCATGGCAAGCATGTTGGAGGACAAAGACATGGCAAAGGTGACATGGAGGATTGATGACAGAGAATTCACTTTTGGAGAAGCCCAAGTAGTGTCTGATTCTGATAATTCCACAGGTACTGGTATATCTCCCTCTCGCAAAAGCCGTGTCTGATACAAATAACTATCTTCACATAGATAGATTAAAAAGGGCAGTGACTGCAACTATAACCTTTTCAACATTATTTCAGGTTTATGGAAAAAAATGGATCTATAAGAGGTTGCAGGACTGATTACCTTGCAATCAATGCTAATAGTTTCATGTCCAGCACATACTCTTAGTGAACATGGCCCTTCTATAGCTAGTTGTAGCAAAACATGTATAGTTCAGTTGGTGCATTTACATGAAATAAAAGGTCGAATTTTTTCCTAAAATCACCATAAAAATCCTCCACGACACCCCTATAATCCCCACAACTAGATGGTCATCTTGTTAAACCCATAATAATATCTAAAATTTATAAATAAATTTAAAACCCAAATATGAAAACATCAAAATTGCATTCACACATTTGTAATTTTTATCTCAATGAATACACCTTCAAAACCAAGCAAAAAAATTTGAAAACGTATCATGAAGATACCCACATCCCACATACGAAATCCTATATGCATCAAAATATCTCTTGGGATTATCCATTTACATATAAATGTTGGTCTAAAAACACTAAACAAGACATTCATCGGACCCCATGGGAAAGCAACTAAAAACAATCATGATATCCACAAACATGTATAGATTCTGCTTAAAACATGATTCGATGAACTAAATCAACGAAACACAATGTAACTTACTAATTTTTTCTATTGTTACATGTGTTTAAACCAAGCCATATTCATGGCAATACAGATACAGTGATGAACCCTATCACGCCTTAGAAAAAATGTGAAATGAAACCAAATGAGGGTTCCCAAAACCCATAAAATCTAAGATCAATGAAAGTGGTGGATATCTGGGTGGCGGTGGATATCAGTGCATTAGAATTGAATGGCCATTGATGTCTACTTGGACACCTATCAGAAGAGTCCCCTGAGCTTATATTTATTGAATACATCATCAGTGCAAATCCAATGAAAACAATGGAAAAAATCCAAAATTTTATTTCTAATGTCAAACATTGGGTGTGCCTTAAGAGAAATCTTGAACAAACATATAATTGTGTCCCTGCAATTGCTATATTTCCCATAGGGACATAAAAATATCAGAGATAAAGCCATGGAATACAAAAGGGTATGGAACCATGGTGTGGATACATCCCTAAACACCAAAGAGAACTAGACTAACATGAAACGTAGTCAAAATACACAAACAAAATTCCTAGATGTGAAAACACCTCCAGAGATGGCTATAGGATATTCCACATGATAATGAATATGGCTATGCCTTAAATACATTGTACAATTTCCCAAGAGGCAAGAGGAAGATGCAACACATTGATCAAAAGGATAATCATACTAATTGTCTGCCAATTATATCGAAATTTGAAGCCAATAGGGAATGGAACCTTCCCCATGTTGTTGTTTAGTTCCAAACTTGGGAGGTTGGAATCCAAGTTCCCAAAAGAAGGATTTGAATGCCTAGTCTCTTCAATACATAGTTTTCTTATCCAGTTTGGTTCACTATAATAGTTTGTTGGTTCATTAGTGAGGTGGATGCAAGGTTAAATCATGGGTTCCCTTCTCATGTTGGTATTCCCTACTTGTATGCCATTACTTTCAAAGGTGTAAGGATAAGTACAAGACCTAGACCAGGAACCTAAATAGATGGATGTCCACTCTATTGTGCATCCATGTTACTTAAGAAATTTAGGATTTAGGAGTTAGTTCCATAAATGTAGGAGTTAGTTCCATGTTACTTGCAATGAGATAATTTTATGTGTTCAAGGGAATAGAAATAATGAGACAAAGTGGACATGTGGTATTGTTTGCAAGGAACCTATCAATGTACTCCAAGTGAAAGGTAGGACCATAGAAAATTAGTTGCTGTATTTTTTCATCTATTTGGTCATCCCCAAGACACATAACACACGTGCAACAACACCCAAATAGATCTATGGGCATTCTCCTTAGCCCTCTTGCAGGCATATTAAGCATGTGGATATACAAAAGTATTGACAATAGGTTGCTTGAGTTCAAGCTTTCTCAAGGACAATCTACATCAAAATGAACTCAAAGCAACCAACAGGAGGATGGGCTAGGTGACACGACTCCAAATAAGACCCATGTGTCCGATTTCCATTTGTGCATATGTAATTATAAACAACAACTCAACTTACAGGCTTAGGCCAAGCCTGTAGATATACGTTAACTAACTGGTAGGAGACTACAAACCCCTATTTAGTCAGCTACAACTGATAGGGAGAACCTACTCCCCTTTGCAGGCACCATCCTACGCTAGCACCACCCTGCCACCCTTGTTAATTCTGCATTTACTTCTTGGACTGCTGCTCTCTTTGGTTTGTTCTCGATCTTCAATGTATCAACCGTAGTCACACTTCTTCTTCATATGATATCTCCATACTTATACACTTTCCTCACACCTCTTAATGAAACAATGTGTCTCCTCATTGACTTCACACCTCTTTCATTAAAACTCTTAATGTGAAAAAAGATTATTAACTAACAAGTAGATCAGTTAAACTAGTTTTAGTTATAACCATACTTAGTCTTTTCTCTATTTGTTTAAACTTTGCTAACAAAGTTTTACACTAGAGCTTAAAGATTTATACTAAAACTTATGATAGCCTTTGGCTGTTTACCAAATATATTAGCGTACTGCTAAAAATTCTGATAGGCTATTGTTTAAACACATCGAATGCTTTTGGAGCTCCGCTATCTTTTTGGCAGTCCACCAAAACTTCACTCACGAATATGGATGCAAAGTAACACTTTCCATCAACGATACTTATTGCCACGTCTACAACACATCACTGCCACGTCTGTAACATCTCAATGCTGTCATATCATCATCCACGTTGAACAGAGATGCCACGTGTAGCAAAAGATAGGGGGCCACATAGGCGTCCTGAGTTCCAGGATGGTGTTCTTCTCATGGAGAACCAAACACCCAGAGTTCCCACACTATCTTTGCACTACGCGTCAATGAACATTAGGGAAGCATGCTGTTATAAAAACATAAAATACTCATCCACACAACCAATGTGGTTTAAACCTCAACGCCAAACATGATCTCCATTGTCGATCATCGTGATCGAACGGTCCACGATCCTTTACCCTTGGAAATCTTCCCAGGCACATTTCCTTGTTGTTTCTTGCTGCAGGGTATGTTCCTTTGGCTTTGATCAGACATTTAACCAGCCTCCTTCCTTCAAGATCTTCCAATGGTTACTTTAAACCTTGCCAATTTGTAGAAATAACCTATTTACTGCATAGTACCATGTCTGCTTCTCGAGCTTCTGTAAACACGGCTTGGTATTCTTATAGCTCCTTTCTCCTCGATCTGCTCCAATGTCTACAGCTTCTTCTTCTAAAACAAACAAGTTGGCTAGAGTTTTGGCATCCGTTCACTGGTCCATCGAATGCAGAGAGTATCTTTACATGTTTTCTCTTCACTGTATTTTTGGGTTTTGATTAATAGGATCGATACGAGATTGTAGTGCACCTTCTTCTATAGAAGTATTTTTCCCTTCTATATCTATATTGTGAGAAGTGTGTATTTGCACTTGTTTGTCCATGATTGATAGAGAACAAATTTCATCCTCTTGGTTTGTAATATTCGGAGAATCATTAGCATCAACAAGCAATGTAAATGCAGGACTAGAATCCTTGTCACATGTTTCTGCCAAATCCTTTTTACATGCTTCTGCCAAATTCTTTCTACAAATTTCTACATCTCCTATAAACATGAAAAGTTTGTTTATCTGATCAACCACATCTATAGAAGTAGTTTACATTAGTATCAAAATCCTTCTCTTGGAATGGAAGACCATCGATTCCAGTTAGATTTCCATCATCACAGTGCTCTATCATTTCCGCCTATGCATTTCCCTCTTTTCATAATGCATTGGACAAGTAGACAGGTAGACATTCTATTTCTCTCTCTCTTTATTATGCTGCTCTTTCATTGTCTTTGCCATAACCATCTACTCTGTTTGTTGCCACTGTCATCTGTTCTTTTCACATTGCTTGTCATTATTCTTGCTTGTGGCTCTGTCTTCATCCAGTTGCCATCAATGACAACCTACACTGCCATAATGCGAACAATAGCTCCCTCTCGCAAAAGCCGTGTCTGAAACAAATAACTATATTCACAGAGATAGATTAAAAAGGGCAGTGATTGCAACTATAACCTTTTGAACATTATTTCAGGTTTATAGAAAAAAATGGATCTGTAAGAGGTTGCAGGACTGATTACCTTGCAATCAATGCTAATAGTTTCATGTCAACATGGCCCTTCTATAACTACTTGTAACAAAACAAGTATAGTTTAGTCGGTTCATGTGAAACACCTACAACAATTAATTAATAAGAATATGCGAAATAGTAGAAATGATAGAACTCAGAATCACTTTTATATTGATCACAGGCCACTTCGAGGGGGCAACCTCCTTTGAGCAAGCTCGATACAAATAACTTCACTGTGCCTTCATAGGTCTCAACACACACTTATATATTAAGTCTAGGCACCAATACTATGGGACAAAACCATGGGCCACTACAAACTATGGATCAACAATACTATGGGCGACTTACAAAGCATATGCGCCAACAACAATAACATGAACTATTGATCAACAAATACTATGGGACGACTTACAAAGCATATGCGTACAACAAAAATATACTAACAAAGTAAAGACATGGGTTCCTAACATCCCCTCCCCCTTAAAAAAAGCTTTGTCCTCAAAGCTTTAGATGTGGAAATTGTCGCTGAATCTGAAGGAGTGGTTCCCATGTAGCATCCTCTGGTTGCATGCCATGCCATTGAATTAAGACCTCTATGATAGAGCGAGAGCGAAGCTGACGAGTGCGATGATTGAGGATGGCCTCCGAATCCAAAAGGATGGATCCTTCATTATCCAGTTCGGGTAAAATCGTTTGTCCATTGATGTTGGTGCCAAGAACTTTCTTCAGACAAGAGACATGAAATACTGGATGAATGCGGGAAGAAGGAGGAAGTTCCAATTTATAAGCAACGGACCCAATCTTCTGAAGAATCCGATATGGCCCATAAAACTTTGGAGTGAGCTTATGACGCCATTTGAGTTTGAGGGAGGATTGCTTGTACGGCTGGAGATGAAGAAAAACCATATCACCTACATGAAAAGTGCACAAAATGAAGATTGTCCCGCAAAATGCGAAGAATCTGATCGCGGTTTCGAAGGATCGTGTCAACTTCCTGAACTGGTGAACTATCGGGGGTGTATGGAAGAAGAACTGGAGGTGCCTGACCATAGAATTCTTCATATGGGGTCATTTTAGAGGCAGTGTTGTAAGAGGTATTGTACCACCATTCAGCGAGGGGGAGCCACTTTGCCCACTAATATTGTTGTTCAAAGGTGAAGCAACGAAGATAAGTTTCCAAGCATTTATTGATAATTTCAATCTGACCATCTGTTTGTGGGTGATACCTTGAACTCATCTTCAGTTTGGTGCCAGTGTGGCGAAATAGTTCTGTCCAAAAATGACTGGTAAAAGTTGCATCATGATCCGAGACAATGGAAGAAGGGATGCCATGAAGACGAAAGATTTGGTCCAAGAAAATTTGAGCGAATGAGGAGGCTGTATAAGGATGGCTGAGAGCACAAAAATGAGAATCATTGTCTTCCCACCAGATTTTGGGATCCCTTCAATGAAATCCATAGAAATATCTTTCCAAATCCGTGTAGGTATGGGCAAGGGTTCGAGAAATCCTGAAAGGAGTGTTGTTTCACCTTTATTTGCGCTGGCAGGTATCACATTCAGCCACCATATGTTGAATTGTCCTTTTCATGCCCTGCCAAAAGAAGTTGCGCCGTGCCCATTCATATGTTTTGAGGAACCCATAGTGCCTTGCCGATGGAGAAGCATGGAGTTCATAGAAGACAACTTGTTGAAGATCTGTGCTCTGGGGAAGCACCAGACGACCCTTGTATCTCAGAGAAGCACCATCCCAAGAGTAATGTGGTACAACAAAAGGGTTGTTGGTCAAGTGTTGGATGATTTGAGATAAGGAAGAGTCATTGACATAACCCTATTGAACAGATTGCAACCAATTTGGAACAGGCATAGAAATAACTGAAAGAGAACCTTGAGCATCAAATGTGCGAGAAAGAGCATCTGCCACAATATTGTCTTTACCCTTCTTGTAAGTGATCTCATAGTCATAACCCATGAGTTTGCTGACCCATTTTTGTTGTGATGGTGAGGAGACACGTTGTTCCAAGAAATATTTCAGACTCTGGTGATCAGTCTTGATGCAGAAATGATTCCTGAATAGGTATGGTCGTCACTTCTGTACTGCATGCAAAATAGCCATCATTTCCTTCTCATATGTAGAGGTAGCTAAAGTCTTACCTGAAAGGGCTTTGTAGGTGAACGCAATGGGGTGTTCATCTTGAAGGAGAACAACACCAAGTCCATTGCTGCAAGAATCACTCTCAATAGTGAAGGGCTTGGAAAAATCGGGCATAGCTAGAACAGGTGTAGTACACAGCTTGTTTTAGTTTGTCAAATGCACACTGAGCAGCATGTGTCCATGTAAAAGCATCCTTTTTCAATAGAGCAGTTGATGGAGCTGCAATCTTCCCATAATCCTTGAAAAACTTGCGGTAGTATCCAGTCAACCCCAAAAAACCACGAAGGCTCTTGAGTGTCTGAGGATGCGGCCAATTGTTCATGGCATCGATTTTGGCAGGATCCATGCGAACCTCTTGTGCTGAGATAATGTGCTTGAGATACTCAACTTCCTTCTGTCCAAAAACAAATTTAGACTGCTTGGCATGGAGATGATGATCAAAGAAAAGTTGCATGACAAGATCCATATGCTGGAGATGTTCATCCCATGTTTTACTGTAGATGAGGATATCATCAAAGAATACCAGAATGAATTTATGCAAGTAAGGTCGAAATATTTCATTCATTAAGGCCTAGAATGTGGAAGGAGCATTAGTGAGGCCAAAGGGCATGACCAAAAACTCATAATGGCCATCATGTGTGCGGAAAGCTGTTTTAGGGATATCATCCGTATGAACCCGAATTTGATGATACCCAGAATGAAGATCCAACTTGGAGAAAAATTGAGCCCCATGAAGCTCATAAAGAAGCTAATCAACAACAGGAATTGGAAACTTATCCTTGATGGTGAGGTGATTAAGTGCTTAGAAGTCAATGCAGAGGCGCCATGACCCATCTTTTTTGCGGACAAGAAGCATTGGAGAAGAAAAGGAACTAGTGCTTGGGCGAATAATACCTTGCTTCAATAAGTCCCGAATGAGCATTTCAATCTCCATTTTTTGGTGAAATGGGTAGTGATAGGGCCTGATGTTGGGAGGAACACTACCAGGAAGGAGCTGAATACGATGGTCTTCTAGCCTTGAAGGTGGCAATCCCACTAGTTCAGCAAAGACACATGTATATCGATCCAGAATTTGTTGTAGATCCAAAGGAGTAGGGGAGACCGCTGATGGTTGAATCTGAATGGAATTGATCTGAGCGATGACACCATGTGAATTCTTCTTGAGGAGTTTTTCCATGCGATGTGAACTGATGATGTTGAGAGACTCTAGTTGTAATCCTATCAATTTGTGTTTTTGTCCATTGAGGGAAAACTACGTCCAAAGTTCAGCAAAATCCCATATGATAGGGCCAAGTGTGCGTAGCCATTGAGAGCCCAAAACCACATCACATCCGTCTAAGGTCAAGGAAAACATGTCAGAGCGAAAGGTATAATCTCCCATAGAGATACACACATTTCGACACTTCCCTTTGCAAGGTAAGGTGCCCCCATTGGCAACCATGACTTCAAAGTTGGAGCAAGGATGGATAAAACAATCATCTTGTTTGGCGATCCGAGGGTCAATGAAATTATGAGTGCTACTAGAATCAATGAGTATTGTAAGAGGAAGCTTCTTGAAGTAACCCCTGACCCGCATTGTTTGGGGGGTGGTGATTCCAGCTAAAGCATGGAGAGATATCTCTGGCTGGTCATCCTAAGATGGAGGGTCAATAGGTGGTTCCTGAATGTCGACTTCAGCATCCATTGTTTCTGGATCTTTGTCACCAATTTTAGACGCAGGCGGAGAATCCACACCCAAGAGATAGAGCTTTTGCTGAACACATTTATGTCCCTGAGTGAATTTCTCATCACAATTACAGCAAAGCCCCTTTTCTCTGCGTGCTTGAATCTCTGTTTCAGACAAACGCTTGATAGGAGTTGGTCGAGGAGCCTGCAGTATAGGTGCTCGTTGAGAACCCATATTTCGGAAGGGAACAAAAGTGGGCTTGGAGCATTGTTGGGCTACAATCTTGTCTTCTGCCAACTTAGCCAACCGTAGGGCTTCTATCATTGCGTTGGGATAGAACATTTTGACCTCATAGCGGATGGCATCCTTTAGACCACTGATAAAACAACTCCGGTAAAAGTCATCAAACAATCCTTCAGTGTCGTTGGCTAGTTTCTCAAATTCGGTTTGATACTCTCTCACAGTGCCAATTTGGTGAAGTTTAGTGAGGGCTCCTGTGAAGTCATCAAAAGCATTAGGACCAAATCGTTGCAAAAGGAGCTAGCAAAAGTCTGGCCATTTTGGCTCTTCATGAGCCTTGATGTACCAATGATACCATTGAAGAGCTTCTTGTTCCAAATGAAAGGATGCAAGAGGAACTTTGTTGACATCAAAAGTATTATGCAGACTGAAATACTGTTCTGCACGATAAATCCATCTAGTTGGATTAGTACCATTGAAGCGAGGAAAATCAAACTTCGGACCACGGAAATTGTTGGAAGAAGAGAACCCAGTGTCTGATGAAGACTCGGACTATCGTTTTTTGTTCATAGCTGAATGTTCAAGATGGAGGCCGATAAATTTTTCATCCACATCCTGGAGTTTGGCTTGGATGGCTGCAAGTGATTCGATAAATTTTTCATCCAGATCCTAGAGTTTGGCTTGGATGGCTGCAAGTGCTTCTTCCATGTTTTTTTTTTTTTTCCCAGACTGGAGCGGCTATGGCTCGGAAGGGATCTGAAACAGATAGATCTGCAATGGCCAAGAAGTGGGCAGAAATAGAGGGATCTGAAACAGAGCCAAATGGATTGAAAATGGCTGGATCTGGAACGGATTTCAGAATGGATCTGAAATGGTGTAGCAGTGATTGACAACAACTCAGCTGAAAATAGATATGGACCCTAGGTATGTGTGGCTTCCTAACAGTTTAGGGGTTTCACTCGGCTGCTAATGTTGTTTGATGGCTTGCGTATTGGGGCAGTACTCCTCACTCCATGGCTTAGGTAAAACTGATAACCTCTTTGCCACAAACGATAGCTCTTAGTTTACCTCATGGGTGGGAACTAGTCAATCAGGTAGGGGTCGTTTCCCTTTTCGCTGGAAGGTCCTCTCAATGGGCTAGCTACTTCAGGGTTCCTGTGGTACTCCTCACAATGAATTTTAGGGATTATGCCCAAGTACTTCCCACAGTTAAGCGGATAGGGATTGTTCCCAAATCCGAACCTGCAACAGATGCGAAAAAAAATTTTGGCAGAAATTTCACCCAGCGAGCCCAAGAAAGTGCTCTGATACTAGATGTGAAGCACTTGCAACAATTAATTAATAAGAATATGCGAATAGCAGAAATGACAGAACTCAAAATCACTTTTATATTGATCACAGGCCACTTCGAGGGGGCAACCTCCTTTGAGCAAGCTCAATACAAATAACTTCACAGTGCCTTCATAGGTCTCAACACACACTTATATACTAAGTCTAGGCGCTAATACTATGGGTCAAAACCATGGGCCACTACAAACTATGATCAACAATACTACGGGTGACTTAAGAAGCATATGCACCAACAACAATAACACAAACTATTGATCAACAAATACTACGGGATGACTTACAAAGCATATGCATCCAACAACAATATACTAACAAAGTCAAGATATGGGTTCCTAACAGTTCATTTACATGAAATAAAAGGTCGAAGTTTTTCCTAAAATCACTATAAAATATCAAATTATGGGATTTAGTAAGTTTCCAAGAAAAAATTTATACACTTCTTTTGAACAAGTTCAAATTCACATAAACAAAAAAAGACATATTTGGGAAAATCATTATATTTGAAATATCATACTTTAGAGTCTAGATAAACAAAATGCATATTTCCACTATTGTTCATTGAATAAACCTGAAATCCTGAAAAACCAATTACATTTTTTTAACATCCTCTGGTATATTTTCAATTAACAACACAATGGAGATCGAAGAGAAAACCAACCCTTTGGGGAACAGAAAAAAAAATACCACAAGATGATATTCCATAGTAGGGTGTTATTCAACCTAGATTTGTACTAGGGTGGGTGAATTTAATTTCAAGAGATTGGGAAAAAATTTGCAAGATGTTAAGGTTTCAAGATTTGTGCTCTAGACAAGGTTAAGGTTTCAAGATCCAAAACATCAACTTCTCCTAAGTAATGGTATCCCGAATATCCAACTTATACCACAAGCATGTTTTCAATAGAAATTGTAGTGTGGCTATCTCTAGGAGCAATAAGATCCCATTCACATTAAGGGAAATCCATTTCATTAGCTTCAAGTCCAGAATATGAACATCAATCAAGTAATTTCCTCCCCCTCTCTTGTGGGGATGGTGGAGTTCCTCGAATGCAAGCCTACCTCCATTCCTGGGTATACAAGTCTAAAATGTGTAGATCATTTATCTTATTAGACTCGTTTGTTCCCCCAAACACTATCATATTGTGGTCTAAGAGAATGGCACTATGGATGTCTCTCGTACCTATCTCTTTCCTAGTTGATACTAATAGGATACAGTACACCATCCTATGTGGGTATTTGAAGCCCCTTGCTTTTAAGGTCTCAAAAAGACCTTAGGTACACCTTGAGTTCATTGTTGGAGGATAGACTCAAAGGTATATGGTGGTCGCTAAGAAACAGGTCCTAGGATCGGTGCTAACATTAACAGAAGGAAAATAGGCATGGATGAAGTTGTAAATGACTTCCTCTAGCCTTGGATATGATTGATACAAATATATTCACCTATCATTGGTATCTTATTGCATGACTTAGTTTTTTGTATCAATCATTGATAAGACACCTTTTAAATGTCCTGAGAAGAACATCTATCTCTAAATGACGGAAAAGGAAAGAATAACCTAGAGCTGATAAAAGTAAGCAGTCTAGAGAGTTATGAGAACAGGAGGATGATCTCTATAGGAACTCTGCAAACCTAAGAGCAGAATTGAAGAATTGTCTGAAGCATTTTTTTTGGCACAATAATTTGTGAATGCATTTGAGAACTATTCAAAGGCAGGTTTGAAGGCTTTGAAGCTAATTGGGAATGTTCTAGTAATTCAATAAACAATGAAGAATTAGCTGCATGTGGATATACAAAAGTATTGACAATAGGTTGCTTGATTTCAATCTTGCTCAAGGAAAATCTACATCAAAATTAATTCGGAGCAACCAACAGGAGGATGGGCTAGGTGACACGATTCCAAATAAGACCCATGTGTCTGATTTCCATTTGTGCATATGTAATTATAAACAACAACTCAACTTATAGGCTTAGACCAAGCCTGTAGATATACGTTATTAAACTGTCTAAAAAAACTTAACAAGACAGTCATCGGATCCCATGGGAAAGCAACTAAAAACAATCATGATATCCACAAACATGTATAGATTATGCTTAAAACATGATTCGATGAACTAAATCAACAAAACACAATGTAACTTACTGATTTTTTCTATTGTTACCTGTGTTTAAGCCAAGCCACATTCATGGCAATACAGATGCAGTGATGAACCCTATCATGCCTTAGAAAAAATGTTAAATGAAACCAAATGAGGGTTCCCAAAACCCATAAAATCTAAGATCAATGAAAGTTACGGATCTCTAGGTGGCAATGGTTATCAGTGCATTATAATTGAATGGCCACTGATGTCTACTTGGACACCTATCAGAAGAGTCCCCTGAGCTTATATTTATTGAATAAATCATCAGTGCAAAGCCAATGAAAACACGAAAAAATAAATATTTAAATAATGGAAAAAAATCAAAATTTTATTTCTAATGTCGAACATTAGGTGTGCCTTAAGAGAAATCTTGAACATACATATAATTGTGTCTCTGCAATCGCTATATTTCCCGTAGGGACATAAAAATATCAGAGATAAATCCATGGAATACAATAGGGTATGGAACCATGGTGTGGATACATCCCTAAACACCAAAGAGAACCAGACTAACATGAAATGTAGTCAAAATACACAAACAAAATTCCTAGATGTGAAAACACCTCCAGAGATGGCTACAGGATAGTCCACATGATAATGAATATGGCTATGCTTGAAATACATTGTACAATCACCAAGGAGGAAAGAGGAAGATGCAACACATTGATCAAAAGGATAATCATACTAATTGTTTGCCAATTATATTGAAATTTGAAGCCAATAGGGGATGGAACCTTCCCCATGTTGTTGTTTAGTTCCAAACTTGGGAGGTTGGAATCCAAGTTCCCAAAAGAAGGATTTGAATGCCTAGTCTCTTCAATACATAGTTTTCTTATCCAGTTTGGTTCACTGTAATAGTTTGTTGGTTCATTAGTGAGGTGGATGCAAGGTTAAATCATGGGTTCCCTTCTCATGTTGGTATTCCCTACTTGTATGCCATTATTTTCAAAGGTGTAAGGATAAGTACAAGACCTAGACCAGGAACCTAAATAGAAGGAAGTTCACATTGCTTGTCATCATTCCTACTTGTTGCTTTGTCTTCATCCAGTTGCCATAATGACAACCTACACTACCATATTGCCAACAATAGCTCCCTCTCGCAAAAGCCGTGTCTGATACAAATAACTATCTTCACAGAGATAGATTAAAAAGGGTAGTGACTGCAACTATAACCTTTTCAGCATTATTTCAGGTTTATTGAAAAAAATGGATCTGTAAGAGGTTGCAGGATTGATTACCTCGCAATCAATGCTAATAGTTTCATGTGAACATGGCCCTTCTATAACTACTTGCAACAAAACAAGTATAGTTCAGTTGGTTCATTTACATAAAATAAAAGGTCGAATTTGTTTTCCTAAAATCACTATAAAATATCAGATTATGGGATTTAGTAAGTTTCCAAGGAAAAATTTATACACTTCTTTTGAACAAGTTCAAATTCACATAAACAAAAAAAGACATATTTGGGAAAATCATTAGATTTGAAATATCATACTTTAGAGTCTAGATAAACAAAATGGATATTTCCACTATTGTGCATTGAATAAACTTGAAATGCTGACAAAACAATTACAGTTTCTTAACAATTACAGTTTCTTAACACAATGGAGATCCAATAGAAAACCTACCCTTTGGGTAACAATTCAAGCACCAAGCATCTTCCCTAGAAAGAAGTTTGTTGCATGTCCCTATGCAACTTATTCCCCCCGTAGTAAATTCTGATGTAGCTCGGTCCAACTGTAAGATTGGTGACTTACTCCATTTCTTTCCCGAAAGCCTAAATGACGGTCCACTTCCATCCATGAAGAGTTATCTACAAAATCATACCACTGCCTAGCAACACTGTACTCATTTTTGCTGCACCAGAGAAAAAGGAAATGGAACCTTAACCCAAGCCATTGAGTACCATTTGTTTGTACATAATTCACATACAAACTTGTTCTTGAAAAGGCAACCGGGAAAAAGGGTTATCCCATGGGGTCTCGTTGTTTGAGTACTAGAGGAAGAAAATTCTAACGGGTCTCTGAGGCTTGTAAAAAGGATAAAGTCCCACAAGATCTAAGTTCTTCAAAACTCTGTAATGTTGATCTCTGATTCATTCTAAATTGTTTCACCCTCATAGGATCCCTGAGGAATTCACTGTGACTAGAAAAGGCTACTTTAGGAACTGAATGCTCTCCTCTGACGTGAAGTTCAGACTGGAATACCAACTTATCAAAGAATTTCATCCCTATTTCCCACTTAATTTGATTCTGAATAAAAGATGAGAAGGCTCGTAACTGAATATCTTCTACTACAGGATTGGGATTCCATTCCAATTCATGTTCTAGAAAGAATTTAAACTGACAAAGTTCACACAAAAAATCCTTTTCCCTTGTATATGAATCATTATAGATATCCACAAAGTCATCAACATTTCCTATCATGAACTTTTTGTTATTATTCAATCTAATCATCTGAAGGCCTACCCATTGTTCATGCAGGTACATTGAATAAACTCTAGTAGGACTTCTACAAGAAATGGCTTGCTCAACAAATTGAAACATATGCCTCTTTTCTTCTTCTTTAATCATTAATTGTTGCTGTAAAGACTGTATCTTGGACTTCCACTTTTGTTCTTGAACCAAGTAAGCAAAAAACAAAGTTTCATGCATACGTTGTACTTCAAATTTAGATTGTTGTTGATAAATAAGGCTGAAGTCATATAATTCATCATTTCTTCCAGTCCATTTAATAGTATTTACTTATGTTGATGTTAAAGCCAGGGTATTAGTCCTGACATCATCAAGAATTTGATTAAAAAATTCATAGAGAACATCTGTGACTTTTTCTTTATCTTCAGAACTTCTAGAGGTACTAGGAAGAATGTTTTCTGCAGCTGTTGTAGCCAATAATTCCAAACTTGTATTATCCTCAGCCACAGTATTGATTCCTTTAGTACCGATTTATCTCTAAGCAATTTATTTTGTTTCCTCAACATTTTGTTTTGCAAACTCCATCGGTGAGCCTGACTTCTCAAAACTTTCAGTCTTTTCTTAAGAACATCATTCTTTCTCTGTAATTGTCTACTCCCCTGTTTTAACTTTTCATTTTCATTTTTAACATATCTATCAAAAACTTGAAATTCACGAACTTGCTTCTGAAGTTTCTTAATCCTCTTCTGTAACTTACTTTAAATTAAACCAGGAAAATCAGGCCTTACCATTTGATTAGATTTATCTTCTTCCCTTTGAGCTTGGTCTTGAAACTGAGTAGCTTCCAAAATGGGTAGGGGTGTTGACTCTAAATTCTGTCTCTGTGTATAATGGGTTCTTGGACATTTGGGTATTGTCGAAAACATATCTTCAGATGTTCTAAATTTTTCAATAACTTCTTCAGAAATGCCTTCTAGCCTTGTAGATCTTCTTCTCACCGTAACTGAAATTTTATTAACCTCTTCATCATCTCTATGCCTCTTTGGAGATGGTTGGGATTGAATTGGTTTAGAAAATGTTGGTGCTGGATCAAATTCTCTCTGAACTAATGAAGGGGGCGATACAGAATCTTGTGGATCATCATTAACCTGCTCTTGAAAACCTTTTTCCACTAAAAATTGTTCCCACGTTAGGTTGCTCTTTTGTAATTCCTCCATGATCAACAACTTAATTAATCCATGATGATCCAAGCTATTACCAAGTCACTGATCTGGCCTCTTTTGGGTAGCTGAAGCCATTTTAGATAGGCTCTTCCACAAAAAGTATGGAATGTTCATCAATTCTTCTCCTTTAATGTGAAGGACAAGCTGCATATGATAAAGAAAGACAAGGCTATATCGTCCTTCACAAGTAAACTATTTCTGCAAAAAGAAAATGACATTACCCATTCAACAGTGAAACAGTTGCGTTCAACAACCTTCTTCTAATGAATACTAGAATTAGCCACTTTCACAAACTGTTTCCAAGAGTCAGGGTTTTTCAAACGACGAGCTTTAAACCATGTTTCCCCTATTTTTGGTAAGCCTACAACGAGAGCAATGGATGATTTTGAAATTGGAAGCAGAAACCCCAGAATGTTAGAACAAGTTCCATTGAAATTGAGAGCAAATTCCTTGGTTACATCTTCGTTGTGCCCTCTGAATTTACTAAAAAATGCATACAATCCAATTTGTTGAAAAATCCTCTTACTAGAGCGATCTTCATCCATTAGTTCAATGGAATATGGCTCCTCCCTACAGGCAATGGCCATGCCAACTGAAACTTTCTTTGCTGAAAGGAAGTTAGGTGATCAAACTGGTATCCTTTAACCCAAGTTGGTATTTACAGGTTTGACTTATGCATATCAAAGAAATCCAACTTTCAAATCGGGTATACATATAATTGTTCAGATATGCAGGGACAAAAGGATAGAGCTATTTACGACAATTGATGGGGTCAAACCAGCATATACCCATTTGTCCAAAAAGCAATGAGTTAACGGTCACTCCATTTATGGAAATTATTTGAACAAAAAGACTTGGTCTGAAATGTCACGATATATAATAAGTCATGAAATGACCTTGAAAAGCTAATTGAAATGTATAAAAATCATTCTTATATGCTAGAATTTATACATGTTATTAGGAAAAATATATTGAATTTAACCCTACCGGAACAATACTTGTCCGGAATTAAGAGAAGACTTTGAATAGCATACCACATAGGTAGGGGATAAAACTGAGATCCAATCCTTCTAATGATGCAAATACAGATCCTCCATGGATTTTAAAGATATAACTCTGTTGGAAGAAATCATTATATCTTCAACTTGAAAAGAATAATTCCAAATAGAATTGAAAGTTTGCTTGTACTGGGAGGGATGAATCCAAGATAGTATCAAGGTTCTGTTCATTTTCAGGATTCCCTTCCCCATACATGAGACATTCCATTTTACCAACAATCTATTCATCTTCAGGATTTTACTGAAATATTTAAAAAACACAGAAACTAGAGATTCTACAGGCTTGAGCCAAGCCTGTAATTGTCTGCTAAAACATGTTGAACTGCAAATTCTTCAACCAAACCATTTGTGATGCAATCCAAACCATGTGAATTAAGGTGTTGGAGTAGAACATGGACAAGTAGACATCCCTCCATTAATGCCAATGGCTTTTAAAGTTTGGAAGTACAATCTAACAAGATATATGAATCAATTTTGTCGATGTCGAATACCCAAAAGATCAAGTTGCTTATGGATCCATTTTGGAATGGTACTTATAAATTGCTAGTGGTTTCTTATGGAAAACCACTAGAGATTGCTTATAGACCTTATAAGTAGGTATTGTGACTAGTATGACCGGGGAAACATATTAATTACAAAAAATCCATAACAATACTAGTTGTCTTAAACGATTATATTCTTTTGTTGAAAAATATAGCAATGCTCACATAGTGTCGCCAAAAACCATTTATAATGATAATTGGTGACAAACATTTACTACACTCACCAAAAGTAAAATAAACATGTATTGGTGAGGGCTACTAAAATATTGTCACCATAAGTGTCACCAAAGAGAGAATCAATAATGGGCCTTTGACAACCCTCACTAAAAATGTCACTGGAAAGGGATTTGGTGATGAACCTTAAAGGACAATCTCAAAGGGCACCTATAATGACGATGTTTTAAGGACCGTCATCATATGTGACATTCGTGACAACCCTTAAAGGTTTGTCACATGTAGGACCCTCACCAATGACCTTTTTTCTTGTAGTGTATTTCCACTTTAATGATGAATTAATGTGGTTGAGGTGGCAAACTATACTTATGCATGGCACACCTCATGTGAATAATTAAACTGACTTTATTAAGATGTTTGCAATTAGACATCTTAGGGTAGCCTTCAAATCCTTTCACCTCTATTCAAATTGCATTCTCTAGTGGGAATTGCATGGAAGTTTGTTTGAGTCATGATCATATTTTTGGTGATATGCAGATCTTCCTCCATGTTGCAACTATTATAAGGGCCCAACCATCTAATATCTAGGTGACTATATTTAAACAAAATTGATTGGATGCTCCCCCACAAACAATGAAGTGGGATTCATGAAGTTAGTTATAATTAATAATTTATATATTTTATGAATCAGGGATCTATGCCAAACTAATATTATGAAATTGCTAAATAGATAATGAACTCATGAGTTGTGTGTAGAATTCTGAAATATATTTTTTGTAAAAAATATTGTCAATGTTTAAGGTTGTTGTGATAAACACACTTTCCTCAATATTTTGGACCCAAGAGGCACTCAATCATATACACAATACAGGGGATGCAATTTTCACCAAAGGTATTGGATGGTCCTATTAAATGTACAACATCATGAGTCATTCTCTAAGTCAATCTTGTGCATCCAGGATTGGGCCTCATGTGTTGAGGTAGGGGGCCTGAGTTAGACTTGGGAACTTGGAGTTGATTCTTGAGTTGGACTCAAGAATGAATAATCCTTCGGTTGTAAAAGGTTATTCCTCTCGTGTTGAGGTGAATGATTTGATGTATCAAAGTGATGATGTTGTAAATTCTTGTTGGAAAAGGCTCAATACTTGTGTGCCAAGTTATATTCTCATGTGGACCTCCAGTTATAGTAGGTACCCATGGGGTGGACCTCTAGCTATAGAGGTATATGCTTTTCATATTGAAGCATTAATGTTCTATGATGTATTACTAACCATGGTCACCGATTGTTATTAAGTCTCCTTTAGATACTGGCCACCTCTAAAGTGAATTGCTTTAGCATATGATCATTTGGTCTGAGAGTAATATAATATGATCATAGCGTCTGACAAATATTCTGAGTATAATATTATATGATAGATAATTAAAGTTAACACATACTGACCATGCAGTAAAGATAAGAGATAAAGATAAATGCATAGAGAAAAAGAGAATTCTAATTGCTCATGAGATGACTAAGTGAACTTGAATTGTTAATCTTCAGTTAAAGCCACAATGTATGCCTAAGTTAATTAAAGAAATCACAGTGGTTAATTAAAGAAATCACAGTGGTCACTACAAGTAAATTAATCAACATGATTTTAGTTAATAATAGTTAACTAAATGTTAATAAAGAAGGACTAGTTAAATTAAGTATTTTGCATTGGTTACACTTTAGTTAAACTAAAAGATGACACTTAAGTTAACCAAAAGATGACACTTCAGTTAATTAAGTGTTTGCATGATGGCACTTGAGTTATTGCATTACGACACTTAAGTTAGCTTCCTAACTAAGTGGTCATGCAATCAGTTAGAGGACAAGTTCACTATGGAGTCAGTTAAGTATCATTTAATGTCAAATATGAATGGCAATGCATATATGTTATGCAAGATTGAAAAAACCGATGCACAGGATAATTCTCCAAGAAGGAAATTCATAGTTTTTGCATGTGATGCACTATTACCCATGCAACCATTTGCTATGCCTTGCATGGCAGTGACTCTTTTTTGTTATTAATGTGTTCTAAACATGGAAAGTTGATGCAATTGATATCTACTCTCTATTGCTCAATATTCTCTCTTATCTAGCACCTGGGGTATCAAAACAAATATTGTATTTTGTAAAAGAAATTCTATGCTATATATCATAACTATACTCAGAATATTTCTTGGAGTTTTTCATTCTCATTGTTTTGAGGGTTTTCCCCAGTGTACATCTTGTGTTGTGGTTGCATGTTTAATATGATTGAATGGTTCATTGATTCAAGTATTCAATATTTCCACACTTAAAGTTTTAAAGTTCAAAGCTCATCATATTTGCTCAAAAAATAACAAGTCCCACATAGACAATCGAATGATGTATTTGTAACTTCGGAAGATATTCACTTGTATATTGTATGTATTACATTTGTACTTTATTGTATCCCCAACGAAGATGTATTATTCCTCTGATTGGAAGTATCGTCCTTTGTATTTGCAAGTGTCCCAAGTTACATTGTAAGTGTCGTCATTTGTATTTGATGGGTTATTAGACCACCTTGGTGGGGTCGGCCCTGTATGAGTCATGTGAATGGGTTATTAGGCTTCCTTAGGAAGTCAGCCCAGTTAGGGTTAAAGGAAGGTCAAGTCATTCTATAAATAGAGAGTGTGTCTCTCTCATTTCACTCATTCACTCACTCATCCAACTCGCATAGTTGAGAGAGAGGAGTGCGCACAAATGGAGGAGGAGTAGTTATTGAAGACATCTATCTTTTGGGGTTTTATCTTTGTGATCTTTGTATTTTTGCTTACTCTATCTTTGAGGAAGTTGCAGGGTTTTTCACCTTCTTGGTTTTCCTCGGTGAAATGCTTTGTGTCCATTGTCTCTTTTGATTGTTATGTCGTGCATGTTATTCTCTTAGTGATCCTAGATAATATTGAATGAAATTATTGAAAATATAACGTGAAATCAGAGCTGACCTAAGAAGACGACATTGTGCAGCTACAGAAGCTAGGGCTTCTTGATTTTTGGGTTTTCTCTCCACAGTTCATCAAAGGCAAGAGGAGGCTAGCCTAGAGAAGGGCTTTGCATAGCAAAACCTATCCATCTTGGAACTTTCGCTATAAATTCATTTCTGCAAAGGTTCAAGATCTGAAACTTTTACAGGCCGAAGATAACATCCCCCTGTACCTTGTTTCTAAAGCACAACATCTGATTCGCTGTACTTTCTGATTTATGATCCGTACAAATTAGGGTTTCTTCCTCTTCCATATCTTAGTCATAAATAGGTGACCTAGGGGAAAAGGTCACAACATGGGCTAGGAAGCTCCAAATGAAATTCTGTAAAACGTGTCAGTAATAGAACGGACTGTAGTTTCATAGGTCTAGGTTTTAGAGGCCGAAGTTCAACCAATGACACGTGGAACTCCATACAAGTTCGCTATCCCGTTTCATCCCATAAACAGGTCACGTTGTGACACTTGGAATAAAAATCTCTTGGAGAATCCAATTGAGATCAAACATGTGGGGTTGGAAAGACAACAAGAAAAAATACCATAGGCCGAAGTTTCAGACCCGGAGGATCTGAAATTTCTGAGTTACACCAGAAACATTACAGTCAATTCTGGAAGGTCAAATCTTGGAATATCCACACCAACTTGCTCATCCAGTTCTCAACATTTAAGTGGTAAGACCTAAAACTTTCTATTTCCATTTGAAGTAATATTTAATATGTCTCACCACACCAAGCTTGAGGATAAGCTTGTAGGGGTTGATAACTTCCGAGCATGGAAGTATAGGATTGGGTTAATCCTAGAAGAGAATGAATTGGATACCTACATAAGTCAAGAGGTTTTAGTTCCGGAGGGAGATGAGGCTAAGGCATTACATAAGAAGAACTTGGTCAAGGCTAAGAGAACCATTGTTGATTCTATCAAAGACCATCTCATACCCCATGTGTCTTCTCTAAAGACACCTAAGGAGATGTTTGACTCCTTGACCAAGTTGTTTGAAGGAAAGAATATAAATCGGAAGATGACACTGTGGAACCAATTGAAAGGGGTAAAGATC
Source organism: Larix kaempferi (assembly GCA_027924585.1). Lineage (NCBI taxonomy): Eukaryota > Viridiplantae > Streptophyta > Pinopsida > Pinales > Pinaceae > Larix > Larix kaempferi. Next base: position 7,122,773 of record BSBM01000498.1, read on the forward strand.
TAGAATGGAGAGACCATCCAATCCTACTTTACCAAGGTCTCTCAAATCAAAGAACAACTTGAATTTGTGGATAATGGAGAAATTATGATGACCACATTGAATGGCCTACCTAGGTCATGGGACTCCTTCATCCAAGGAATCCGTGCAAGAAAGAAATTGATCTCTTTCAATATAATATGGGAGGAATGCTCACAAGAAGAAGCTAGGCTTGTGGCCCAAGAAGAGAAGATGGGGAGTGAACACCAAGCTCTCACAGCACACACCAAGAAAGGTAAGTTCAAGAGGGAGCAACCTCATCACAAGAAATTTTCTCACTTCCATCAAAAGAAGAAAGATCTCTCTTGCATTAGATGCTACTCTTGTGATGAGAAGGGACACTATGCCTCAGAATGTCCCAAGAATAGACAAGGCTTCAATAAGAAGAAGAAGAAGAACAACAAGAAGAGATATCATGCTCATGCTATTGAAGATGATGAACCTCCCAGTAAGAAGGCTAGAGAAGAAAGTGAAGACTCTTCAAGTGACGATGAATATGTTCTAATCTCTGCTCTCACAGGTACTGTTACACATGGTTGTAATGATTGGCTTATTGATAGTGGGGCTTCTAAACACATGATGGGATTTAAATAATCTCTTATGGACTTACCTGAACATGAGTCACCTCATAAGGTAAAAATTGGGGATGACTATCAATACCCTATAAAAGAAAGTGGTGATGCCTCCTACAAGTTAGACTCTGGGAAGTCTTTAAAGATGTAAGATGTTCTCTATGTGCCTGGATTCAAGAAAAATATTCTCTCCATATCATCTTTGGATGCAAAGGGGATGAGAGTTGCATTTGTTGATGGCCAAGTACTTATGTGGCCAAAAGGTAAGACCATAGATGATTCAATAGTGATTGGAGAGCAAGAGGGAGGATTGTACAAATTGAAGGGACAACCTGAACATGCCATGGTACATGAATCCATGGAGGCAAGTGAAATTTGGCATAGAAGGCTTGCACATGTGCACTATAGAGCACTACCAATTGCAAGCAAAGCAGTAGAAGGCCTTCCTGAAATCCAGTCAAAACATGAAGGTGTTTGCAAAGGATGTGCAAAAGGAAAGAACACAGAGAAGTCATTTCCAAGTACTGAAAGTAAGGCAAAAGGAAACTTAGAGATTATTCACTCCGATGTATGTGGTCCGATGTCATCTGGTTCTTTGAGTGGTTCAAGGAATTCAAAGCCTTGATAGAAAATCAAACTGATAAGAATATCAAGACCTTTAGATCCGAGAATGGCGGAGAATTCACTTCAAGAGACTTCAAGAAGTTATGTAGTGATTCAGGGATTAAGAGGGAGTTGACCACTCCTTACAATCCACAATAGAATGGAGTTGCAGAAATGAAGCAAATATTGAGAGGGAGTCCACCCAACAAACAAATAAAGATAAGTATTTGAATTGTCATTTCTTGTATATCTGATTGTTTAAATAATGTTGTTCAATGACGTATATGCTTATGTTCCTAGACTTAGGTTGTGTATTATGCTTATTAGAATCAATTGCATTAATGAACAGTATACTACTAATATGCATGCGATGGGTACGTGGCCTATGGCACTGTACAACTTTCCATTTCTACTTATCTAGAATGAAACCTCTTTGTTGACATGTTGGGAGTAGTGCAAACTATTAACAATGTTATGGTAGAGATGGAAGGCATCTAGAAAGTTACAGTTGAATACGGGATATGGATGAATGTTGTACTGAAGCATTGGCTAAGATAATTGCATGACTGTATGACATATATTTTTATGTGTAAGATTTTTTTTTGAAAACTATGAGAAGTTTCTAATCATGCAATTGAATTGACTTCTAGGAAAGATCGTGTACAATCACCTACAAAAGAAGGACAACAACATTTGTTCCAACAACGAAGTTCAAGAAAACTATATATTGAAGATATTGAAGAATCTGAAGTTCCCAGGATCTGAGATGCAGTAATAGAAGGATTCCATGATCGAGGAGTACCAGTCGATCATGAAGAATGATGTTTGGGATGTGCTCCCAAGACCAAAAGGGAAGTCTGTTGTGACTTCCAAGTGGATCTAAAAGATCAAGCATGCTGCAGATGGTAGCATAGAGAAATACAAGGCAAGGTTTGTGGCTTGTGGCTTCTCCTAGAAAGAAGGCATAGATTATGAAGAGACTTTTGCACCTATAGACAGATACATTTCCATCAAAATAGTACTTGCTCTGGTTGCAGTAATGAAGTGGAAGATACACAAGATGGATGTCAAGACAACTTTCTTGAATGGTGTAGTCGAAGAGGAAGTGTATGTGGATCAACCACTCGGTTTTGAGACTCCTGATAGGGAGTCATATGTGTTCAGATTGAAGAAATCCTTGTATGGCTTGAAGCAAGCACCCAGGACTTGGTATGACATGATAGACAGCTTCCTGTCTAGTTTGGGATTTACCAAGAGTAAAGTAGATTCCAACCTTTACTACAAGGTTGAGGAAGGCAATCCAGTGATACTCCTACTGTATGTGGATGACCTGTTTGTGATAGGTGAGGATAGATTCACTACTGACATGAAGAGAAAGCTTGTTGCCTAGTTTGAGATGAAAGAATTGCGTATGATGCATTACTTTCTAGGTATGGAGGTGTGGTAGAGTGCAGATGGAATCTTCCTTGGACAATGGAAGTATGCAGTAGAGATCCTAAAGCGTTTCGGGATGATGGATTGCAAGGCCATGGCCACACCTATGGCATCGAACCTGAAGCTATTGAATGATTCTTCATCAGAGTCGGTTGATGCCATGATGTACCATCAGATGATTGGGTCCTTGATGTACCTGATGAACACGAGACCAAATATTTTCTTTGCGGTGAACACATTGAGTCAGTTCTTAATGGATCCTAGACATGTTCACTTGATTGCTGTAAAGAATATTCTAAGGTACCTGAAGGGTACGGTTGATTATGGGCTCAAGTATGATGAGAATCAAAAGTTTAACCTGGAGGGTTATGTTGATTCAGATTGGGCAGGTAGTGCTGCATATAGGAAGAGCACTTTGGGGTGCTAGTTCAGTATGGGATCAAGAGTGATCTCTTGGTTTAGAAAGAAGCAATCTTGCGTAGCACTAAGTACATCCAAAGCAGATTATGTTGCATCTTGTTCAGCTAGTTGTGAGGTAGTATGGCTAAGGAAGCTACTGTCTGATTTATTTGATCTCCAGTTGGATGATACTTGTATCTATTGTGACAACTAGAGTTGTGTGAATTTAGAGAACCCAGTGTTCCATGACAAGTTGAAGCATATCGAGATCAAATATCACTATATCAGGGATATGGTGCAGAGAGGAGTAGTGAATCTCCAGTATGTTGCGACAGATGAGAAGATTGCAGATGTGTTGACCAAACAACTAGCCAGAGTGAAGTTCAAGTACTTCAGAGAGGCATGGTGTTCTTCAGATAGAAGATACTTCAAGGAGGAAGTGATGGGACACATTTGCAGGAGCCATTCCAAGCATGGTGGTAGGAGAATCCTTCCCATGGCTATGGATGTAAGTGTTGTGTGATGAGAATCAAGACAATGCTCCAGATGAAATGCATCAGGATGATGCTCTAGATGATATGCATCAGGATGATGCTCAAGATGATATGCATGAGGATGATGTTGTGATGATGATCAGGATGATCATGTGATGATATGCATCAGGATGATGCTGTGGTGATGATCAGGATGGTCATGTGATGATATGTATCAGGATGATGCTATGATGATGATCAGGATGATCATGTGTGGTGAGCATCAAGTCGATGCTCTAGATGTTGTACATCGACATGATGTATTGTATGATGATGATCAGGACGATCATATGTGATGAGCATCAGGTCAATGCTCCAGATGTTGTACATCAGGATGATGTATTGTATGATGATGATCAGGATGATCATATGTGATGAGCATCAGGTTGATGCTCCAGATGTTTTGCATCAGGAGGATGTACTGTATGATGATGATCAATATGATCATGAGCATTAGGATGATGCTCCATGTGAAGAAGATGATCAGTGGGATCATGAGTATTGGGATGATACTTTGTGGCCGTGGACAGGTTCTGCAGCAGCATGTAATCATCTCTGGAGATCCAGACAGGTTGTGCTAGTCACGTAAAAGATCTTGGGATGCTCTTTAGAGATCTTGCAGTTGCAAGACACTCTTTTAAGGTTTTGCTAGACCACATGTAATCAGTCTCGGAGATCCGGATAGGTTGTGCTAGTCATGTAAAAGATCTCGGGATGCTCTTTAGAGATCTTGTAGTTGCAATACACTCTTTTAAGGTTTTTTGGAGACCACATGTAATCAGTCCTGGAGATCTGGACAGGTTGTGCTAGTCACGTAAAAGATCCTAGGATACTCTTTAGAGATCTTGTAGGTCGCAAGACACTCTTTTAAGGTTTTGTGGAGGTCACATGTAAAATATCCTAGGAGATCCCATAGGTTGAGCAGTAAGCTTGTAAAATTCCTGGGATGCTCTTTCGAGGTTTTGTTGATGCACGTAATCATCCTTGAGAATTCCACAGGATGGCACGCTCACAGAGATGATGAAGACCTACAAGAGGCGAGGCATACATCCAGCATGAAAAAGGGTTGGCTCTGTAGAACTTCCTATGACGAGAATAATTGAGAGATAGCACCAGTGATCAAGATGACGAGTATAGCAGCAGTGACGATGATGCTCCATGATCCAGTGATGATGATCCAGCTCTAGAATTGAAGACTTGTGCCTATATGTATTGATGACCTGTGTCAAGAGAATACCTTCCTAGTTAAGAGGGAGTGTTGATGTATTTGTAACTTCGAAAGATATTCACTTGTATATTATATGTATTACATTTGTACTTTATTGTATCCCCAACGGAGATGTATTATTCCTCTACTTGGAAGTGTCATCCTCTGTATTTGCAAGTGTCCCAAGTTACATTGTAAGTGTCGTCATTTGTATTTGATGGGTTATTAGACCACCTTGGTGGGGTCGGCCCTGTATGAGTCATGTGAATGGGTTATTAGGCTTCCTTAGGAAGTCATCCCAGTTAGGGTTAAAGGCAGGTCAAGTCATTGTATAAATAGAGAGTGTGTCTCTCTCATTTCACTCATTCACTCACTCATCAAACTCGCATAGTTGAGAGAGAGGAATGCACACAAATGGAGGAGGAGTAGCTGCTGAAGACATCTATCTTTTGGGGTTTGATCTTTGTGATCTTTGTATTGTTGCTTATTCTATCTCTGAGGAAGTTGCAGGGTTTTTCACCTTCTTGGTTTTCCCCGGTGAAATGCTTTGTGTCCATTGTCTCTTGTGATTGTTATGCTGTGCATGTTATTCTCTTAGTGATCCTAGATAATATTGAATGAAATTATTGGAAATTTAACAGAACAACATATGAACTTGATTATGACATAGAATCTATATATTATATGAGTCATGGATCTATATTGAATGCACGATAGGTGATTCTTAATACGCTCATAAGTCCTATGTAAAAGATGTTGGTATATTTTTCATAGAGAAGGTTGTGATACCAATGTCAATATGTTTGAAACTATTTTTTAATGATATAAATAATGCATTATACGTGTAGGTTTACCTTCAAAACATTTCACCTATATATTTTTTATTATCTCACGATTTAAGGAAATTATTTTGTATATTAACTCCCTAGGTTAGTTCCTATGTTATTTAGTTTATAAATAATAAGAATTATCATCCCGCATGAGTTAAGTTATCTAGTGGACTTATACATCATAAAAAAACAAGAAATTAATACATAAATCCTTTCTCATTCTACTCATATCCAAATGCTTTTATGTTTTTTCACAAGTGATTTATCCTCTCTTACTCTTAGAAAGTATGTTTTCAATATTTGAGATTTCCTATTGCGGGAGGTTTCAATTGGGATTTGGTGTGTTATTTGCTTAAATTTTGAAAGAACCTTTCATTTTTCACCAAGTATCTTTTCTATGTAGTTTATTTTTTCCAAGGTATGTAGGTAATTGTAGTTTTCTAGTTTTGGAGGTCATTTTTATTTTGGCTAAAGGAGTGCTCTTTTTATACCAAGAAAGCGTTTCTTCTCTTACTAGTGGTTAGATTTCATACCAAGCGATGTCTCTTTGATTTGGTCATTTAAATATATGCCAAAATTCTCATTCTTTTAAATGGAGCTACACTTAACATCTTTTAAGTTGAGTTACACATAACATCAACGCAAATTTAAGGGACAATTTGCATGTTTGTTACTAAGATTCACTTCAAAAAATGGACAAAAATGATTATTATTTGATCACAAGTTGTTTTAATTATAAGTATTTTTTCAAATAGATCATTTTTATACGTTCTTGTTAATGATTATTTTACTAATTAACTTACTAAGTGTTATATGTATTTTTTCAAAATTTGGATTTTTATTTTACTTTTCAATCTACACAAAAAGAATTGTATATTTTTTCCAATATAAGTAATTTAAGAAATTTTCCTTAAGTCATGTTTTCCCCTATTTTTCATGCTTTAATTTTTTTTGTATATTTTTAAAGATAAACGTAAGAAATGTAGATAATTAAAAAAAGCAATTGTACAAATAAAGTTATGAAATTAACCATGATATCACTAATCGCTAATCTTGTAACTGATATATTGAATTCATAATAAATATATTATTGTAAAGGTTATAAGATCGATTAGTATCCAAAAAAGTGTGTGTGTGTGTGTGTGTGTGTGAGAGAGAGAGAGAGAGAGAGAGAGAGAGAGATTACATTATCTATTATATTTTGTATATATTATTACATTTATATAATACATTTAATTCTTTATAATAATATGTTACATTGACATATTAATTTTAATTCACTATAATATCATGTTTTTTAAATTAAAAAATATAATATAGTTTATCTTGATGATATGATGATGGTTAAAATCATCTAACATGCCATAATAACCTTCAAGACCATCTAAAAAACAGAAACATCATCTAAAATACACATAAAAAATTAGATAACATCATCGAAAATACACATCTATCATCACCTATCAAACATGATAATCACCATCTAACATTCACATAAAAAAATAGCTAACATAATCATACATAAAGTAAACCAATCATAGTTAACATACACACCTAAAAAAACACAATCATTACCTAACATCATCATGTCCCATACACATCGAACATCACCTTACATACACATTTAATAAACACAAGCATTCACATCTAATATTGTCACCTACCATCATCTAAGATAAAAATCTAATAATTACATCTAAAATCACCTAACCCCATCTAACGTATCATCATCATCATCACCATATAACAAACACAAACATCATCTAAAATACACCTAAAATTAACTAACATCATATAAAATGCACATCTATCATCACCTATCAAATATGATAAGCACAATCTAACATACACATAAAGAGTTAGCTAAAACATTTAACACATATAAACAACATTTGGCATATAAATCTATAAATCACATCTAACAAAACATAAGCATTGTCTAACATCATCATCATACACATCTAACAAGTATCATTTAAGATACACATATAGCAAACATATCTAACATGACCTAACAATATACACATCAACATCAACATATAATTGAAGTACATCAACATGAACATGAAAAATGCACCACATATATATACATATATATATATATATATATACATATATATATATATATATATATATATATATATATATATATATATATATATATATATATATTACATTATGCCAGATATACATCTCAAGTCAAATATCTATTATATAATATATATCTGATCAATGTCCAAAACTAGAGACATCCTTACCTCCACCAACAAATCCAAAGGTATCGGTACGCCCACCATCAAGAGGCGTCCTAACTAGAATATTCGAGGTCGTTTCTGTAGTAGAAGATGATGGATAGTCGTCTTTCCATAGATGATGCGGTGGTTGGTTGATTTGTAGTGGAGTCAACGGAGATGGTGTCAAGTCGACTACATGTGGAGGAGAGGGTGGTCAACCAACGAGTGGAGGAGGAGATGGTGGTCAGTCGTCATGGTGAGGAGGAGGAAGAGGAGGTGGAGGTGGAGTTGGATGAGATGGTGTTTAATCAACAAGATGAGGTGAAGGAGGAGGTGGAGGAGTATCTGGATGAGATGGTGGCTAGTCAACATTGTTAGGTGAAGGAGGAGGTGGAGGAGGATCTAGATGAGATGGTGGTTGGTCAACTTGGTGAGGTGAAGGAGGAAGTGGAGGAGGAGTTGGATGAGATGGTGGCGAGTCAACTTGGTGAGTTCAAGGAAGAGGTGGAGGAGGATATGGATGAGATGTTGGCTGGTTAAATTGGTCAGGTGGGGGAGGGGTTGGATGAGATGGTGGCTGGTCAACTCGGTGAGGTGAAGGAGGAATTGGAGGAGAATTTGGATCAGATGGTGGTTGGTAAAAATAGTGAGGTGATGGAGGAGTTGGAGGAGGATATGGATGAGATGGTGGCTAGTCAAATCCGTGAGGTGAAGGAGGACGTGGGGGGCATGGAGAAGGAGGATGACCACCCTCATCCGATGGAGTAGATGAAGTCTCAATGTTATGTTCCATCCCTTAACGTTTCTATAAGTCTAGTAGCTTCGATGATATGATATGTAATAAGAATCATATAACTAGGAAGTTCCCTCCACATATCCACAAGCTTGGGGTCTCATGTGATATCGTCAATTGGTATAGAGTGGACTCCCTGCCCAGCCATAAATGCATAAAACTAGTCTATCAAACACTGCCTATATCCAGCATCAGGACTATGTCGCATTCTAGGTCTTGACAACTTAAGAACCTAACTCGTTGGACAAGACTCAACCATATCAACGTCAGTAGGTTGGGGAGGCTAGTCCCTAACAAGGGTACCAATATATACAAAATATGTAGCACACAACAATAATTAGACAATTTCAAAAAACAAGTTAATAAAACAATTTAAATAAAGTGTTAGAATTAATTGTATTTGCATTAAGAAATTAAAATGAAACTATATTAATGTAAATATAACAATAATATTACCTAGAGAATATGGTGGTTCTTCCAAGGTGAATAAAATGTTCAAACATCCTCGCCAATCCAACCCTACACAAGGACACAACACCATGTCTAAATTGTTCTAATTCTCACTAGCTAGTAGGTCCACTGTCTTAGATTTGATCCTGGAAGGGAACATTGGCTTACCCCTCTTAGGTAGCATATGGCCCCAGATATGCATCTATGCCTAAGTCACTAGCCTAGGAGAGAGACAGTCAAAAAAAGGCATTGAAACTAGAAACCTCTCAAAAAATAAACAAACCAAGTATAAAGAAAAAGGGAAGTTGGACTCTCCCTTGAACTGTGATGGCTACTATGAAGAGGAAAAAAAAATTGCTACAAAAAAATGGCAAACCATTGAACACAACTCGTCCTCAGAGGGAAACTATTGTGCTTCCCATGAGTGGTGTAGTGTGCAATGGTCATTAACAATAATGATAGGAACCTAACCTTCTCTCTATAGAAAGAAGAAATGTGTAGTTGTCCACCAGAAGCCTGAAAATCTACTGGATCATTAACATCATCACTAATATATGTCATAGAGTATACAATATGACTCTCTGGCGCTCCTATGTTGATTGGGACATCAAGGAAGTGGGGAAAATACTCCCCTCTCTTGTATAGACCTATGATAAAATATATATCCTCCTTAGTGAGCTAGAACCATTGATTGGGACCAATGTAGAAGGCATGTCTCACATGATCCCACTAACGGATCAATTATGCAAAAAACTCTAAGTTCCCCTTCAGCGACGTAGCCTTCTCAGAGAAATTGAGGAGGCCAAGTTCCTTAAAGAGGACTCATGTCTACGCATTAATGGGGCGAGGGTACAATTCTCTCTCCTTCTCTCTCACCTCCCATGCTTGTAAAGCATTGTATGGTTCAACTCATTGTTGCTATTGTTGATGCTCCTATGTGTGTTGACGTCTCTGATTAACATATACAATACATTAGTCTATTATATAAAACATAATTTTTTTTTTAATGATAATAATATTTATAAATATGAAATCAGTGAAGCACCGCATGTGGTGCGAAATAATACATACGCACCAGAAATGTGTGCCCCCTATATGTAACACACCGATTACACTAACGTTTTTTAATAGAAAATTGACACAGTACGTTGTATACATACAAGGAATCGGTGCATTCATAACACGACTAACACTGACACAATGCATATATAATAATAGTACAAACTGCTAGAGCACTACTAGAGAGTCTCGAGATAGTGTTGGTGCTTCCCTAAGAAATGGAATCACTGGTGCTTCCATAAGTGAGAATCATTGGTGCATGTGTTATATGTTTTGGAACCACTAACAGTACACACAAAAATAGACAACACACCGCTATTGGCACGTGCATTTGTGAAATAATTAGGATCACCAGCTTTTTTCTAAGCTTCTCAGTGTGTTTACCTTAAAAAAGCACCATTAGCAGTGCATACAGACCAATACAATGCACTAGTGCATTGTAATATTAACAGACCAAAATGGAAATTTTAAATTTTATAAATTTTTTCTAGTGTGCTCAGATAAAGTAGCACACCATAACGATGCGTTATGATTCAAATTAAAGCAGCGCACATGTTTCTGTGTGCCTCACATAATCAAGCGCACCGGTGTGCTCTATACCATGAATGCACTGGGTATTTTTTAATTTTTTAAAATTAATATGCGGTGGTGCTCTGCAATTTACCACATTGTCTTAATAGTGTGATTGGTGTATTGGTACCAAGATGCACCATTTGAACTGTGAGGAATGTAAAGCACTAGTGCTTTTCTATAAATTAATGCATCATTTTGAGATTTTATTCTTTAATTAAAATGACTCAGTGTGCTATATACTATAGTGCACTCTATAAATGGTGTGTTAGTAGAAAACCATAGCTAGTGCACCCTATAAATTTATAGGGTTCATCGAGACGCGGTTTGAGCCGAAGCATGTGAATGCATCACACAAAATTTTTAATTAAAAAAAAAAACAGTGAAAATTCAAGATTAATTTCAAATTTGAATCCTCTAAAAGTTTAAGTTAGAAGAAAACAAAGAGATTACCTGAACATTTTCTAGTCAATGAGGCATGGTTTCCACGTAGTCCAAAAAATGAAATTTTCCCACCGTTTGGAAAAATTCAAAAAGCATGTATAGGCAATGTATAGGATAAATGCAAGTAAGAGGAGCAGCGATGGAAGGGCTCTTTAGGGAGGAAAAGGTGGTACTAGTGCTTGAGAGCTCAAGAGCATTGTGGAATGGTAAAAATGAATAGTTCGAGTGCTATTTTTTTATATTAAACCCTTCTTCAATGCTCCCGATACCAAATAGCACCAAGGAGTTTTGTTATGGGGTGCATTGGTGCTTTTGTGGAATACAAACGCACTATTATGTTGTACAAAAATATTAAAAAAATGGTGGGTGCGGCATTTTAAATTAAACATAAATATTTTTAACGTATCCCTAATCTGCTGCAATTTTATTTTTAATACATCGATGCTCTATCTTGGTTTATGAACCAGTGTTGTATGTATATCTAAATGCACTGTATTTGTTGAAAAATATTAAAATTGTTTACATGGTTTTTTTTAAAATTTTACTCGATTCAATGACATAACCCATCGGTGCTTTTGTTGGTATCCATCACACTATTTGTGGTTTTTGTTCTTTAAATATATTACTCTTTTCCTATGTTGTTTGGGCCATCTATGATGTGTTAAATGTATGTACGCAATAGTTCTTTTGTTGGTATCTATGCACTAGTGATGTTTTTTTTTCTATTATAATTATATTATGCTTGGCATATGTTTTTTTTGGCCAATGATGATGCATTCAATGTACATATGCACCGGGGCATATCTTATGTTTAAGGCACACCTATTGCCATTTTTTAAAATATAACAATATTTTTTTACCTCGTATCAGAAGCGGATTTTCATGATTAGTGCATTAAGTTTTTATCCACACCATTGCATCCACACTTGAACCAAATCGATGTGTTTTATGTTTACAAAAGAACCGATTAAAAACCTCTGCTAAAACCTTTCCCTGCTCACCTCTGCTAGAGACCTCCACTATAAAGGCATATTTGGGCTCTTTTTTTAGGGGCTTCCACTATAACCTCCACTAGAGGGTGTTCTCCTTGTAGTGTCAGCTGACTACAACAAGATGAGAAGAAGGTTGTTGATGTTGTTGAGCTTCCAGGGTCACCTATTTATTCTTCTACCTTTGATAATCTTGCTTGTACCCTAGTTGTTTGTAAACATGCTAACTATAAGAAATATGTTGATGTCGTTGTTATTTAATCTCATGATTTGTTGACTGTTGATGTTATTTCTCCTAGTTTTTAGAAACACACTAAAAGACTAGGGTCCCAACTACTAAGCAAGATGGGATATCCCAGAGGAGGAGTTAAGAAGAATGGGCATAGTATTGTTTCTCATGTTATCCCTGAAATGAAGTCTCTAAGAACTAGTCTTGGATATTATGCTATTACACTTGATTTTTCTAACAGCACAAGAGTGTTGTTTGTTGCTAGATGTGTTCAGTATGAGTTGTTGGAAGAGAAACCTGTTGTTGGAATTGTTGAAAGAATAATGAGTTGGCCTTCTCTAATGATCCAAAATTTGAGAAAGTTATTGTAGACGATATTATTGTTGATATGTAGGGTTCTTCTACTCCTATTTATGAGCCAGAACTTGGGCCTACATCACCTATTCTACCATAATAGAAATTTGTGCCATATCATCATCCTCATCAAAAGAATCAAAGGAATTTTCCCAAGAATCAAATTCTTGGAAAGATGGCAGTTATACTTTTAGAACTTTGTAGAAAATATGTGAAAGAAAGAACCATGGACCATTTCCAACTACTCAGATAGATTGTGGTTGGATTGAGGAATGGTCATGGAATAATTTGAATAGATGATTGAAGACTTCATATAGATGTGTATCTTTAGCTGTGCATTCATATAGCAAGCTCCTCTTTCCTTCTTTTGGTTTCTTTCATGTGGTCACTAAGATTCAACCATAAATGATGGTTAACTGTGATTTGACTATAGATGGCAGTTAATTGGAGTATCAACTAAAATATAGAATGTTGTTTCTTGACTTGCATGTGGTCGACTAAGATTCGCCCAGTCATGACTATCGACCGAAGTTTCGATTGATTGTTTTGTTGACTGAGTCTTGACTGATATTGTTGTGTTTATGCCTTAGTTGTGTTTAAGGGGGAGAGAAAATGAACTAAATTGAAGTTATTTGTTGTGTAAACTCAACTATTTTTTACTTGACTATTTCTTATTGAATTGGCTAAACTTGTTGTGACTCACTAAACTATGTTTGATTTAGTTTATCATTGTTTTTTGGGAGATTTGATTGAGTTTTTTTACGAGTACCTATTTAGTGGATGAACAAAGACTATATTTCTAGATAGAGACTATATTGCTAGATAAATACTATCTATATTTATTACGCCTTTGGTTAGTCAATTGAATGAATGGATTGTGTTGTTTTGTTGTCTAGTCAACTGATCAACTGGGACTGTTTGAATAGCCTTGTAGAAAATTGTTTGACGGATTGGATGACTGCATGGATATTGTTTTAGACTTCTTCAAGGAGTACTTATTGTGATGGAGTTTGATTAGTTTGGTGGTATTGTATGTTGTTGTACTATGGTTGATCAATGTTTTCATTTTAGATCAAATTAAGGCAGGTATGCTATGCAATTTTTTATTTCCTCAAAGTTGTGTTTACAAGGTGGAGTGTTTGTTAGATTTTTAGAATTTACTTCAATCTGATCTAGGATCTTAACTGAGAGAACATCATGTACAACATAACTACAGCATATCAATCGTGGACACAATAATGCAAGCACACAAGAGACGCAGATTTTTACTTGGAGAAAACCATAAAGGTGAAAAACCCCAATAACTTCCTCAGAGATAGATAGAGCAATGATACAACCCAAGCATAAGAGATAGACATCTCCTAGAAGCAACTTCTCCTCCTCCACAAGTGAGCCACTCTCCAAAGAGTGTGTGTGAGAATAGAATGATGAAATAGAGTGCCTCCCACACTCTATTTATACTTGACTTGACTTGCCTAATAAACTTTACTAGGTCGGCCTCAACTTAACCACATAACACAATGCTGACTGGGCCAACACCCAATAGGGTGGTCTAATAACCCTTTGACCCACATGGATGACCCCTAATAGGGTGGTCTAATAACCCTTCGACCCACATGACTTATACAGGGACGACCCCAACAAGGTGGTCTAATAACCCATCAAATATAAGTTATGACACTTACAATATAAATGATGACACTTCCGTATAGAGGAATAATAACATCTCTATAGGAATACAAACACTTCCGTATAGAGGAATAATACCATCTCTAGAGGATTACAGTATGAAATACATTCCGAAGTTACATATACATCAACACTCCCTCTTAACTAGGAAGGTATTTCTCGACACAGATCTGCTAGCACAAGTCTTCTTCTTTGAATCATCATCAACGAATCATCATCCTCGAATCATCGTCATCATCACTATTGCTGCTATCTCAATCAATATTTGAATATACTCATCATAGGAAGTTCTACAGAGCTAGTCCTTTTTCATACTGGATGTAGGCCCACCATCTGCAAGTCTTCATCATCACTGGCCATATTGTGGAATCCTCAGGACTTATTACGTGCATCACAAAACCTGGCTGCAGCATCCCAGGCTATTACGAGCACACAGCTCTACCTGTCGGATCTCCCAGGAGCACATTACATGTGACTATCACAAAACCTTAAAAGAGTCTCGTGACTAGAAAGAACCCTAAAGAGAATCTGAGGCCTTTTGTCATCTTATCTAGATCTCCAAGACTTATTACATGTCACCCCCACCACAAAACCTTAAAAGAGTGTCTTGTCAAGCAAGAACCCTAAAGAGAACCTGAGGCCTTTTTCATCCTATTCAGATCTTTAGGACTTATTACATGTGGTCATGGCAATGCATCGAAAGAGCATTTGAGGCCTATTTCATCCTGTCCAGATCTCCCAAGTCTACTTACATGCCATAGGACAAAACCTTGAAAGAGCATTTGCCAGATCTCCTAGGGAGCTATTATATGCCAACGGCAAAACCTAGCAAGAGAATATGCAAACCTCCCAGGGCGCTATTATATGTCCTCCCAAAGCAAAACCTCGAAAGAGAATTTTCCAGATCTCCCAAGGAGCTATTATATGCCAGCGGCAAAACCTAGGAACAGAATCTGCAAACCTCCCAGGGTGCTATTATATGCTTATCTGCACAACCTATCCATGGCCACAGAGTATCAACCTGATACTCACCATACATCATCCTGATGTACACATGATCATCCTAATCATCATCATTGCATCATCTTGACACATGTCATCTGGAGCAACATACTAAAGCTCATCATCCATGATCATCCTGATCATACAATGCATCCACCTGATGCATACACAGTAGCTTCCTGATACATATCATCATACATGATCTACCTGATCATACAATGTATCCACCTAATACATATACAAATACATGATCCACCTGATCATACCTAATACATATCAACATACATGATCTACCTGATCATACAATGTATCCACCTAATACATATACAAATACATACACATGATCCAACTGATAATATCCAGCATCCAACATGATGCATATATACATAAATGATCCAACTGATCATATCTAGCATCCAACATGATGCATATACATAATTGAACAATATTATTTAAACAAACAAATATGCAAGAAATGACAATTCAAATACTTATCCTTGTTTGGTTTGTAGGGTGGACTCCCTCTCAATATTTGCTTCCTTGCAAGAACTACTGGAGTGTGCTCCCTCTTGATCTTTGCTTCCTGGATTACATGTCCTTGAACTTATATCCATCCTCGATCACTATGCATGCTTACAAGTATCATTATTGTGATATCCTCGAGATCTCATACATAATCATACATTTATTCGTATATTCTCAATACTATCAAAACACAATAATCTTAAGCATGTATAGTCATGATCATTTCAAACAGAAATAATAAGCATTAGTGTTCGAGGACTCTTATGGTTAGTCATATCATAAATTAAAGTAAGAAACATAATATGCCTAAACCCATGATTACTCAAACCTATACTTTCATGACTCTTCTGGTTAGTCATATCATCAATTAAGGTAAGAAACATAATATGAATACACCCATGATTATTCAAACCTATGAATAATCATTATCAATCATGCCATGTATACTTATATAAGAGATCCTATCACAAGGTAGGATTCTAACTTGATATAGGAAAAACATACCTGGATTAGTATGTTAGCTAGTTATGTCTAACATACATACATGAAGTCTTCTTGTTCTCTTCAATGACTTGTGCTAGTAACCTGCATATCTCATAAGTTAACCATTATAGAACCAAGTTATACATACCTCGTAAATAGATCTTCTAAGTGATCCATGACAATGGATGAATCTTTGTCTTCATGTCACCATGATCATATGTTCTTGAACTAGAACATGTTTTGTCTTTCTTGGTGTACCTTTCATGTTAGTGGACAACATAAACCTCATACACTACCATAATGCATTAGTACAATCATAAGTGTCAACACCCTAATCAATGAATATCTTCTATCATGCATTCATAATTTTATTAAGGTGATATGACAAGTCTAAATTTAATCAAGATTGTAGTAATCGTAATAATATGAAGACAAACCGTAATAATATGAAGACAAACATACCATAAACTTAATCATGAACAAATATTGAAACATACTTGGATAAGTCATACCTATTGAGATTGCTTGTAATATTCTTATGTAATGCCCTTCTTCACTTATGCAGGTGACCAATCCATTCGCTTCTAGGATTGACCCAATCCACTTGATTTGCAGAAACTCGATCTGGAGCAGGATTAGGGTTTGTCAGAGAAACCCTAAAAATTCAAACTTTGAATTTCAAACTTTTGAAAGGATAGAAAGATGTGCCTAGATGACCTGATCAAGCTGGTATACTCCTAATTTGAAAAATGCAAAGTTTCACCCCTCAAAATTGCCTTTGAAGCTTCTGGATCTTCTAGACAGGATCCTGAACTAGGGTTTGATAAATCCCACCCTTGTTCCCAACAAAAAGGTTTGATCCAAAGCTCTAAGCTTCTATTTTTCTGAGGAGTTTTCAGTCATGGTCACAGATTTCAAAAATTCCCATTTTTGCAGAAGCCCTAATTTTCCACTTTTCCGATCAAAGTCCCGAACTAGGATCTGATGAAGCCCGACCTTCTGCCCAACCAAAAAATCTGATCTTGGTCTCTAAATTTTGATTTTTATGAGTAGAATCCAGCCGTGGTCTCCGATTAAAACAATTTCAACTTTCTCCGAAACCCTAAATTCCCGAAGCCATGAATGAAGGTGCTAAAAAATAATTATGTTTTGACAGAAATATGCACCTAATTGTTTCTGGAGTAACTCCGAACTTTCTGATCCACAGGGTCTGAAACGTCTACTTGTGGTAGCCCGACCTGTCATCCTTGCAACACCATAGGTCTAAAATCAAATGGAGTCTCTAAGAGAGAGTTATGCCAAGTGTCGCAACATGACCTGTTTATGGGATAAAACAGGAGATCGAACTTGTATGGCGTACCACATGTTACTGGTTCCATTTTGGCCTTTGAAAATGTTACTTGAGAAATTACAGTCCATGCACTACCTGTCATTTTTTACGAAATTTCATTTGGATCTTCCTAGCCCAAGTTATGACCTTTTTTCCTAGGTCACCTGTTTATGACTCAGATCTGGAAGAGGAAGAAACCCTGGATTGTACAGATCATAAAGCACAACGTACAACGAATTAGAAGTTTTCCTTTGGACACAAGGTACATGGGGATCTTATCTTTGACCTGTAAAAGTTTCATATCCGAAAAATTCATCAAAATGGATTTATAGCGAAAGTGCTACAATGACTGGGTTTTGCTATATCAAGCCCTAGCATCGCAAGTGCAACAAGTGTCATACATGCCATACCATGCCTTCTTTCAGGCTAGCTCTGATACCATGTTATATTTTCAGAATTTACTTCAATCTGATCTAGGATCTTAACTAAGAGAACAACATGTACAGCATATCTACAACATATCAATCATGGACACAATAAAGCAAGCATAAAAGAGACACAGAGTTTTACTTGGGGAAGACCATAAAGGTGAAAAACCCCAATAACTTCCTCAGAGATAGATAGAGCAATGATACAACCCAAGCATAAGATATAGACATCTCCTAGTAGCAGCTTCTCCTCCTCAACAAGTGTGCCAGTCTCCAAAGAGTGTGTGTGAGAATAGAATGATGAAATAGAGTGCCTCCCGCAATCTATTTATACTTGACTTGACTTGCTTAATAACCTTTACTAGGTTGGCCTCAACTTAACCACATAACACAATGCTGACTGGGTCGACACCCAATAGGGTGGTCTAATAACCCTTTGACCCACATGGCTGACCCCCAATAGGGTGGTTTAATAACCCTTCGACCCACATGACTTATACAGGGCCGACCCCAACAAGGTGGTCTAATAACCCATCAAGTATAAGTTATGACACTTACAATGTAAATGGCGACACTTCCGTATAGAGGAAAAATAACATCTCTATAGGAATACAAACACTTCTGTATAGAGGAATAATACCATCTCTATAGGAGTACAATATGAAATACATTCCAAAGTTACATATACATCAACAGTGTTGAAACCAATAGTTCTTGTGTAATATCACCTTGTCGGATTGAATGAAGGTGACCGTTGAAGGGAACCAACCGCCAACTAAAGTTTTCCACTTTGGATTTCAGATCCAATTTTTTGTACGGTTATAACTGACATGGTTCAGTTGTTGTTAGTTTGGTCCCCTACCCAAACTTATTTATAAATTGTCCTTATTGGAATGTTCTATAGTTGGATCGTAGATGCCACACATTAGATCATGGCTCATTGTCCTTAAGTCGACACAAATGACATCTAAGTCTATAGTCGACACAGATTTTGATGTCATGGATATGCATACTCCTTCAAAAGAGAGATGACTTCCAACACTGTTTTTTCATCTCAATAGTCCTCTATATCTTCCATCTTTGGGTTTTATTTCTCCTGAATATTAACTTTTTGCAACTTCAGCGGTTACATGTAAGAATTTCCATCTTCCTTTGGTTTTCTATCATGTAGCATTTGATGGCCTTATGATTATTTAAATGTCAAATGGTGTAGGTGTTCTAAATCATCTATATTGGCTTCCTCTTTGTTGATTTTCCTGAAACACAATGGTGACTGCACTCTGGTAATAGGGATCTATAAACTAAGCAACATTTATCTAGAATGATCTAGTCTTTTAGATCCAAAATGGAATCATCCAATATTTCAGCTAGAGTGTTTAAGGCTATGTATTTATCTATGTTGTGCATAGTAGAGCCACAAAATTCATAGTGCACTATGTTTTGAAATGAGGAATACTTTTTTAGGATAGGAAAAAATCACGTGGGATGCGTAAATACCTTGCATATTTCACTGTATTCATTAGAAGAATTATGATATTGCAAAAAAACCTAAGGCACGGGCCCATGGAAGGGGTTTGATGCCATTGCTTGCGCAACTCTCACAATTGTTCTCATAGGAAATTGACCTCCTGGAAGGGTTATTATTCCCTACAATTGTGGACACTTTGACACATGATGTCCTTCAGTCATTCATCCTGTACACCATACTTTCTCTCAATTTGGCTTTGATGTAGATAACTCTTGGATCTTGTCTATCAAAGAAATGATCTGAGTCTATACCTAGGAAAAGTATGAGGTGGAAGAAGATGGTCCTATTTGGGATCCACATGGATAATTAACTATCACTTCAATCTTCATTGGTTGTTCCAGAAAGACTCATGGTGAGCCAATAACTTGTTTCGATGGATTAATTCAAGTTAATGGTAATATATCTTGGATGTTGGGACAAGAAAATAAAAGGCAAGAGAGAATAGGGATTTTGAGAGATAGTGGTGGTGTCCAATGACACCATTAGAGAACTCAAGCACAACGAACCATGATACAATGTGTGGTATCTACGATCCAACTATAGAACAATGCAAGAAGGAAAATAATAGCTTGTGTCGACTACCATAGTTTAAACTCATATTATGTCCACTATCCATTCCCAATGCCTTCCAGTGATGAATTCCTTGAACAACTAGCTGGGAACGAGGCTTATTGCTTTACATATGGATTCTTGGGATATCATTAGTTTTGGATCGTGCAAGAAGATAATAAAAAAATAGATTTCACTATAAAATGGGGCTCTTTTGCTTATAGTATGATGCCTTCAGGGTTGAACAATGCACCTACAATCTTCTCACAGATTGTAATAGCAACCTTTATGTATTTTATCCATAAGTTCTTGGAAGTGTATCTAGATGACTAGACGGTGTACATCTTGCTAAATAATCATATTGCATTATTACAACTGATGTTGGAATGTTTTCATAAATTACACATCTCTCTAAACCTAAAGAAATGTATTTTTTGTGTTCCTTTTGGCAAATTGCAACGCCATATTGGATGCCACGATGGAGTCCTAGTTGATCCTATGAAGATTTCAATCATAGTAAGCCTCCAATTTCTGTCATATAATTTGACTCTACTTTGGAACACATAGGGTACTACAGACGCTTCATCCACAACTATTCTACCATTAGAATACCTTTAGACCAAATTCTGAAGAAGATAGAAGTATTCATTTGGACTAAGGATTATGACAGGGCTTTTACGGTCCTTAAGGAGAAAATGGTCAATGCTTTGAACCTAGTGTTTCCTGATTAGGAAAAACATTTCCATGTGCATGTTGACACATATGGTATTTCTTTGGAAGCTATCTTGGAGAAACCTAAAGAAGGTTATTTGAATCATCCTATCTATTTTGCAAGTCGAAAAATTTCTTAGGATGAGCAGAACTGCAAAATGGCAGAACGTGAAGGGTTGGATATGATTTATGCATTGTACAAGTTTCTCCATTACCTATTGGGGGGGCATTTTAAATTCTTTACAAATCATTATTCCCTTAATTGTTTCATGAATAAACTAGTTCTAGAAGGACAAATTTGGAGGTGGTTACTCCCATTTCAAGAGCTCTTTCAAAGTCACGGTGAGGCTAGGAAAGAGCAACAATGCTCAAGATATTTCATGGCTAGATACATGACAATACAATGGTTTGATTAACGGTAGATTACCATATGCAGCTCTATTCCACATCGAGGCCATCCCAGATCATCTAGAGGAAATTGCTTTGTTTTTTACTATAAGAGTTGCACCAGAAAATTATACCGATACATGGAAATGCCACATAGTTGTTTGTGATGTAGACTATCAGCTAATTGTAGGACACTTATATAAGCTTGGTACTGATGGAAATTTTCACCAATATGAGGAGGATGCGTTGGAGTGATGAGGTAGTTGTACGATTAGGTGTTCGGAGCATTGCATGCAGATTATTTCTAGATGTTCTTGGTCAATTTCAGTTCACTCGAGGGAAAGTCAACATATAGCAATTGGTACCTAGTTGCGTGTGAACATACTTGAGTTTCCCATTGTAATGGTGATTAATTAAATAGTGGCATAATGGGTTGTTATGTATTTATGGAAAAAACAGGGATTAAATTATTATTTTATTGTAAAAGGGGTTCGTGGAATAATTACCCACCTCCATCACGAAAGTATAAATAAGGGGTTTCGCATCAAGAGATTGAGTAGTTTTCCATATATATATTTGATTGTAATGGTTCATGTGGGTGTATCTAGGAGCCATGAAGTGAGTACGTTCTGCCCCCTTTCCCGCCATGGGAAAGGGAGGCATATGTATTCAGGTAGGTCCTTATGAATAAAGCAGATATGATATTCATGTGTGTTATTCTGCTATTGTTTGTTGTTAGTTGCAGAAAGTTTCTCGATATAATTTTATTGTATGTTATGGTTGTTCTAATAAATAAAAACTTAGCACACAACTGCACTAACAATTCTCATCATAATTGAATAAAGGATAATGGTTGACACACTTCGTGTGAAAACATATTACTTTGCAATGCAATTATTCATTATTAAATTATTAGGCTGGAGGTGGAAGACATTGAAGTTTCAAGCCTTGCATAACCCGACTGCGGATATGTGTGATTAATGAATCATTTACAACTCAGCCACAAATGTGAACAAAAGACTAAAATGAATGGTTTTATGCCCATATTTTGATGCGCCTTTTCTTTTTCACTATTATTTTATTACTTTCTTTGATTCTCCTAGTTTGGTAGTTAACCCTAGTCAATTTATGGTTTAGTTATAGAGGATATGGTTTTAGAGTTCACACCATTCTAGAAATTTCTTTACAGTTCTATACTTTTCTGGCAATTGTCCAACTAATCTTTAGATGCAGGTAGAAACAATGGTGGGGTTCTTAATTCTTGCTAGTGAGAGGTATGCTAAGATAATTTTTTATATTCAAATCTATATTTTGCTGCTAATACATTGTTTTTGTATGAGATTTAATAATTTTGTTTATAGTAGGGAGTTCATTAAAGTTTTAGAGAAATAGTGAAGTGGTATTGTAAACTAAGTTCATTTTATTGTGAATATTGTATTAGGGCGACCATTTAATCCTATTGGTGTTAATCAATGGTTTTATTTTTAGAAAAAAATCATTTAGCCATGTCAAGGGAAACTTTTAGGGGAAAAATTTAACCGATGGGTTATTTTTTTGACCTTTTTTCCAAAAAACTGATTAGCCAATTTCCTTAATTTTTTAAAAATGATTCGCACAAATTCCACGGGATAATTTGTTTTTACTTTAAAATTCATCGAAATTGTCCAAAAATATATAAAGTCGTTAGAAATTTGAATATTTTTACAAAAAAATGCCAAACATTTTATGGTTGCAAATTTAAGAATTAGTAAGATTCACCAAGGTTTCTACATTTTGAGAAAATTATGGATCCTTAAAATTTTCCTTGGCTACTTATGTTAGGCTATTGTCTCATTCCCTATCTGATTGACTTGACTATTTTCATATAGTTCCAAAAATTTCAGGAATAGTTTTCAATCCCCCTTTTCCAAGTCTTCGTAGATATTTGAAGAAAATGTTATGTCTTGACTAATGATGTATGGAATATTTTTAATAATACAAAGGATGTTTAATGGCTTTTACATTGTCATATATATATTCTCTTAATTTAAAAAAGGAAAAATCTTTTATCTTATTTTTCCTCATTTCATTTTATTTACTCAAACATGTGTAGCTAAATTTATTTGGTTTATTATCTAGCTTCATCTTATTTGTTTCACAAGTTTATCTTCTCCGTAAATAAGTGGTTTCTTACATTTGCATAATAATAAGTAAATAAAAGGCACCAAACAATAAAACCACAAATAAAATCTAATAATAATAAAATGAAAAGACAGCTATATAAAGAGGCTACCCATGCACATTTACATATGATTTAAGGAATCCTTGTTATCTTCACATTCTTTGTCATATTACCTAGGAAAGTGAAGAGTTATGAAATTTTGATGAGGCCTTAAAAATAGGGTGACATTCCTGCCTCTTCCTATTTAGCCTTGTGGGAGGTTGAGTTTGTTGATCTCAACAGACCCATTTTCAAGATCAACAATGACCAAATCTATATTCCTCATTATGTCTTGGAGCATACATATTTAGTTCAATGAATTTTTTCTCATATTCATAATCCTTCATAAATCCTTGGCATAGCTCAACTGAAAGACTATTCCTTTTCCTCGTAATTAGCTCTCTGAAATATTTGTACTCAAGATCCTCTTTGAAGAAAATCCAATCTAATGTTCCTTTACCAACCTCTATCATCTTATTCAAATGGTCCCACCAAAGTATTGCATTATTAGCTAGATAATAAATTGAGAACTTAGTCTTGTAACTAATATTGATGCAATAATGTAAGATATTCCTATGTAATGACAAAAATAAAAGATTTAGTTTCAACACTCCCTCCCTCACTCGCCATTTTTGAAATACCATTGAAAGTTGACTTTTTTTCCTTCCACAAATCGCAAGCAAGTTTCCAAGACTTATTAGTTTTTTTTTTCCTTGAGTTTTCCTATTCTTGTAAGCCTCTTCCCCTTGTCCTCAACCATACATCCTAAAGATTCCAAGATCCTTGGTTGTTCCTAGAAGTAGGTTCAATGTTCATTAAGTTAGTCCATCAATTTCCTTAAAAATCCTCATCCAAACCCTCAAAATTTTTGTTTCCAATGGGGGTTCGAGGGTCTTGGATACATTCCATTCTCTCTTAAAATTCTCATTATCTAGAATACCCTGTGATTCAACAAACTCCTATAGAAGTTCATTACATTTTTGTGAGACTTTGAACAAAGTATGTCGCTTGTTGTGTCACAAGTGTGCATAGTGAATATGTGGTTTTTAATGTGAACTTCAGACGAGACTAACTCTCCTTAAAAAAATAAAAAATAAAAAAGTGTAAAACAAAATAAATTTCAAACCCTAAAATTTTTTATCACACTTCCTAGGAAAAAAGTTCAAGCAAAATTTCTCAAAGCAATTCCTATCTCACAAAAGCCAAATCCTGAGCAAAATAAGTGACTTAATTCTTAATTTCCTTGAAAACCATACTTTTCTTACAATTGCATTCGATTCATAATTTCAATTATTGGAAGGTAGCTTTTATTTGCAAAATCACTTTTCTTACAATTCCATTTAGTGGTTCATAATTTCAATTATTGGAAGGTAGCTTTTATTTGCAAAATTTGTTTGAGCATTTGTGATATGAAATTGGATTGAGTAGAAGTCTAGAGATTAAAGGTAGTATAGAGTGAGAATTGATTGACTAGAAATAAGAATCATCTAAAAGAAGATCTTAAAGGTAGTATAGATTGAGAATTGATTTACTAGAAATAAAGAATTGATTTACTAGAAATAAGAATCATCTAAAAGAAGATCGATGACAAAGTCAATTAGTATACATATGGTTGTACATATGTTACAACAAAAGCAAGAGCTCAACTAAATTGATTGAAAGCCATGGATTAAAGAAATGATGGAAGGCTCGTTAAAAGTATTATGATAGTTGGATAGTGAAAAAAAAGGAATGCTTAAATGACATTTAATAACGAGGACAGATAACTTGATACTTAGAGTCAATGATCAAAAATAATTCAAAAGGAGAAAGTGTTGTGGGCAATTTGGTGTTTATATGATTAAAAGCTACCAACAATGAATAAAATCCTCTAATAGATACCATAAACTAGATTATTCTAAAAACTAGATTATTCTACCGTATCCATACTTATCAAATAAAGAATAAAGAGAAAGAAAATAGTAACCTTGAGGAAACCCGTTTGCATAATTGGTCATGAAATTAAAAGTAATAATAAAATAAATCAAATGAAAAATACTCTCAATAAAGATGCACACAATACATAAAGATGCACACAATAAAGAACAATAAACCAATGCTTTCATATGTATGTGAGAGCTGGGTGACGCTGGTTAAACCAATGTCATTATGTATAAGATTAGAAGCTCTTGAACGCCGATATCAATTATATATAATGATTTATCTTTTACTAGGGATTTAATTTTAAAAGGTAAAAAGCCCAACCTCATCCTTAATATTTCTTATAAAAAAAATGGCATCCCATATATTAAAGTACAACATAAGTTTTATGTTACCTATGTAAAATTAAAAGAGAAGGACGAGAGACTGTCAACATATACTCTGAGGATAACTTGGTACATATTGTTGGTAAACACTGCCTTACTTTTCTTACTTTTAATGTAAGAAAAAAAATTCACATCACATGTGATCGAGTCTCACGTTGGACTGGACTGCAAACTCAGTATGATCTAATTCAATAGTTAAGGCCATAAAGGAAGAGACGAGTAATAGTAAAGGCCAAAACAAATCCAATATGTAAAACCATAAATGAAGAGGAAAATCTAGATCTCCTCCTTCAATGTTACTTTGGCAGATTAGTCCTGCGTTATAAGGTTATTATAGGACATTGAAAACTTCAGCTACCACATGGAAGCCAAGGCCACCATGGCCTAATAACACTAATTTCTTAATAAACCGACTGTGAAACGAGAAAAGAGTTTGACAGGGAAACGAGAAAAAGAGTTACTGTTAATATTAATTTTGATGTTATCTTTTACTGTTAAAACATTAAAAACTGGGACTGGGTTTGTCTGTTTACATCATGGTAATAAACGAAAAAAGGTATTGGAAGCAACGTGTGATCATGTGAAAAACTTTATATTATTCTGAACAGAGGGCTCCACAACGTTGAGAAATGACTGAATATTTCTATATTAGATAAAAGGCCTCTTGGTTGTGACATTCGTCTATCATTTTGCTTCTATATTTGTTTACACATTAATTTACACGATTATGTCGATCAGGATTATAAATGTCCAGCACATGCACAGATTCGCTCCCAGCTAGTGGGTTATAAGTTCCTATCAGTTTCCCTTTATTTATGCATATTTATTGACGTTATATGAGTTGCTTGGAGCATGAACGAAGCTGGTGCGTTAATTATAAGTTCCTATCAGCTTCCTTTATTTATGCATATTTATTTGTGTTACGTGAGTTCGTTGGAGCATGAAAAAAGCTGGTGCTTTTATTAACAGCCTTTCAATGTTAGTACGTCGTTTGTCAGTTGCCTCTAAATTCAACGCTAATGACATGTTAGCTCGTTTGTCAATTACTTGTAAATAAATAAAGTGCCTTTGCTATTGTTGCGTACTTCTAAAATTGGAAATCACTGTATCCAAAGAGAAATATATATGAATCCCAATGCAACGTAATTAAGACCTCCAAAACTGATCATTTCCGAGAACGATATGAACCTGCATGAATTCTACTGCATTTATACTTCTTCATTCATTTTCTTGACCAGTTTATGCCATTATTAGAATCAAGAAGATTTATGTAATTGCAATTATACTTTTTCGTTCATCTTCTTGATCAATTTATGTCATTATTAGAATCAAGAAGATTTATGTAATTGCATCTGTACTTCTTCATTCATCTTCTTGATCAATTTATGTCATTATTAGAATCAAGAAGATTTATGTAATTGAAGATTTAGATTCATTCATTAGTTGATAGATTTATGTAAGAAAACACAATAATATGCATTTCGTAATAGTATAATATGTAATTGGATTTGAAGTTTTAAATTTAACCATTTATATCCCAACTTATTTAACATTTATATTTATTAACATTTAAATATGCACGAAACCCAATGACTAGTCGGCCACTTCTGGAACCAGTGAGTTGTTTTTTCAAAGATAATATGAAAATAAGGCCATATAAATATCTATGAATTGAAAATTTGAATCCTAATGCATTATGCATCTATGTTCTTCGTAGCTAATCTATGTTTTCTACGAATCGGTGAGAAATTACAATAGTTGTGAGAAAGGTAATCTGAAAAAGAGCACATGCTTTTCATGAATCCCACTATTGTTTTTATATTTCAGATAGAGTTAGTTTTTCAAAATTAACATGAAAAGATTGGTCCTTTTGACTGTACCTCACTTTAAATGCACAATGGTAAATGTGATGATATGTCGACGTATAATGTCATTTTATACAATATTTTAAAATTAAAAAACTAATCTTACTTTAGATTGATCAATATGCAGCCATCTGTAGGCCATTTAATGCCGTAGCAGCAAACTGGTTGGCTAACCAGCCAGCTTGCTGCTGCAGCATTAAATGGCCAAGGATAATATTTACCTTACTTTACCGTTTGATTTCTGGCATTTTGAATCTTTTGGCAAAATCTCGGATTGATATAATCACCTCGTAGTTTGGAAGGGGAAAACGGCACTACACATGTCCCCTTGATGCCTAGGGTAGGGTAGGCACTGTTGGAATTTCATTTCATTTCATTTCATTTCTGCCTTTCAAACTAAATTTTTTTGAAGTTTTGAATTTTTATTTTTCCTATCTTAGAAAGTTTTGGTAAAAAAAATTAAGCTTTAACAATAAAGTTTATTAAAATAATAATCATTAATAATAATGTTTTATTAAATACTTAAATAGTTTAATTTATAATTAAAATAAATAAACTCATTTAATGGGTGAAATAATGAAGATGGGCGTCTATTTTGGGGGGTCTTGTGAGAAAATAAATCTGATTTTTTCATGTTTTTCAACCTTGGGTGAACAAAAGTGATATTTTCGTTTAAAATTTCACTTTGCAGTAAAACGAAAACTTTTAGAGAATTATGTTAGATTTCTATTCATAATTTTTCTAATTTTTTTTATTGAGATTTGATATGTCTATTTCGCAAATTTTGACAGTGTGTTCTTATAAAAGGAAAAGACTACAACATAGTCATGTTTTGTTGCGCTCGTAAAATCATTGTTAAACTTGTTTTTTGCAAAAACAAAATATGCTACGACAATCTACACACAATGTACTATAAGTTTGTAACCAATGGATCTATATACTAATTATTATATTTTTTTGAATTCAATCAATGGGGAAACCTAGTCAATTTTCAACATGTTTTTTGTTGCACCAATTTGATCTCAATTGACTCTAAAACTAAAAAATCTACGAACACCCTTTTGAAGTAGACACTTCAATGAAGTGCACCATATTTTTTTCAATTTTTTTGGTGGTGTATTTTTAAAGTTATGGATTTTTCATTTCATCGTTTTTTGAAAGAGATGAATCCAAACTCGACATATGTTACAAAAAAAGAATTAAAATTATCAGATCTTACCTATACACAACAAAATCTATACCTACGGAAAGTAGATTCAATAATTAAACTAATGGTATCAAGTCCGACAATTGTTTTGCAGTGTCAGAGGTTGTTTTTACCTCCCGAAAATGGAAAAACATGAAAACTGTGCAGAACCATCAAGTGTTCAGGTCTTAAAGATTATTCGGCCGAATAAATATTCGGTCGAATAAGCTTTTTCCGTAACATCACCGTTATTTACAACAAAGGTTGTTCGACCGAATAACCAAACAAAAAACAATTCTTCGGGCGGAAAAAAAAAAATTACGTTGTTTGATTCATTATTTTCACACATTTTATTTTCGCATATTTCTGGTCAAAATATTTTTGAAGGGGTTTTCAAAGGAAATTTCTTTTGCAAAATAAGTTTTTTTTACAAGGTATTTTTCTTCTTATTTTTTTCGAAAGGGCACATTGAAGGAGTTTTTTTCTGAGGCATTTTTGTAAATGAGTTTTTTCTAAGACATTTTTGCAAAGAAGCTATTTCTTTGCAAGGTGTTTTTTTAAAGTATTTTTTTCTTAGATATTTTTGCAAATGATATTTTTTTTTACAAAATATTTTTCCAAGTGGTTTTTTTTACATAGTATCTTTCCAATGGTTGTATTTAAAGATTTTTTATCCCAAAGTATTTTTGCAAAGGAGTTGTATTTTTCCTTCTTATTTATTTGAAAAGGTTTCTTCAGAAAATTGTTTTACTAAGGTATTTTGCAAAGAGTTTTTTTCCAAGGTATTTTTGCACTTCTTATTTCATTAAAAGGGGTTTTTTCAAAGAGTTGTTTTATTAAGATATTTTGCAAAGAGTTTTTTTCCAAGAAATTTTTGCATTTTTTAATTCTTTGCAAATAGTTTTTTTCCAATGTATTTTTGCAAAGAAGTTATTTCTTTGTAAGGATTTTTTTCAAAGTAACTTTTTCCTAGATATTTTTGCAAAGGAGTTTTTTTACAAAGTATTTCTCCAAGTGGTATTTTCAAAGAAGATTTCTTTCCAAGGGGTGTATTTAAAGAGTTTTTTTTCCAAGGTATTTTTGCCAAAAAAAAATTATTTGAAGGTATTTTTGCAAAGGAGATGTATTTTTCCTTCTTATTTCTTTGAAAGGGGTATTTTCAAAGAATTGTTTTCCCAAAATATTTTTGCAAATGAGTTTTTTTTTACAAGGGTTTTTTCCAAGATATTTTTGCAAAAAAAAAAATTTTCCAAAGTATTTTTCCTAGTTATTTTTTCAAAGAAGTTTTTTTCCTAGGTATTTTTTTTTTCAGTGGTTTTACAAAGAAGATTTATTTACAAGGCATTCTTATTCTTTTCCAATGGGTTTTTTCAAGGGTGATTTATTGTCAAGGAGTTCTTATTTCTTTCCAATAAGGTTTTTTTCAAAGGAGATTTCTTTTCAAGGGATTTTTTCAAAGGAAATTTATTTCCAAGGAGTTTTTCTTCAAAAGACTCTTACAAGATTTTGATAAGGTGAAGTAAATTTCAATTCATGTTTTTATAAATTTTGTAACTGTTTTTAAATCTTAATTTTATTTTTTTACTATAAAGTGATGATTATTTAATTTATCATCTATAGATTAAACAGTCACGGGCAGTAAGAGAAACCGTAAAAAAAAGGTGATCGTAAACGTGATGATGATGCTAATAGAGAAAAACAAAAACTCAAATATAATGCCAAAAAAACAAGGGTTGCAAAAACAGAAGAGATAATTATTGAAGATATAGATACAGATTTACATGATAATGTTGATGAGACCATCGTTGAAGATGTAAATAGTGATTTACATGCTAATGTTGATGAAGTCAATATTAAAGATCAAGTTCAAGATCCAGAAATTGGACCTGGTATGTATATATCATGTATTTTTCAAATTCATTTTTTTATAATGAATTGTATTTTTGGATATATGTTAAATTAAATTTAACTTGATGTATAGGTACTTTCACCATTGATGATGAAATGTTAGAAGACATTGATTGCGAGAAATATGGAGAAAAAATACCAAAATATGTTGCATGATATCGTGCTACAAAATTTTATGATGATATTTTCAAAGATTATTCAATAGCAGGACAAGCACAAATTTTGAGATGTTTATTAGTGTCCAAGAAGTTAGAAGGTGCTACGTCATTATTAGGTATTCACAAGGCGACAAAAGAGTCGAAATTGAAACATCATGTGATAGAAAATATAGGTGATGCAATAAAAAAAATTGAAAAATCCAGGAAGAAAGATACTAGTGCTGCATGTAGGGCAATTCAGATAGCAATTGTTTCAGCTAGTACTAGAAAAAAACGTTTGATATCACAACTAGAAAAAACAATTGGAACCTCAAGAAAGACATTATACAAACATAGCAAATTCAGAATGCAAATAGATGAAAATGATGAACTTGCTTATTGGGCAATTATTTGTAGATAGCATTACAAAGATAGAATGGGAGCAAGTGTTAAAGATATTGTACGGAAAAATTGGTTGGAACATGCTCGAGTTTCACCAAATTCAAGAGATATGATGTGCAAAAGAGTATCACGAAATGTATATGAAAGCCAACCAAAACATATAATGGACATAACATAAGTACAATTGTTCAATAAACTCAAGGAAGATCATCGTGGAATTAGTATATCAATCACTACATTTGTGCAACAAAAACCATGGTATGTTAGTCATATTACTATACGTGACACATGTTGTTGCCATTATCATGTGCAATTTCAATTATATTACGACACGTTTCTTGAATTTGGTGAAATGTTTTGGACAAATTCACCACCTCCGCTCATAATACATGAATTCATATCTCAAACTCTATGTGAGAGATATCACGATGAAGTATTTTATGATAAGAAATGTGTCAATGGAAAACATTGTCATCATTGTGGAAATCTAGTGTTATTCCACAATAAATATCCTATCGAAAATGATTAGTTGCTATCACATGTAACCGTTGATTGGAGAAGATACGAATACAACAATTATGCCTCAAGTTCTAGTGATGCAAATTCCAAAAGAATTGATTTGCGAAAAAATAAAATATGTGTGATAGATTTTCTCAAAAAATTTGAAAGTGAAATTTATAAATACACCAAGCATTCACATAGAACACGATGGCAAGACCTTCAATTCAAACTGTCTCGTGAAATTTTTCCACCAAGAACAATTTTGTCCGTGGTTGATTTTGCAGAAAATTACACATTTGCTGCACAAAAAGAGATACAGAGTGAATACTATCATTCTGACCAAGTTTCGATATTTTTCCATGTTCTATATAGACATTCTCAATAGGTTATTGATGGCATTGAAATCACGTGTGACAATCGAGATGTGATTAAAGAATATCACTTTTATATCAGCGATGATCGTACACATGATACACATTTTGTTCAACATTGTATTGAAAATATTTTCTACGATTCACTAAAAAGACGTGGAGTTAAATTCAATGAACATTGGATATAGTCGGATGGATGTGCGGGACAATTTAAATCTTCACGATCATTTTATTAGTTATATCGACTTCATAAAGTATTGAACATTAAGCATCGCTGGAATTTCTTTGAAACTAGACATGGAAAAGGTGAACATGATGGTGCAGGAGCATGCGTAAAAAGAGCACTTCAAAGATGGCAAATGAACCATTCTTCTGCACGATTTCATTCAGTTGCAGAGGTTGTCGAATGGTGTACATTACATCTAAGCCATGAATATAATCAACAATCAAAAGATGTGCGCATGTATGTACACAATTTTTTTAATTTATATTAATTGTCAATTTAAAAAAATGTACACTAACATCAAAAGTCGTCATTTGTGATTTATCATTTATTGTGTAGGTTTTTTTGGCTTGTTGGGGTCCAAGATATAAATAGATCAATACCATACGATGCTAGCACCATACATGGGACTAGGGATTTTCACTCTATTCAAACGAAATCCTTCCAAAACGTGTTTGCATTTGACAG
Source organism: Larix kaempferi (assembly GCA_027924585.1). Lineage (NCBI taxonomy): Eukaryota > Viridiplantae > Streptophyta > Pinopsida > Pinales > Pinaceae > Larix > Larix kaempferi. Next base: position 7,155,708 of record BSBM01000498.1, read on the forward strand.
TAGAAAGCAATCATGCTTTTTGTCATATTTGCACTGAAAATGTTGAATCTACAGAAGTTTGTGAAAACATAATGAACAACTACGTAAAACATTGAAAACACACAGAGATTAATCCTAAGGGGAAAATGCCACTAGCAAGCATAGAAGAATTAGAATTAGAAGAAATAGCAATATCATCTGATGGTGACCGAATTTCAGATCTTGTTAGAGAAGGTAATGATCTTAGAAATTTTTTGTCAATTGTTCATTCGTGTCCATCACCTTATGTGCATAGTCAATTTAATTGATTTAAAAACCCTAATGCCAATTGTAATTTGCGCAAGGGATTTTTTCGCTGTGATTGCACCTTTAAACAACAACGAAAATGTGAAGTATTATTTGATGCGATGCACTGAAGGAAAGATGAAGTTATTGGAGGACTACAATGACAACGAATATATATACAAGAGATGATCCATCATTTTAAAAGACTATTTTTTTCAGCAGGCCCATATGACTGAAAATTACGTCTACTTTCAGAATTATGAACCTGATGTTATATGTTGTCAATATAGTAATTTAGTATGTGCATCTCGAATAAAATTGGTACAAGTTCCATAAAAAAAACAATTAAAAACTAAAAAATGGAAACTGTTCAAATGTGACTATGAACAGATAATTGAGGACGGCATTCCATTACAATATTTTTAACTATATCAAAAATTAATCGATGGATGTTTTTGACCATGTCAAATGTTGTGTACATTATATTTTTTTCTTTGAACTATGACTATGATCTTCTATGGAAACTAGAATAAGAGTTTAAATGATTGTATTTTAGTATGATCTTAAATTATGTGTAAAGTACTTCATTCGGGTCCCCATATGTCTATTAAACCACTTAATGAATGAGATAACGGATGTGGCTGTCCCCACACTCTGCCCTGAATCTTTACTTTTTGACTGAATGATGTAAGTGAGGAATCATTGATACACCTGCTAGATTTTGTATTCATCTGATTAATTTCATGCTTATCGAATGTACTTAATAAATGAGAAATTATTATTCTTGATCCATTAGATGGGTTGATCCATTACTAGTCTTGTGGTGTCCTAAAAAATCAATATAAATGTTGTCATTAATGTGTAATTTCATGATAAAGTCTGTCTAAAGTACTTTATTCGAGTCCCCATATGTCTATTAGACCACTTAAGGGATGAGATAATAGATGCACGGTTATCGCCACACTCCGCCTCGAATCTTTTCTTTTGATTGATTGATGTCAGCGAGGAATCATCGGGAAACCTACTAGATTTTGTATTCATCTAATCGATTTCATGCTTCTCTAATGTACTTTGCCATAAATATGATCCATGAGTTTTTTAAAACTTTGCTAATCTATGGTTTTTAAATAAATGATACATGCACAAAGATAATATCACTTGTGTAAGTTCACATAACTGAAAGCATCACAAATGGAGATAACGATCATTTGATTTTTAATCACAAGCAAGGATTCGAGGATTGTGAAGCATGTGCTAAATTAGAGCAATGATTATTTACAACAAACCGATGAAAATTCATCGAATCGTTGTCTAAAATCATTGCTCTAACTTAGCATAAACTTCACAATCCGGGAATCCTTGCTTGTGATTAAAAAACAAAAAATCGTTAAATCCCCATTTGCCATGATTTCAACAGCATCTATAATTCACCAACTACAAAGTACGTGAACAATGAACATATGAAAAATTAGTTAAAAATTAAAATATGAATCATTTATATAAGAATCAAGTTAATATTTATATGAAATTCAAATTTATTGTTGAAATATCATATCAATCAAACAACCAAAAAGATTGAAACCTTCGCTAAATTATATTTACATCTCAGCATTGAAAATATTTTATATCCTAACACACTCATAGATTTGCACCTATCAAGACTTAGTAACATTCTTAAACTTCCTGACATTCATAAACTTCCTAACATTCAACGCTTCCTAAGATTCCTAACATTCATTCATTCTTAAAATTCATATAAAAACTTAGATTGCAAATTCATAAACATTAGATTGCAACTCTCAAGACTTAGTAACATTCTTAAACTTCCTAAAATTCATATTTCTATAAAAAATTCCTAACATTCCTATTTACATATCCAACACTGAAAATATTTTACATACTAACACACTCATAGATTTTACATCCTAACATTCATTCATTTAACATTTTAAACATTCATCCTAACACACTCATAGATTTTACATCCTAACTCATTCATCCTTAACTTCCTAACATTTTTAACATTTAACACTTCTTAACATTCATTCTTAACATTCCTTACTCCTAACTTTAGATTGCACATATCAAAACTTCCTAATATTCATTCATGAACACTTCTTAACATGCTTAACATTCATTCTTAACATTCCTAACTTTAGATTGCACCTAAATCAAAACTTCTTAACATTCATTCATTCCTAACTTCCTAGCATTTTTAATATTCAACATTTCCTAAAACTTCTTAACATTCATTCTTAACATTTTAAACATTCTTGACCCTCAACATTCATTCTTAACATTCATAACATTCCTTACTCCTTAATTTAGAATACACCTATCAAAACTTCCTAACATTCATTTTTAACATTCAACACTTCCTAACATTCATTCTTATCATTCCTAACTTTAGATTGCACCTATCAAAACTTCCTAACATTCATTGTTGGGTTTCAACACTTTTCTAACATTCATTCTTATCATAACATTCATTTTCAACATTCATTTAACATTCAATATTTCCTAACATTTATTCTTAACATTTTCTAACTTTATAACATTCATTCTTAGGATTCAACACTTTCCTAACATTTATTCTTACCATAACATTCATTCTTAACATTCAACATTTCCTAACATTCATTCTTAACATTTCATAACTTTATATTGCACCTATCAAAACTTCCAAACATTCATTCTTAACATTCTTAGCATTCCTATCATTAACATTCCTATATTTTACATCTACATACATACATAAATTTAATGATACATACATTCATAAACATGCGAAAACATATTCTAAACATTTACCACACCAAATAAGCTAAATAATTAACAAAAAAAAATAGATCATTTAAAGCAAATACAGAATATGTAAGTTCAATGTACATGTATATAATCCAAAAAAACCGTTCATGAACATGTGAGTTCAATGTACATATGTATAATCTAAAAATAAATCTCTTCGATGTCCAAAACAACTACAATATATATATCAAAAAAAAAAATCCACCACTATCCTCCACTAGGGCCTTTCGTTGGACTCAACCTAGCTTGCAACATGTATAAAAGTAGATTATGAATATCACAAATTATTTAAACAATTTTAAACTAAATTCAAAAAATTAAAATATTAAACTTATATATCAAAGAACAATTCAATTATTAACAAAATTACATCAAATTCTCTAAATGCATGTCCAACACTATCATCCACTGGAGTCTTCCCTTTGCCTCCAAGAGATCGAAGAGGCTCAAGCCGCAACATGTATAAAATCAATTTATGAATCTCATAAATTATTTAAACAATTTTAAACTAAATCCAAAAAAATTAAAATATTAAACTTATATCAGATATCAATTCAAGTGTGAACAAAATTACCTCGGTGCCAATATCCACATTCATCAAAGAACCTGTATCTTGACCCCCAATTTCCATATGTTCTCTCCCCTAAAATTTAAATTTTGTTAATAAATAAAACATAGTGGAAGCAAAAAAAAATTAAGCAATTAACTTAAAACCAAAACAAAAAAATTAAAATCATTAACTCACAAGAGATCGTAAATCATCTAAAAAGTTCGTATCCAAAGAAACCTGCATGGATAAGTCAAATTAACAATAAGATGCATAGTTAAATTAAAATTAAAAAAGGGATAAAATATCAAGTTCAAACATAAATATTAATATGTAAATAATAAATATACATCTCCAATATGCTCTACATTTTCTACATTTTGACTAGTGGAGAGTCAAAAATTATGTTCATTCATCATTCTGGAAAACTACAACCAATAAACATTTACATAATGTATTTATTACTATACATCAAAAAAGACATAATATCATACATATAATGTAAAAAAAAGTTCAATTCAAAATGAATAAAAGATTAAATAGATTTCCATATCATATTCAACAAACCTCTCCTAAACTCGATGTGTCATTGGATATAACATCTGAAGCTATGTCACCACAAACCTTGGCATAAGTTCCAAGGTCTCCAATGGTCATTCCATCTACCTCATCATTCATTTTGTAAACAAACTTTTGACGAATAGTGGCATGAGCCCTCTCTCGAACCAATCCCACATCTACTCCAACTAATGCCGGTGCTAAACCATCTCCAAAAAAATCCCTTGCAGTTGTCCCAAGTCGGGCTGTGGGCTCCATTTCTGATCTTAATGCCACAAGCTTGGGTGGACGAGATATCTAGGGTGGAGGTCGAAGAGTTGTAGGTTCTCTAAGAGCACCTTTTCGATCATATATTCGACCCTTTCCAACTCCATAAAATTTAGAATGAAGATCAGTATAGTCTGGCTTCATATTTAAAAAAAACTCTGCATAAAAAAATATAGAAAAATAATTAGGAACCTCATCGTTCCATGGAAACCGACCATAGGCTGCAAGTAACCAATCATATATTAGATATGCAAGTTCAGGGTGTTTGAAATATTGCACTTTCAACATTTTTCGCTTTAGACCTTCTTTGAAGTTAAACATTTAATTGGCATGTTCTTTGGTCACTCTCTCCTTCACAACAGCCCACTTGTCCGGACCCATCACATGTGCCCTTCATCTTCGCATCAAATCAACAAAACCATTCATAGTTGGTTCGAGATCCTCATATGCCTCATTGAATTTTTGCAATGATCCCAAAACAATCTTCAAACTTGGTTTGCTCTCTGGAGAGAGATCCAAAGTAGATAAATCTTTTTCCAACTTGTTGTAGTGGGATCTACAACAAGTTGTTTGATGAACACCACTTTCCCATGGAAGCTCCTCAGGTAAATCAGATGGATACGTTGTCATGGGTGTACAACTCTCGGTTAGTTCAACATATTGCATCCTGGCTCGACCGTCGTCACTCTGTGTAGAATGACGAGCCTCTTGGGAACCTTGCTCTACACCCACATCTATCTCCCTTGCTCACTCTTCCTCCCTCTCTGTAGAATTACGAGTCTCTTCTGAACCATGCTCTGCTTCAAATAAAAACAAAGTTATGTGTCAACATGTACAAAATTTGCGTACACACAAAAAAAACAATTTGTACATGTATTAAAAGATTGATGTTCATACCAATAGAAGGTCGAGATCGATGTTCTCCCACAGAAGATAAAGGGGAATCATATGTACCCCTATCCCCTCGCCGATGATCGAATGAATGCGAACTATACAATAAACTTGAATCCCGAGGGGAAGTTGACAACGTCCGATTATCAATTGGGACACCAACTCTCAAAGAATGTGAAAACCTCCTACACTTTCGCCTCGAAGACTCCTCTCTTTCCATTTGATATGATGTCTACACTTACACAAATATCAACTCATAACATATTCAAATTCTACATGTTAATTCTACAAATTCTAAGACCTAGCTGCTAAAAAAACTAAGTTATTTAATTGATATTTTAATACTTTAAACATAAATTATATTTACAAATATTTTCATTATTCCATATAATCATAAAAAATTGACGATTCATGGTATTATGTTTTCCAAGTTTGCCATGTTTCCTAAATTTGCCATGTTGCACGATGGTCTTGAGTTTCAGCCTAATAACGGTGACGATTCATGGTATTATGTTTCCCGGGTTTGCCATGTTGCAACCAAAGAAAAACATAATCCCAGGAATCGTCACCTTTACAACACTAAAACTCAAGACCATCGTTTTCCATCAATTAGTTTCTCAATTCAAAATGCACAATCATAAGGCATGACATACTCAAAAAAAAAATCCACAATGTTATCTCTACGACGATGTTTTTTATGGTTTAACAACCACATGAGGAAGAGGGTGTTTTATAGAGAAAACAATGCACAATTAAATAAAAGCCTAGATAGTGCCACCAGTAAGTTAATGGGTAAAATCTACCTTATTGGGGCCAAACACCTAATTTAGGACCATAATAAATCTTGCGGTTGTGTCAAAATTATGGAGCCAGTTTTGCATTATAATAAATAGAAAGATTGGTCTTGCACACTCAAGCCTACATCGGTATAATTTTGGCTTAGATATGTTATAATCCCTAGATTGTAGATCATGTAATCAGATTCATAAATTATAGGCCCTTAAATTATATTTAAACACTAGGCATAATTAATAGGACTATTGAGATCATGGAAGCTGGCAAAGTGCATACAAAGAGAGCGCTAGTTGGTAATGGAACATATGGTTTATAAGTGTGTTTCAATTGGTCTCAAAACCACATTGGAATGCCCTCCCCATGGTCAGGTGACAAAGTTCATGAACTCTGTCCACATGGATAGAGTTCATGAACTCTGTCCCTGGATAAATGGAAAAAAGTAGTTCTACAATCCATGTGTAACATTGTATTTCAAGAGTGCACTACTTTATTTTGTTATTATCTTGTAGGGAATTTTTTATGTAAATTATTATATTATTTCCTACATATCTTGTCATTTTATCTTCTGAATTTTGTGGAATTGTACACATAACACATGATATTTGTGGAATGGTACATATAACACATGAAATTATACTTTATTTTATTGTCCATGTGGACAAAGTTCATGAACCTTGTCACATGGACAGAGTTCATGAAGAACTCTGTCCACATGGGCAATAAAATAAAGTATAATGTAATGTGTTATATGTACCATTCCATATAACACATGATATTTTTGGAATGCTACATATAACACATGACATTATACTTTATTTTATTGTCCATGTGGACAGAGTTCAAGAACTCTGTCCACATGGACAATAAAATAAAGTATAATGTCATGTGTTATATGTACCATTCCATAGAACACATGATATTTGTGGAATGGTACATATAACACATGACATTATACTTTATTTTATTGTCCATGTGGACAAAGTTCATGAACCATGTCGACATGGACAAAGTTCATGAACTCTATCCATGGACAGAGTGCATGAGAAATTAAAAAAAAATTTAAATTTTTCAATTTATAAAAAAAAATAGAAAAAAATACCTATATTTAACTTTTATTTTCATGGACAAAGTGCATGAGAAACTAACCTATTTATTTTCGATTGTTGAAACCCAATGGAGAAACCAAATGCGAGTGATCGTAGATGATCAACGAACCAAGCCGAGAATGAAAAAGCCAAAGAGAACCTGCCAAAAATGAACCCACGTTAAAATATTGAAACTAACAAAACAAAAATTAAAAAAATTAAAAAAATAAATAAACGAAATTACCTGACGCTGTCCAACTCCTCGAGGACCAACTACCAGCAAATTGGACTGTCCACCTCGACAACAAAAAAGCACCCTGAGGACCAAATACCATGTGAATTGGATGACGAAAGAGATAGCGCCAATGGGGTGGCATGAACGGTCTGCCGAGCCAAAGTGGTGGCGCGAACAGTTTGCAGAACACCAAACGAAATGGTGGCGAGGGATGGCACAGGGTGGTGCAGGTTGGCGCAGGGTGGCGAGAGGGTGGCACAGGGTGGAATAGGGTTGGTGAAGATGGCGAGAGATGGCACAGGGTGGTGTAGGTTGGCGAAATGTGGCAAGAGGTGGAGCATGTTGATGTATATGTAACTTCGGAATGTATTTCATCTGTGTATTTTATATATATTTATTGTACCCTTATAAGAGATGTGTTATTCCTCTATAAGGAAGTGTCATCATATGGATTGACAAGTGTCGCAAGTGTGTGTACTTGCCGATGGGTTATTAGACCAACATGTGGGGTCGACCCTGAATTATATATAATATAATGTGGATGTACCTAGCTAGACAAGTCGGCCCCATAAGGTCACTGGTCAAAAAGGTTAGTATAAATAGAGATCGAAGATCTGTATTTTACTCAATTTGGAAAAGTAACTCACTTCTTACTCATGCACTCAAGGAGGAGTGGCGCACTTATGGAGGAGGAGGATCTGCTGCTAGGATATGTCTATCTCTTATGGTTGGGTTGTATCATTGCTCTTTCTATCTCCGAGGAAGTTATTGGGGTTTTTCACCTTTATGGTTTTCCCCAAGTAAATCTTTGTGTCTCTTGTGTGCTTGCATTATTGTCTCCATGATTGATATGCTGTAGATATGTTGTACATGTTGTTCTCTCAGCTAAGATCCTAGATCAGTTTGAAGTAAATTCTGAAATTTTAACATGGTATCAGAGCTAACCTGAAAGAAGGCATGATATGGCATGTATGACACTTGTTGCAGTTATGATGCTAGGGCTTGATATAGAAAAAACCAGTCGTCGTAGAACTTTTGCTATAAATCCGTTTTGACAAAGTTTTCGGATCTGAAATCTTTACAGATCGAATATTAAATCCCCATGTACCTTGTCTCCAAAGGACAACCTCTAATTCGTTGTACTTTGTGATTTATGATCTGTACAATATAGGATTTCTGTCTCTTCCATATATGAGTCAAAATCAGGTTACCTTGGGAAAAAGGTCATAACTTGGGCTAGGAAGATCCAAATAAAATTTCGTAGAAAGTGATAGGTAGTACACAGACTGTACTATCTCAGGAAAAATTTTGCAGAGGCCGAAGTTGAACCAGTGACACGTGGTACTCCGTACAAGTTCGCTCTCCTGTATTATCCCATAAATAGGTCACGTTGTGACACTTGGCATAACTCTCTCTCAGAGAGTCCAATTGAGTTCAGACCTATCAGGATGGAAAGATAACAGGTCAGGCCATCTCAAGAAGCTTTTTTAGACCCTATGGAGCGAAAGGTTTGGAGTTACACCAGAAACAATCAAGTACATATTTCTGTCAAAACAGAATTATTTTTGAGTACCTTCATTCATGGATTTCGGAATTTAGGGCTTTGGAAAAAGTTGGAATTTTTGTAATCAGAGACCATGGCTGGATGCTACTCTTCTAAATCAAAATTTAGAGACCAATATTAGAATTTTTGGTTAGGCAGAAGACCGGGCTTGATCATACCCTAGTTCGGGACTTTGATCAGAAAAGTGAAAAATTAGGGCTTCTGCAAAAATGGGAATTTTTGAAATCTGTGACCACAGCTGGAAGCTCCTCATAAAAATAGAAGCTTAGAGCTTTGGATCAAACCTTTTGATGGGGTAGAAGAGTGGGATTCATCAAACCCCAGTTCGGGGTCACGTCCAGTGAATCCAGAAGTTTCAAAGGAAAATTTGAGGAGTGAAACTTTGCAGTTCTCAAATTCTAAGCATACCAGTGTGATCAGCTCATCAAGGCGCATATTTCTATCCTTTAAGAAGTTTGAAATTCAAAGTTTGAATTTTTGGGGTTTCTCTGACAAACCCTAATCCAGCTCCAGATCCAGTTCTTGCAAATCAAGTGGATTGGGTTAATCCTAGAAGAAGATGGATTGGTCACCTGCATAATTGAAGAAGTTCCTGTTTCAGAGGGAGATAAGGCTAAGGCCTTACATAAGAAGATTACAAGCGATCTCGACAGGTATGACTCATCAAGGTATGTTTTGAGATTTGTTCATGATTAAGTTTATGGTATGTTTGTCTTCATGTTATTACGGTTAGTACAATCTTGATTTTAAACTTTTCATATCACCTTAATAAAATTATGAATGCACGATAGAAAATATTCATTGATTAGGGTGTTGACACTTATGATTGTACTAATGCATTATGGTGTTGTATGAGGTTTATGTTGTCCACTAACATGAAAGGTACACCAAGAAAGACAAATCATGTTCTAGTTCAAGAACATATGATGATGATGACATGAGGACAAAGATTCATCCATTGTCATGGATCTCATAGAAGATCCATTTACAAGGTATGTATAACTTGGTTTTATAATGGTTAACCTAAGAGATATACATGTTACTAGCACAAGTCATTGAAGAAGAACAAGAAGACATCATGTGAGTATGTTAGACATAACTAGCTAGCATGCTAATCCAGGTATGTTTTTCCTATATCAAGATAGAATCCTACCTTGTGTTAGGATCTTATACTGTTGTGTTGCTGATAATGATTATTCATGAAGTCATAGGTTTGAATAGTCATGGTTGTATACATATTGTAATTGATGATATGACTAACCAGAAGAATCATGAAGGTATAGGTTTTAGTAATCATGGATTTTATGCATATTATATCTCTTATCTTGATTGATGATTTAACTAACCAAAAGAGTCCTATGATCAAATAAGAATATGCATGAGTAAAACAAGACTTCCCTGAAACCTTGAACACTAATGTTTATTATCTGTGTTTGAAATGATCCTGACTATACATGCTTGAGATTATTATGATTATACTAATGAATGTTTGATTACGTATGAGACCTAGAGGATAACACAATGATGATACTAACAAGCATGCATAGGGATCAAGAATGAATATAAGTTCAAGGACAAGTAATCCAGGAAGCAAAGATCAAGAGGGAGTACACTCAGTGGTTTCTGGAAGGATGTAGATATTTAGAGGGAGTTGGCCATCTCTCTACATTCCACAACAAAAGGGTGTAGAAGAAGCTACTTCAGATTAGGACTCCAGTAGCTCCTGCAAGGAAGCGAAGACTCAGAGGGAGTCCACCCAACGAACAAACAAAGATAAGTATTTGAATTGTCATTTCTTAAATAATACCGTTCAATAATGTATATACTGATGTTCCTAGAATTAGGTTGTGTATTATGCATATTAGAATAATTGCATTGATGAACAGTATACTACTAATATGCATGGGTAAGTGGCCTATGGCACTGTACAACATTCCATTGCTACTTATCTAGAATGAAACCTCTTTGCTGACATGTTGGGAGTTGTGCACACTCTTAACAATGTTCTGGTAGAGATTGGAAGGCATCTAGAAAGTTACAGGATATGGATAAATGTTGTATTGAAGCATTGGCTAAGACAATTGCATGACTGTATGACATATTTCTTTATGTGTAAGAATTTGTTCTGAAAACTATGAGATGTTTTCTAATCATGCAATTTAACTTGTTGTGTAGGAAAGATTGTATGGCATCACCTACAAAAGAAGAACTACAACATTTGTTCAACAACAAAATTATCTATTGAAGATATTGAAGTTTCCAGGATACGGGAAGAATGCCATGATCCGTCGATCATGAAGAACGATGTTTGGGATGTAGTCCCAAGAGCTGAAGGGAAGTCTGTTGTGACTTCCATATGGATCTATCAAGATCAAGCATGCTGCAGATGGTAGCATAGAGAAATATAAAAGTGATGAAATAGAAGATACACCAGATGGATTTCAAGACAGCTTTCTTGAATATTGTAGTTGAAGAAGAAGTGTATGTGGAGCAACCACTTGGTTCTGAGACACATGACAAGAAATCATATATGTGCAGAACTTGGTATGGTAGGATAGACAGTTTCCTATCTAGTTTGGGATTTACCAAGAGTAAAGCAGATTCCAACCTTTACTACAAGGTTGAGGAAGGGAATCCTGTGATCCTACTCCTGTATGTGGATGAATTATTTGTAACAGGAGATGACAGACTGATTGCAGATACTAAGAGGAAGCTTGCTGCTGAATTCGATATGAAAGATTTGGGAATGATGCACTATTTCCTAGGTATGGAGGTGTGGCAGAGTGCAGGTGGGATCTTCCTTGGACAAGGGAAATACACAATAGATATCCTGAAGAGATTTGGGATGATGGATTGCAAGGCCATGGCCACACCTATGGCATCGAATCTGAAGCTTCTATGTGATGCTTCATCTGAGCCAGTTGATGTCTCTATGTATCGTCAGATGATTGGGTCCTTGATGTACCTAACGAACACGAGACCATACATTTGCTTTGCTATGAACACATGGAGTCAGTTCCTGACAGATCTGAGGAGTGTTCACCTGGTTGCTGTAAAGCATGTTCTGAGGTACCTAAAGGGTACAATGGACTATGGGATCAAGTATGAAGTGAATCAAAAGTTTAAACTGCAGGGTTATGTTTATTCAGATTGGGATGGTAGTGCTGCAAATAGGAAGAGCAAATCTGGGTGCTGCTTCAGTATGGGATCAGGTGTAATCTCTTGGTTTAGCAGGAAGCCATCCTGTGTAGCACTGAGAACAACTAAGGTAGAGTATGTTGCAGCCTGTTTAGCTAGTTGTGAGGCAGTATGGCTATGGAAGCTATTGTCTGAGTTATTTGATCTCCCGTTGGAAGCTACTGGTATCTTCTGTGATAACCAGAGTTGTGTGAAGCTGTCCGAGAACCCATTGTTTCATGATAGGATGAAACACATAGAGATCGAATATCACTATATCAGGGATATGGTGCAGAGAGGAGCTGTGAAGCTCCTGTATGTTGCGACGGATGAGCAGATTGCAGATGTGCTGACGAAGCCACTAGCCAGGGTGAAGTTCGAGTACTTCAGAGAGAGGCTTGGCGTTCTTCAGATCGAGGACACTTCGAGGAAGAAGTGATGGACACATCTGCTGAAGCCATTCCAAGCATGTTGGAAGGAGGACCCTTCACATGGCTGTCGATGTAAGTGTTGGATGATGAGCATCAGGATGATGTTCTGGTTTCTGCTTTGATATGATCAGTTGGATCATTTATATGTATGCATCATGTTGGATGCTGGATATGATCAGTTGGATCATTTATATATATGTATGCATCATGTTGGATGCTGGATATGATCAGTTTGATCATTTATATGTATGTACGCATCATGTTGGATGCTGGATATGATCAGTTGGATCATGTATATGTATTTTTGTATATGCATCATGTTGGATGCTTGGACCATGTATATGTATATGTATCAAGAGGATACATTGTATGATTAGGTAGATCATGTATGGTGATATGTATCATGTATTTGTATCTGTATCAGGTGGATACATTGTATGATCAGGTGGATCATGTATAATGATATGTATCAGGTAGATACTTGGTATGCATCAGGTAGATGCATTATTTGATCAGGATGATCATGGATGAACAAGCTTCAGGATGTTGCTCCAGATGACATGCAGCAGGATGTTGTAGTGATGATGATCAGGATGATCATGGATGACGAGCTTGAGGATGTTGCTCCAGATGACATGTAGTAGGATGTTGCAGTGATGATGATTAGGATGATCATGGATGACGAGCTTCAGGATTTTGCTCCAGATGACATGCAGCAGGATGTTGCAGTGATGATGATCAGGATGATCATGTGTACATTAGGATGATGTATGGTGAGTATCAGGTTGATACTCTATGGCCATGGATCAGGTTGTGCAGATGAGCATGTAATTCGGTGCCCTGGGAGATTTGCAGATAGTCTTTCGAGGTTTTTCCTATGGCATGTAATTCAGTGCCCTGGGATATCTGGCAAATGCTCTTTCGAGGTTTTGCTCTGGGAGGACATATAATTCGGTGCCCTGGGAGATCTGCAGATAGTCTTTTGAGGTTTTTCCTATGGCATGTAATTCGGTGCCCTGGGATATCTGGTAGATTCTCTTTCAAGGTTTTCTCCTATGGCATATAATTCGGTTCCCTGGGAGATCCAATAGCTTGGACTGTGTGCCCATAATCAGTCCTGGGATGCTCTTGCGAGGTTTTGCCATGACCACATGTAATTCGTGCCCTGGGAGATCCTATAGGTAGAGATGTGTGCTTGTAACAGCCTGGGATGCTCTTGCGAGGTTTTGTGGTGGGGTCACATGTAATAAGTCCTAGAGATCTGGACAGGATGAAAAAGGCCTCAGATTCTCTTTAGAGTTCTTGCTAGTCAAGAGACTCTTTTAAGGTTTTGTGACGCACGTAATAAGTCCTGAGGATTCCACAGTATGGCCAGTGATGATGAAGACCTGCAGGTGGTGGGCCTACATCCAGTATGAAAAAGGACTCGCTCTGTAGAACTTCCTATGATGAGTAGAGTCAGAGATTGGTTGAGATAGCAGCAGCAGTGATGATGATGATGACGATGCATCGATGACGATGATCCCGAGAAGAAGACTTGTCTAGCAGATCTGTGTCGAGAAATACCTTCCTAGTTAAGAGGGAGTGTTGATGTATATGTAACTTCAGAATGTATTTCATCTGTGTATTTTATATATATTTATTGTACTCTTATAAGAGATGTGTTATTCCTCTATAAGGAAGTGTTGTCATGTGGATTGACAAGTGTCGCAAGTGTGTGTACTTGCCGATGGGTTATTAGACCACCATGTGGGGTCGGCCCTTAATTATATATAATATAATGTGGATGTACCTAGCTAGACAAGTCAGCCCCCTAAGGTCACTGGTCAAAAAGGTTAGTATAAATAGAGATCGGAGATCTGTATTTTACTCAATTCGGAAAAGTAACTCACTTCTCACTCATGCACTCAAGGAGGAGTGGCGCACTTATGGAGGAGGAGGATCTGCTGCTAGGATATGTCTATCTCTTATGGTTGGGTTGTATCATTGCTCTTTCTATCTCTGAGGAAGTTATTGGGGTTTTTCACCTTTATGGTTTTCCCCAAGTAAATCTTTGTGTCTCTTGTGTGCTTGTATTATTGTCTCCATAATTAATATCCTGTAGATATGCTGTACATGTTGTTCTCTCAGTTAAGATCCTAGATCAGTTTGAAGTAAATTCTGAAAATTTAACAGAGCAGGTGGCGCAGGTTGGAAAGATGTGGCGCAGGGTGGAGTCCAGCAACGGGTCCAACAAGATCCAGCAGGGGGCGCCAACAAAATATGGCACAAAAAGGTCAGCCACTGCGTCCAGCAACGAGTCTGGAAGCGGGTCTAGCAGAGGGGCCAAAAAAATCTGCAAGAAAAAAATGCAAAACACAAGCCACGGCAGAGCTTTTATTGAGAAAACTGATTCGGCCGAATAATTATTCGGCTGAATAAATAAAAAATGCCGGACATTTTTCACATTCGGCAATACCTCGCACGCAAATCAAGGTCTCCGTTATTACTAACGATGAACCGTTAAATGTTATTCGGTCGAATAATGTAGAACTTATTCAGTCGAATAACCTAATTTAATCAGCCGAATAAATTAGTTTATTCGTTCGAATAGCTTCCGCTATGTCTCTTCTGCGCCTGATGCTCACGGAAGTGTTACCCACCTTCGCATTTCCACCTTTTGTCAAAAGAAGCTTAATAAGACAGTTTTTCCAATGGGAAGTGGAGTTATCTATATGTATTATCCATGATGTACTGTGATCAAAATTCAAGATAAAATAATTTTTTTTGTGTTTTTGCTTCATTCATAACTTAATACATTTAGTTTTCTCATATAGTTAATTTATGCTATTTTATTTTTATAAAATGAAATGGTGCAAACTTATATAATATGACATAGTAATTTGAATATGTAATATGAAAATCTTGATTTTTTTTTATTCTTGATGTGTTTTTGTGGGAGGGCCAAAATAAAGATAAAGGCTAAGGTTTTTCCATAGGTCATTGTCTTTGTCTAATCAAAATTGTTAACTAATTCAGTATCAAAATAACAAACAATATCATGTTTAAAAAAAATGGAACAATTTCACTAAAATTTATTTTTAAATTTTATCAAATTTGCCAAAATAATTGAAAAGAACATCTTACCAAAATTTATAGCTCTAAATCCATAGCTAAACACCTAATACTTAATTTTACAATACATAATAGGAAAGAAGAAGAGGTGGTAAGTGGTTGGTTAATTCCTTTATTAAATACCACTCTTTTTTTATGCTTAACTATGCTTAACTTAGATCCAACAGCTCTGAGCATCGAGTAATTATAACAAAAAAATAGGCATACAATCGGATTACTATTTTACTATAGAATATTGAAACATGGAAAGAACCAATAGAACTTTTGAACACTATAAGAAAAAAAAATTGAACACATCAAGAAAAATGAAATGATTGCGTTCTTATGCCATCAAGATGCTCAGAACATTGTAAATTATGAGTGATATATTTTCTTTGTTATCAACTATGCAACTCTTTTTGGTCAGAATGAAATTACAACATTCTTAAGAATCGTGGTATTTTTTCCCTGTGTCAAAGATTCTTGGATGATGGAAAGTATTGGAGACTCTAGATTGCAATTTTGCTAAGGGTTTGTAGCTATATGAAATCCCCTCGATGGGATTAGATTGAGGCACTGCCCATTTTGAACGAGTGACTAGCCATGTGAATTGGTGCCAAATTTATTCATTAAACAACACCCCTTCTATTTGTGCATCTATTCCCTATTGCAAAAATCGGTATGTTATCATGCCCTCTAGATCAAGTGAATGGAAAGAGGTACAACATTAGGGAATAACTCAAGTATATGCGTCTCTTGTATTCTCAAGATTTCAGGGCCAGATTTGACTCATGTGTTTTCCAAAGAATCCATTGGTTTCACAAGGTTATGGCAATCAAAGGGAGCAGATCGTTGTGCTTTCGTAATTCTGTAATTCATTATTCAGTGAAAATGATAAATACATAGGATTTTATGATAGAATATGCTTTCATAATATGATTTTCCAACAGGTTGTCTCTTTTGGAAGCATAATGCAATGACAAAACATCTGGAGGCATATAATCATATGGGAAGCAGAAAACAAAGGAAACGTCATCGTTTGATATCTTAAACTGGTCAGTGATGGATAAATAAAAGCTAATGATGGCTTGAAAATATAACCCAACTTCAAAAATATGTTTCAAAGAATAGTTTGCCCTTTCTTTTGGACTGTGTGTTAAATTTTTTAACTGTATTTGACGGACAAAATGCCTCGTGACAGGCATTTTTCCTGTCAAATTCCAACCCTGATGGTAGGTGGAAGGTTGTACGCAATGTGAGGAGGGGGGTGTATTGAATTGGTTTTGGCTCTGGTATGGGTTGATTGCAGTGGGATTAGTGTGGAATAAATCAGTATTGGTGTTTGAGCTCCAATCCGATGGAATTTCAGTGCTGAGGAATGTTGCATTTTCTCTATTCTACCGATTGGGAGTCAAGATGGATGATTGTTCTGACAATGATATACATTACTTGCTATAGGGATGGTGCAAGCTAATGCTGGCCACTCATGACGCGTTAGTCGCAATGGACTTCTAGAAAAACATAAATATAGACGTCAAAAAGCAATATTAGAGCTACCTACACAACTTTTTGGAATATGGCGTAAGAAGATGAAACACAGAAAATCATATTACCTTCCGGAATATATAACTATTATTTATGGAAATTAAGCGTAACTACCAAAAAATGGGGTTATCCTAAGGTTGTTATGTTATTTTTTTAAGAAAACATAATGAATATGCATGCGTTGGGCCCCGAGTTTGGTATGCAAATGGTGGAATTTTGTGAAAAAAATTATATACAGTCGTAGATAATAGGTCATTCTAGTGCAGTGCTATTTTTCCATATTTATTTATGTTTATTTTATTTTTTTTAAATTAAGCAAGTCAACCAAGCCTTAAAATGACTAGGTCGAGCGTTGGGCCCTGACATCATGGTCTTAACATAATCAATGCACTCTTTTTTTAGGATGTAGGTCTTTAAGTGTACTTATGCGGGTTCTTTTCCATTTTCAAAATAGGTGAGCCAATCAAAAGTTATAGCCTAAAGAAATAACCTACTTTTTGTGTAACATTGATGTTAGTGCAATTAAAATTAAATAAAAAATAGAAAAAATAATAGATTTAATAAAAAATTACATATTCGGAATATGCACACATATTTCTACAAGTGTGTGCAATTTCATTAGTAGTGGAAAAGTTTAGCATACGCAGAATCATGCTTGAAATAGAAGAAGTTATAGAATAAGGTGTATTTTGTTATAACACAGTCCAAGCCACTTAGTTTGGCAACCCGAACCTAAAACCAAAGTAGCCAAGTCATCCACCACGTTGGTGGGAAAGGAATTGCCCGCCAAAATTTAGAAATTTAAATGATGCGTATGCATTATTTTAAATACATGTGTACACACTAAGAGCACGTACACACTAAACAGTGCGTATGCGATCTTAGTTCATACACGCTATTTAGTGCAGACGCGCTAGTAACGCATGTGCACATTTTTTACCAATCTAAAATGTAGTTTTTTTTTCATCTTCATCTATCTCAACCCCCACCACCCCTCTCACTAACTCTAATCCTCCTCCTCTCCTTTTCCTGTCCCTGCCCCTCCCTAACCCTCCTACCCTCCACCCCATTTCAACCCCTCTATCTCTCTCTCTTCCTCTCACCCCCCCTTCAATCCTCCTCTATATCCCTACCTACCTGAGCTTACTCTTCTTCTCCCTATCCCTCCCCTCTACCTAAACTTATTCTCCTTCTCGCTCTCTCTCCTATATCCATCTCTTTAACCATAACCAACCTCATCTCTCTCTTACTCATCTCTTCTTAAGCCCCCTCATGCCCCTCGCCCTCCCCCCTCTCTCACTATCTCGTTAACCATGCTCCCCTCTCCCCCTAACCCTCATATTCTCACTCTCTCTCTATAACAGTTATCTCTCTCTCTCTCTCTCTTTCTCTCTACTTAACCCTCCTCCCCCTCTTCTCCCCCCTATGTCCCTATCTCTCTCTCTTTCTCTCTTGTTAATATTCCTCTCTCTCACACACACACTACAAATGAAAGAACTTGTGGTGGAGTTTTCCCACAAATTGGCCTTTTATACTACCCCTAAACCAATGCTCAAGGATTTATTGAGAAGCGTATGGAGGAGGAGGATGACTTGGCCTTCGAGAAACCTTAGGGGATTATCGATAGAGAAGACAAATACATGAAAAGGAGGCTTAATAGAGCTAATTTCACTGACATAACGATGCCTTCGCCATAGGTGACAAGACCCCCAATGCCGATCTAGACGTATGTTCATATCATGTAGCAGAGTCCTTCAAGAGGGAAAAGGAAGAAACCTTGAGGCTAGTTGCGAATAAGCACCAAGAATAAGATCAACATAAGGTGAAAGATAGAGATGCGGTCAATCAAGCCCCGGTGGCACAACTTTCCTAGAAGCGAAGGAATCGATGGGAGCAAGCTCAGGATTAGGACAATGCTGCAAAGAAGGCAGAGGTTTCGTTGGACTGCGATGCCCCCAATGCCACTCAGTCGATTAGCAGCTGGGATGGTACACCTGCTATATGAAGGATGAATAGTGATGCGACTTTGGGCATTGATTGGTGTAACATATTAGCAGGTGGGATGCTTCACCTACCCCAGGAAGCGTTAACAGTGATACGACTCCTAAGTATCTACCAAGTGGTTAACTGCTCAAATAGAAGATGAAACAGTTCCTTGGTAAGAATATAAACCTACAACGCTGGAAGCTGAATGTTCTTTCTATCTGTTGGAATTCCTCCAACCATGTGAAATATGTAAAAGTTGTATGTGAGGAGGGATAGGAGGAAGCAACCATAGAAGGGAGTAAAGGAGAAGCTGTGTAAAGAAGAGAAGTAGAGCCATAGCAGTGAGGTTTGGTTCTCCATTATGAAAATGTATAGGTTGGGCTTGAAGTAGTAGTGCATGGACCTATTCACGTAATTTGGAGCAGCATGAGTAATGAATAAAAGATTTCATACATTTCCTTATTCTCGTTAGTTGCACAATGTTTGTATTTATTATGCGTCTCTATGCTTGTATAGATTGAATTGGAAGTTGTTTCAATGGTATTTTTGTTGTCCATCTTTGTAGCATCTTATTTGCTACGTTACCCCCCTTATCTCTATCCTTAATTCCCTCTCTCTCTCTCTCTCTCTCTCGCTCACACACACAGAACATGTCACCATATCTCGCTCATCTCTCTCCTTAACCCTCCTCTCTCTCTCTCTCCTTTAAACTTCCTCCCCCTATCTCTCTAACCCTCTTCACCCATATCACTCTATCATTATTTGGTAAACCCCCTCTATCTGTAATGCACAGATCCCCACTCATGACACCGATATCCCATTTAAAGGCCTATAAAGAACTCGTACAAGGGGCATACCATTCTAAAGGGACAGAGGCTCTTGTTTCATTACCACAACCATGGTCAAGGCATGAAGACCCATCCATAGTGAACAAACCATCTTAAGGGAACCAATACCTAAATCCCAAGCCAAATACTCCCTAGTGAGGGCTCATGTGGTTTCTAGGTGGTTTTTATGCTTCACGAACTAAAAAAGGTTCAATTAATGTTTGAATCCCATTTTTCACCCTTCACCATGTTTAGGGGTCAACACCCATTTCTAGTGCACAATAATTACGAATGGTCCTTATATCCCACTTGGATGCCTACAAAGAACCCTTACAAAAGACTCTTGTGCTATTCTATGGACTTAAATAAACAAAGTCCAAGAAGTTTCAACAATATCTCAAGGCACTAAAAGTTTCCTTCCTTGACCATGTCAACGACCCACGACTCATCGTTTTTAAGAAAAACCTTCTAATGTCATCCATATCAAAATTTGATTGTAAAGACCCCTTAGAGAGGGTCAATGCCATTATTTGCACATGTTTTTGATGGCTATTGAACTTGAGAGACTATGTTTAAGCCCCGAGGATGAAGTGTTTTCAACCCCAAACCATGGCAGTTGAGCTTGAAAAGGTTAATTTATGGTTGAAGTCGTTTGTTCCATCTAGGCATGTTTAGGCCTATAGACCCATTCCCAATTCATGAAACCTACTCATGTTGAATGTATCCCACTAAAATACTCAACAATTCTATCCATGGCCTCGACAAACATTCTCGGCGTGGGTCAAAGACATAATCTTGTTTAAGGCATGAGATGTATCCTAATCATGGTATATGTATCCCTATGCATTTGCTAGAGATACCCCACAAAGGTTATGTGTGGTGGTTTGAAGAAGCAATCAACATCATATCCTAAGAAGCTTATTGAGTTGTAGGTGTTGTTCATGGTGGTTGAGCCTAAGAAGCTTCATTTAAGGCATGAGGAGATTCTTGTCGTCCCTATACCTTGGTCAGACCTTGACACCCATTTTTGGTTCACAACTAACCTAGTCATGGCACACATAACACACTTGAAGTTGACTAATACCCTATAGATTTCATATGTGGTGGTTAAGGGACTCTTTCATGGTGTTTGTGCCTAAGAAGAAAGAGTTAGTGTTGGAGGCTCTTGTTTCCCTCCGCTAGCCATGGTTAATGAGCCAAGATAAATCATTGATGCCTAAGACATCATAATGGAAGCCATATTCAATGCATATGCAAAAGAATCCTTGTAGAGGGCTAGTGTCATGGATTCTATGTATTATTGATTATGCTTAAGGTCAAGAATTTTCAATTAAGGCTCAAGTGTAATTCAATTGAGATCATTATGCTTCAATAAGATCCGAAGGAACCTATTTTCATTCTTTGACATTGTTCAAGGCCTTGCAACATATCCATGGTCTTGCATGGTAGTTTGAGGATGCATTCATTGCATTTGATCTTGACAAAATATTTTTCGGGTCTAATATTGTTATTTCCCTCCATAAACCATGGATAAGGGCTTTAGGCTATTGTTTTTCTACCAAGGCTAGGGTTAAGGGCCCAAGAACCATCCATAGTGCATAAAGTGTGTTATGGATAATCTATATTGGACAACTAATGGTGTCCATATGCCCAAGAAGAAAATATTATTGACAAAGGCTCTTGTTTAATACTCGTACATGATTCCCAAGAGATTGTAATTACACTTACATTCAACTTTGATTCCAAAGACACCTTATAGATGTCTCACGTTGTGGCTTTTAGGTTTTTTTCATGGCACTTGAGGTTGCGAGAGTCATTTAGGGATTAAATCCCTTGTTTCAGTTTACAAAACTTACTCATGGATCATGTATCCCACTGTTGTGACCAAAACACCCCTCTAGGGAAAATCTATGGGCCCCCTTAGAATTTTTTTTTGAAAGTTGGACTTACGAGAGGGTTTTTTTTTGTATTATTTCCTTATTCGGCCATGTTTGAGGCCCTATGGGCCATCTTTTGCATGAAAAACACTCATATCCAAATGATTTAGGGCCCAAGGCCCAGATCATTTCATCCCCATATCGTAGCTCATGAGTTATGAAACATTCATTTAGGTCTCAATCCTCTTCTTTCACCCTCTAAGCATGTTTACATTTCAAATCCCGTGTGGCGTTGCACCGGGCACGACCATTGCAGGTATGACATGGGATGCTACTACTCCCCCCTTAACCCCATGATCTCTTTCTCTCTATAGCTCACATATCCCATATCCCATTTCTCTATCTCTCTATCCCATATCCCATTTCTCTATATCTCTCTATCTCTCACTCTCCCTAAAGCACTACATCCCTTAACCGCTAAACCATTGAACCATTGAACCTGTAATCCCACAAACCTAATTCCTAAACAACCTAAGCCACAATCCTTAAAGTCTAAATACCTAAGACCTTACGCCTTAAGTCCTAAACCCTTAAATCCCTAGAAGCCGTAACCCCCCTCTCTTTAGCCATTCATTTATCCACTTTTGAAGTATAGTCCAATGTAAGAAATTTATTAACATTTTCCAATAATACATATGCAACATCATCTAGTATAAGTCTCATGTACCACATTACAAATCACAAACCATTGTCAAGTATGAAGGAACATCATCATAATTAAGGAATACCAACACCATAATAAACACAATCAATAAATATCATAGTTAAGGTCTATAAACATTATAATCAATTATCAATGATCATCATTAATGAGTATCCTAAGCAACCATATAGGTCTCCATGTCTAACATAGTTATGCATAATAACCAGGACTATCAGGGTTTAAGTAACCAATACTGATACACACACACGCACACCAAAACATGGGTCATTATAACCTCATGAATCATAACACATCAAATGTCAAAGATGCGATATTTTTGAAGTATTGAACATTTGGCATTAAATGGCGTAAACGTTGGTCAATTAATGGTGTAAATGTCATGCATGGGCATTGGCACGTGTTTTAGCGCGTACTTGCTGATGGTGTGTACACTCTGCAAACACGTGTGCGCACATGTAAACACACGTGTTTGCATCTGCTGCTAGTTAAAAAAAATAGAGGTTTCTGTTCTCGGGAATGCTACCAAAAACCATTGGATTTTCACTCTTTCGCGGGTTCAAGCTCTTCCAGGTTGCTTACTGGCTCACATTCATTGATCTTTGGGACACTCATTGATCTATTGGACACAAAATCACTCTTGGAATCTAGTGGATACATTCAAGCTACCAGTTTCCATTACAAGTGGAGATCATTTCTATAGGTATGGTGAATTGTAAATAATTGTTTTCATTCACAAAATTTGAGATTCTCCCATTCCTTTGTGTTTTATCATATGCCTACAGCAATATCCATGCATAGACAACAATGAATTTGACAAAAATATTCACTAGACAAGATGAAGTATGCAATGTAAACCAATAATTATTTCCATGAATATATTTTGATTTCACACAAGGATGGCATGGATGAGGTTCTCTCTTGAGACTCTTCAATTTGAATAAAATCCTAAGAAGAAACATGGGAGAGGGTCATATTGAATAGTTCATGACATTTTCTCCATGCTCTCCTCTTCATTCTATGTTTATCATAATGTTTCTTTAATATTGTTCCTTTGAGCTTGACTACTTACCTCTACCTCATTGAATTCTCCTTCCTTGGGGGAATTTGCAACCTCCTCGTTGTGTAATTAGTAAACTTATTCTCTTTATCTTATTTGATGTAGAAAAACTATCAAACTATTCCCAAGACATCCTTAGGCATCTCTGTTGTAGGGTGTTATTACCAAAATTTTTATAAATTCATGGCTAGGAAAGACACTAATTTCTCCATTCTACACTTGACCAAGCATCATCTATATTGATCATAATTGTAAGGGATAATTATGTTTATTTGATGACTTATATGGGAAAGAAATTTAGAGTGATAACCAAGCACCATGTTGTGTCTGGCCTCATAGGCAATGCAACTTATTACGTGTAATGTCATCTCATCCTAGGGTGTTGGAAAGGAAGTATATTTCAGTCCTCTTCTTGTGACTTCCACGACTTTTTTGAACACAAAGGAGATAGTGCTAGTCCTATAACTGTAATACCTGCAAACACATGAATACTCTATTGTACACTTGAGCTCTCAACTCGGTCTAGACACTTGAGTTCATGACTTGGATTAGGCATGCTTGAGTTCTCAACTCATAAAATAGTTTGATTTGATTTTGCATGGGAGACTCGATTTAGATAACTTTATAACTCAAACTTCACGTGAATTCAACTTTGCACGACTTACATAACTCACTAAATCATTTCAATATATATAATGTGTTATACATGATAAGGAAGATAGTTTGTCTTTCTGTCTCTTTTATAATTATGAAACTCCTAGGATACCATATTATTTCTATCTGAACCCTATCCTAAGCTAATTTACCTATTCTTAGCATACTACACCCTAACCCCTTGCCTTAGATATGCGGTCTAACGCAAATAAACCAGCATAGTTTGTAGTTGTATGTGTTAATTTGTAAAGTGGTAAGTTATGTTGTAATGTGTCAAGTTCATTGTATAATGGAACTAATATCGTATTTGTTGTTTCTTTTTCAGGGGTAGACCTCATTGTTTTGTTAAAGAGACTTTTGGAGATGTGAAACTCATGTAACAGAGAAAAAAATATAGAAGGAATCTGCCCATTGAAAAGGTCAATGACGTAAGAGAAAAGGCCAGGTTGGCAATGGAAATAGTGAGACATGATCCTGTCATTGATCCTAACATAGTTGTTGACATGACAACCTCTTGTTCAGAACCACGGGTAAAGCGGTTGCGTCCAACGGACCCAACTCAAATTCCAACATCAACACAATATCCAACCAACAATCCATCAACGAGTCACGTTGAAGTTCCTCACGACATAGGAATATTGGGAGATGTTGCATGTGTAGAGATGGACATACAAGCAATGCTTAGTTCCCAATCTCCCCAAGAAGACCACAACCATTTCGAGCACACTCCCATTATGGCCCAATGTGTGAACAAAGCACCACAACAAACAAGCTCTGGTATTCATGTCTCATGTCCACCATCCCCACCTCAACTGTCGAGTGCAAGAAGAAGAACTCCTAGATTTATTCATGTGGATGAAAGTGATCTATCGGGCCTTTAAGGTAAGTTGCCAAAATGCACTATCGAATGGCAATGCAACAAAATTGTCAAGAGATATTTTGAATCCAAAGGTGATGTAGTCAAATGTCAATTATTGCTATGTTTGTTAAAGTCACATTGTTTAGTTGTTGTTAGGATAATTTTTGGCATAAAGATAGTTAAAAGTTCAGAGGCTAGCAGTCATATTGTTAGAAATCTCCAATCTGCATTTAATGCGATTGGGAAGACGTCTTATAGAAAATATCTTTGTGCAGCTCGTTGTGTGTTAGCAGAATCAGTTGTAATTAAGTCTACAGGGCAACGTCGCCTTCTATCACACAATTACCACATACTTAAATTAAATAGAAAAACTATTAAAAAGTACTCTGTTATAAGAGAAAATATTGACACTCCGGGTGGAAACGATTGTTGGGATTGTGTTGGTAGGTTTCCTTGTGGATATAGGAAGTGAATTGATGCTGTTAAGGAGTTAGTACAAAATTTTTGGCATGATCATACCAAACATTAATCAAACCAAAGAGACGTGCTAAAGCTGACAAAATGTTCTACTGAACGTGAACCCCATGTTAAACACTTCCTTGACACCACACAGACTGAACTCTATGAGAGATTTAGGAATGAGCACACACAATTGAACATGGGCCAAAGGTCCTTTGAGAATTGCAAACCATGGTACATTTCTATATGCATTGATCGGAACACCTGTTGTTGTACATACCACGTAGAATATGAATATTATTATGACACATATAAACATATATTTTGTGATTTGCATACTAACATTGTGCAGGGATGCAATGAATCCATACTACCACTGAATGCATCAAGAGACTTTATCCACAACATCATGTCTCCAAGGCCCGAAGGACAAAAATATTATGAAAAATCGTGTCTATATGGGACATGTTCTAGGTGCAGTGGGTTTTCTCTTTTGAATTGTTTCATTCATGAAAGCGAGGAGCACGAATTTGGTAGGATGGTCATGGAGATGCAGAGCTTCAAGTATGTAACCTATCAATTAGACAGTGCTAGGGAAAGTAAAAAGATTGCATTAGTGAAGTCACAAGTACAAATAAATATTGCATATTTTTCATATTATACGTTCAATTTATGGCATATACATCTTTCCAAAGGCCACATTGTAATATTTCCCTTGTTTTCATGGCAACGGGAATGGGTATGTGACTTCTTGACAGAGTTCTAAAAGAAAACAGAGCAGTATGTTCAACATGTGCATGTAGTGCGATGGCAATATGAGCAGTTCAAAAAATGCAGGGACACATTTTCTGTTGGAACCATAGCGTCAATTGTGGATTTTACATAAAATTACACCCTTCATCCACAAACTGAAATCCAGAGTCAGTACTACCATTCAGACCAAGTCAACATCATGGTACATATTATGTATAGGCATGGGCCAGAGAGGAGCATTGACATGAGGATAATACTGAAGGAGACGAACTTTTACATAACTAATGACAGAACCCATGATCTGCATTATGTGCAACATTGTTTTTTAATTTTCTATAATCAGTTGAAGGAGAGAGATATGCAAATGGAGCAACATTGGATATGGTTGGATGGTTGTGCGGGCCATTTCAGAAATTCCAAAGTATTCCAATGGATGATTATTTTGCATAAGACTTATAATGTGCTGCATATCTGGAACTATTTTGAGACTGGGAATAACAAAGGAGAGCATGATGGGGCCGATGCATGCATCAAGACTGCAACACGAAGGGAAGAGATGAGGTTTAACACAAACCCTCATATCCGTGATGCAGAATCCATAGTTCAATGGTGCTCTACAACAATGTTAGACTGAGCAAGAGATCAACAAACATCATCAGTGACAAGACGTGTGGTAAGAAATTTTTGGCAAGTGGCTGACATAGATCGATCGCGTTCCTATAGTTGCTGTTAACACCTAAAAAGTGCTCACTACCTCATTCCCTTACTCACATGACCCATTTGTCCACTTTTCCACCATCTGAGCCTCTGAAACCAACAAAAGGTCACCAAAAGACCTTGGTACACCCCTTTTTCCATTAAAAAAGATTATTTTTTCCAAGAAAATCATAAAAAACCCTCAAAAAGGGTCCAAATTCCCAAAAATATTAAAAAGGGAATTAAAATATTATTTTTATTCAAAAAAGGAAAAAGGAGGGAAAAGAACCTAAACCATGTTGGTCAATACCATTGGTTTCCACAAAACCACAAATGGTATTCCTCACCACCAAAACCTATAAAAAGGTGGTAGGGGCTCCTCATTTCATATCCTTCCATTATCTCATCCTTATGCTGCTGAAATCTCCCCTGAGCACTTTTAGCCATTGAAGCAACCTTGGAGAAAGAGACCTATTGGAGTTTGGAGCTACTCATCTTGGGAGTTGCTCAACATCAACCTTCACCATTGGAGGTAATATCGCAAGCACTTGCTTGCCCCCCACTTTTCAATACAAAATTTATTTCTTATGTTTCTTGTTCTTGATTTTGAAATATTTACATTATTTGCTTAGATTCTTGTTTAGATCCATGAAAAGTATTGTTTATTTAGTTTATTGTTTTTATTTCTATTGAAACTGCTACTACTAGTTAGTAGGTGCCCATAGCACTAAGCTTGGTTGCAAAACCGAGCCAACAGTTTTGGCGACTCCGCTTTGGTTTGAACTTTAGATCTCTAGCTTTGCCATTAAATCTTTGTTTTTATGAGTTTTTAACCATTAGATCCATAGATCTGCCATCTTAGACAGCAGATCCATTGCTGTTCTGAGATTTGGCCCCAAAAAAACAGCCCTAAATTTTAAATTTTCGAGTTCGTTTCTCGTTTTCCCGTGCACGGCTTCCGCCTCGCGGCTTTTTGCCAGACAGTCGCGCGGTCCATCGCGACTTTTCTGCATTTTTCCGCGCGGTCCATCGCGGCCTTTTTCCAGACAGTCGCGCGGATCCATCGCGACTGTTCTGTGTTTTTCCGCGCTGCACACCGCGGCTTCGCGGCCTTTTTCCGCGCTGTCCATCGCGACTGTGCGCCCAAAACCTGCGCGGTCCATCGCGACTGTGCGCCCAAAACCTGCGCGGTCCATCGCGACTGTGCGCCCTAAACCTGCGCGGTCCATCGCGACTGTGCGTCCAAAACCCGCGCGGTCCATCGCGACTGTTCGGCCAAAACCCGCGCGGCCCATCGCGGCTGTTCGTCCAAAACCCGCGCGGCTGAATTTTTTCATTCCATCCCGATTTTGAAAAATATTTTTTACTGTACTTTCTGCCCATAGCACATTTTTTACAGTATCAAATTCTGCATATTTTCCAGATTTAGAAAAATTTTTTACTATTTAAAAGTGCATACATAGAAATCTTTTTAAAAATTTTCAAGAAAGTGAAAGAAAGATTCATTTTGCATTCTTTATCTAGATTCAAATTTTTTCCTGTTTACTTCTTTAGAATCTTGCCCTTAGCAAATTTTATTGAAACGAAGAAATCCATTTATTTCTTTTAGAAGTTTATTATTTGCTTTCAAAAATCCAAAAAATCCATTATTTTTTCGAGTTATTTTTGAAAAAGCAATTTAATTTCTTTTAGTGAAAAAAGTCTTAAATATTTGCTTATTATTTTTCGAAAAGTCCTTTATTTTTTTTTGAAAAATTTTCCCTTAAAGCATTTAATTTTTTCAAGTTCAGTTTACAAAACCCCACGTGCACTCACACGATCACTTAATTGAACTAAGACTTAAAACTTACCCTAATTTGAACACACTCTTAACCCCACTTGGGGAACACAAAAAGAATTCTTGTAGCTAGGTAGTATTGGGGGGATAGGTGTTCCAATAACACCCCTCAGTTCATACATCTGAGACATAGAAGTTGTCCAATTAGGGAGCTAAAATCTCTTAGTACTTTTTGGCGCGGTCACAACCGGTTTGTGGGAAGGCCTCTCCCCTAGGAGGGTTGAAGTCGCGAGGATGGTTCCGGAAGCCTGAGTGGGATACCGAAACCCATTCAGTAACCGAAGGGCTACCATTCGCAGTTCTCGGGATATCCCTGTATTGGGATATTGCGATCAAAGGACCAAACGGCAGATTTACCTTTTCTCGACGCGTCATGAACGGAGTATCCTAGTAGCCTGTCTTTTTAGGATTGATTACCCGGTGTCCCTCCCGGTAGGGGGATATCTAGCCGTGTCTCTACATTCATATTGTCTGACTTGGATTTCATCACCTTGCAGGGGATATCGTCTGTTTGAGTCACAATACTTTTAGATTAGGTGTTTGCATGATCTTTACCACCTTTTGAGTCTAGTTACACCTATTTTTTCTAGGAGCCGCTTGCATGTTGGTATTCTGACCGGTTGTTGCATTCCTCCACTTATTGTAGCACAGCTGCTAGAATAAGTGCATTTTTTGAGGATTGATTTTTTGGCCTGTGAGCCTTCTTTTTTTCACTCCCCTTTTTGCACCCTTGGTTGCATTAGGGTTTTGAGTCTTTTACATATATATCACCACCTGATACTTAAAACAATTTTTACATAAAAACCATATTCTCACCATTGAGAATTCTAGACGTTCTCGTCGTCTACAGGGCGAACTCCCAGAGTTTAGTCCACTTGGCTCTCCACGTCACAGACGCAGAGCATTATCCCTTGATTCGACACATCGTCGATCATCTAGACGGTCATCCGATTCTGACATACCCCACTTCACCTTTGATTTGGAGGTAGAATCCGAAAACCCCACAGAGTTACCACCTACCACAATTATGTCTGGAACACCAGAAGATCCACAATTTACATTAACCATAGGTCAGACATCCGCAGACCTTTCTGCGGGGATACCATCCATGACAACACCCACCCCCTTGGGTATGCCCAATATGGGTAACACTCCACATTTAGGAATGCCTAGCACAGGACCACAACCTGTCATGGGCATGCCCAACATGGGGGTCATACCCCCTTCGGTTTCCACAAACCCTATCCCAGGAATCCCTAATACGATTCCTAACCCAAGTGTCACTCCTGTTGCACTTGGGAATGCTATCCCAGGAATCCCTAGTGCGATTCCTAACCCAAGTGTAACCCACGTTGCACTCGGTAGTAATATACCAGGAATCCCTAGTGCGATTCCTAACCCAAGTGTAACCCAAGTTGCACTTGGGAGTACTAACCCATATCAGGCCACACCTGTTGGAGGGCACATACCCGCCATACCTAGCATACCTATAGGAGCTACTGGACCCCTACACCATACCACAATGGCTAGGCCAATCCCCGTTCCAATCACCACATCCGCTAGTCTACCATACATGGCAAGTCTCAACTTGCCAGATTTAGCTAGGCTTACGAATGACCCCATTAGGCATGATCCTGCTTGGCCCCATATGCCCACTAAGCTTCCCTCTGACATCCCTAAGTTTGAGGGAAAGGCCGGAGAAGACCCCCAGAACCACATCATGTCCTTCCATTTATGGTGTTCCTCCAACTCCATAGTGGACGACTCTATCCGCCTCCGTTTATTACAGCGCACCTTCACTGGCTCTGCAGCCAAATGGTATATCGAGCAACCCCATGGGACGCATTCCTCATTTACCTCCCTTGCCTCGACCTTCCTGCAGTTCTTTCAGCTACCGGTCCGCTATGATGCGGGCGTCGAGATCCTACTGTCTTGCAGACAGAACACAGCCACGCACATCACTGACCATATTCATGATTGGCGTCGGCGCCGAAGCCTATGCAAAATCAAATTAGACGATCGAATCTTTTTAGACTGGTTCCTTAAATCCCTCCTTCCCCTCATTGCGAAGGATGTAGCTTCTGAAAGACCCCAGTCTGAAGAGGAGGCCATCCTTAAGGCCCAACAGTTTGACCTTATCTATGCCCAGTCAGGATACCTATACACCATCATACCTGACGCCCCACGAGGCGACTCTGCACGCGGTGACACACCGGGGGCATCACATGCCGCTGATGGCATTATTGGCCAAATTACACCGCAAGCAAAACCTTTCAGTATGGTGAGCACCATGCCCGCCCCAGACCTTTCTAGGGCTACATCCAGTTCCAGAGCGACAACTTCTTATGCTCCGATAAACCAGACCCATCATGTTCATGGACCCTCTTGTCCACAACATTGTTATGGCCAAGCGCCATCAGCATATGTACCTCCTACATACTATGCTCAACCTACGGTACAAAACCCCATGCAGTTTCCACAACAGCCCATGCATTACCCACAACCGGTTACACCGGCTAACCTCACACCTCCACCAGCGCAGGGGTACCAACATCCCCAACAGGCAACTGGACCACCTCCAGCTCCACCTGCATACTATCCACCGCAACCTGCTCCCGCACCTGCGGCTCCTCAGAATCCCCCCAATGCTCAAGGGCATGTGTACGCACAACAACAGCAGCCCCAATATCAAAATAACCAGCGCAACCAGGGTGGACAACCCAACCGCGGAAGAGGACGCAACCGTGGAAACAATCAAAACCGCAACCAAGCTCCACAGCCTACCCAGCCCCCGCAAAACAATAACGCGGCGCCCGCTCATCAGAATCCTGATCGACCACCTAAGCAACCTAAAAATGCTAATTTACGGACAAACCATCCTTGTTCCATTTGCAATGTCTATGGCCACTATACCCACGCTTGCCCACATCTCGAGCGAGCTCGACAACTATGGACAAATGACGCCCATCGTCAAGAGCAGGCGGCTCCTCAGCCACCACCCAACCCCCCACCACCTCCACAACAACCTCTGGTTCTCCAAAACCCCTTTCCAACACAAGGAGTGGTAAACACCCAGCCGTTAGCCCCCCAACAGGGCAACGTGCAACCACAACAAATAACTTACGCAGCTCCTGATCAACCCATGTTTGATTCAGGTACCCACCACTTATTGATGATGTCCACCGCTGACGTCAATGTCCAAACCCGTCGAAATCAATACGGACCGACTTCTGAAGCCCCCCCCGGCGAAAAGGATACCACTGCTAATCCCACTGATCAGACATTGCGTATACCTCAGGTTCCACTTGATGGCGCTTCTAAAGCACCTCGCTTCCCCCTTCGCCGAATCAACAACAACCCCAATGCACGAGCTGCATCCAATTACAACATCGTAGATGACTTAGCTCAATCTCCCGCAGCCATGTCTGCGTTAGAAGTCTTAAAAACCTGTCCTTCTCAGCGCAAGACTTTACTTTCCGCCATTGGGCTATTGACCCAAATGATTCGAACTTGATGACCTTTGACTTAGACCAATCTGAACCACGGCTGCCTTCTACCATAGCAGTCCAAGTTTCCGTTTCTATTCGGAATCTTGTCATCCATCGATGTATCATCGACGAGGGTGCCTCCACATGCGTCATGTCCACTTTTGTTTGGCAAAAGTTGGGCTCCCCTGCTCTCCAGCAATCCACCACCGCATTGCGGGCCTACGACGGCCGGTCAGCTCAACCTCACGGTTTATTACCCAAGGTACCCGTCCAATTAGGTGGGAAGACCGTGCTCATCGACATAGAGGTCATTAACGCCCAACTAGACTATAACCTTTTACTTGGCCGCAGTTACATGTATGCCATGAAAGCGGTCGCCTCCTCCGTCTTCCGCACCATGATGTTCCCCCATGAGGGCCGCGTGGTCAAAATTGACCAGCTCACCTACTATGACCCCAACGCCCCTGCAGCACCGGAGAATGTTCTCCCCATGATTGAACAACCCGCTTCTAGTGCTGTTACCTCCTTTGTGTCTTCTGTGGCACCCGGACTGTATTCGGATACACCAATGACCTCTACATTCCAGGCCATTCCACCACCGTCACCGGAGACCCAAGTCGCAAACCTCTGTACTGTTTCGCAGAATACGCAAACACCCGGCGGTCAACCGCCATTGATCCCCAGTCACATTGGTGTTACACCCATCCACACCATCCCCTTCCTATTTCCTCCTTCGGGCGTAGTAAGCGCCCCGGTTATGGCTACCCTTAGCCTACCCGGGCTAACATTGGGATTACCCGTGTGGTATATTCCGCCACCCGTTCGATTACCGACACCAGACGTCATCCTCCAACCGGTACAACCTATTGTTACCACAAATCAACCTCCCCCTGGCGTCGCGATCCCTTCGTCGGCAACGACACCTCCTCCTAACCTCAATATTCCTTCGTCGGCAATGAAACCTCCTCCGGGTCTCACGATTGCGTCGACGTCAAAGGATCCCCCTCTCCTTGCTAAGCCCACTGGGGGCAGAGGTCCACAACCCTACACTGCCATACCACCTCCTAAGACAGCCAAACCCCCACCGGTGTTTCGAGCTCCCCCCAAATGTTCATTATGCGATGAAATTGGCCATCCAACTCATCAATGCCCACATTTACCGGCACTCCAAGAACATATGAATATGTTGGACGATGACGTCGGCATCCCAGTAGTCAAATTAGAGCCACCTCTACAGCCTCGCGATAAATCACTGCGCACTAACCATCCTTGTGCTATATGCAGTGTCTACGGCCACTACTCACACCATTGCCCTGATCTACCAGACTATAGAGCAGCGCTGTACGAATTAAACAATGCCGATTTAGAGATATCTCCTCCCCTTATCGAGGAGATTCACCCTCCACCATCATCCTCGTCAGAAGAAGTCAATACGATATATATGATTTCGACAACCTTCAAACCAGAACCCCTTGATTTATGGTCTGACTACTTCAATACTGACGAGCAGATTTTGGAAACACTCACTGCACCCGACTACCCTTGGGATGATATGCATCATCGCTCGTACTTCCTCCCGGAAACATCTACCTCCACCGCATCCAACCAGCTATCAGTCGAGTCGAAAGACTTCATACCTGCTAAGGTCGATTGGTTAAAGGACCCCATCCCAGCACCGGATGCCTTTGAAGAAGGGAACATGTCCAACATTTCCCCCACCATACAGATAGACATTTCCATAACACCAGGGAAACCTGAGCTCATCTCGCTGGGCGCATCTTGCACTCAAGCAGAAACTCAGGCATACAAAAAACTCTTTCAAGAGTTCCGAGACGTCTTCGCCTGGTCCTATACCGAGATGCCTGGTCTCGACCCCGCCATTATTGAACACCATATCGATACATGGCCGGAAGTACCCCCTGTTCGTCAGAAACAGCGACCTATTCACCCTGCCAAGCTCCCCGCTGTCAAGGCTGAAGTCGAGAAACTTCGAACAGCAGGTTTCATCTACCCTATTCCGTACACCACATGGGTGTCGAACCCCGTCCCTGTCAACAAAAAGAAAGGCACCCTTAGAGTATGCACTGATTTCCGCGACCTAAACCACGCTTGTCCAAAAGACAATTTCCCCACGCCATTCATTGACCAACTCATTGATGAGTGTGCGGGCCATGAGGTCCTATCCTTCATGGACGGTTTTTCCGGATACAACCAGATTCACATCCGCAAGGAGGATCAGTACAAGACTGCCTTTACCACCCCATGGGGCACCTTTGCCTATCGAGTCATGCCCTTTGGCCTTAAAAATGCTGGTGCCACTTTCCAGCGAGCCATGACCTACTGCTTTCACGACTTGGTCCATATCCTGCGGGTCTATCTTGACGACCTCACAGCGCGTTCCCTAAAACGATCAGACCACCTTAGCGACCTCCGGCAAGTTTTCCTGCGTTGTCGTAAATATAAAATCCGCTTGAACCCACACAAGTGTGTCTTTTGCGTCCCGGCAGGCCGGTTGTTGGGTTTCATTGTTTCTCAGGAAGGGATCACCGTTGATCCCCTGAAAGTCAAAGCCATCTTAGAACTTCCCCCTCCTCGCACGCTTCGCCAGCTTCAGAGCTTGCAAGGTCGGTCCAATTTTCTTAGGCGCTTTGTTCCTGATTACGCCACCAAAGTCCATGGATTCTTACGCTTACTTCGTACCCACATACCCTTTGTCTGGGACGAACAAGCAGACACGGCATTCGAAGCCCTCAAGAAGGCTCTCACACAAGCCCCCTTGATATCCCCACCGGATTTTTCCCAAGACTTCACCCTTTACGTCTCGGCATCCGAACATGCCGTATCCGGAGTTTTGGTCCAAGAAGATGCTTCCCACAAAGAGCATGTAATTTACTACGTCAGCCAGACCTTGTCTGGCCCACCTCTACGTTACCCATATGAGGAAAGATTAGCCCTAGCTGTAGTCTTTTCCGTACAGAAACTACGACACTACATTTTGCTTAGTCATACCACGGTCGTGGCCGACTCCAACCCCATGGTCTACCTCCTCACCAGGAGACTCCTTCAGGGTCGTGTCGCTAAATGGGTCATTATCCTCCAGGAATACGACCTTACTTTCAAGACTCCCAAAAGCACCAAAGCCCTCGCGCTTGCTCACTTAATTACAGATCTCCCGTCCTCTTCGACATCACCCGTTATCCATACGGACCTGATTGACGAGCAGATCTTCGTCATTTCGTCGGACGACCCTTGGTACGGAGACATTTTGACTTACCTCCGTACTCAAAAATTCCGACCACACATCGATCGTGATGGACGCCGTCGCATACGACACCACGCACCCCGATACCTACTTATTGGAGATGTACTTTACCGACGCGGCGTTGATACTATCTTACGCCGCTGCCTATCCCATAGTGAGGCAGAACAAGTCCTCAATGATTGTCATAGCGGTGCCTGTGGAGGCCATTTCTCCGGCATGGCTACCGCCCAGAAAATCATTCGGGCAGGTTATTTTTGGCCATCGTTGTTTACTGATTGCATCACCGCAGTCAAGCATTGCCAGAACTGCCAGCTCTTTTCCCCCAAGGCAAGAACCCCCCCTGCCCCCCTTCATCCAGTCATCACTGTTGGACCATTCTGCAAATGGGCCATAGACTTCCTCGACTGCAACCCCCCGTCAGCCGGCGGTCACAAACACATCATTGTGGCCGTAGATTATTTCACCAAGTGGGCAGAAGCCATGCCAACCTATAACTGCAAAGCCGACACCGCGGCGCGGTTTTTCTTCAACCACGTCATCGCTCGTTTCGGAGTACCACAACAGCTAGTCTCTGACCACGGCTCTCACTTCGAAGATGCCGTCTGGAAAGAATTATCAACCATGTTGAAATTCGAACACCATTTCTCTTCCGCTTACTACCCCCAAGGAAACGGCCAAGTCGAAGCGATCAATAAAATCTTGAAGACCATTCTCCAACGCACTGTAGACAAGCACAAATCCAATTGGCATCACATGCTTTTCCCAGCACTCTGGGCTTACCGCACATCAACCAAAACCGCCACCGGTTTTACCCCTTTCCATTTAGTTCACGGTGTCGAATCTGTCCTCCCTATTGAGTGCCAGATCCCAGCTTTACACATCGCCGTTGAGCTCCTACCAGATACTTCCCCGATCGAGCAACGTTTACTACTCCTAGAGCAGGCCGATGAAGATCGGCGCACAGCCATTCAAAACATGGAAGCCGCTAAACAAAGATCGAAACTAAGTTACGACAAACGCGTCCACCCAAGAACCTTTTCGGAGGGAGACCTTGTCCTCGCTTACGATCAAGCTCATGATAAAACCGGAAAAGGGAAGTTCGTGTCTATGTGGCAAGGCCCCTACATTATACACACCTGCCTCGGGCAGGGGGCATACATTCTGACCGATTCAGAAGGCAACACCTTACGCAACCCACGCAACGGGTTGTACCTTAAAAGATTTTACCCATAGAAAATCTCATGGACACCATCGTCCATTTTTTAGTATAGGCATACGTTTTTTCGTTCACAAAAATTTAAAAAAAAAAAAAAAAAAAAAAAAAAACCTAAATATTTGTTTTCCCTGCATGACCACAGATGGAGCCTCTTCCACTCTGCCATATCGGTTTCGCTGATGGTGCAAGCCGTTGGTCTCCCAATCTCGCCTCCGCAGCTTGGGTAATATACTCCCCTTCACATGAGTTAATTCACATCGATGGAGTATGTTTAGGTGCCGCCACCAATAATCAAGCTGAATACGATGCCGTGACCGGTCTCCTGGCCGCTGCTCTCCAGATGAGCATACGTCACCTCAACGTTTTCTTGGACTCACAGCTCCTAGTTTCCCAGCTCAACAATGATTACCAGGTACGCGATCCCTGTCTGTTCAGAAAATTCCTGCGCACTAAACAAATGGTTAGACAGTTTGAATCCATTACATTCACACATGTCCCAAGACACCTCAATAGTGTAGCAGATAATATGGCCAACAGTGTCCTCGACTGGCACACCAATCACATCATGTCATATCCATAAACAAACATGCACCCAAGTGCAAAAGATGTGCCTCCACGGGCATATACAAAAAACCAATATTGCATCCACGTGCATAACATGTGCCTCCACGGGCATAAAACAAACCAAAATAATGCATCCATGTGCATAGCATGTGCCTCCACGGGCATATATAAATCTACATACACACTGCATCCACGTGCATAACATGTGTCTCCATGAGCATATACAAAAAACAAAGTGCATCCACGTGCATACACATCAAAATATCCAAAATATATATCCACATATATATACGAACCAAAACGTCTACATGTCATAAGTGCCCTCAGCACTCGATATACACAAAATACATCTGTCATACAAACATGCTTCCCCATATACTCATGAGCATTTGGGGGCAAGTACCATGACGTCTAATCATCAGGATCCTCCGGATCCTCAGGATCCTCCTCCGGCTCCTCCTCCGACTCCACCTCCGCTGGCCCAGCCGGGTCACGACGACCCCGAACTCGCCGCTCGGCTGGCCCTGCTGGGTCGTCCCTCAGACGTATCCTCCCCGGTGCCGGCTCTGCCGGAGCATCTCCTCCACCACCCCCGTGTCTCGCAGCAAGCACCGCTGCCCTCAACAACAGTGACTGCCACTCGGGCGGTGCACCGAGACATCCCTGCAAAATGTCCCGATCAAGGTCCCTCCAGCCATCCTCCGGAAGTCTAGCTACGATCCGGGCCAAAGTCCGTCGAACACCATCTATAGCATCGTCCTGAGGGCCAACCCCTCGCCCACGGGCTCCAAATCCTCCACCACGAGGAGGACGTACAGGTACTGGAGGACGCGCAACCACTATCGCCCGCCCCTGCCGAGCCACATAGTCAGGTGGTGGTACCGGACCAATATCTGCACAAAACAAGTAGAACCATCAGATACTATACAACAGACATCATCATGATCAAACATAATACATATGGTATAAACATCACATAGGACACAAAAACATACCGTCTAAGCTCCAGGCCTGTCCTGGGGCACGTGGCATCTCCGGGTCTCCCCGGTAGTCCATACCGGCGTATGGATAGTCCTCGATCACCAGTGGCATCTGCTCCCACTGCTGGAAAAAATCCTCTGTAAAGAAGCCACGGATACCACCGCCAGCACGAGGCATCATCTGCCCCCACCTCATCATACGAGGCTCGCTAGGTAGACCAGCACGAACCGGTACGTGTGGCCGTAGGGTCGGCACCCGCTCAAAGAAAAAACAACATAAAAATGAGGCGTAACAGAACTCACCTCCCTCTCTCACGGCCTTGTCCAGATCTCTCCGGACACCGGCCAAGAACATCTGAGCCCAAGCATAGTACGTACCCCGTAGAACGGAGTCCACCATCACCGTCTGCCCCCCAGACATACGATGTGGTGCAGCAGCACCCAAAACCCTCAGAACGCAGGCACCAACGGCCCGCATATCCCACTCACGTAGGAACTTCAGACTGATAGAGCTGTTTACCAAAACAGCGTCATCCCCACAAAAGGTCTGTAAGAGGTCCTCCATATCCACGCCTGGAGGCAACCTCGGAGAGATATCACCCACCTCACCCAAGCGAGGCAAACCGGTCAAAAAATATACATCAGTGAGAGTAATCTCCAACCTCTCACCACCAATAATAAAGGCACCCTCTGCCGGCACCCACCACTGAACGAGCTTGTTCAGGAGTCTCCTCACTGAACGGATATAAGGTATCTGAGCGAACTTCAAGAGTCCGCTCATGGCTAAAGTCTGTCTCACCCCCCCATCATCCTCGATCCTCGCCACAATCTCGGCATCAATATCTCTCTCCCGCCATACGGACTGAGCCCTCCGCAACATCCTGCCAAGAAAACACAGGAAATTTTAGCCCCAGCATAAAAATTTTTGAAAAAAAAATCTCATCGCGACTTTTTCAAAAAAAAGCCGCGATGACCATCGCGGCTTTTCCACAAAAGCCGCGATGACCATCGCGGGTTCCATGAAAAAACCCGCGATGAACATCGCGAGTTTCGTCCAGACAGTCGCGATGAACATCGCGACTGTCACCCATGAACACGCGATGAACATCGCGGGTTCCGACCTCACAGTCGCGATGAACATCGCGACTGTGAGTCTAAAACCCGCGCGGTCCATCGCGGGTTCCGCCCCGAAACCCGCGCGGTTCCACGTTGGAGAGTCAACATGGAGATTCGCGGCTTTCGGGGGCCCACCGCCAACTAAAAAAGACATAATTGACTAGGTTAAGGCGAATAGAGTTACCTGCAACTCGCTAAATCGAAAACCAACGGTGAAATCTCCCGGAAATCGAGAAATAGCTCTGACTGCTCTATCAAACTCGCACGTAACAATGACAAGTCATATTGGGCCCCACGTCCTATTTATAGAAATTCCACAAATTTCAAACAACCATTGCGGTGTCATACGAAGTCCATTTCTCAAACCGTTGGTACCGTTGGGATCAGCACAGCGAGAACTTCATAGAGGTTCCTTCCGTTTCCCGTTTTTCCCGGGGTCCATTTATGACCATTTTTTAGCCCCTCTCGTAGCCTCGGTTTGCGTGCCACATCGGCCGTACTCCGTTTTCGAGGTGCCTTATATGGCCGGATTCAGTTTTCCGCGCCCTTGATGATGCTTGAGACCATTTCTCGCTCTCACCTTTAGATTTTCCGGGCATTTTTTCCCACGCCCCCTCGTCGCCTCGGTTTGCGTGCCACATCGGCCGTTCTCCGTTTTCGATGTGTCTTATATCGCCGGATTCAGTTTTCCGCGCCCCTGATGATGCTAGAGACCATTTCTCGCTCTCACCTTTAGATTTTCCGGGCATTTTTTTAGCGCCCCCTCGTCGCCTCGGTTTGCGTGCCACATCGGCCGTTCTCCGTTTTCGATGTGTCTTATATCGCCGGATTCAGTTTTCCGCGCCCCTGATGATGCTAGAGACCATTTCTCGCTCTCACCTTTAGATTTTCCGGGCATTTTTTCAGCGCCCCCTCGTCGCCTCGGTTTGCGTGCCACATCGGCCGTTCTCCGTTTTCGATATATCTTATGTCGCCGAATCCAGTTTTCCGCACAGATGACGATGCTTGAGACATTTTCTCATCCTCGTCAATCCATTTTTGTTCGGTATGATTTTACCCCTTTTTCGGGCCAAGCAACCCCTATTACGAAAAAGGCACTTAGGGAGTTTCTGTTAAGCTCTTTTCTGACTCCTAAAAACAATGAAAAGATCGCCGAGCAATCTTGCTTCCTTTCATGCTCGATAAACGTATCTGAAAGGGCGTCTACCTGGTATAAGTTTACCCCTTTTCCGGACCTCGTAGACTAATTACGAAAAAGGTATACTCTAGTCACATCGGCTAGAAGAGTTCTCCATCCGCATCATTTTATACTTTTTCGGGCCTCGGAGACTAAACTTACGAAAAAGAAACACCAACGGAGTCCACTTACTGTTTTCAGACTCTCTAAACATGAAAGCAACCATGAGCATGCGCCGTCCTGGGCTCACAAAATCCACAGGACCGTACCATTTCAGAGCACACTTTTATCCCTTCTTGGAGCTCATTAAAACTATGAAGAAGGAAGAAGGGTGCCTCTTGGCGCCACGACAGATCATATCTACTCGCTAGCAGCTTCCCCTTTTGGTCGCCTTTGTTCAGAGTATTCTGCAGTATGTCACCCTGAAACTCTCTCGACAGCTACCATCAGCTTGTCCTCCCCCCCCAGAGTCAATATATACCATTCAGTCGAAGCTATGATCCCTGCACCTACAAGTCAGTTCCCTACCCTGCCAGGTCAACCATGTCATCATGCTCTGAACAAAGGAAGTTTTGAGTCTACCCATTTTTTGACCCAGTTATTTCCCATTCCCACAAGTATGTCAGTCCTACCAGCAGTACTACATCACTTCAGTTCTACACCTCGTGCTCCTATCAAGGAAACATCATTGCCTTGTTAGTTGCTGGTCTCCCTCTGTCGACGACAACCACATTGATTCCAGAGGATAGACCTAGAGGTCCCTGTGTCTTGGACTCATTACCATTTATAATGAGTGCCTACGAATCATTTCGAGAGGAATCCTCAGTGCCTCTCCAAATGGTTGTTTCTCACATGCTCGACTTCAACACCTTGATCGCATCGTTGAGACTCGCACAGGGTATTGGTTCGTTCAGTTATTAGTCGAAGACCCCGGATACCACCTGACTCCTCCACATTTGAGAGTCTACCTATGGATACAACCAGTTACATTTTTTCTATACATATCCGGGTTGCGTATGGCGACAGTATTCAGATGTACCCCAGTTTTATACTCCCTCGAGTATACCGATACAAATACTTCTCAGAGATGGCTCACAGTCTTTGAGTCCCTACAGATGTTGGACACCTTCAGTTTCAGCAGTTCCACAGTTGATCCAGTGTATCAGTTATTGCGATCATTCATGATCATGAGTATATCCCACAATCATGTCCCCTCTGGACCATTATGATGTACCAATATATTTCTTCACGTATTAGATCCCCCTTCTTGGGACTAATTGTTTTGTACATGCCTTGATACGAGCATGGGAATGCCCGCCTCGTCCTTTATCAGAGATTATACCTCATTCATATTGAGGCCATGTAATATTTTTTGTTTTTGCAGCTTCCAAGGGCCGTGGCTCCAGTCTCCAAACGGTCTCTTCTCCCCCCTAAAACCCAGAAAAAGGACAAAAGAACTATGATGTCTATCGGCCATACGATGAGCTCCTGCCCTCACACATCAGGGGGCAATCTGTTAACACCTAAAAAGTGCTCACTAGCTCATTCCCTTACTCACATGACCCATTTGTCCACTTTTCCACCATCTGAGCCTCTGAAACCAACAAAAGGTCACCAAAAGACCTTGGTACACCCCTTTTTTCCATTAAAAAAGATTATTTTTTCCAAGAAAATCATAAAAACCCCTCAAAAAGGGTCCAAATTCCCAAAAATATTAAAAAGGGAATTAAAATATTATTTTTATTCAAAAAAGGAAAAAGGAGGGAAAAGAACCTAAACCATGTTGGTCAATACCATTGGTTTCCACAAAACCACAAATGGTATTCCTCACCACCAAAACCTATAAAAAGGTGGTAGGGGCTCCTCATTTCATATCCTTCCATTATCTCATCCTTATGCTGCTGAAATCTCCCCTGAGCACTTTTAGCCATTGAAGCAACCTTGGAGAAAGAGACCTATTGGAGTTTGGAGCTACTCATCTTGGGAGTTGCTCAACATCAACCTTCACCATTGGAGGTAATATCGCAAGCACTTGCTTGCCCCCCACTTTTCAATACAAAATTTATTTCTTATGTTTCTTGTTCTTGATTTTGAAATATTTACATTATTTGCTTAGATTCTTGTTTAGATCCATGAAAAGTATTGTTTATTTAGTTTATTGTTTTTATTTCTATTGAAACTGCTACTACTAGTTAGTAGGTGCCCATAGCACTAAGCTTGGTTGCAAAACCGAGCCAACAGTTGCGGCATAGTATAAGGAACACATTGATTTCATTTAGTTCAAGGCTCAAACAACCCCTTATGTGAAATATGGACGGGAAAAATTTCTTGCTTTTGCATCCCTTGTAGCAATGGCGAAAGGGATGAATGTGTGCATGGACTAGGTTGATGAATGGGATCGTGTGTCACTTGTAGTAGACCAACGTGCAGTTGTTGAAACAACCCAGTTAGAGGAGGGTCAGTCAGTAATTTCGATAGACTACGACTATATCTCAGATCTTGTACAAGCAGGACACATATACATAGTTGTTGCCCCAAAAGACAATGAATGGGGCACGAATTATTGGTTGGAACAGTGCATCCAAGGTAATCAAACCCTATACGGATCATTATTGACAATGAAGGAAATGAATTTCCTATTGGCTCAATAGTGGTTAAGGGGGAATATCTTACACTAGATAGGAAGTCAAGAAATATTAGTGGGTATGTATTCATGGATTATAGACTAGGTTAAGTGGTGTATCACTTCACAAACATGATCTTTGGCACAAAAATCCATCTATAGACAATGTCAAGCAAGAGATCAACCAGGGTACGCTACTACTTGCCTCATTCAGAGCACGAGATATTGATGGAGACACTTACCAACAGAGAGGATCCAGATGGATTTATTGAATTATTTCGGTCAACTTTACATAAGAGAAACAATTGCATTAAAGAATGCTATGTTCTACATTGAGGTATGTGTAGTTTTATGTTATTTTGTTGGTACATGCATTTTTTGTTGATACATACATACATACATACATGTGTTATTTTTCATGTTTTAATGTAATACAAATACAAAGCTTGTTGTGCATTTTTTTAATATTTTATCAAACCCTAGTTGGATGCCCTCTTTGTTTGTTGATTAAGCGACCCTCTTGGGGAGAAAAATCCTCATTTTCTTATGTTTTATCAGATCTGCAAAAACGCCTTAGGACATCACTAAAATCCTACTATGTCTTCTTAAAACCAACCTCCATCAAACTACTTCTATCTCCCTTCACTTAGCTCCACCCATACACACTTTATAGTCATCAAACATTAACAAAGATACTTCATAGTCACTTGTCTCCTACCCATAAATCAATATTTTGAGGTGTACATGTGTTTCTAGTTATAATTCATGTACATGTGTGTCTCGCATTGGTGGAAAAAATCCACAAAACCATATGTCGGGCGATTGGGAGTGGCTTGTCCATGTTGGCCCTGCCCATGTCGGCCCTTCCTGGTTTTCTTTTTGCACCCTAGGATTGAATTGACCTTGTAATACACACATTATCTAAGACTCTTGAATCACCCTCAACAACGTCCTCCATTAAGGAATCACAAATCCCTAATGAATAAGTAGAACCTAGGTCACCTGACACGAGGACATAAGAGAACTCTAGTTGGACATCATTGAAGTAAACAATTCGAGTTCTCTCTTAATTAAGTGAAGTCTTTCTTAATCATTGAAGTGAACAATTCGAGTTCTCTATTATCTTAACATTTCTAATTTTAAATCCACCATCCATTAATTGTTTTAGGTACGCTACTTCTTGCCTCATTCAAAGCACAAGAGATTGATGGAGACAATTAGAAATAGAGAGGATCCAGATGGATTTATTGAATGAGGTCAATCAACTTTACATAAGAGATAGAATTTTTGCACAAAAAACCCTTAGGACATCCCTAAGAGCCTGCTAAGTCATCCTCAAACCATCCTCCATCACACTACTTCCATCTCCCCTCAATTACCTCCACTCATACACACTTTACAGTCATCAAACATTAACAAAGATACTTCATAGGCACTTTTGTCCTACCCCTAAATCAATATTTTTAGGTGTACATGTGTGTTTACTTCTAAT
Organism: Larix kaempferi; assembly: GCA_027924585.1. Lineage (NCBI taxonomy): Eukaryota > Viridiplantae > Streptophyta > Pinopsida > Pinales > Pinaceae > Larix > Larix kaempferi. The sequence continues at coordinate 7,200,615 of BSBM01000498.1, forward strand.
TCATGTACAGGTGTGTCTCGCATTTGTCACGTCCCCATTTTGACCCCCTTTGCATTAAATCGTAAATGATGTAAATATTGTTATTTAATCATGGTGAGGAGCTCAAGGCCAAGGCCCCCACCATTGATTTAGCATTTTATGTATCGGCAATTAAAAAAAAAATAGATTCCTATGGTTCTTGTGCTAGATAGGTACAATGTAAATTAAGAAATCATACAAATACGAATTTTAATGAAAAACCCACAACTAGCTATGCAATGCAACAAAGAGATGGGGGCATGATTCTACAAGGAATAGGGAGGGAAATTATTCAAACCCTTCAGCCAATGGTGTTAATCCATGTGTCAATGAGAAAACCAATAAACCACCAACTACCCATTTTGGGTTATGCACCCAATCATTTAATTCTTCCAGAAATTGGTTGAGGCAGTTAATGCCTTGGGAATGAAGAGGTATGGCAGCCAATTTTGTGCATGGGCAAGCCATCAACCTGGGAAAACATACTTTTGCTTCTGGGTCAAGAAAACACCCACGAAATGGTGCCCAAAGGGATTCTGAACCCATAGTCTTTCCTCTCTCACGCAGTCTGAGCTAGCTGGGCTTTCCCCATCACATTTTTTTACCAATTTCCTGCATTTTTCCATAGCTGGGAGCTCGTTTTTGTGTTGCACAGTGGCTGGGCGAAAGGGAGTCACGTTTTGGGGGTTTATAGAGGTCGTTTTTGCCCCTGAAATGCAGAAAAACGTTTTCTGAAAATGAATTTGCTCTCCCAGGGTTTATTCCCCATCTACCAGTTCGTTTTGGTTGCCCACGTTTTTTAGCACTTATGTTTTGTTGTAGGGTGCATCCCTGTGTTGGTTGGAAATTATGAGCAAGAATTAGGAATGGAAGTGGACCAGGATTGGCTTGGTAAACCTAGTGAGGAGGTAACCTCTCAAGAGTATCAAAAGGGTTGGTTGCTCTTCTATGCACACCTTGAAGAACACTAGATTGGGAGGTATGGCCTGAGGGACTGTGTATTAGTGAAGGAAATACTTCCTTGTGCCAGGTGTGTAGGTATTGTGGAGACAAAGCTAGATAGATCTTGCAGAGGGTGCCCATATCTCCATCGATGATCCCACTAGCTTAGCAATTCTTCCTTCCATTGCCTAACAGCTTGATAAACCCAACTATAGCTTGGCTTGGCTAATTTGGTGTATCTTTGAGCTATGTGTGGGTCTGCTGTTCCCTAATTCCTTGTAGAGATCATGCCCAGCTCGGGGGTGGCAGTGTGTTGAGATATTGATGATCACAACTGGCCTATGGTTGGGTGGAATGTTGCAGTTGCATAGCCAGTTGCTCGAGACTACTTTGTTATAAGATAAGTATTCTCTTGTGTTAACTTTGCAATTATTTATTTGATGAATATCTTGAATGTATGATGGATGTGTAATTGAAATTACTTCCATTGTGTTTTCTTTAATTATACATTTCCATATGTCTTTTTATATTATGTGAATGCTTATTTAATAAGTTCATGGGGCTAGATGCCCGGTTTTAGCATCACGATCCTCTCCATTGCACTAGTATGATGGGAGGGGACGTGATAGCATTGGTGGACTTACAAGAGCTCATGGAATCCCATTACACTTCCTGGTTTGCTTTTTCCACCCTGGGCTTGAACTGACCTTGTAATACTCACATTATCTAACACTCTTGAGTCACCCTAAAAAATGTCCTCCATTATGACATCACACCTCTCTAATGAATAAGTAGAACCTAGGTCACCTGACACGAGGACACGGGACATGAAGGAGACGTAACCTAGCCCCAGAGACCTAAGGCTCCACTACATACATGGACACTGTGAACACGTCCACAATGGAAATACACACATGTGGGAGCCAATAGAATCCAATTCAGCTCATTGGTTTGGGTTCTGTGGCCCTGGAGCAAATCCTCAAAGTGTCACTGAATGGCCATGGAATTCCTGGAAAAAATGCCCGTAGCACCAAAACGGTGACTCTAGTAGAGAATCCATCAATTTCGATGGATTTCAGATGGTGGTTTTCAGCTAGGGTCCCCCCACACCATGCCTCCAATGCCCGAAAATGGTGCCAATGTGCCATCTCTCAAGATAGGTTTCTGCTCCGTGAAGGCCATTCCAATTTTGCTCAAGGGGGGCATTTCTCATATCAAGGCTCCCGGGCGTGCATGGCCATCGTGAACACGTCCAAAATGGCCACATGCACCTATGGGAGCCGATGGAATCCAAGTCTGCTCGCTGGTTTGGGTTCCGTGGCCCCGGAGAAAATCCTCAAAGTGTCCCTCAATGACCCTAGGGTGCCCAACGAAAAATGCTCATTGCATTGAAACTTTGACTCTGATCCCAAATCTATCGATTATGATGGATCTAGGATGTCGAGTTTCAGCTAGGGGACCCCCCACACTATGCCTGGACCCCCCACACTATGCCTCGAAGTCTTGAAAATGGTGTTATTGTGCCATCTCCGGAGCTAGGGTTTTTCTCAGTGAGGGCCATTCCAATTTTGCTCAAGGGGGTCACTTCTCATCCGAGGGATCCCAGGCATACATGGTCATTGTGAAAACATCCAAAATGGCCACTTGAACCTATGGGATGCGACGAAATCCAAGTCTACTCCCCAGTTTGGGTTTCGTGGCCCCGAAGCAAATCCTTAAAGTGTCCTTGAATGGCCCCAGGTTGCACGACGAAAATGCCCGTTGCACCCAAACAGTGACTCTGATCACAAATACATCGAATCTGATGGATCCAAGTAGCTAGGTTTTAGCTATGGGTCACCTAGAAACATGCCTCGACATCTCAGAAATGGTGCCAATGTTCCATGTCCGGAGCTAGGGTTTTGCTCAATGAGGGCCATTCCAATTTCGCTCAAGGGGGTCACTTCTCATCCGAAGGTTACCAGGCATGCGTGGCCACTATGAACACATCCACAATGGAAATACGCACATGTGGGATCCAATTAAATCCAATTCCGCTCACTAGTTTGGGTTCCGTGGCATCGAAGCAAATCCTCAAAGTGTCCCTGAATGGCGTCGAGGAAAATCCTCAAAGTGTCCCTGAGTACAACAATGTGTACATGTATGTCAATGTACATATATCACTATAACGTGCGCACATTTTGGAATCATATTCTACATGTTAATTGAAATGGGAGGGTCGGAGTCTGCCCATGCCTAGTTCTAAGAAATGTGCACACGTTTTCAATTTGCTAAATTCTAGCACGTTTTGCGAATGCATGATTGCACCTAAAGGGTCCCTCAACTTCATGTGAGAGCCCAAAATCAACACGAGTTTTCTTTAGAACTTTCATCTTTTTAAGACAATAATAGGTCCATAAGCAATCAACTTATGGCCCATCTCTTTCATCAACATGGATGCTTAGTTTGTAATTCAAATATAATTATATCTTCAATTAGTCTTCTAATGTTGAGTTCAAAATTCTGATTAATGAGGCAGCTAAGTTCAAAACTCCTTGTCCCTATTCTAGTTTGGTTTGCAATCTTGATCCATTTCCTTGCCTTCACAAGACCAAATCTCAACAAAAATTAGATATTAGTATTACTATTTAATTTATATTTTATTTCTTATATATATATATATATATATCTGTGTGTGTGTGTGAGAGTTATGGGGCCTCGAAGTCTCGGAAATGGTGCTATTGTGCCATCTTTGGAACTAGGTTTTTGCTTAGTGAAGGTCATGCTAATATTTCTCAAGGGGGTCATTTCTCATCCAAAGGCTCCCGGGCATGCGTGGCCATTGTGAATACATTCACAATGGCCATGTGCACATGTGGGAGTGGATGAAACCCGAGTATGCTCGCCAATTTGGGTTCAGTGCCTCCAGAGCAATTCCTCAAAGTGTCCCTGAATGGCCCCAAGGTGCCCAACAAAAATGGAAGTAGCAACAAAATCGTGACTCCGATCACGAATCTGTCGATTTAGATTGATCCAAGATTTCGGGTTTCAACTAAGGGACCCCCCACACCATGCCTGAAAGTCTAGGAAACGGTTCTATTGTGCCATCTCCGGAGCTAGGGTTTTGCTCAGTGAAGGCCATTCCATTCTTGATCAAGGGGGTCATTTACTATCTGAAGGCTCTTTAGCATGTGTGGCCATCGTGAACATGTCTAGAATGGCCATGTGCAGGAGATGGACCTGACGGAATCTCATTCCGCTTACTGGTTTTGGTTCCTTGCCCCTAGAGCAATTCCTCAAAGTGTCCTTGAATGGCCCTGGGGCAACGGACCAAAATGCCCGTAGCAGCAAAACCGTTACTTTGATCACGAATCCATCGATTCTTATGGATCCAGGACACCGGGTTTCAGCTAGGCCCCCACCACACCGTCCCTCGAAGTCTCAGAAATGGTGCTATTGTGCCATCTCTGGAGCTAGGGTTTTGCTCAATGAAGGTCATGCCAATCTTGCTCAAGGGGGTCATTTCTCATCCGAAGGCTCCCGGGCATGCGTGGACATTGTGAACACATCCACAATGGCCACATGCATGTGAGAGAGTGAACGGAACCCGATTCTGCTCGCCATTTTGGGTTTCGTGCCCTCGAAGCAATTCCTCAACGTGTCCCTAAATGGCCTCGGGGTGCCCGATGAAAATTCTTGCAGCATCAAAACCGTGACTCCGATTGAGAATTCGTCGATTCCGATGGATCTGGGATGTTGGGTTCCAAATAGCCCCCTCCCCACAACATGCCTCGAATTCTTGAAAACAGTTATATTGTGCCATCTCCGGAGCTAGGGTTTTGCTTAGTGAAGGCCATTCCAATATTGCTCAAGGGGGTCATTTCTCATCCGAGGGCTCCCGAGTGTGCATGGCCATCGTGAACATGTCCACAATGGCCATGTGCATGTGTGGGAGTCAATGGAACCCAATTCCGCTCATCAGTTTGGGTTCCATGCCCCTAGCACAATTCCTCAAAGTGTCCCTGAATGGCCCTGGGGTGCTGGACCAAAATGCCCGCAGAAGCAAAACTATGACTCCGATCTTGAATCCATCGATTCCAGTGGATCTGAGACGTCAGTTTCTAGCTAGGGCCCCCACCACACCGTTCCTTAAAGTCTAAAAAACGGTGCTATTGTTCCATCTCCAGAGATAGGGTTTTGCTCAATAAAGGCCATGCCAATCTTGCTCAAGGGGGTCATTTCTCATACGAAGGCTCCCGAGCATGCATGGCCATCATGAACACGTACAACTTGATAAATTGAACAAGGTTTGTCATGGATTTGTTTTCCTTTTTTTTTCTCCCATCTAAGTAAACCATAATATCTGCATCCTGATACCCATTTTCATGCTCACTATTACCATCACCATCTCCATGCTTATTATCACTATCCCCATGGTCATTGTCACCATCACCTTGCCACCATGAACATCAACACCATTCTCTTCCTACCCATGTTGTCACCATCACCATCTAAACTATTGTAGACGGCTCAAGACCCATCCATGCTATTGAAGACTTGTGGGCCAAATAATTGCAACTATAAAATTGAATCCCTTGGTTCATTACTTAAATTATCAATCCAGAAGTTCGTACAAAATTATAGGTACTGTGCACTGTATATGCAATTGCAAATGAAATAGCTTGAAAGACTAATTAAGGAAGACAATAAATGTAAAGCAACAACTCAATCTAGGAAAACTTGAAATGCTAATAAAGAAAGACAAGAAATGTAAATCTATGAAAGCATGGAAATCTAATTTATGAAATCATAAATCTAATATATGAAAGCATGAATCCAGTTTAAATAAAAGCATGAATGTAATCTAGGAAAGCATGAATTTATACTATGAAAGCGTGAATCTATTTTATGAAAGCATGAAACTATTTTATGAAATAAGAAATCTATTCTAAGAAAGCATGAAACTAATCTATGAAAGCAAGAATCTGTTCTATTAAAGCATGAATATATTCTATGAAAGCATGAATCTAATCTATGAAAGCGTGAATCTATTTTATGAAAGCATGAATCTAACTAACTAAAAGCATGAATATAATCTATGAAAGCATGTAAAGTTAATCTAATTAAAGAAAGCATGTACATTCATATAACTACTTTAATTTTGTAGGAACCGAATACACAAAAATATGAAATGACTAATTTGTTTGTAAAAAAAACAATTATTTAGGAAACTACAAAAACATTACCGGAAACTACAGAAGACGTTATAGGAAACTACAAAAAAGAAAAACGTATGGAATCAAATGAAACAAACTAAATTAAATTAAATGAAAGACATGCAGGGGTTCTCAATCCTTCCCTTGAGCTGTAACAACCCAAGGAAGCTTTTGGAACCCCTGCTTAAGCAAGTATATTAAAGATGGAACAAAAATAGTTTTTATTCATTAAAAATATTCCATTACAATAGGGCAACAAGATTCCCTTTACAAATTCGCTTTGAACAACAAGAGAGAAAAAAAGGAAATTATAAGAGAAGAATAATAATAGAATCTTGCCATGATGCTATCATATGCACAATTATTTATACAAGAATAACTAAAAACGGCTCATGCAAATCAGCAACTTGATTTGTGGAAGATGTCCCAGTTAACTAGTAATCTGCATGCAAGTTGGTGGGATTGTTTTCCTCTTTAGAAATTCAATTTGGCTTCCATGATTTCGACTTGAGATGATGTTGAGTCATTATTTATGCACTGGAAGCTCATGAGAATCAAGATGGGGCATAATCCCTTAAATCCCTCCAACAAACTCTAGTGAACTAATGGAGAGAGATTGAGCTGATTTTTGTAACTTGATCTCTTTCACTTAGATTTCAGATAATCTTCAACCTATAGATTCATAAAAAATGAATAACACTTTGAAAAATATTATCTCATAAATAAATCAAATGAATAAGAAAATTAGGGAACAATACTAAACAATGTCAAGATATTCATTAAAGCAAACATGCACTGGCTTTTAGGAAAAAATGTCATAAAGTTAAAATTATCTTGTCATTTTAATTCCTTATTCCTCCTCATAATTCTTTTATGTTCCACTAGATGGGCCAAATAATGTTCCTTTTTAGGGGCCCATCATATGCCCCAACTTTAATATTTTGCATGTCCTCATGCAACAAAACAATTCTTGAGGAGTTGGTGACTGTCATGCAAGAGAAATAAAGCTCCTAGCTGTTGTTTTTGTTTGTTTTTGCAGTATCAAACATGTTTGCTTTGTTATCTCTTGATTTTTATTTTTTATTTTTTTTAAATGTTTTTCTCTTAACCACTTGCACTAGGATTTCTCTTAACCACTTGTACTAGGATTTAAATCTGCAAAGGGATGGGCTTGAGATCCAACATCGTGCACTTTATTATAGCTGATTTTACCATGACTTTTGTTCCAACAACATGCATTTTATCACAGTTGATTTTCTTCATAAGCAAATTGAATTCATAAAATATAAAGTCTCAGCTTTCCTTTCCCCCGACTCTATTTTCGATGCCCACATCGAATGTTAGTATGTACCATAATATCTGGAGTCCGAATGAATAAAATCACCAACTCATTTTTCAGTGCCATCAACAATTTTGAAACTTCATGATATACCTTTTAGCCTTGCATGCTTGTTTAAATGAATAAATTGACATAGGTTAGTAAGTTACCTAATTTTTCTTACCCTTTGAATGATTGCCTGTAGGTTGATCTTTGAGATGACTGAGTGTTGAATAAATTGGGGTTGGAACTACATCAATTGATTTCATGGATGGGATGGCTTGCTTGAAATATTTGCAGGCTCACTTGAAAGAATGAGGTTTTCCTCCCTTGAAATAATGAGGGTTGGCTCGCTTGAAAAAAATGAGATTTGGCTCGCTTGAAAGAATTGTAGGCTCTCTTGATTGGATGAGATTTAATTTATTTGCAAGAAAAATGGATCTCTCCAAATTGGGATTTGCGATCATGCAAAACTCTGCCCTTGGAAGACTAGAAGATCCTTCATTTTGTTTCCAATTCTGCTTTTCTGGATTTCATGGATGCAACTCTATAATTGAAATGTTTGACACATTTATACACCTCTATTTTTTATGAGATAGTATGAGGTCATAAAGGTGGATATCCTCTACATCCTGTAAAGTTAAACATTTCAAGTCTTGATTCCATTTCATTGAGGATTAACAATCAAAATACCAACATATGTCAAATTTACCTTCAAATCCTCATGCCTCTTGTAGGTGACTGTATTTAATTTTTTTGAACCACTTATACTCACTCTTTATTTTATGCAATATTATGCATATATAGAGTAGTATGTTCTCTATTCTCTATAAAAATTTCAGACCTTCTTTCCAAACCATTAGTGAGTATGAGTAAAACTAATGCATCGATGTCAAAACTGCTACAAATTTATACATGACTATAATTTACTTTTATACCCCACTTAAACTTAATATTTTTCAATGCAAATTCATGTATAGATAAAATAATATGTCTCCTGCACCATACAATTTTTTCAGACCTCGAATCCAAGTTTTGAGGGGGTAATGAGATGCAAACCGTACTTATGTCAAAGTTGTCCTAAAATTTGGTTGTTTTTTGTAGTTGACTGTAATTGAATTTTTTACCCATCTTAACTCATCCATTTTCTATAAAATTGTAGGAGGAGATATATGAACATGTTCTATAAACCCTAAAACATTTTCATACCTTGATTCCAACTTATGAATGAGCAATGATACCGTACCTATGTCAAATCTTCCTTTAAATCTGGAAGCTTTCTGTAGTTGAATGTAATTGGATTTTTTACCCATCTTAAACTCACACATTTTCTATAAAATTGTACGAGAAGATAGAGGAACATGTTATATACACCCTCAATTTTTTCATACCTTGATTCCAACTTATGAGTGGCAATGATACCATACCTATGTCAAATATGCCTTTAAATCTGCAAGATTTCTGTAGTTAACTATAATTGAATTTTTTACCCATCTTAAACTCATCCATTTTCTATAAAATTGTATGAGGAGATAGAGGAACATTTTATATACACCCTAAAAAAAATTTAGACCTTGATTCCAACTTATGAATGAGCAATTATAAAAATACAGTACCTATGTCAAATTTGCCTTTAAATCTGCAAGCTTTCTGTAGTTGACTGTAATTGAATTTTTAACTCACCTTAATCTCATCCATTTTTTATAAAATTGTATGAGGAGATAGAGGAACATGTTATCTACACCCTCAATTTTTTTCCGACGTTTATTTCAAACCATCGGAGAGTATGAGTCAAAACATCGTACCCATGTCGAAACTGTTTCTTTAAATCTTCAAGCTGCTTGTAAAAATTCCGGCCTCTGATATGCATGCATTTGGGAGTAATATTCGGGACATCGAACCATACTGCTTATTGATGATCAAATGCTCTGATTTTTATTTCTCCTTGGAAAATGAGATTGATCCCTGAATTTGTATGAATTGATCCCTTTGTAAAATATAAGCTCTAATCCTTTTCTTACATGACCTGTGAAAGCACAAGTAAGAAGTACCAAGTGCAATTTTTTTCTCTTTTATTTTTCTCAAAGAGAGGGTGCCATTGATGGTTTTCACTAATGCTCTGCCTCATGGAGCCATTTCTAGTTTTCACCATGAGTAATATTTTATTTCTACAGACATTTACTTGCCTCAAAGGAGGTTTTCAAGCAAAGACCTATCCTAGGTGCCTCAAAAGAGGTTTTCACCATAGGAATTTTTTATGATTTATTTTATTCTTTCTTTTCTTTTTTTATTCACAAATACAAATCTACCTACCCTACCGTACTTGGAAAATATTAACTCTTTTCTCAAGTGTAGGAATACTTCCAATGCATCCACATGCATATAAGAATCTCAGGAAAACTTATATCCAATTTTGAAAAATATACCTCAATATATGCTATTATATGAGAGACCGATTGCACCATTGGATAAGGTGCCAAGAAATGCTGAAGATGGGAGTGGTAGCTCTTATTGATGATTTCTTGAAACCAAGACTCAATGTAGTGGTTATCTTTCCGGATCTTTTGTTCTTTGAATGCAATAAATTCCTCAACTTCAGCCTCTAATGTCTGCTCCTGATGAAATTTTACCCATGAATATTTGATTTCCTTTGTGTGTATGCAAGGTTGGATGAGAGAAAAGCATGAATTTTCATTCAATTTCGCATGCATGACTAGATGGATGAGAAAAACTTCTTTTTCATGGATTCCATAGTAAGCTTCATTGAAATATAAAGACAAAGGAAAATTTTCATCATCTTCTTTTGGACTTTGCTCATGGATCCCTTCTTTTATGTTTGTTTGGGATGCATATCTATTTCTGTTTAGATTTATTGGTGTACAATACATATTTGAGAAAATACTTGCATTAATTTGTCCTCCTTCCTCCCACGATATCTTTAACATCATGATGGCCATGAATTCCTGCTTAAACATACATCGTAAAATTGGGGGTTTGATACATATAAATCATATGGATGCATGCACGCTATTTTTTTTTTTTTTTAATAATTTTCCAATAAAAATTCAAACTATTCCTAATGCAATTTTAGTACCTCCCCGGCAACGACACCAAAATGTGTTGGGCCAAAGAATTGCAACAATAAAACTGAATCCCTTAGCTCATTACTTAAATTATCAATCCGAAAGTTCATACAAACTTAGAGGTACCGTGCACTGTATATGCAATTGCAAAGGAAATAACTTGAAAGACTAATTAAGGAAGACAATAAATGTAAAACAACAACTCAATCTAGGAAAACTTGAAATGCTAACTAAGAAATACAATAAATGTAAATCTATGAAAGCATGGAATTCTAATTTAAGAAAGCATAAATCTAATCTATGAAAGTATAAATCTAGTTTAAATAAAAGCAAGAATCTAATATAGGAAAGCATGAATCTATCCTATGAAAATGTGAATCTATTTTATGAAAGCATGAAACTATTTTATGAAAGCAGTAATCTATTCTATGAAAGCATGAATCTAATCTATGAAAGCGTGAATCTATTTTATGAAAGCATGAATTCTATTTTATGAAAGCATGAATCTATTCTATCAAAGCATGAATCTAATCTATGAAAGCATGAATCCCATATATGAAAGCGTGAATCTATTTTATGAAAGCATGAATCTAACTAAATAAAAGCATGAATATAATCTATGAAAGCATGTAAAGTTAATCTAAATAAAGAAAGCATGTAAATTCATCTAACTACTTTAATTTTGTAGGAACCGAATACAAAAAATAATGAAATGACTAATATGTTTGTAAGAAAAACAATTATGCATGAAACTACAAAAACGTTACCAGAAACTACAGAAGACGTAACAGGAAACTACAAAAGACGTTACAGGAAACTACAGAAAAGAAAAACGTATGGAATCAAATGAAACAAACTAAAATAAATTAAATGGAAGACATGCAGGGATTCTCAATCCTCCCCTTGAGCTATAACAACCCAAGGAATCTCATGGAACCCCTACTTAAGAAAGAATATTAAAGATGGAACAAAAATAACTTTTATTCATTAAAAATCTGCCATTACAACAGGGAAGCAAACTGCCATTTACAAATTCGCTTTGAACAACGAGAGAGAAAGAAAGGAAATGATAAGAGAAGAAGAATAATAGAATCTTTCCATCATGCTAGCAGATGCACAATTATTTATACAAGAATAACTAAAAATGCTCAGGCAAATAAGCTCCTTGATTTGTGGAATATATCCCAGTTAACTAGTAATCTGCATGCAAGTTGGTGGGATTGTTTTCCTCTTTAGAAATTCAATTTGGCCTCCATGATTTGGACTTGGGATGATGTTGAGTCCTTATTTATGCACTGGAAGCTCATGAGAATCAAGAGGGGACATAATCCCTTAAATCTCTCCAACAAACTCTAGTGAACTGATTGAGAGAGATTGAGTTTATTTTTGTAACTTGATCTCTTTCAATTAGCTTTTAGATAATCTCCCACCTATAGATTCATCACAAATGAATAAAACTTTGAAAAATATTAGCTCATAAATAAATCAAATGAATAAGAAAATTAGGGAACAATACTAAACAATGTCAAGATATTCATTAAAGCAAACACGCACTGGCTTTTAGGAAAAAATGTCATAAAGTTAAATTTATCTTGTCATTTCAATTCCTTATTCCTCCTTATAATTCTTTTGTGTTCCATTAGATGGGCCAAATAGTGTTCCTTTTTAGGGTCCCATCAAAGACCCAATACCCATTAAAGAATCCCCAAGAATGAGAATGCCTTGTGGATTCTAGATATTTTTCATGGGGATTGAGCCTAAGAAGTGTCACTTAGGGAATATGCCCCTTGTTTTCCTCAATTACACTTGGTACAACTCAATATCCATTCTTGGTTCACAAATAACCTAGTCATGGTGGCAATAACATCATTCTATGGTTCGTTCCATCTTGCATCCAAAAGGCCTTTAGGGACACCTGTTGGATACCTACCAGGGCCATAGAATTCCAACCATGCAACAAAACCGAGTTCCGGGGAGTCATGAAAATGTGTCTAGGAAGGTTCCAGCTGGGAATGCTAGCCATAAGTCCTCGGTCGATGATTTTGCAAATTTGACCCCCATGTGCAAAAATTGCACACTCCCTTACTGAGCAAAACCCTAGTTTCCAAAATGGACCTACAAGTGATGACATGGCATGTATGATGATGCGGCATGTGTGATGAAGCTGGAAAGACACATGATGGTGTTCTGGTGTAATCTTTAAGTCAGTGTTGCAATATGACATCATTCTTGAAAAGTTTGGCAAGTTTGTGAAACTTTGGAAATTGACTATGGAAAAAGTAGCCAAAAATGCTCTAAGAGAATGCCAACCATAATTCATGGTTTGAGAAAAATGCATGCACCATCATATCAGGCTATAACTTGTTGAAGTGACTATCTAGTCATGGTCTTAGTTCTCCATAAGCATGTTTGAGGAGAAAGTTATAAGTCTACCAAAATAGGGTTTGAGGATAAACTTTGGAGAAGTTCTTGAAAATGGCTAAGTGTTGGCAAACTAGTCCATGCAGCTTTGGTAAAATTCCTGCCATAATTCATGGTTTGATAAAAATGCACGCACCATCATATCAGGCTATAACTTGTTGAAGTGGCTATCTAGTCATGGTCTCAGTTCTCCATAAGCATGTGTGAGGAGAAAGTTATAAGTCTTCCAAAATAGGGTTTCAGGATAAACTTTGGAGAAGTTCTTGAAAATGGTCGTGTTGGAAAACTAGTCGAGGTGGCCTTGGGAAAATGCCCACCATAATTCATGGTTTGAGAAAAATGCACACACTAGCATATCTGGATATAGCTTGTTGAAGTGGCTATCTAACCATGGTCTCATTTTCCCATAAGCATGTCTGAGGAGAAAGTTATAAGTCTTCCAAAATAGGGTTTCAGGATAAACATTGGAGAAATTCTTGGAAATGGCTAAGTGTTGGAAAAATTTTCCAGGTGGCCTTGAGAAAGTGCCCTTGGTACCTCTTGGGAGAATGATAAAAATTATCTAGAACTATCATGATCTATCTTGTCAAATAGGATATCTTTCCATGGTCTTAGTTTTCACAGAAGGTGTTGGATGACAAAGTTAACAGCCTGCCAAAACAGGGTTTTAGGTTGCTTTTACACCAAAGTAGCAAAACTGCCTAAGTGACCTCAAGGAAATTCCCTCCATAGTTTGTGGGTTGAAGAAAATGGACGCACCATATGGTCATCCTATAGCTTGTTGATTTTTATATCTAACCATGTCCTCATCTTGTCTTTAGAGTGCCAGAGGAAGAAGTTATGGATCTGCCAAAATAGTGTTTCAAGCAGATTGGACCAAGTCTAGGAAAGTGCAAAATTGTCTAAGTGTAAAATCACTGGCAATGCCCATCGAGGAGAGAGAAAGAGGCTTCAAGGGGTGAAATTGATTTATATGGAGTCACCTTGTCGGCCTCCATCCATTGAGTGTCTCACACTTCAAAATTGATGAAAAGAAAAATCTCATCATACTAACCTAGGGTTTGATAATTTTGCCTCTGTCAAATCAGCAGTTTGGAAGACCACTTTCAAATGCCCACCAGATGTTGTGTGTGTGTCAATAAGTTCATCAATTGACATGGTCTTGTTCATTGTTGAAGTGGCTATCCATCCATGCTTGTATTTTTCCTTAATTTGATCACATGAGCAAGAAATAAATTTGCCAAAAGTGAAGGAAAAAGTGTTTTGCATATTAAAGACAAAAATTTGTCTGTGTCAAATTCATGTGGCTAAGGGGCCATTTAGAAATGCCCGCAAGGAGTTGTCCTTGTGCTGATAAAATGGATAAAATGGAACAGGCTTGTTCCTTGATGAACTGGATATCTCTCCATAGGCTCATATTTTCCTCTGGAGTTCCCACGTGTGAAAGACAAGCCTTCCAAAATGAGAAAAATATTGTTTTGGCAATAAAACAACCTTTTTCTCATTTTGGCAGGCTTGTCTTTTACACGTGTGAACTCTAGAGGAAAATTAGATCCTATGGCTAGATATCCAGTTCATCAAGGAACAAGCCTATGCCATCTGATTCATTTTATCAGCACAAGGACACCTCCTTGCAGGCATTTCCAAATGGCCTCTTAGCCATGTGAGTTTGACACTTAGACAAATTTCTGTCTTTAATATGCAAAACACTTTTTCCTTCACTTTTGGCAGCCTGATTTCGTGCTGATGTGATCACCATAAGGAAAAATACAAGCATGGATGTATAGCCACTTCAATAATGAACAAGACCATGTCAATTGATGAACTTATTGACACACACAAAACATCTGGCGGGCATTTGAAAGTGGTCTTCCAAACTGTTCATTTGACACTTAGGCAAAATTATCAAACCCTAGGTTAGTATAATGATATTTTTATTTTCATCAATTTTGAAGTGTGAGGCACTCAATGGACGGAGGCCAACAAGGTGACTCCATATAAATCAATTTCACCCCTTGAAGCCTCTTTATCTCTCCTCGGTGGGCATTTTACTAGAGTAGTGCAAATCAACCTGAGAGGCACTTTTGACAAATTAATATCTTCCTCCTCAGAGACTCTTTGGAAAATCTGAGACCATGGTCAGATGCACAAAACAACATTCTAGAGACCCATACTCTCGAGATGATTTAATACATCAACCACAAGACATGGCGGGCATTTTACTGAGGTCACTTCAGGCATTGCCAGTGATTTTACACTTAGACAATTTTTGCACTTTCCTAGACTTGGTCCAATCTGCCCGAAACACTGTTTTGGCAGATCCATAACTTATTCCTTGGGTACTCCAAAGACAATATGAGGACATGGTCAGATATACAAATCAAAAACCTATATGATGACCATATGGTGCAGGAAGTTTCTTCAACCCACAAACTAAGGTGAGCATTTCCCTGAGGCCACTAAGGCAGTTTTGCTACTTTGGTGTAAAAGCAACCTGGAACCCTATTTTAGCAGGCTGTTAACTTTGTCATGAAACACCTTCTGTGAAAAATAAGACCATGGAAAGATATCCTATTTGACAAGATAGAGCATGATAGTTCCAAATAATTTTTATCATTCTCCCATGAGGTACGGTGGGCATTTTTCCAAGGCCACCTAGACCAGTTTTCCAACACTTAACCATTTCCAAGAATTTCTTCAAGGTTTATCCTGAAACCCTATTTTGGAATACTTATAACTTTATCCTCAGACATGCTTATTGGAAAATGACACCATGGTTAGATAGCCACTTCAACAAGCTATATCCTGATATGATGGTGCATGCATGTTTCTCAAACCATGAATTATGGCGGGCATTTTCCAAGTCCACCTGGACTAGTTTTCCAACACTTAGCCATTTTCAAGAACTTCTCCAAAGTTTATCCTAAAACCCTATTTAGGCAGACTTATAAATTTCTCCTCATACATTCTTATGTGAAACTGAGACCATGACTAGATAGCCACTTCAACAAGATATAGCATGATATGTTGGCACGTGCATTTTTCTCAAACCATGAATTATGGCGGGCATTCTCTTAGATTAGTTTTGACTACTTTTTCCATACTTAGTACCTTTCCAAAGTTTCACAAACTTGCCAAACTTTTCAAGAATGATGTCATATTGCAACACTACTTAATGATTGCACTAGAACACCATCATGTGTCTTTACAAATTCATCACAAATGCCACATCATCATACATGCCACATCATCACTTGTAGGTCCATTTTGGAAACTAGGGTTTTGCTTAGTAAGGGAGTGTGCAATTTTTGCACATGGGGGTCAACTTTGCAAAATCATCGACCGAAGACTTATGGCTAGCGTTCCCAACTGGAACCCTCCTAGACACACTTGCAGGACTCCCTAGAACCCAATTTTGTTGCACGGTTGGAATTCTATGGCCTCGGTAGGTATCCAACAGGTGTCCCTGAAGGCCATTTGGATGTGAGATAGAACGAGCTATAGAATGATGTTATTGCCACCATGACTAGGTTATTTTTTAACCAATAATGGATATTGAGTTGTACCAAGTGTAATTAAGGAAAACAAGGGGCACGTTCCCTAAGTGACACTTCTTCGGCTCAATCCCCATGAAAAATATCTAGAATCCACAAAGCATTCTCATTCTTGGGGATTCTTTAATGGGTATTGGGTCTTTGATGGGCCCCTAAAAAGGAACACTATTTGGCCCATTTAATGGGACACAAAAGAATTATGAGGAGGAATAAGGAATTATAATGACAAGATAAATTTAACTTTATGACATTTTTTCCTAAAAGCCAGTGCATGTTTGATTTAATGAATATCTTGACATTGTTTAGTATTGTTCCCTAATTTTCTTATTCATTTGATTTATTTATGAGCTAATATTTTTCAAAGTTTTATTCATTTGTGATGAAGCTATAGGTGGGAGATTATCTAAAAGATAATTGAAAGAAATCAAGTTACAAAAATCAGCTCAATCTCTCTCAATCAGTTCACTAGAGTTTGTTGGAGAGATTTAAGGGATTATGTCCCCTCTTGATTCTCATGAGCTTCCAGTGCATAAATAAGGACTCAACATCATCCCAAGTCGAAATCATGGAGGCCAAATTGAATTTATAAAGAGGAAAACAATCCCACCAACTTGCATGCAGATTACTAGTTAACTCAGACATATTCCACAAAACAAGGAGGTTATTTGCCTGAGCAGTTTTTAGTTATTCTTGTATAAATAATTGTGCATCTGCTAGCATGATGGAAAGATTCTATTATTATTCTTCTCTTATCATTTCCTTTCTTTCTCTCTCATTGTTCAAAGCGAATTTGTAAAGGGCAGCTTGCTTCCCTATTGTAATGGCTTCACTGTGGCTCGGATCGACAAAGTGGCCCTATTTCAAATCCTCAAAGTGTCCCTGAACCCAAACCGGAGAACGGATTTGATCCGGGGCCATAGAACCCAAACCGAAGAGTGGAATGGGATTTTGTTGGCTTCCACAGGTGCAAGTGGCCATTGTGGACATATTCACGATGTCCACGCACTACGAGGAGCCTTCGGATGAGAAATGACCCCCTTGAGCGAAATTGGAATGGCCCTCATTGATCAAAACTATATCTCCGGAGATGGAACCATAACACCATTTCTGAGACTTCGAGGCATGGTGTGGGGGGACCCCTAGCTAAAACCTGGCATCCTGGATCCATCAA
This sequence comes from Larix kaempferi, assembly GCA_027924585.1. Taxonomy (NCBI): domain Eukaryota; kingdom Viridiplantae; phylum Streptophyta; class Pinopsida; order Pinales; family Pinaceae; genus Larix; species Larix kaempferi. Next base: position 7,218,317 of record BSBM01000498.1, read on the forward strand.
AACCAATGGATTCATGATCAAAGTCACGTTTTGGGTGCAACGGGCATTTTCGTCGGCACCTCAGGGCCATTCAGGGACACTTTGAGGATTTGCTCTAGGGCCAATGAATGCAAACCAGTGAGCGGACTTGGATTTTGTCGGCTCCCACATGTGCACGTGGCCATTGTGGATGCGTTCACGATGGCCATGCACTCCTGGAAGCCTTCCGATGAGAAATGCCCCCCTTAAGCAAAATTGGAATGGCTTTCACGGAACAAAACCCTAGCTCTGGAGATGGAACATTGGCACTGTTTCTAGGTGTTGGACGCATGGTGTAGGGAGACCCTAGCTAAAACAGGACATCCAAAATCCATCAGAATTGGCATATTCACTACCGGAGTCACGGTTTTGGTGCTACGGGCATTTTTTCCAGGCACCTCATGGCCATTCAGGGACACTTTAAGGATTTGTTCTGGGGCCACGAAACCCAAACCGGCAAGCAAACTTGGATTTTGTTAGCTCCCACACATGTGTATTTCCATTGTGGACATGTTCATGGTGGCCACTCACACCCGGGAGCCTTCGGATGAGAAATGACCCCCTTGAGCAAAATTCGAATGGCGCTCAGTGAGCAAAACCCTAGCTCTGGAGATGGCGCATTGACACCATTTTTGAGACATCGAGGAATGGTTTGGGGGGTCCCATAGCTGAAACGTGGCATCCTGAATTAATCAGAATCGACAGATTCACAATCGAAGTCATGGTTTGGGTGCAAGGGAAATTTTCGTCTGGCACCCTGGGGCCATTCAGGGACACTTTAAGGATTTGCTCCGGGGCCATGGAACCCAAACCGGTGAGCGGACTTGGATTCTGTCAGCTCCCACAGGTGCAAGTGGCCATTGTGGATGTGTTCCCAATGGCCAAGCATGCCCGAGAGCCTTCGGATGATAAATGACCCCCTTGAGCAAAATTGGAATGCACCTCACTGAACAAAACCCTAGCTCTAGAGATGGCACAGAAACACCAATTTCGAGACTTCAAGGCATGGTGTGGGGTGTCCCCTAGCAGAAACCCGATGTCTTGGATCCATTAGAATCAATGGATTTGCGATTGGAGTCACGATTTGGGTGAAACAGGAATTTTCTTCGGACACCCCTAGGCCATTCAAGGACACTTTGAGGATTTGCTACGGGACACGAAACCAAATCGGTGAGCAGACTTGGATTCTGTCAGCTCCCATAGGTGCACATGGATATATTGGATGTGTTCATGATGGGAACGCATGCCCGGGAGCCTTTAGATGAGAAATGGTCCCCTTGAGCGAAATTGGAATGGCCTTCATAGAGAAAAACCCTAGCTCTCGAGACGGCACATTGGCACCGTTTCCGAGAGTTGGAGTCATGGTGTGGGGGGGGCTTAGATGAAACCTGGTGTTTGAAATCCATCTGAATTGACAGATTCTCTATCGGAGTCATGGTTTTCATGCTATGGGTAGTTTTTCCTGGAACCCTATGGCCATCTAGGGACACTTTGAGGATTTGCTCCGGGGCCACGGAACCCAAACCGATGAGCAGAATTGGATTTATTTGGCTCCCACATGTGTGTATTTCCATTGTGGATGTGTTGATGGTGACCACGCATGCTTGGGAGCCTTCAGATGAGAAATGACCCCCTTTAGCGAAATTGGAATGACCCTCATTGAGAAAAACCCTAGCTCCGGAGTTGGCACATTGGCATCGTGTCCGAGACATTGAGGCATGGTTTGGGGCGACCCCTAGCTAACAACTGACACCCAAGATCCATTGGAATCAACAGATTCATGATCGGAGTCATGGTTTTGGTGAAACAAGCATTTTTGTCAGGTGCCATGAGGCCATTCATGGACACTTTGAGGATTTGCTTCGGGGCCACGGAACCCAAACTGACGAGCGGACTTGGATTTTGCAACTTCCGTAGGTGCACGTGGCCATTGTGGACATGTTCACAATGGCCATGCACGCCCAAGACATTCGGATGAGAAATGAACCCCTTGAGCAAAATTAGAATGGCCCTCACTGAGCAAAACCCTAGCTCCAGAGATGGCACATAGAGACCATTTGTGAGACTTTGAGGTATGGTTTGGGGGGGTCCCTAGTTGAAACTTGGCACCCTAGATCCATAGGAATCGATGGATTTGCGATCGGAGTCATGGTTTGGGTGCAACAGGAATTTTTGGTGGGCACCCCAAGGCCATTTAGGGACACTTTGAGGATTTGCTCTAGGGCCACAGAACCCAAACCGACAAGCGGACTTGGATTTCGTCTACTCCCATAGGTGAAAGTGGCCCTTTTGGATGTGTTTACGATGGCCATGCATGCCCAGGAGCCTTTGGATGAGAAATGACCCCCTTGAGCGAAATTGGAATGGCCTTCACTGAGCAAAACCCTAGCTCTAGAGATGGCACAATAACACCATTTTCAAGACTTCAAGGCATGGTGTGGGGGGTCCCCTAGCTAAAACCAGGCGTATTGGATCCATCGGAATCAACGGATTCGAGATCGGAGTCACAGTTTGGGTGCAATGGGAATTTTCGTCGGTCACCCCAAGGCCATTCAGGCACACTTTGAAGAATTGCTCTGGGGCCGTGGAACCCAAACCGGCGAGCGGACTTGTATTTCGTTGGCTTCCACAAGTGAATGTGTCCATTGTGGATGTATTCACAATGCACATGAATGCTCGGGACCCTTCGGATGAGAAATGGCCCCCTTGAGCGAAATTGGAATGGCCTTCACTAAGAAAAACCATAGCTCTGAAGATGGCACATTGGAACCGTTTACGGGCATTGGAGGCATGGTGTGGGGATCCCTAGCTGAAACCCAGTGTCCGGAATCTATCAAAATTGACAGATATACTACCGGAGTCATGGTTTTTGTGCTATTAGAATTTTTTCCGGGCACCCCGTGGCCATTCAGGGAAACTTTGAGGATTTGCTCCAGGGCCACAGAACCCAAACCAACGAGCGGACTTGGATTTCATCTGCTCCCAAACATGTGTATTTCCATTGTGGATGTTTCCACGATGGCCACACACACCCAGGATCCTTTCAATGAGAAATGGCCCCCTTGAGCGAATTTGGAATGGCCTTCATTAAGTAAAACCCTAACTCTAGAGATGGCACATTGGGACCGTTTCCGGGCATTGGAGGCACGGTGTGGGGGGGCCTATTTGAAACCCGACGTTCCAAATTCATCAGAATCGATGGATTCGCTATCGGAGTCACGATTTTGGTGCTATGGGAATTTTTTCTAGGAACCCCATGGCCATTCAGGGACACTTTGAGGATTTGCTTCAAGGCCATGGAACCCAAACCGGCAAGCGGACTTGGATTTCGCCGGCTCCCACACGTGCATATTTCTATTTTGGATGTGTTCATAGTGGCCACACACACCCAGGATCCTTCAGATGAGAAATGTCCCCCTTGAGTGAAATTGGAATGGCCTTGATTGAGCAAAACCCTAGCTTCGGAGATGTCACATTGGCATTTTTTTCATGCATTGGAAGAATAGTGTGGGGGGCCCTTAGCTGAAACCCGACGTCTGTAATCCATCGGAATCAATGGATTCGCTATTGGAGTGATGGTTTTGGTTCTATGGACATTTTTTATAGGCACCCCGGGGCCATTCAGGGACACTTTGAGGATGTCAAAGGATCTGGACCTATAATAATTCAGTCTTAGTGTTCTTACTTGATTTGAGAAGTTGTTTTCTTTGCTATTAAACTATGCAATTTCCTTCAAACTTTTGTTCATTGACATAATGGATACATGGAACTTAATTAATTTTTTTTCTACTGTCATTTGCAAAAACTAAGATAGCTAAATTAGATTTTCTTTTCAACGTATTCAGTTCCCTTATGCATACTTTGTGTTGCTTTTCCATAATGGTATATTAACCATATTTGAGTTTTCTTAATTTTTTGTCTTTTCCATTGAGAAAATAATAAGCATAGATCTGAAACTTGGGTGATTTTTGCACTAATTTGACAAGCTATTTTTTGTTATCAAATTATGCAGTTTCCTTTACACCGCCATTCATTGACACAATGGATAAATAGAACTTAATCATATTTTTCTTGTATCTTTGCAAAAACTAAGATAGATGCATTAAATTTTCTTTTCACCCTATTCAGTTTGCTTGTGAATACTATGTGCTGCATTGTTGTACTAATATATTAATGAATTTTGACTTTTCCTTGTTTTTCCTCTTGGCATTGACAAATTAATAGGCATGCATTAATAACTGAGTTTAGAAGGCTGATTTGAAGTGACATACTGATGTGTATGTTGGATGTTGTGTGTATGTGTGTATGTGAATTTGCTCGATGTGTGTATGCTGTATGTGAACACAATTTACTATAGCAAATACTATTATTACATTCTCGGTGTATCCCCATAGAACATATAGTATAAATCATTGTATCCATTCAATTCTAGATTCAATGGTGATGGTAGAATACACAAATATAAAGCCAAATTGGTAACCAAGAGTTATTCAAGAAAAAAAGGATAGATTATGAAGATACGTTTGCACCTGTAGTAAAAATGAACACCATTAGAATCATGATTGCATTTCCTATTATGTATGATTGGAAATTGCATTAGTTGAATTTTCATTAGGCATTTTTGAATGGAGAAATAAAGGAATAAATTTATCTTGTTCAACAAGAAGGTTTTATGAAGCAACAACATGAACATCCTCTTTTCCTAAAGCAGGATATAAAAATCGTGTTTGCATGTTTAAGATTGCATTATATGGGCTAAGAAAATCACCTAGGTCATGATATGTGAATATTGATACATTCTTCTTTGAGAAAGGTTTGATAAGAAGTAAAAGTGACCCTCATTGGTATATCAAGAAGGATGAAGATGGGCCTATTGCTTTGATTTCTGTATATGCTGATGATCTAATCATTAAAAAAAAGCGTTACTATGTTCATTGAAGGAATGAAAAGAAGCTTTTCACAGGAATTTGAGATGAAGGACCTCGAGGAGTTGTATTAATTTTTAGGCCTTGAAGAAGTATGGAGGGATGATGGTGTGTAGTTGATCACACAAAGAAACTATACAAATGAGATCATCATGAGGTTCAATATGAATAAATGCAAGCTAGTGTATTGGAACAAAATGTAAAGCTCAATAGTGAAGATGAAACAAAAAATATGAATGACACTTTGTATCTAGAGTTGGTGCGAAGTCTAAATTATGTTACATCAACTAGACCAGATAGTGAGTTCATGGCTAAGGAGAACCAACAACCATCAAATGAGATAGCCAAAGTTCCATCAAATTTACAAATAATCCAACTTATCATGGCAGGTCCAAGATTATTTAAATGCTGCATCATTTTCATAAGGAGAAGATATAATGAAATGAAATATAGTATTTGGTCTACTTTAATACATATGAGAATCTGGATGACATCTTCAATAATTCTTTGGAAAAGACAAAATTTGAAATGTGTAGAGATAATTTGCGTGTTTGGAAAAACTCTTCTGTTTTGAAATAATGAATAAATGAGTTGTTCTTGAGTTCATTCCTGGAACCATAATAATTCATTGTGACATTTCTAAGCTAAGAAAATGCATTATAGTTTGATATCAATGAGACAATGATCACATTGTTTAGGGAATTTAATTGTTCCTTTTTTACTTTCTTATTCTTATAACATGCACAATGCAAACTATTGATATATAGGTTTGCATTTTACACTTTAATGCGATGTAATAATTATATGAGAGAATGATTTTATACACACTGCAAACTATGCCAAAATGCATTTGCATTTTTACACTCAATAACTACCTTGATCCATGTACTTGATGTGTGAAAAAGTGTAAGATGCAAGACCCATTCAAATACAAGGGACTCATAATGAGGTCACATGGTCTCTAGAAATAACATCTATATGTATGTGAAATTTTTTCCATAACATTATTATTGAAGACAAAATCATGTATGCAAAAATGTAATCAAAGACAAAGTCATATAGACAAGTGAAGATCCATCTATTAATATGCAAAAATGATCCAATAATGTACACTTTTTGGAAAAATGGAACATCATTCCCAACGTCTATATAATGGAAACTCATGCCCTATACAAAATATGGCAACTCGTGCCCTATACAAAATATGAAAACTCGTGCCCAAAATGCAACATCATGGCTAGTGTACATAGGAGGGTCTCTCAATCCTCCTGCCCACCCTCGGAGCTCCCAGGTGCATCTCCAAAATCGATCTTCCTCTTCTTTGTGCTAGAGGAAGCTGGGTCCTTCTAGTGACTTGGACCACGTCCCCCTATGCCCTGAAACGACAACAATAATATGCCAACTTTTCCCAGAAATTATACAAGTATAAAACAGTATTTAAAAATAAAAATAGTTTTCAAATCTTAAATAACTCACCGCATGTGAGATTATAAGTCGTGCGGGGGTCTCTCTCCTCCGTGCTCAAAGTCTCTCAGCAATGCCACCCTGCAACATTTAGAACAATATGATAAATGATGAAATTAGATGCATATAGTATTTTTTGTTAAAATTGAACGAGATTTTCATAAACTAGTCAATCTCACCATGAAGACAACCGGTTGGTCTTTAGGGCTGGCGGATGGAGAAGTCGGCTGGACAACCTGCTCCGATGCTAGGGTGAATGGTATAGGGGCATATGTAACCACATCAATGGTGGATACACCACTAGGGGGAACAGTGGAAGAAGAAGAGGTGGAAGAAGGAGGCATGGACTGGCGTGGGCAAAGTGGAGATGCATGTCTAGGGAGATAAACCCTAACTGGCTGTAATATGGATGAAGCCATCATGGAAGGGGAAGCGAGTGTGGTGGGGGAATGTGTGGGGGGAAAGGTCTGTGTTGTGGTGGAGGGATGGGTGCTATATTGTGGTCATATAGGGGAGGGTGGAAACATGGGAAACTGTAATGGAGGTGGTGGGGATGGGGTGATGGGATGTAGGATATGAAACAGAAGGGGGAGTTGGATGGAAGTGTGGTGCTAGATAAGAGGGGGGGATGGATGGAAGGGAGTCGGGAGGGATGGATGGAAAGGGGCATGTATTCTAGGGGATACAACTGGCATATACAGTGGTCTAAAGGCCGGGGAGGGAGGAATAATGGCACTGGAAGGCCGAGGTGCTCACACCTACATACACATTTATAACCTCATAGTTTAATATAGAAAAATATAATTATACACAGACAGGTCATCATATTTCAAATTAAATTTATAATTTAATACACCCGATACCTGCACACATGGATATCTACTGGTCCCTGGTGGGGATGGCTAGTCGCTGTAGCCTACAGACACCTGTGCGAATGCTACAATTTTTAGATTGAATTTTTAAAAACAATATTAACAATATTAAACACAATTCCAATGAAAATGACAATGATAGTACTTAAAAAAAATGACTTCATTTAATTTAGATTCAAGTTAGATGATTGCCAGAGACAAACAATTACTTCCTTAATAGCGGTAAAAGTATAGTATCGAACAATAGGGAGTAGATGATCACTTAAGCTAATGATTACCTTGTTATGAGAGTTATGTGTGATTGTATTATAGGTTTAAATGTTGATATAAATCTGATATGATTATACCAGGAGTGGAAATATCACCTCAAGTTTAGTTTTGGATTGAAGTAAGTGTGTTTGTGGTACGCAGGAAGCCGAGTAAAGTTGTAGGAAAAGATTATGGTATGGCTTTAGACTTGATGGTATAGGGACAACTCATATCTGATATACATTTGCACCAGGTGAGATGGTTTGTTTAGGATGGAAGTGTTCCAAGTATACCAATTTGGTAGGCTAGGTAGACTTAGGAGATGAAATGGCAAGGTGATTTAGGTGTAAGCAGAGAGTATTGTGGGTCAATTAGTGATTGATTGTAGTGATTGATTGATTGTAGTATCACTCTGAATTGGATTAGAGCCCAAATATACTAAGTGAATTAACGTTATGTTATGGTAGAGTTAATTCTTTTTCTTGGGTTTATCAATCATTTCTTCTATTAAAAAAATAGGTTCCACCAGCCTACAAATGACATCAATGACTCAAGAATCCACACTAAAACACACAACAATTAGAGCTTTAAATCAATTGCCACAATAACAACAATAGAGATAAGAACATAGGGGCAATAAGTGCAGGGGTTATCTTCAACCACAAAGTAAAACAATGTTGAATATGGTTGTCATTCATGACAAGTCATTCATGACAAGTCATTCATGACAAGTCATTAATGACAAAGGAGTAAAAATGCTCGCCAGCTGTAATGGTGCCAAAACAACCTTTTTCTCATTTTGGCAGGCTTGTCTTTCACACTTGTGAACTCCAGAGGAAAATCTGAGCCTATGGATAGATATCCAGTTCATCAAGGAACAAGCCTATGCCATATGATTCATTTTATAAGCACAAGGAAACCTCCTTGCGGGCATTTCCAAATGGCCTCTTATCCATGTGAGTTTGACACTTAAACAAATTTTTGTCTTTAATATGCAAAACACTTTTTCCTTCACTTTTGGTAGATTGATTTCTTGCTCATGTGATGACCATAAGGAAAAATACAAGCATGGATGGATAGCCACTTCAACAATGAACAAGACCATGTCAATTGATGAACTTATTGACACATACACAACATCTGGCAGGCATTTGAAAGTGGTCTTCCAAACTGCTGATTTGACAATTAGGAAAAATTATCAAACCCTAGGTTAGTATGATGAGATTTTTCTTTTCATCAATTTTGAAGTGTGAGACACTCAATAGATGGACGCCAACAAGGTGACTCCATATAAATCAATTTCACCCCTTGAAGCCTCTTTCTCTCTCCTCGGTGGTAATTTTACTGGTGTAGTGAAAATCAACCTGAGAGGCACTTTTGGAAAAATTATTATCTTCCTCCTCAGAGAGTCTTTGGACAATCTGAGACCATGGTCAGATGCAAAAAACAACATTCTATAGACCCATACTCTCGAGATTATTTAATACATAAACCACAAGACATGGTAGGAATTTTACTGAGGTCATTTCAGGGATTACCAGTGATTTTACACTTAGATAATTTTTGCACTTTCCTCGACTTGGTCCAGTCTACCTGAAACACTGTTTTGGCAGATCCATAACTTCTTCCTCAGGCACTCCAAAGACAAGATGAGGACTTGGTTATATAGAAAAATCAACAACCTATAGGATGAAGATATGGTGCGGGAATTTTCTTCAAACCACAAGCTATGGCGGTCATTTCCCTGGGGCCACTGTCATGTTCTCAAATTTTCCTATGGTCCATGGGGATGATTTTAGCCTAGGTCACCTAGGCATTAATTAAATAATTAATGGATGGATGAAGTAAGATTCCTAAGGGTGAATTTGATGAATTAAATGGATAAAGAGGGGTCCCCATGAAGTTATTAACCACCAATTCAAGTGCTAAGGTGATTTATTAATTAATTGGAGAAATTTTGAGGCATTACACCTTATTAAGTAATTAATTACTGGATAATTAATTAATTGTTAAGTTAAATTATTTTTGAGTGGTATTATTTTCATTTAAATAATTATTGCTAATAAATGTGCCAAGTGGTTGATGACTTGGCCAGGAAATTCGAATGGGTAAGTGAGCCAAACTTGCCTAAGTGATGAAATTCAGAAAATCAAGGAATTACTTGGAGTAGAAGTCAAGTAAGCACTAGAGTCCAAAAATGTTGCTAAAAATGAGAAAAGAGGAATATTTCAGGAAAAGCAGCATAAATCCAGAAAGCAGGAAAGTATGAAAAGGAGGAAAGTTCAGAAAAGAAGGCAAGTCAGAAAAAGAGGAAAAAAGAAGGAAAGCCAAGGAAAAGCAAGGAAAGTATGTCCACTCATGGGTGACCTATTCTCACAGGTCACCAAGCTAAGTAACTTTCTCAACAGGTCAACAGGAATTCTATTTAAGAAGGTTTCCAACTTCATTCAAGAACTTTTGTCATTTGCAATTTTGGTTTGAGAGCTCTGAGCCTCTCTAGTTGAGTGATGTGCCTCAACAAGTTTGCTTGGGAGATGTGCCCCAAGGACATGTGAATTTCTTATGAGTGTTATGAAGGTCCAAAACATGATGCTATTTCCAATAACATTTAGATCAGTTCAGCAATGAAGTCATACAATCAGTTCCAAGAGAAGATCTCTCATTCAGTGAAATTCTAGCTAGTTTTGGTGAAGTTTCTCAAGTTCAAGATGAATGCTCTAGTGAATGCACCCAAGAATTGATGGAGGGTTGGTTCGGCCTTATGTTCAGCCAACAGTGATTTCCAGTATCAGAAATCATTCTTAGAACTGATACATTCTCTTCTTCTCCTTCATTCTCACAACCATAGCTAGATTTGGAGGTGTTTTTCCCATAAGGAAGAGAAGATCTAGGGATAGCTCTCCATACTCTTCCAACGAATCAATTTGTAGCCATATCCTTTGTTTCAGACCTGTTGAATATCATATTACATCTTCATAACAGAGATTGGGTCATTACTTCTCTTCTTCTAGTCATTCTATGGCTCTATGTGGGGGTTTCCTAGCCCATAATTCATTGTATTAAGGAGGAGCTATTAAATGAGTGTAAACTTAGTTTAGTGAGTAACATTTTGACCTGCTGCTGCTAATTACATTATATTAGAGCACTCTAATATTTCAAAATAGAGTTTTACATTTAAATAAAGTCAGTACTTAATTCAGAATAGAAGACTAGCTCATTGAGCATTGTTTAATGACTAGTTTAACTAAAATGACTGTCAAATTTGTTCTACATGTCAGATTTATTTTTTGTAAGTTGTAGGAGTTCAATAACACATCATATTATCTATATCAGTCCCTACTTAAATAATTTGGGAGGATTCAACCCCTATTTGCAAAGATTGCATTTTGACTAGCTCTATCATCCCGATAGGGCCTAAAACTTCCAAACCACTCCTACTCTTCCCAAATTCATTTGAATGCTGCTCATTGTGTCCATTGAACCTATTTTACTATCATAACTCAGTTTTGTACCCACCCAGTCTAGTAAGCATATGTTGGTGCGCCTAGGAAGCTTTGCGGTAGGCTTCAATGGTAGTTGTTGTCCGAAACATAAATGACCCCAGTGCTTTATTCTTAGGAATCTCCCTAGGATATTAATATTTGCTGCTGCACATTTTCCCATACAAATTCTAGAACTGAAAGTTCATCCCACCATCCTCAGATTCAGTCTCCATCCCCCTCACTAACATTCTGCTCGGTTTAAAAGAATTATTAAGAAATTTATCCAGTGAATTTTGTTAAAATTTCTGAAGTTGAGTTAATATCTTGGTTAAATATTTCCAAGGATATTATAGCCACTTAGGCAGTTTCGCTACTTTGGTGTAAAAGCAACCTGAAACCTTGTTTTGGTAGGCTGTTAACTTTGTGATCAAACACCTTTTGTGAAAACTAAGACCATGGAAAGATAACCTATTTGACAAGATAGAGCATGATAGTTCCAGATAATTTTTATCATTCTCCCATGAGGTACATCATGCATTTTCCCAAGGCCTCCTAGACCAATTTTCCAACACTTAGACATTTCCAAGAATTTCTCCAAGGTTTATCCCGAAACCCTTTTTTGGTAGACTTATAACTTTCTCCTCGGACATGATTATGGGAAAATGAGACCATGGTTAGATAGCCACTTCAACAAGATATATCCCGATATGATGGTGTGTTCATTTTTCTCAAACCATGAATTATGGCAGGCATTTTCCCAAGCCCACCTAGACTAGTTTTCCAACACTTAGACATTTTCAAGAACTTCTCCAAAGTTGATCCTGAAACCCTATTTTGGCAGCCTTATAACTTTCTCCTCAGACATGCTTATGGAGAACTGAGACCATGAATAGGTATCCACTTCAACAAGCTATAGCCTAATATGATGATGTGTGCATTTTTCTCAAACCATGAATTATGGCAGGCATTCTCTTAGAGCAGTTTTGACTACTTTTTCCATACTTAGTCAATTTCCAAAGTTTCACAAACTTGCCAAACTTTTCAAGAATGATGTCATGTTGCAACATTGACTTAATAATTGCACCAGAACACCGTCATGTGTCTTTCTAGCTTCATCACACATGCCACATCATCATACATTCCACATCATCACTTGTAGGTCCATTTTGGAAACTAGGGTTTTTCTCAGTAAGGAAGTGTGCAATTTTTGCACATGGGGGTCAACTTTGCAAAATCATCGACCGAGGACTTATGGATAGTGTTCCCAACTAGAACCTTCTTAGACACACTTGCAAGACTCCCAAGAACCCTATTTTGTTGCACAGTTGGAATTCTATGGCCTCGGTAGGTATCCAACAGGTGTCCTTGAAGGCCTTTTGGATGCGAGATAGAACGAGCCATAAAATGACGACCGTGGCTCAGATCGACAAACCTTCGACTCCGTTGGATTCAGGACATCGGTATAGTGCTAGGGGTGCCCCTCTTCTATGGTCCCATGGCCTAGGTGTCATCTTGTAGTTCCATTTTGGAAACTAGAGTTTTGCTCAGTAAGGGAGTGTGCAATTTTTGCACATGGGGGTCAACTTTGCAAAATCATAGATCGGGGACTTTCGGCTAGAGTTCCCAACTGTAGCCTTCCTAGACACACTTGCAGGACTCCCCGGAACTTGTTTTTGTTGCACGGTTGGAATTCTATGGCCCGGGTGGGTATCCAATAGGTGTCCCTGAAGGCCTTTTGGATGCGGGATGGAACGAGCCATAGAATGACAACCATGGCTCAGATCGACAAACCTTCGAATCCGTTGGATTCAGGACATCATGATAGTGCTAGGGGTGCCCCTCTCCTATAGTCCGATGGCCCAAGTGTTATGATGTAGGTCCATTTTGGAAACTAGGGTTTTGTTGAGTAAGGGAATGTGCAATTTTTGCACATGGGGGTCAACTTTTAAAAATCATCAACCGGGGACTTATGGATAGCGTTCCCAGCTATAATCTCTATAGGCACACTTGCAGGAGTCCTCGAAACCTAGTTTTGTTGCACAGTTGGAATTCTATGGCCCCAGTAGGTATCCAATAGGTGTCCATGAAGGCCTTTTGGATGCAAGATGGAACAAGCCATAGAATGACGAACGTGGCTCCGATCGACAAACCGTCGAATCCATTGGATTCAAGACATCGTGATAGTGCTAGGGGTGCCCCTCTCCTCTAGTCCCATGGCCCAGGTATCATGTTGTAGGTCCATTTTGGAAACTAGGGTTTTTCTCAGTAAGGGAGTGTGCAATTTTTGCACATGGGAGTCAACTTTGCAAAATCATCGACCAGTGACTTTTGGCTAGTCTTCCAAGCTAGAAACTTCCTATAAACACTTGCAGGACTCCCAAGCACCCATTTTTGTTGCACGGTTGGAATTCTATGGCCTTGGTAGGTATCCAACATGTGTTTGTGAAGGACTTTTGGATGTTAGATGGAACAAGCCATAGAATGATGATCATGGCTCGGATCGACAAACCATCAACTCCATTGGATTTGGGACATCAGGATAGTGCTAGGGGTTCCCCTCTCCTCTGGTCCCATGGCCTAGGTGTCATCTTGTAGGTCTATTTTGGAAACTAGGGTTTTGCTCAGTAAGGGAGTGTGCAATTTTTGCACATGGGGGTCAACTTTGCAAAATCATCGACCAGGGACTTATGGCTAGCGTTCCCAGCTGGAACCTTCCTATATACACTTGCAAGACTCCTCGAAACCCATTTTTGTTGCATGGTTGGAATTCTATGGCCTTGGTAGGTCTCCAATAGGTGTCCCTGAAGGCCTTTTGGATGCAAGATGGCACGATCCATAGAATGACGACCGTGGCTCGAATCAACAAACCATCAAATCTGTTGGATTCAGGACATCAGGATAGTGCTAAGGGTACCCCTCTGCTCTGGTCCCATGGCCCGGGTGTAATCATCTAGTTCCATTTTGGAAACTAGGGTTTTCCCCAGTAAGGGAGTGTGCAATTTTTGCACATGGGGGTCAAATTTGAAAAATCATCGATCGAAGAATTATGGATAGCGTTCCCAGTTGGAACCTTCCTAGACGCACTTACAAGACTCCTTGGAACTCAATTTTGTTGCACGGTCGAAATTCTATGGCCCCGATAGGTATCCAATAGGTGTCCGTGAAGGCCTTTTGGATGCGAGATAGAACGAGCCATAGAATGACTATCGTGGCTCAGATAAAAAAACCATTGAATCCGTTGGATTTAGGACATCGAGATAGTTGTAGGGGTGCCCCTCTCCTCCGGTCCCATGGCCTAGGTGTCAAATTTTAGGTCAATTTTGGAAACTAGGGTTTTGCTCAGTAAGGGAGTGTGCAGTTTTGCACATGGGGGTCAACTTCGAAATTTTTTTATTTTGATTCTAGAACTATACATTCAAAGAGTGGCAATAAAACCTACCACATTACACCCTTGGTAAATTGCTATGTCCTTAGTGTGCCATGTCATTTAACAACTCCTTAGTGTTCCACTATATTTGGATTTTGAGTAATTAATGTCATTTTTAAGAATTCAAAGTTCCAAATACAAAATGGAGGCAATGTTTTGTCAATGATATCCCTTTGATCCTTGCTAGCTTTGCTAGATCAAGGTCACCATGAATCTTTTCCATTAAGTTATGGGGGAATACTTGCCAAATTAAAATGAACAACCATTACATCATCGTTCGTATCAATCAAGTACGTTCAATTTTAAATACATTTTCATATGAGGATAATCCATCCTTTTTACAAACATAGAACCATGAACATCTTATTTTCCTTCATCAAAATAACATTATCAAGGAAGATCATTAAACTAGTTAGGTATTTCATTTTCCATGGATTCTATATGATTACTTTTTCATTATGACAAGTGGAAAATGGATGTATGAAAGAGGTAAAGCAGAAACTAGGGTCTTACATACTAGGGTTTAGTAAGGATAGGGTTTATATCTTCAATGATTTTGTGAGAGTGAATTCATGACCAGCTATTGGTTAGCATATTGGAACAAACTAGGGTATATTTGTTACATATATTTGACCATATGTACATGAAGGCCCAATGAATTTTATTACACTTTCATTATGCATTCCTTTCCATTGTACTTGATACTTTTCCATTGTTTTTAGCATGCTAGATTAGGCACACTTCAACTGAAATTCATAAACACTCATGTACGTATCGTTTGATGAAATACAGTAGCATTGATGAAATGTGTAGCATCTATTAGACCTCCTCTTAGTTTGTGAAAATTTCATAGGCTGACATTGATGATATGCATAGCATGTTACTATTATGACAAAGGTTATTCAAACATATTTTGACTTATTTTGTTAACTCATTTTTTTCCTTGCAACCATAATCCTGATCAATGGGTATGAACCCTTGGAGTTGACAAAAAACACAATTTTAAATTAGATATCAAATTAGCATGCATGTGCTAAGTTCATTGAACTATTGAAAGATATTATTAGTTTTTTCCATTAGGATAATGCTTTCATAACACAATGGTGAGATGTTACATGATCAATGCAATAAATGTAAGAGAATAAATATTGCTTAAAATGTAATTATATAAATTTCAATAACATAATTTATCAATTTGTGGAAGAGATAAATCATCACAAGCACAAGTGGAAACTCAAGATAAAATATGGAATATATTGTATCATGCATTGATAGTAGAATGTTTGTAATACAAAATATGGCAAAGTAGCCGACCCTCAAATGACATGTCAATGTACATGTATCCCTAAGTACACCAATGTGTACATGTATGTCAAAATACATATATACAGGACTATGCAACATCAAAGACCAATCTTTCGCTTGTTTTTCCCTGACTTTCCTCTATCAACCATCTCCCTGGGATCGCTCTACATCTTAGGAGTCTGCAAAAAAAAGATCATTATTTTTATCAAATAACTGCACTAATACCCTACCATTAACAAACTTAAAAAATTAGCTTATGGCCAAACTATTTATGACAAACACTCACCAAATTCTCATGGAGTATAGATGTCTTTGGTGTGCTCATGGAAGGCCTCTATATAGTTGTGCTTTGCAAATAAAAGATCATATCTCCATTAATTCAACAATTCAACATTGATCAACATGTTTGGGTAAATTGAATAAAAATTAATGAACATCTCACCACAAGAGGAGGTCCGGTTAGAACCATGGATTGAGCAGAGGTGCTGGGCACTTCTTCCGCTAATGGCTACAATCGCCAAATGGAAAAATAGTTAGACATGCATGAATAAACAATAAAGTAACATGGTTAAATACTATGTATTGTGATTGTTGAAATAGTTACCTCTGTATGACTTGTGGCTATTACAGATGTGACACTAACTACATCATCAAAAACCCTTATTAGGTAAGGGGTAGATGGATCTCCCTTGTGTCTGCTATAGAGGACATCCACACCCTTTCTAGGAGTGGAGCCTCTCTTATAAACTTGTCCCTTTTGCACATTTGGACTACGAGGAGATCCAACTACTGACTATCTCATAAGTATAGAGGCTAGTGGCTACAATCACCAATTACTAATGTAGTTAGAAATGCATTGGACAATGAAATAACATGTATTAACAAACTGACAATCAACGCCAATTTCATTAAACTTGGACAAACTAGGCAAATTTTGGACTAAGAAAGTGTGGATTTAGAATTTGAAAGTGTCAATATCAACCTTTCTAAAGTGCAAAAACGGGTTCAGAAAGTGGCAATATTGGATTTGAAAAGTGTGTTTTTATATTTGAATAGTGCATTTTTTGACTACTTATGAACCTTAAAATTGTAGTTTTTTTGTTATAAAACCATGAATTTCAATTCAAAATGTGTGAATTTCAAATAAAAAATGCAAATTTTGATTTGAAAAGTGTGAATTTCAAATAAAAAAATGTCAATTTTGATTTGAAAAGTGTGAATTTCAAATAATAAAATGCAATTTCAGATTTGAATAGTGTGAATTTCAAATAAAAAACTGCAATTTTTTATTTTAAAATTGCAATTTTCATTTGTAAATGTTCAAAATTTTAAGGTGAAAAATTCTATGTCTAAAATATCCAGTCATTGTTTCAATAACAAGTCAATCCGCTAAGTTATAACATAGAAAAATGGTTTGTCCTGACTTCTATTTTCCAACAAGAAGGATCGTCCGCCCCTTCTTTTTGTAGTTAATTCTGAAAACATTTATCCAACAATTCAACTATATCCATAATGGAGAACACAAGAAGGATCGACCGACCCTTCTTGCAGTGTCGAGCTATTATGAAAATAATATTGGGAATAAGAAGGGTCGATCGACCCTTCAATTTCGAGGGAATTGTTAAACTAGAACACCTTGGAACTTATAACATATAAACATAGTTTGTCCCGACTTCTGTTTTCCGACAAGAAGGATCGGCTGCCCCTTCTTTTTGTAGTTAATTGTGAAAATATTTATCCAACAATTCAGCTATATCCATAATGAAGAACAAAAGAACGATCGACCGACCCTTCTTACAGTGTCAGAATATTATGAAAAGAATATTGATAATAAGAAGGGTTGACCGACCCTTCTTGCAGTGTCGAACTATTATGAAAATAATATGGGGAATAAGAAGGGTTTACCGACCCTTCAATTACGAGGGAATTGTAAAAATAGAACACCTCAAAACTTATAACATATAAAAATAGTTTGTCCCGACTTTTGTTTTCTGACAAGAAGGATCGGCCACCCCTTCTTTTCGTAGTTAATTGTAAAAAACTTTATCCATCAATTCAACTATAGCCATAATGGATAATATAAGAAGGATCGACCGACCCTTCTTACAGTGTCGAACTATTATGAAAATAATATTAGGAATAAGAAGGGTCGGTCAACCCTTCATTTAGGAGGGAATTGTAACAATAGAACACCTTGGAGAAAGAGCGGCTACTCTTTCTCTGAGAATATTTCTACTTGCCAGCAAAGTCTTTAAAGCAAAACTTCTATAAATTTTGCAACACGTGGCATATTTGATTTTTAAAATTAGTTTAAAGATTGTTTAAATGAATATTAAGAATATTAATGGTACCATTTAACGTTTGGGGACTGCTTTAAGCTCCTGCATTTTCTGAACCAGCAACCAGGATGTTATATGACCGGGGTCCAAATGAGAAGTATAGCTTGCAGTTTGTGGATAAATGAGAAGTAGTTGGAGATGAAGATGGTGTAAGGAATTTATGGTTGAGTTGCTGAGTAGAAGTTCCTTAACGAAGTTTAAAACTGATACACTCCAAATCAGTTTTAAAGTGATAATAGTTCAGTTGCCCCATTATTCCTCGAGAATGGGGCAACTCCCTAATAGACAAAGCAGAGAGAATGGGGCAGCTCCCTAGTAGACAGAGCAGAGAATGGGGCATCTAGCCAGTAGACATGGAGCTGCCCCAAGGTGAGGGTTGCTTTGAATGCGTAGACGGCCGAGGTACCAGAGTTGCAGCCAGCTAGCCGGTGAAGGGACTTGCGAGCGAAGAATCGAGAAGGAGCCATAAAGCCGCACATGTGAGGGCAGGCAAGTGGAAGCAAGGGAGGTGGTATATTGGATGGGGCATGCATGCCATGTTACGGGTTCCTGGGTCGAGGCTCCTCCCCCACGCACCCTCCTCGTGTCCGACACATGGCCCCTTGTATAATGGTGACGCCCACATCCAGGGTAAATATATGGTATACTTGATTCACATAAACAGTTTTGTTTCTTACAAACAATCTTGGTAAGTAATTGCATAATTTAATATATGGTATACTTGATTCACATAGGCTTAAACTTATGGTGAATATTATTTAGCATGTTGTAGGAACCTGCTGTAGTCCATTTAATGCATTGGAAGCAAGCATGTTGGTCGGTAAATTTTCAAGGAATCGATTGGAGTGATACATGTACGATTAATCCAGCAAAATATTTTTAATCCATCAACACAGTGGCCACTCACTATATATAGGCTAACCATGCCCCATATCACAGTAAACTGAAATCGTCCGAGAAGCCATGGAATTTTCTTTTACTTCCTCTGTTGTTTTATGAGAAATTCTTGAGTCTTATGATCGCTCCCCAGTTCTCCTCATGATATATGAGTTTTTACCACGAACCTTTTCATTCAATTATTGCTCGTAGTTGATTATAAGTTTTTCCCACGAACCTTTTTGTTTAATTGTTGCCCATAGTTAATTATAACTTTTTCTTGCGAATGATGGAGCATTTCATTTAATTATTGCCCATATTTGTCATTATTGTTCCATAGTTGTGTATTCTTGCTGGATGTCAGTGATTATAAGTTTTGTGGGAAAATTCATGTCCTCTGTTAGAAAATGACAGCTCCATTCCATCCATATATCCTTTAATGGCAGACCTACCAATCTCTTCCGGTCATGTTGTCAGATGCCTAACATTCCAAGATGAGCAGTTCTATGTACAAATTATGGTTCCTAATAGAGATGTAATGGGTTGCTTCACAACTATGTTAAGCTTTTTGTTTATTTTATTTCCCGTAGTTAATATATGGGCATTTTGAGCCAAGTCCCAATACATGGTTTTGTCATTATGTTCCTTGGAACCAATCACGTTTTCGTCTATCAATCTTCTTTCAATAATTGGATTTGGCATTATGTTCCTAGGTATGCATGGATTTGTCATTATGTTCCCAGGTACGCAACGAGGAGGCGATGGAGCCGTAAGGTTCGTGGGAAAAACTTATACTCAACTACGGGCAATAATCAAACACAAAGCTTCACATAGTTGTGAAGCAACCCATTACATCTCTGTTAAGAACCATCATTTGTACACAGAACTGCTGATCTTGGAATGTTAGGAATCTGACAACATGACCAGAAGAGATAGGTAGGTCTGCCATTGATGGATATATGGACGGAATGGAGTCGTCGTTTTCTAACAGAGGACATGAATTCTCCCGCAAAACTTATAATCACTGAAATCCAGCAAGAATATGCAACTATGGAACAATACATGTGACGACGCGTAATAATTCGACCTGACAATGTGACCGATGAGATAGATCTGTGATAGATGGATGTAAGGATGGGATGGAGCCGTCATCACATGTGGTCATCAACAATTGCAACAGTTGTCGAATGTTGTTTTAGTACCAGACCATGCTGTCAACTTCTTCTTACTGCACCAAGTAGAAGGTAGAAGGACTGTGCTTTCATAGTCAGCAACGTTCTGTTCATTCAACTCCAGTTATTTTCTGATTTCTGTGGGATGAAGAAACGGATTGTTCATGGGGGAGTTGTTGGAGGATCTTAGGTTGGCCTCCCGAATAGGTCCTCCATTCGACCACTTCAGAGAACATGTCAAACCATCATGTCGATCAATGTTAAATTTTAATTAGCATTATAGTGTGTCTGGGAAGGCATGCATGAGTCGCTTGTTTTTGAAATTATACATGGAATGTAAATTTCCTTCCTTCCTCTGTTAATTGTTATTTGTAGTAAATTATGTGTGTCTCTAAATTTCCTTCCTTTCTCTGTTAATTGTTATTTCCAATAGATATTTTCCATTGTGTTATTCTTCATGCTTGGATGAAAGTAATATTAAATCAGAATTCATATGTTTATGCTGTAGTTTACCGCATCTAAGTATTCACCAATTTTATGCTAAAATTGATATTGGATTCATTTATGACCAATGCCTAATATTAATGGAGAACACAAGAAGGATCGACCGACCCTTCTTGCAGTGTTCAAATATTATGAAAACAATACTGGGAATAACTCAGGCTGGTCGAACATATAAAAATAGTTTGTCCCGACTTATGTTTTTTCGACAAGAAGGATCGATTGCCCCTTCTTTTTCATAGTTAACTGTGAAAACCTTTATCCAACAATTCATCTATATCCATAATGGAGAACACAAGAAGGATCGACCGACCCTTCTTACAGTGTCGAAATATTATGAAAATAATATTGGTAATAAGAAGAGTCGACCGACCCTTCTTACAGTGTCAAAATATTATGAAAATAATACGGGGAATTTTTTATTTGAAAAATGCAATTTTCATTTCTAAATGTTCAAAGTTTTAAGGTGAAAAGTTATAACATATAAAAACGGTTTGTCCCGACTTCCATTTTCCGACAAGAATGGTCAGTCGCCCCTTCTTTTCGTAATTAATTGTGAAAACATTTATCCAGCAATTAAGCTATATCCACATTGGAGAACACAAGAAGGATCGGCCGACCCTTCTTGCAGTGTCGAAATATTATGAAAATAATATTGAGAATACAAAGGGTCGACCGACCCTTCTTGCAGTGTTGAACTATTATGAGAATAATATTGGGAATAATAAGGGTCGAACGACCCTTTAGTTACGAGGTAATTGTAAAAATAGAACACCTTGGAAGTTATATTATATAAAAATGGTTTGTTACGACTTCCGTTGTACAATAAGAAGGATCGGCCGCCCCTTCTTTCATAGTTAATTGTGAAAATATTTATCCAACAATTCAGCTATAGCCATAACGGAGAATACAAGAAGGATCGGCCAACCCTTCTTGTAGTGTCGAACTATTATGAAATGAATATTGGGAATAACAAGGGTCGGCCGACCCTTCATTTAGGAGGGAATTGTAACAATAGAAAACCTTGGAGAAAGAGTGGCCGCTCTTTCTCTGAAAATATTTCCACTTGCTAGCAAAGTCTTTAAAGAAAAAATTATATAAATTTTGTTGTTAAAATTTTGATATCTGGTATCCTAGGGTGACACGTGGAATGATCATATTGTGACATGTGGCATATTTGATTTGGAACTTTGAGAAGACCCAAAAGTATATTGTTTCTATTTTAAAAAAAAAACAAAAAGAAAGAATGTTTCTGTCTGGTTAATTGCAGTCAGAATCATTCCAACTAATGGCATCACTATCTGCATTATCGTTTGGGAATGTCCTTTTCCAACATAGTATCCTGCTTAAATTTTAATTAGCTTTATGGTGTGTCTGGGAATGCATGCATGTGTTGCTTGTTTTTGAAATTATACATGGAATCAGTGTTGAATATAATTGTCACTGATTTTGTATCTACCCCATTGCAATAAAATGTAAAATGTTTCTATTAAAAAAAAAGAAAAAAAAAGAATGTTTCTCTTTAAAAACTAAAATGTTTCTATTTAAAAAAAGCAAAAAGCAAAAATAAAATGTTTGTATTTAAAAAAAATAAAAATAAAGAATGTTTCTCTTTAAAAAGTAAAATGTTTCTATTTAAAAAAAAATGTTGGTGCATCCAGCAAGTTGGAAAGAATCAAAATGGAAGACACAATTACTCAATACAATTACAAACAAGCGCCCAGCAGCTCGTGCCATACTGAGTATGGTCAAAAAGCCAGAAAAGATCAAACTGAGGAGCATACAACTAGGCTAACTACAGATAAAACCTGTGTTGACTCAACTCTTCTTGACAGGGGTTCTCACTGTCATCAACAAGCACCAACAATCCCTTATACACCAGCTCGGAAAGGAGTTACCCTTCCCAGCAACACCTGCGAAGCAAGTGAGGTCTCACCCGAGGCGGATAAGGGTGCTGTAGGAACCAAGTTTCCGCAGTGGCATTGAGAATATCCTTTACCCACAAATCTCTTATCATAGAAAGTTAACCAGAAATCATCAACTTGACAGCATACTATTTACTCATCATTCGCATATTATGTAAGCAATTCGTAGATTCAACATAAAGTAAACATTCACAATAACATATCCATTATACTTAATCGCATGAACCATTATCATTCAATCCACAGCATAATAGAAATAATGCAACATTCACCACCACATAGAGACAGAGACAGAATTAGAACAATAAACAGACATCTTCATGCATTCATTAAACTCTACGGTAAACTCGTTGCAGGAATAGTCAAAACATAATGTTGCGGATCCAAATTAAACCAAAAAGAGCATTTCTCCACTATCTCTCTCTCTTCTAATCTTCCCTTAGGCTTACAATTCACTTCTATTTATATGCTATTCAATGGTACATATTGACTGATTCTAACAATTGAATATTCTAAACTATTCTTGCGTTTCCTTAAGCTCCGCGACTATCCCTTCTTTCGCGGGATTTATCTTTCGTGATTGTTGGTTTCTGCACTTGCTACGAACTGATCTTGTGCCAACAACCCAAGATTACAATACACTGAAGATAAAACCCAAGATTACAATAGACTGAAGATATCATGGCTGATAGACAGGTAATCGCGGAAAGAACTAAGAAGACCCCAACATGATCAGAAGAGCAAGGAAAACCTTAAGAAAAAAGGAAGAGGGATCTGGCCGAGTAGCACCCATAACAAAACCATGCTAACATTCAGAGTCTGCACCAAGACTGAACTTCCAAAGACATGGCAAAATACACAAAAAAAATAGCGAGCCACCAACGAAAAATCCATAGAAAAAACAGCGAGCCACCAGCAAGCCGAACGTTGACCACCGAGACTGGCATGAACGTAGACCGGGAAGACCAATCAAGGAGCAGGGTTCTCCCCCCATGGGGAAACTGGTTCTTCATGAGGGAAGTCCCTCAAGGTATCCATGTAATCTTTCAGAGTAGACTTGAGCAAGCGAACACCGGCCGAATGAGTTTGTTGGCCGCCTTTTATAATTTGGAGGGCTTCACAGAGGCTGTGAGCCAGTTGGTTCCTTACTTGAACTTCATGAGCCAACAAGATCCTCACCGCCTAGTAAGAGTTGGAGATTAATTTCTAGCCCAAGTGGGCTTTGTATTCCCGGAGAATGGATAGTTCACGATGTGCTATCTGTGCCTCTATCAGAGCAGGCATCTCTGCTAGATACTGAGCCCCCAAATTGAAGATCTGTGGGGCAGACTCTTCCATCCCCATGGTGTGCTGTTGAGACGAGCCTTCTCCCTGAGAGAAACTTTCCCCCCCAGGTCCTGAAGACCCTACACCCTTGTTGGATCCCCTGCGTCTACACGCCCTCATATGGGCATCCATGATATACTAATTAAAAAAACTGAACCACCAGAAATCCACCCAAAAGTTCAACCAAGCTTTAAATTGCAGCTCTCTCGAATGGAGGTCACCTACTCCATTGAAAATATGTATAGGAATTTCGATGGAAAGCAAGGCGGAGAGCCGACTTGACTCCTAGATATTTTCACAAAAGCCAACACATACGAGAGGATTTCCATTAATGGATTTGTAGAGATTGAATGACTCAAAATCCATGTAAAAGGCCATCTCATACAATTGAAAATCATTTTGCTGTACTTGCTCAGTAGCACAATACAACCAGAATTACTGCCTTCAGCACAGAGGCAGTTATTCCTAAGAAAGCAATGATAGAAACAAATTGTGTAAACCGGCATCAGCATAATGATTGAGGGCATAATTTATTCGAGGCATGACATTACAGGGCGTCTAGCTGACCCCTACCCCATGTCATTCTCCACTACCATCCCTTCAAACGAGCCTACATCTATCTGAATAGTACTGTCATGATGGTTGATAGAGGTGTAGATTACCAAAGCTAAACATTGAGCTACAGAGTATTAAATGCGACAGCTCCACTACTGTCCCTTCAAACGAACCTACATCTATCTAAATAAAAGATGCCGCCAACCTTCAGCGACTGACAAGGACAATCTAAAATGTTGAGCAACTTTAGCCTTTGAAAGTGTCAATATCAACCTTTCTAAAGTGCAAAAACAAGTTTTGAAAGTGGCAATATTGTCTTTGAAAAGTGTGTTTTTCAATTCAAATAATGTGTTTTTTTACTACCTATGAACCTTAAAATTGCATTTTTTTGTTATAAAACTATGAATTTCAATTTAAAAAGTGTGAATTTCAAATCAAAAAATGCAAATTTTGATTTGAAAAGTGTGAATTTTAAATAAAAAAGTGCAAAATTTGATTTGAAAAGGGTGCATTTGAAATCAAATAATGAAAATTTTCATTTGGAAACTGTGAATTTAAAATTAAAAATTGCAATTTCTGATTTGAAATGTGTCGATTTCAAATCAAAAAATTCAATTTTTTATTTGAAAATTACAATTTATATTTGTAAATGTTCAAAATGTAAGGTGAAAAGTTTTAAAATGGTTGTCCCAAATTCCGTTTTCCGACAAGAAGGATCGGTCGCCCCTTCTTTTCGTAGTTAATTGTGAAAACATTTCTCCAGCAATTCAACCATGTCCATAATGGATAACACAAGAAGGATCGAGCGACCCTTCTTGTAGTGTCAAACTAATATGAAAATAATATTGGGAATAAGAAGGGTTGGTTGACCCTTTTGGGAGTGTCAAACTATTATAAAAATAATATTGGGAATAAGATGGGGTGGTCGATCCTTCAATTACGAGGGAATTGTAAAAATAGAACACCTTGTAAGTTATAACATATAAAAATGGTTTCTGATGACTTTTGTCTTCGATCCTTGTTTTTCAACAAGAAGGATCGGCCGCCCCTTCTTTTCGTAGTTAACCGTGAAAACATTTATCTAGCAATTCAGCTATATCCATAATGGATAACGCAAGAAGGATCGAGCAACCCTTCTTGCAATGTCGAACTAATATGAAAATAATATTGGGAATAAGAAGGGTCGGTCGACCCTTTTGGGAGTGTCGAAATATTATAAAAATAATATTGGGAATAAGATGGGGCGGTCGACCCTTCAATTACGAGGGAATTGTAAAAATAGAACACCTTGGAAGTTATATCATATAAAATGGTTTGTCTCAACTTTCGTTTTATGGCAAGAAGGATCGTCTACCCCTTCTTTTTGTAATTAATTGTGAAAACCTTTATCCAACAATTTAGCTATAGCCATAATGGAGAATGCAAGAAGGATCAACTGACCCTTTTTGCAGTGTCGAACTATTATGAAATGAATATTGCGAATAAGAAGGGTCGGCCGACCCTTCATTTAGGAGGGAATTGTAACCATAGAAAACCTTGGAGAAAGAGCGGCCGCTCTTTCTCTGAGAATATTTATACTTGCTAGCAAAGTCTTTAAAGCAAAAATTGTATAAATTTTGTTGTTAAAATGTTGATATCTGCTATCCTAGTGTGAGACGTGGAACGATTTTATTGAGACACGTGGCATATTTGATTTGGTACATTGAGTATAGCGAGGTTACTATTTTTTCTTTGATTTGGCACATTGAGTATAGCGAGGTTACTAATGTTGGTTTAACCACAACACAATTAGGAAATGAAAATTCACTGATAGTAGTTTTAAGGATTAGGCACATGCAAGATTACCCTGTAGTTGGAAATGCTAATTGAAAAATTAACATGAGTTTATTAATTTATGTTAATCATTTGCAGAAATAGATAAATGTTTCAATTAAATAAATTCACTTCAAACATAAAAGACACATAGATCATTAGTAAAGACAAATCCAAACTGTAGATCAATGTATGGATTATTGATTGCAAAAATTAAACAGTGTTCATAAATAATCTGAAGTGAAAATCAACATTCATGAACACTATAAAGGAGATTAATTACTTATCTGCTCAAATTACTATCAACCAATTAAAATTAATTGATGGCAAATTAAGGGTTCAAGTGCATTCAAGATTGACCTGTAACTAATATGTCAATTGAAAAATTAACATCAATTATAATTTTCCATAAAAACCATTTGCAGAAATAGCTAAAAGTTTTAATTGAATAAATTATTTTAAAACATTAAGGATACACAGATCATAAGCAAAGAAAAATCAAAACTGTAGATCAATGTATTTATAGATTGCAAAAGACTAAACCGTATGGTTAAACAACCTAAAAATGAAAATCAATATTGATCAAATAAATTTGATTAATAGACAAAAGAGTATGCAAGAGAATAAAATAACTGTATTACTAAACGTTTGCAAGAAATTACAAACCCTACATTAACCAGAGTATGCCCAGTCTCTTCTACTGATTTTCTCCTCCAAATTCCATCACGATCCTTAGCCTATGAGAGAACTACCCTTTAATTAATAATTACAATTTTGTTACAAAGGATAAATTCCCCCAAAAAATAGGGATTTAAAAAATCGAACTAGGCTAATGGCCAATAAAATCTTTCCACATGGCTGCAATTTCTAACTATTCATCTATATTTGGATAATTGACCGACTCAAGCCCTAGCTAGCCATCACACGTAAAAGTTTCCAGCTCATTTTTATCCAAATTATGCCAAATACCAATAAAAATGTGGATCATTCCCTAAATGGCAACAAGTTGCCTGATTAACTGATCCACGTCATCAATCTTGATATGCTCGAGGTGCTGGATCTTCTCTTTAGCTTCCTCGCATCGACGTTTAACCTATTCTAGCATCAACTTTGGTGGACAAGCGCTTTCAATGAGTTCCATGGTAGGGAACTGCAACTTCTCCATGATGCTATCCATAGTGTACCATCTCCTTCCGCAAACACCTTGTGCTTTCGAGATAGTATCTCCAACCATATCATTTAGATCATGCCAAGTGTGCAATGCAGTTCTGATTTTCTTCAGTTGGAAACTAGTGAGAGTAGGAATATTCTCAGGTCTCTCCTTAATGTACCTCTACCATTACACAATATCTTCATTGGCCTTGAAGGCCTGTTGTCTTTTAGCTACCTGGTGATCAAGAGTAACAGACATCTTCCCAAAAACAATGTGAGTCTCCTAGATATCATTCAAGGTGTGAAACAATTCAGCTAGCAGCTTACAGTGTTCACCATTGACCTAAATGGCCAAATCCTTAAACTCCAGCTGGGGAAAACCAGAGAATGCAGAGGAGGATGCACTTGCAGTTGCATCCTAACATTGTTTTTCTAGCACAGCTATCTTTTGTGTATTGGTAGCCTTTACAACTTCTATATCATGTAATTTAACTTGGAGAGGTATTTTTCAACTGCAGATCTTCAAACATATCTTCAAATACCTTCCTGATATCAGCAACATAAGATTCATGTTCCTCATTGGTTTTGGCCAATTTCTTTTCAAGCTTCTTTAGCTCTTCTTTCTTTAAATCAATCTCCCTATTCAGTGTTGTCACTGAATCATAGTTTGCACTTGCAAATGCACCCATGGCTGCAACAACATCCAATGATTCTCGCTGTATGTCATCAGACTGCTTGGTCCAAATTATTTGATTAGGAGTAGGTGCCTCCAATCCACCTTGATCCCTGCTTCTCTTCTTACCTTTTCTTACCACTGACTTGGAAGCTCTGCTGTAGAAGTAATACCCAAGAGGGACTACAATGTCTTCTTCAAACTCAGCTACCAATTCAGTAAATGATGAAGTCACATTTACTGTTGAAACCAATGAAGATGTCTGAGTAGTAGAAGGAGTAGGTATAGACATAGTTACTTGGGAAGTAGTTGGGGTTGAAGAGATATTTTGAATAATTGTTGGTACAGAAGTTGGGGATGGAATTGAAGTGAAGGCTTCAAAAAGTGGAACTTGGATATCATCAGCTAGTAATGAAGAAGGAGGAACTGGACTCTACTCATCAGTAGCTGGTGGTGATAAAATGAATGGAGGTGATTGCAGAGGGACAGTCAAAGATTGGATCTCTGCAATAGTAGATGGAAAAATAGGAAGTGGAACAGAGATGGCTGGGAATGGAGTAGTGATGGTAGTTAGAGTATGGAAAAGATGGGATATGGGGAGTGGAGGTTTTACTCCAGATGACAAAGTTGAAAGAATTTGAATAGTGTTGAGGTTGTGGTGTCAGTAGCAGGGGTAGTTTCACGAAACTGATGGTCTGGGACAGAATCATCCACTTCAATAGCATTCAATAAATCTGTAATTCTTTGTGAAGTTTCAGTTACTTCCTTAATCATAGGAACAAAAGAATGTACCTCATCTTCAACATCACTGTCACTAATATTGAACGTAGGGATTTGAGATGCAGAAGTCTGAGTTTTCTGCCTTTTGGCTGGCTTGGTGATAGTCTGAGTAACTGCAACAGTCACTTGAATATCAGTAGTAAGCTTAGCAGCTGAAACTACTTGAGTGTCTAGAATCGAATTCATCTGAGCTAACTTCTGCTTTGATTGCTGTGATTCTTGCATCAATACTTTCGATTGTTCAATAGTCTTTACCTCTCGAGCATCTTCCATGAGACCTTTTCCTTTATACCCTTTACTATTGGTCATCATTAGTGGAGCAGGTGCTTTCTGACCTTCTTTCTCCTCTCTATCCTTTCTTTCTTGTTCAATGAGGTTTAGTTCCATTGCTCTGCAACTCAAAACCGTAGTCTTAAGGTCATGTTGATACTGCATGATATGGTTCTCTTCATCTTTACTCTTAGCCCTTGCCAAGAATTCATCAAAGGTATTTACTCCTTGATAGATGGAGTCATCAGGAAGTTATTCATAAACAAATCCACCCCTCACATGGTTGTGCTTGAAATGGGAATCTAGAACACCTTTAGGATCCTGTCTTCTTTTGGTCACATAACCCAATTTTAAAGTATCAATTTTGTCACCCAACACTATAGCCCAAGTTGAATTTGGGATGGCCAATCTCCCAAGGTTCAAGGGGAACTTAGGCCATGCCTTCCTCTTAGGACCACTTAGCTTTAAATACACACCATCGGTAACAGTTTGATAGGAAACCTCTTCAATGACCAATTTGTCAGGAACTATCCTGGGTAGCAGATGAACAATACTGCCTCCCCAAATTCTAACATATGAGAAAGATTCACACACATACCAGTCACTAATTGTGGCAATGAAGGTTTTGACATCAACTGAGAAAGCAGGAGCCCGTTCTCTAAATATTTTGAAGTAAATACTTCCAAAGAAGTGATCAGAAATGTCATATATGAAAGGCATACAATTGTTCTCCCATAATGATGAATGATAAATATGGACAGGAGGATCTGATGGATTCCAATTCCATCCCATGTTGGGATATTGGAATTCTGCACAAAATATATCAACGACAAAAGCTGAAAATAAGAAATGTGGCTTCTTCACAGCCGGTGTCTTCTGATATGCTTGAATGGTTGTTTTGAGTTCAAAAGACAAGATTGATGTGCAAGGGAGAGATGCAACAGTCATTAGAACATGATAGGATAGAAGAGCCCATTTAGCTTTAAATACAGAACAGTTTGGGAGACCATAGAGTCTACATAGCATGGTAGCCAATAGGGAATAAGGTTCTCTAAACTAGGAAACTGGGTACAAGTTATCAGCCCTACGGATGAAACTGTCAGGTTTATTCATCCATGACTTCAAAATTTCGTTGAAATTGTACCTGGTCTTAGAAGATTCCATGAACTCAACGTTAAGGGGTTGCATAGACCGTTTAAGAGCATAAGCTCTGATGAAATCCTTAGGGAGGAAGGTAGCCAATTGTGACCCTGCACTGTCATTAAATGACCGGTATTTAGGGTTAGCGTGGTCCACAATCCATTTAATTGCATCAGTATAAGGCAAGATAGCAGGTCTGGCAGGAATGGAATGAAGTTGGGAATCCCTAATTTTCTCATATGCCAGCTGGTCATTATGAACGTCTGATAGTTCATCATTATCGAAAATTGAATATATTATGGACTAGTCTAGCTGATAGGTTTCAATGATTTTATCACTAGTGTCCGAGAAAAAACCAAAATTTGGGTCTTTGTTTAGTAAATCCTTCTGAGCAGTTTTACAACGTGTATTGCTCGACATGTTTGAAACTAGAGGGTTTCTGATAAACGAATGAACAAAAATAATAAAAAATAAAAAATATTGAAACAGTAGATAACCGAATAAGAGGAATGAGCAAAACCATCCTGTTTCAGCTGAAAGTAACGAGTAACAAACACGGTAAAAACTTTGTAGTAAAATTCAAGAAGCAAGGTAATTTCCAAAAGTAAAAATGACAAGGAAAAATATGGAAAATTACATATTTATTGCTTTTCGACGGGCCAAATCTAGACCATAGGATGAAAATGAATTAATGACTGAGATTAAACCTTGCGGGATGCAGGATCAAGTTGCAGGAGTTTTATTTTGGAACTATGTACATTGTTCCCCCAATCCGTAATCCGCAATTGGGGGTCGAGGGTTGAGGGATCGCAACCTAAAAAACCAACAATAAAAAAGCTTCCCGCAATCCGCAAATGCCGGTTGCGGGATGCGGGAGCACAAACAACCTTTTATAATTCAAATAATCTTTCGCAATCCACAATTGTGGGTTGTGGGTTGTGGGGCCACACAACACACCTTATTACTTGAACCACTTTTCTGCAATCTGCAATTAAGGATTGCAGAACGAAAAGTTCAAAAGCTATTTAAAAAGTATTCCTACAATAAGCAATAAGCGGGATTGTGGGATGAAAGCAACTTGGTGGAAAAACTCAAAGCTTCCCACAACTTCAAAAAACAGTCAAAAAACAGACAAACTAAACTTCATTTAAATCACCTAGTGTAATCTCATCCGCGGGATCAAGACAAATCGATGGTTAAAACTTAAACATGTAGGAAGGAAAAGAAAGGTTGCGGGGTTTTATTTCATAAATGTTCTAAATTTTAATGTGAAAAAATGAATGTCTAAAATATTCAAGTCATAGTTAGAATAACAAGTCAATCAGCTAAGTTATAAGAAATAAAAATGGTTTGTCCCGACACCCGTTTTCCGACATGAAGGATCGGCCACCCCTTCTTTTCATACTTAATGGTGAAAACGTTTATCCAACAATTCAGCTATATCCATAATGGAGAACACAAGAAGGATCGACCGACCCTTCTTGCAGTGTCAAAATATTATGAAACGAATATTGGTAATAAGAAGGGTCGACCGACCCTTCTTGCAGTGTCGAACTATTATGAAAATAATGTGGGGAGTAAGAAGGGTCGGCCGACCCTTCAATTAGGAGGGAATTGTAACAATAAAACACATTGGAGAAAGAGCGACCACACTCTTTCTCTGAGAATATTTTCATTTTCCAGCAAAGTCTTTAAAGAAAAACGTCTATAAATTTCGTTGGTAAAATGTTGATATCTAGTATCCTAGGGTGACACGTGGAATAATCATATTCTTCCATGTGGCATATTTGATTTGGAACATTGAGTATAGCAGGGCCGCAGAGACACAAGAAGGGTCACCATCGCCTTTTCCAGCAGAGTCGGCTTGGACCAGGCTTCGACTTACAATTGCGTGTTGGCTCCAGGAGAAGGTGGTGTCGAGATTAGCTAGACTTTCATCCAGGGAAACAAGCTTGGCCCTGGTGGCTAGCATTTGGTTTCGAGTAGAACCCTAGTTTCCCAGCTCGTCGTCCAGAATCTTCCCCAACATATTCTTCATGAACCAACCTTCAATCAGGTTGCGACTGGCAAAGGAAATGCTGGTGTCAAAACCATCGCTAGAGCTTGGGGTGCTCTAGCTCCTAGGGAAACTATTCCCCCCACCTCAGCGTGAAAGACCACGGGACTTGGTCATGCCATAAGATGCCCTAAGGGACTAGAACTAGAAGTGGAGCTGAATATAAGGATGAACAGAGCCAAACCAAAGGTTCAAGGAGGCACACTTAGTGTCGTCTATGGTGTGCATGGACTCATTTAAATAGCGAGGAGTCTGTATGTCATGGTTGGTGTTCGCACGAGCCATAGTTAAGAGCAGAGAGCTGAATTGAAAGAGCCAAGAGCTGAAATGAATGCACAGAGGGCCAAGTTGTGGTCAAACTCTACCAGGCTGGAAGCCAAAGTAAATGCGAGCGTACTTGTGAGCGACAGTGGAGAGGGATGTCATTAAGCCATAAGTGTGGGGGTGGCCAAATGTGGAGGCATACAAATGGTAGGGCAGGTGGATGGGTGGGAATATAGGTGTGGATGCGTGCAGTGTTAAGGGCGCGGGGTGCGAGGATCCCTCCCCTCATCCTCTCCACGTGCTGGGGGGATGGTCCCATAGATCATGCTGACATTCGCAGCCAGGGGATAATGCTCCTCGAACTGAAATTTACTTGTGGAAGTAATTGTAAATAAGTAACTTTACACATTTACATTAGTATCATTATAGTAGCATTATAGAAAAACTATTCTATTCCTTCTTTTTCTTTTTTTTAATAGAAACATTATTTTTTTTAAATAGAAACATTCTTTCCTTTTGTTTTTTTAAATCGAAGCATTATTTCTTTTTCCTCTTTTTCTAAATAGAATGAAATCTCATAAAAAGAATGAAAAGTGTTATTATTATTTTTTAATTAAATCCCTTAATGCTAGAAGGGAGGTATGACTATATAACCTTCAAATGTGAATTTAAAATCAAAAAATACAATTTCTGATTTGAAAAGTGTTCAATATTGCAATTTTCATTTGTAATTGTTCAAAATTTTAAGGTGAAAAGTTATAACATATAAAAATAGTTTGTCCTAACTTCCGTTTTCTGACAACAAGGATCAGCCGCCCCTTCTTTTTGTAGTTAATTATGAAAACCTGTATCCAACAATTTAGCTATATCCATAATGGAGAACACAAGAAGGATCGACCAACCCTTCTTACAGTGTCGAAATATTATGAAAAGAATATTGGTAATAAGGGTTGACGGACAATTCTTGCAGTGTCCAACTATTATGAAAATAATATGGGGAATAAGAAGGGTCGGGCGACCCTTCAACTATGAGGAGATTGTAAAAATAGAACACCTTTGAATTTATATCATATAAAAATGGTTTGTCCTGACTTCCATTTTACGACAAGAAGGATCGGTCGCTCCTTCTTTTTGTTGTTAATTGTCAAAACCTTTATCTAGGAATTCAGCTATAGCCATAATGGATAATACAATAAGGATCGACTGACCCTTCTTGGAGTGTCGAACTATTATGAAAAGAATATTTGGAATAAGAAGGGTGGGCTGACCCTTCATTTAGAAGGGAATTATAACAGTAGAACACCTTGGAGAAAGAGCGGCCGCTCTTTCTCTAAGAATATTTCCACTTGCCAGCAAAGTCTTTAAAGCAAAACGTCTATAAATTTTGTTGTTAAAATGTTGATATCTAGTATCCTAGGGTGACACGTGGAATGATCATATTGTGACACATGGCATATTTGATTTGGCACACTGAGTATAGGGAGGTTACTATTTTTTATTTGATTTGGCACATTGAGTATAGCGAAGTTACTAATGCGGGTTTAACCACAACACAATTAGGAAATGACAATTCACTCATAGTAGTTTTAAGGATTAGGCACATGCAAGATTACCCTGTAGCTAGAATTATAATTGAAAAATTAACATGAATTTATTAATTTATGTTAATCATTTGCAGAAATAGATAAATATTTTAATTAAATAAATTCACTTAAAACATAAAACACACACAGATCATGACTAAAGACAAATCCAAACTGTAGATCAAACTAATTAGAGGTAGGAGGCAGGATATGATTAAACATGATAGTGCTTTGAAAAGAAAACTAATCAGAGGAAGGATAGCCACCCACTCACAATCAAAGAGATTTTGCTTGGTGATTAAAGAAGAAGATATAAACAACCCATTAATATAGATCTTATGATAATGAATTCTATACCGACTTTAGTAGAAAGTGGTAGTGGATGCTTGAAATGAAAGCAACAGAGCATAATATTTATGACTTTTGTCCCGATACAACACTTATCCAAGCATGAAAAAGCATAACAGTATGAATTAAACGGTGAGAGAAATATTCACATAAGAGAAGTAAACAGACTGTAAGACGAATAACACATGAATCTCTGATAGAAAACCTTGCTCAGCCTGGCCATATTTTATTAAAATATATCTCAAAGTGCTTAATAACACAGGGAATTCATGAGTCCAACAAAAGTTTCTAACCCTTTCTCCTTCTATTACATTACTTACATAGATGCTCAGAGCCTTCCGACTTGAGCTGCCTCAACAGGAAGTTGTAACAATGTAGGTGACACCTATTCAAATAGGTTCGCCACCCTCAGGAATTAGTTACAACAAAATGAAAATGCTGGTAAAACTGGCTCAATTGCCTTTTACAAAATTACTCAGTATTTTTACCTAAATACAACAGACTCTAACAAAATAAACAAAATGCTTCAGCGAATATTTCCTCCATGCTGCTATCCCACGATCATCGAATCTTTAGCGGTTCAATATTAGCTCTCTCTTCCCATATTCCTCAACGAGCTTCCATAGCTTGGTAGCTAGCAGCTCTGAGGTGGCCAACTCCTTCATTAAGACTCAGATCTCAGTGTGGTCCCAATAAGAGTAGCTTCGTAGATGTGCACTAGCCTCCTTGAACATCATGCTTAACTCAAAATCCTTTGCCATTTTCTCCACCACTGTCTTCCCTGATAGCAACTGATCCGTACCTGCAAAATCGTTGAAATGCATTTTACATCCTGCCAATTTCTTTTGATATTCTTCTTCTGTGAGCATTGTTCCATCCTCCTCCCAAAAGAGAGGTAACCCTTTCTTGAACAAAGGGTCAAACATGTCTTTGAAATACTTGATCTGTTGTGCCATGACATCTATTTTAGCTTGAATAGCCTTTACCTGCTGGTGCTTGTGCATCAGTTTTTCGGCTCCAATGATGATGGAAACCCTATCTGTTACACCAGTTGTCTTGACCTGCTCCTCAGACTATCCGTTCAGGAATTCGATGGAATTCTCAGTATACTCTACAGGTTTTTTGTTCAATTTCTCATTTGCTGCTGTCACACTACTCTTGGCTAATTTTATCACTGCTTCCTTGTCCTAGACAAAATTGAGGAAGGGCCTCAATTTTCTTGCTTCTTCAATAGTTCCATCCCAGATGACCTGCCTGACCTCTAGCAAGGAAGTCTTCCCTATAGCTTGTCTTTCCAACTCATCATATTTACCATGCAACTCTTGGTGCTTTGCTTCCCAAGCCTCCTTTTCTCTTTCTGCATTATCCTTTAGGGTTTCCAGATTCACATTCTGCTTTTTTAATCTTGTTATTTCCATGTCTTCCAGAATAGCTTCGGCTATAGCCCCTACCAGGAAGAAATCACCAACCTCTATGGATGGTGTGGCCATGCTTTCTACTTCTTGCTCTTTTTGCTACAGTCTCTTGTCAAGCTCTTCCACTCTGGCCTTTGAGATTTTCTCACTTGCCACCACAGTGGCTATATCTATCTTCCATTGTTTTTCCTTTGCTTCAACCTTCAATAGCTTGGCCTTATAATCTGTTAAGTCAGTCTACAAATTCTCCTTCTTTTCCTCTAGTTCTGTTAGCTCAGAGACTGCTACTAACTGGGTAGAGGGGATTTTCAACCCCTTTTTTAGATATTGGATGATGTCGTCTTTTTTGTTGAGTAGGTTTTGAATGATAGCTCTTTTATCAGGCTGGCCCTCAGTGGCCACTATGTCACCCTACAATTTCTTGATCTTTGCCTTATGAGATTTGTTTTCCATCTTTTCCTGTTTGAGCTGGCTAGAAACCTTACTCTTACTGACCTATACCTTTGATAGCTCCAAATCTGTCCTCAACAGCTTAGTATAAATAACATCCCCAGTTTCTTTCTGCAAGTTTATTACATCTAGGACAGGGATGTCCTCTAAATTCATCCTTAGCTCAGTGGCCTTGCTCTTGGAGGCCAAGGACAAAATCAGGGTGTTCTGAGCGAGGCTCCTGCTAGTCACTAGAGACACTTCTTTGCTTGAAATTTTCCTTACTTCAGTATATAACTTGGACTCTTTTGAGGCTGCCTATGAGTCCACCTTGTATTCATCTATCAACTCATCTCTAGTCTTGCTTAAGGTAGTAGGATCAGTGGCTGCTGGGTTAAACACATACTCTTTGATCTCAAATGCTAGTAGCTTATCCACTTGTTTCTTTTTTCCTTTACGAGTCCCCACTGGTACTAGCTGTTGCTCAGATTCGTCAGTTTTCTACCTCTTTGGGGCTCTCTCAGCTTCCCCTTCTATGTCCATAGGGACATTGTCAACTTCCTTGCTAGAATTTATTAAGTTGATGGCCATAGGCATGGCTGCTGGCACTGATAGGACTAGGCTAGAAGAGCCAGGAACTCTGGGTGTGTTCCCTTGTGTCAACAGGGAGGAGCTCTCAGGTGTGTCTATTTCCATCTGGCTCCTGCTAGGACATTCCAATAAATTTGCAGCCTCTGCCATGCCTAGAATTCTGAAATGCACAAAAGCCTTCGTGTTGCTTTCCTTCATCTTGTTGGAAATGATGTGGTGGGGATCATATTTTAAGGGTGCTTATGTTTTGAAACCCATCTCCTTTATCTTGCATTCGATGGCTGTAAGAGCTCCTTTGTTTTTTTATTAAGAATGGACCTACAGTCCATGGAAACACAATATCAGAGACCTTTCTATGATCTAGAAAGTGCTCAGCTTCTGCCTTCAATTTTTGTCTGATGAATTCTAATGAAAACATTCTAGGGGTCAAGAAAACTGGTAGCACATAGGGTGCATAAGCAAATCCATAAACCTTGATGATTGTGCCATGCTATGAAAGGAACCAATCTCTAACTCTCTTCTCAAGAGAAAGTTGTAGTAACTCCTACATTTCTGGTAATACTCTAGGCAGCTTCTTTTGGAAAATGACTTGATAAACCTCAGACAAGATCTCATCATGGAACTTGGTGTAATCAGTGTACATATCCTGAGTAAGTATTACCTCAGGCGTTTGCAAGTTTTCCTCATTGAATGCTAGGAACATTTTTAGAAAGTAGGAGTGAAATCTGAAAATCCTTGTTCCCTGGAAATTCTTTAGCTGGGTGTGTATACTTTCAACCAACACTTCATCTAACCTGAGGCATGCACATTGGGTAGACTGGCTTGGGTCATTTGATTCCAGGGGGCAGGTGCCTAGGACAAATAGAAAACTTATTAGAGGTTCTATGACATACATATCAGAGTCTAGACCTAGGAATTGGCTCATCATGGCGATAACACCTCTGGATTCTTCTGTGAATAGTCTGGCTTCAACTGGGAAATCTTGCTCTTGTATTTGGACAATAGGATTCAGACAAGACCTGTAGTAATTTTGTTTTACTTCAAAAGGGGATTGTCTAAAAAACTGGATTAGGGCTTCCTCGGTATACCCTATAGCTTTTTGGAAAAACTCTTTTGGGACTGACAGGGTTTTTCTAAGGGTTTGGGTATCGATTTCGTAAAGGATATTGAACTTGGAAGCGTACATGATTTCCCTCTCGGTATAAGAATAGTTAGAAGCACACCATTCAACAAATTAGGGAAAACCAGGGGTTTGGCCGACTGTAAATAGATGGAAATAGGATTGGTGGACCTGGTGCACATCTATACCTCGCTCCCTAACCATTTTTAACTTGTTTTTTACAGTTTCCATGGGGTCACCGGTCATCATTGTGTCATAGGCCTCTACGTCTCTGTCTATAAATAGTGTTTCTATGGGTTCTCTATCACTCAATTCAACCATTAAATAGTTTACTGCAGAGCAGATAACCTACCTATTTTATTGAGGTTGGCTTGGGCCCCTGGTTGACCTGTCTATTTCTTCACAACTTGCTCCTGTCGCTTTCGGATGCAAAATAGGAATCCAGCTCTCCATGCAGGCGAGTTTTTTATATTATTTATACTTTTCTATCACCCCTGCATATCCTGCGGCGTGGAAGCTTCCTTGGCCGTCCATTTTATTGATCCCTGGTGGCCTCAAATCTAGCCATATGTTGCCTCGAATCCTAGCCGTCAAATGCTGCAACTTTTACCAACTTCACGTATTTGGATTGCGTTGATGTTTCGTGCAAGTTATATCCGTGAACAAAACCTCAGCCATAGATCTCCGCCTCCTCAAATCTACGCCGTCCAAACCCACGGGCCTCTACCAAAAGTTCGCGTATCCGAAAGTTTGTTTTCTCCACGCATGTCATATCAGAGAAGTAGGTCTCGATCGTCGATATACTCCATTGGTCATTGATCCGCTACTTAAGATGCTTGTGGGATAAACATCCCTCCTCCATTTAGAAGACCTCACCCTTTTTGTGCGAAGCGTGCTCGTGACTATAGATCTTCACAAACGCCGATCTAGACCATTTATTTGCGCAGATATGTAACTGTAGGCGGACCTCAGCAATTTAATTCTCCTTGCAAAGTTTCGGGCTTGGGATTTGATCAGTTCACCTGTGAGGCCATCAATACCTACCTAGATGATTCTATTTTTATCATACCACCGAGGCTTTCTCAATTCTTTTTAGAAATTGAGCCTCCCAGTTTCATCCAGGACAATGCTAGTGCTAACACCGACAAGCTAAACGGGAAAGCTAAACTTCATTTTAATCACCCAGTGTAATCTCATCTACAGGATCAAGACAAATCGACGGTTAAAACGTAAACATGTTGGAAGGAAAAGAAGGCTTGCAGGGCTTTATTTCATAAATATATACATTCTTTCCGCAATCCTTAATCCGCAATTACGGGTTGCAGGTTGCGGAATGAAAATATATCAAAACCGAAAACCAAGATTTCACAATCGACTAAGTTATAACATATAAAAATCGTTTGTCCTGACTTCTGTTTTTCGGATAGCCAGTCAATCGGCTAAGTTATAACATATAAAAATCGTTTGACCCAACTTCTGTTTCGGACAAGAAGGATCGGTTGCCCCTTCTTTTCATAGTGAATTGTGAAAACATTTATCCAGCAATTCAGCTATATCCGTAATGGAATACAAAAGAAGGATCAGCCGACCCTTTTTACAGTGGTGAATTATTATGAAAAGAATATTTGGAATAAGAAGGGTCGAGCGACCCTTCTTGCAGTGTCGAACTATTATGAAAATAATATTGGGAATATGAAGGGTTAGCCAACCTTTCAATTACGAGGCAATTTTAAAAATAGAACACCTTGGAAGTTTTAACCTATAAAAAATGGTTTCTCCCGACTTCCGTTTTCCGTTAAGAAGGATCGGCTGCCCCTTCTTTTCGTAGTTAATTGTGAAAAACTTTATCAAACAATTCGGCTATATCCATAATAGAGAACACAAGAAGGATTGACCGACCCTTCTTGCAGTATCAAACTATTATGAAAAGAATATTTGGAATAA
Organism: Larix kaempferi; assembly: GCA_027924585.1. Taxonomy (NCBI): domain Eukaryota; kingdom Viridiplantae; phylum Streptophyta; class Pinopsida; order Pinales; family Pinaceae; genus Larix; species Larix kaempferi. Next base: position 7,258,330 of record BSBM01000498.1, read on the forward strand.
GAAGGGTCGGCAGACCCTTCATTTACGATGGAATCGTAACAATAGAACACCTTTGGGAAAGAGCAGCCGCTCTTTCTCTGAGAATACTTCCACTTGCCAACATAGTCTTTGAAGCAAAACATCTATAAATTTTGTTGTTTAAATGTTAATATCTAATATCCCGGAGTGACACCTGGAACTATCATATTGTGACACGTGGCATATTTGATTTGGCACATTCAGTATTAGAAATATAGTTGGCTCGCATAGAATATTAGCTCGTATAGAATATTTTTTCCTATGAGCACCGCTGAATTTGGCAGTTTGAGTATAGTAAATCATATTTTAGTATTTAGGTAGTTACTCTGAGGATAATTACTTGATTTTAAGTGTAGCAGATAAACCACTTCTAAAGGCCAATTATTCTTAAGCACAATTACAACACTTAACGACAGTTAGTACACAAATTAAGACACTTATCAGAAATCCAATTTTGTAACAAATAACCATCCATTCATCAATCCCAATGGTTATAAGTTGTATCTTTCCTTTTATAAAAATTTAATGAAAATGAGAAAATACAACTTTTTGTTGACCAAGTGGAAATTTAGAAACACAACAATTTTGTTGTTTAAAACTGCCACATAGAGAAATTTAGAAACCAATTTTGTCTACTATCAACCCTTGAGAACATCCACCACTCTGAACACTATTCCCCATATTTTCTCGTTGTGCCTTGACTGCTGCAAGGCCCTTCTCGTTTATTCTAATTTTTTCTACTGCAAGGCCCTTCTTCGTGACCATGTCCATATGATGCTATTTACATCGATCTTCATATTTTCTTCTGCACCAACAACCCATTGTTGTTGTCTATCTAAGTATTTTTTGTACAAGACCTTCAGAGCCTTCAATGCTCATGTTGGCTTCCACCCAGGGCTAGAATTTGGTTCTAATTTTAACCGTCGAACAAATTTTTTTTGACATTTTAAACATAAATATTCCCCATCGAAAAACGGTCTAGTTTAAATTTTTCCCTTCAGCAGATAAAATAATTACCTGTCTATAGTAAATTTTTTATTAATATATATTTTAAAATTGATTAAAATTTCACATTTACATAGAAAATAAAAGTTTTAACTATATAGCAAATGCTCATGGCTGAAAATATTTAAAACGTGTACATTTATTTCTAGGTATGATATGCATAGAAAGGTCCAATGGTTACGTGTCAAGTTAACAATTTGGAATTTTCTATTTTAATGCCAAGTTGTTTATGTTAATTTATCAAACAAATTAATGATCATGGAAAAAAAATTAAAAAAAATTAGAAAGGTTAGCTGTAAAATGTAAATCCAAATTCTGTTAAGAGTAACCCACAAAAATTAATGACGTTTTAGAGAATAAAGTGCCCATCAAAAATAAGTTTTGGAAAAAAAAGTGACAGTTTAACATGACGGTTCCAATATGACAGTACTAGCATCTGACTACTAATAAATATCACAATCGCCTTACCCAAACTGCTCTTTTTTATCTGATGGCATTTATACCATGCATTTTGATAGAGGTCTATTGTGTCTAATCTCATTATAAACAAGCTTCTTTTTCTGTCATCTCCTTCTTTGGCCACAGGAGCATTTGATCCCATAGAATTTATAACATTCAACTATCAAATTTCTTATCACATTCAACTATTGATCGAAGTGAAATTTTTTATATAGAAAAATTTGAGCAACAATGTTCGGTGCCAATGTTTGAAAGGTGTGCACCCTGATTTACTGCAGGCCTGTAAGGTACCGATCTTGAATTTCATTCAGAAATTTTAGAAGAAGCTGGTATATCCACTGCTCACCCCTGGACAACATGCCATACAAGAAAACACCACTTCATCAACCAGAATACCAAAGGAGAAGTCACCCAAAAATGTTCCCCCAACAAAATCAGTCTCACTCACATTTGTTACAAAACCTATGGAAATGCAATCCTTTCTTTCTGAACACTTATGTAACAACTTAACTTTTCTCATAATAAAAGAATATTTATTCTCAGTTGTTGTGATATGTGCTACACTCGTCGAAGTAGAAATTGGTATATCATTCACCTCATTCTTAGTTGTTATGATATGTGCTACCTCATTTACGGAATTGTATGGCCTTGTTCGATTACCTTTAACATCTGTATATTCACAATGGGGAGTACCTGGAAGGACCATTTGTAAAGGACATTCTTCAAAAACATTCCAAAAGTATAACATCCAAAGGAACATTATCGATGTCAAGCAAAGTGTTTGCAGGCCATCTTATAAGGGAGCCTTCAAATACACCACAATCCTTGCAATTGCAGAAGACTTTATGAACTAAAATACCAAACTCACCAGCATCTAGTACTTTGAATTGTACAATGTCTCCCTAAAAAACAGTTGACACTAATCCCCGAGCAACATACTATGGCTTTAAAGAACATTGATGTATCAAATTAACTAGTAGATTCAGATTGATTATTGTTGAAAGCACTTGGAACAAAAAGCAATGTTTTTGTATTAAAATCGATGATTCTTTTATTCGGCCATACAACAAAAGATCCACTGCTCACCCCTGGACAACATTCCATACAAGAAAACACCACTTCATCGACCAGAATACCAAAGGATAAGTCACCCAAAAATGTTCCCCCAACAAAATCAGTCTCACTCACATTTGTTACAAAAACTATGGAAATGCAATCCTTTCTTTCTGAACACTTATGTAACAACTTAACTTTTCTCATAATAGAAGAATATTTATTCTCAGTTGTTGTGATATGTGCTACACTCATCGAAGTAGAAGTTGGTATATCATTCACCTCATTCTCAGTTGTTATGATATGTGCTACACTCGTCGAAGAAGAAGCTGGTATATCATTCACCTCATTCTCGCGAAGAGCAGACCCAATCTGGTTAACGATCTCAGATACAGGCCATTGAATATAACCACCAACAGCCTCTGACAATGTGTCTGCACCTTTTGATCGATAGGGAAATGGAAGACTTGCATTTAAACACTTGGTAACATTTACAATGATACATCCTTCATTAATGCTGATACTATGCAAAATTTTTCTTTCTGGAAATGAGATTCCTTTAGCAAATTTCAATCCATTCAAAAGTAGGTCCACACATTGTTGAGTACCAAAATCCATTTCATAAACGATATCTGAACTATAAAATAACAGCACACATTGTTGAAAACCAAAATCCAGTTCAGAAGCATTTTATGAAATATAAAATAACAGGAGCACATTAACAATCATATTTATTTTAAACAAAGATATAAGATAAATTATAATATATAAAAAATGGTTGTCCGGACTTCCAATTTTCTGAATGGTAGGATCGACCGGCCCTTCTTGTAGAAGAAGCGAACACAAGAAGGATCGAATGACCCTTCTTGCAGTCTAGAAATATTAGGAAAAGAATTATGGGTAGAAGAAGCGTCTCCCGCCCGTTCATTTATGATGGAATATTAAAAATGTTCAACCTACGAATGCTAGGTCGTCAATACATGTATTTCCAAAATTGTGAACAAGGGAAGAATACTGAGCACAACAAGGGTTGCCCGACCCTTCATTTACGAATAAATTTAGATATTTAATCTACGAAGGCTATGTCGACAATTCTCAGCTTCCAACTTCCGCTGTAAATAGTAGGGACTCGGACATCATCTAAGTTCTAACATATAAAAATGTCTGTCCCGGCTTCCATTTTTCGAAGAGAAGGATCGGCCGCCCCTTCATTTAGGACATAATTGTGAACAACTATATCCAGCAATTCACCTATATCCAGAATGGTGAAAGAAAGAAGGATCGACCGACCCTTATTGCATTCTAGAACTATTATGAATACAATACTGGGCAAAAGAAGGGTCGACCGAACGTTCATTTATGAGGGAATTGTAAAATTATTCAAGCTACGAAGGCTAGTACGTCAATTCATCTATATCTAAAATGGTGAACACCGGCATAATACTGAGCATGGATAAGTTATAACATATAAAATTGTTTGCCCCGACTCCCTTCTATTTTTTGAGAAGAAGGATCAGACGCCCCTTCGTTTAGTAGATAATTGTCAAAACCTTTATCTAGAAATTGAACGATATCCAGAATGGTAAAGATGAAGAAGGATTGACTGACCCTTCTTGCAGTCTCAAGCTATAACGAAAAGAATATTGGGAAGAACAAGGATCATCCGCCCCTTCTTTTATGAGGGAATTCTAAAAATAGAACTTGGAGAAAGAGCGGTCGATCTCTCTCGTTGGATATTTCCACTCTCCAACAAAATGTGCAAAGCAATGGTCCTATGAAATATGTGTTTAGAGTGCCGATATCTACTTTAGCCACTCCGAAAAAATCATCCCTGGAGGAAGGAGCGGATGCTCTTTCTCCTCAGCATCTACTTCCAACACCCTGAAATGGAACAACCTGACAATAGAGCAACCTCACTTTCACTAACAAATTTTTACTTGACGGCAAACTCTTTGTAGCAAAATGTCTATAAAAATTTTTCGTTCAAATATCAAAATCTAGTCTCCAGGGTGACACATGGAATGTTCAAATTGTGCCATGTGGCTTTAATTATTCCATAATTGATCTGTGCTACACTCGGCGAAGTAGAAGCTGCTATATCATTCACTGCATTCTCAGCCCAAAAGTATGAAAAAATGTTTCTGTCTAGTTAATCACAGTCAGAATCTTTCCAACTAATGGCATCACTATCTACATTGTCGTCACTATTAAATTCATTTTCCAACACAGTATCCTGCCTAAGTTTTAAGAACATTTTTATCAGCTTTATCTCTGAAACTAAATGCCTTGGTATCGTATGCAAGACTCACATGTGTTCTCATTGCATCCAATAATTTGAGTCATACACCACGTCCAACTATGCAATACATGGGACTTTTCTATCGAAGATACTGTATTCGCAAACAATTATACCTTAATATTGTTTAAAGCTATTTGATTGCTTAATTTTATTCAATTAAATTAAATACTTAAATTATATATATTTATATTAAAAGAAATGTAATCAATATTATATAAATTAAGACATAAATGATCAATTTCAAATATTTCAAATAAAGTATTAACGTTTACATAGATCAGCATACTATAGTGAATATTAACTGCAAAATGATATTAAAAAGAAAAAACATGTTTCAATTTTTCGAGTTAATTTATCGTTATCTTTTTCCAACAAACCTAGCCAAATGCTAGAGGATTTGCAGAAAACAATATGGAATATATGAAAATAATACGCTACATCACCAGATAGAAAACGTATGCAAGCTGGCGGGAATTGACATTAAACCTGTTAATTCCGTTAATTTAGCCCAATAATGAGTAATGCACGATTTTGCAAATATAACGTTGTGAATTCATATTAACGGACTGTAAGAAGATAACTACTCGAAATTGAAGGAAATAAATGTTGGAAATATGAATAAGACAGACAAGGGTAAAAGGAAATCTGAAGAATCTAAAACGTTCAGCGACTTTAAATTATTGTGAACTTCAAACTGTCATTGCATTGATTTTTGACAACCATGGAAGATATGGAATTTTTATCCCGGAGGCTGAAGAAGCATGCTCTATTAAAGATTTAGATTTATGGTTTGAATAGTATAAATACCTACCAATTGAAAAACTAGCAATCGATTCTTCAAACCAATCTTACTGCTCTACCCACCCAACACTCTTCTCGGTTCCACCTCAGCAAAATCAAACCTCGGTCCTTAGAGAAAATAGAGCTCCAAACTGGAAAACATAGAGAGTTTGAACTTTAAGTTTCAATGTAGGCAGTGGGTGGGAAAAGTAGTGTGGCAGGATAAGTTTCAATGTAGGCAGTGGGAAGGAAGAGCAGTGTGGGTGGGAAGAGCAGTGTGGTGGGATCTCAATGCAGAAAAGTTTGTTGCATTTATTATCACAGTGTGGAGGGATATCATCTGTACATCGTGACACATAAACACAATCCATCATAAACATGATGAGATTATTCACACGAGTGATACAATCCATCATTTACCATTAGTGCTGTAGAAACCATTTTAAATGGCGGAAAAGATCAACTCCATCCCAACGTAGAAACCATTTTAAATGTTCAAAAAGATCACCTCCATGTGAACGTACAAACCATTTTAAATGGAAAAAAAGATCACCTCCATGCAAACATACAAACCATTTTAAATGGTGGAAAAGATCACCTCCATACCAATGTACAAACCATTTTAAATGAAGGAAAATATCACCTCCATGCCAACGTACAAACCATTTTAAATGGCGGAAAAGATCAATCAGGTGGCAAAATATAAAGGGTCCCACTTCCGTTCCGCATACCCAACATGTACGCTAGGATGCAGGGATGGGTGGTTTCGGAATCTGAAACCGCTCTCCATGTGGCAACACCACATGATTTCGCAAGTTGGAAGGGCGGTAAGGAAAACCACTATCCTCCATTTGCGAAACCACCTTCGCCCATCCTTCACAGTTACTAGCCCACGTGTGGATATGATGTGGCCGGTACACATCACAGATTCTTCCCATGCAACTCCTCCATGTCAAGGCTCCTGCCAATGTGTCTCCTCTGCGCCTGACTTCCTACCCACGTGGCTTCTCCACATCAACCTGCACATGCACAGTGGAAAACACCTTTCAATTACACAATCAAAACATAATTCAAAACCTTTCAATTACACAATCACAACATGCAAGAATGAAATAAAAACGCATCAGAATCAAATGCATAGGATTACTTATCTTTATCCATTGCAGATCCAAGCAACCGGCTTTGTAAGAGCGCTTTTCCGCTTACTAGCATCAATATAAATGTGTGGTTGTTTATCAGTTGCCGAAAATTATAAATAAAATGAGTTAAACGAAGAAATTCATTTAACACATTATAACACATGAATCATATATTAATAGAAATCCAACCTACAGATCGATGTATTCATTAAATTGGAAACATAAAACATAGTTCAAAGAAATTTGACAAATTAATATCCAAAAAATATGGCCAAGAGAAACCAACTGAATTTCATTAATTATGCAAAAAATTACAATGAATCAATACATAAACATTAGAATAAATTTACCTAAATTATACATAATCCAAATTGAATCGACATCCCCACAACTTGCCCTGATATTCTTCTTCCTATGTCCTCGTTGTGCCATCATCCTCCCAAAAGAGAGGAAGTCCCTTCTTGAATAATGGATTAAACATTTCTTTGAAGAGTTTTACTTGATGTACTAAAATGTCTATCCTTGCCTGAATAGTGTTCATCTGGTGATACTTATTCACCACCTTCTTTGCCCAAATAATACTAGACACTCTATCCTAAGTTTGTGCTACTTGTTTTCACCTCATCCTTTGTCAGCCCATTCAAAAATTCTATGGCCTTTTCTACACAGTCCATGGGCTTCTTGTTGAACTTTTCCTTGACTATTGTTATGCTTTGCCTAGATAACTTTATTCCATCCTTTTTGTCTAGAATGAAATCAAGATATGGCCTCAATTTCTCTGCCTCTGCAATAATGTCATCCCAAATGACTTGCTTTGCTTCCTGTAGGGAGGTCTCACCTATAACTTGCTTTATTAATTCAACATATTTCACCTGTAGCCGTCCTAGAGAGGTCATCCCAGATAGGGTAAAAGGCAAGTGGAAGACAATTATACATAAGTGGAGGAGGTAGGGTTGTTAGACTCTCTATTTATTCATTCATTCACTCACTCATTCTCTCAAGTGAGTAGCGTGCACAAGTGGAGGAGGAGAAATACAAGGCAAGACTTGTGGCTCGTGGCTTCTCCCAAAAAGAAGGGATATATTATGAAGAAACTATTGCACCCATAGCCAGATACACTTCCATCATAACAGTACTTGCTCTGGTTGCAGTGGTGAAGTGGAAGATACACCAGATGGATGTCAAGACAACTTTCTTGAATGGTGTAGTCGACGATGAAGACTTGTGCTAAAGAACTGTGTCGAGAAATACCTTCCAAGTTAAGAGGGAGTGTTGATGTATTTGTAAGTTTGGAATGTATTTCTCTTGTATATTTTATATTGTATTCATATGACATTTTACTTCCAACTGAGAGGTTTCATTCCTCTGATTGGAAAGGTCATCATTGTATGTGATATGGTTATCAGACTCCCTAGTGGAGTCGGCCCTGAGTTAAGTTATAGTGGGTTATTAGACTCTCCTAGAGAGGTCAGCCCAGGTAGGGTAAAAGGCAAGTGGAAGAAATTGAGTATAAATAGAGAGGAGCACCTCTCTATTTATTCATTCATTCACTCACTCATTCTCTCAAGTGAGTAGTGCCCACAAGTGGAGGAGGAGAAGCTGCTAGGAGACTATATCTTGTTATTGGGGTTTTGTATTATTGCTCATTCTATCTCTAAGGAAGTTGTGGGGTTTTCTCCTTTATGGTTTCCCTGGTGAAATGCTTTGTGTCCATTGTCTCTTGTGATTGATTGATATGATGTACATGTTGTTCTCTCATATAAGATCCTAGATCATATTGAATTAATTATTATAAATTATCAAAGAGACCATGCAGTCACACTTTACAAGGGTCTCTCAGATAAAAGAATAACTTGAAGCCATTGAAGAAGATATAGAGAATGGAGAAATAGTGATGAGTCACCACCTTGAATGGTCCTTATAGGTCATGGGATTCCTTCATCTAAGGAATTTGTGCTAGGAAGAAGCTCATCACATTCAATAGGCTGTGGGAGGAATGCTCATAGGAAGAAGCTCGAATTGTAGCTCGAAAAGAAAACATGGGTAGTGAAGACCAGGCTCTCACATCACACACCAGGAAGAATTACAACAAGAGGGAGCATCCTCATCACAAGAAGGATATTGTCCCAGGAACAAAAGCAACTCCCACAAGAAGAAGAGCACTCTTTTGGAGACTCCAGTAGTTCCTGCAAGGAAGCAAAGATTGAGAGAGAGTCCACCCAACAACCAAACAAAGATAAGTATTTGAATTATTATTTCTTGTATATATGATTACTTAAATAATATTGTTCAGTCATATACATACTTATGTTCCTAGATTAATTAGGATGTATATTATGCATGTTAGAAAAAAATTGCATTAATGAACAAGATACTACTTATATGCAAGTAATGGGTAAGTGGTCGATGGTACTGTACAACATTCCATTGCTGCTTATCTAGAATGAAACCTCTTTGCTGACATGTTGGAGTAGTGCACACTCTTAACAATGTTCTGGTAGAGATGGAAGGCATCTAGAAAGTTACGGGATATGGATATATGTTGTATTAAAGCATGATTGGCTAAGATATTTGCATGAATGTATGACATATGTATTTATGTGTAAGAATTTGTTCTGAAAACTATGAGATGTTTCTAATCATGCAATTGAACTTGTCCCATAGGAAATACCTTGTACCATCACCTACAAGAGAGACTTGTTTCGATGAACAAGTGACGATGATTCAACAAGAAGATTGATGAAGTCAAGAAGAAGACTTTGAAGAACCAGAAATACTCAGGAATCAATATGCAACAATGAATGAAGTAAAACCAAAAGATAATGAAGATCATGAAAAGGAAGATCATACACCAAATGGATGTCAAGACAGGATTCTTGAATGGTGTAGTGGAAGAGGAAGTATATGTGGAGCAATCACTCGGGTTTGAGACACATGACATGGAGACTCATGTCTGCAAACTGAAGAAATCCTTGTGTGATCTGAATATTATGGGGTGACAGTAGGGTACACAAATTTTTGCAAAGATAGTGTAATCAGTCCTAAGATGTACCTACTTGATGACTTGCTCGCAGAGATGATGAAGACCTACATGGATGAACAACTACGATGATTCTCCAGTGATCCAGTGTTGAAGATCCAGCTCCAGTATTGAAGACTTGTGCCTATATGTATTGACGCCTGTGTCAAGAGAATACCTTCCTAGTTAAGAGGGAGTCTTAATGTACTATCTGTAAGTTCAGAAGATATTCACTTTTATATTGTATGTATTACATTTGTACTTTATTGTATCCCTGACAGAGATGTTCTTATTCCTTTGTTCAGAGGTGTTTTCATTTGTATTTGCGAGTGTCACAAGTTTTATTGTAAGTGTCGTAACTTATATTTGATGGGTTATTAGACCTCCTTAGAGGGTTCGGCCTAGTATGTGTTAAGTGGAAGGGTTATTAGACTCCCCTAGGGGGTCTACCCAGTTAGGATAAAAGGCAAGTCAAGTTAATTTAAAGTATAAATAGAGTGGTTGCACCACTATATTTTCTCATTCACTCACACATCCAACTCGCATAGTTGAGAGAGAGGAGTGCGCACAAGTGGAGGAGCCTAGAGGAAGAACTGCTGGAGACATCTATATTTTGGGGTTTCATCTTTGTGATATGTATTGGTGCTTATTCTATCTCTGAGGAAGTTGCGGGGTTTTTCACCTTTATGGTTTTCCCCGGTGAAATGCTTTGTGTCTCTTGTGTTTGACATGCTGTACATGTTGTTCTCTCAGTTACGATCCTAGATCATATTGAATTCAATGATGAAAAGCTAACAGAAGGAGGCTACAACCCCTTGGTTTTCATAATTTCCAACCTATAGATAGGACTCCAAACCTCAATAAAGTCCAAATAAATAGTTTTACTAGCACCAACTGGATGATATCCCCAACTCCCTGAGATCACAAGCACCAAACCAAAGGAGACTTCAATCTCCTATCCTTGTTTGATCCTACCACCCTAATATGAATAAGAAGAACAATACTCCACTTCCATTGTATCATGGTTTCCATCAACCTATACGTGTATCTAAGTCCTTGTACATTTATGTCATTATCCATGTATCATTGTATTGATGTCACTATCACAATCCATGTTCGTCCCCTACCCTTGGGGGTTTTGAACCTCGATTTGACTAGTAAAATTCCCTAACTTCTCCTGAAGTTAAATGGATGTTGTAGAAGTATAATTCCGATATTAGTCTATAATCACCGATGAGGTTCCTTTTTATTTCTTAATACCCTTCATATACCGTCAGACCCAATTCGAAATCCTTTAAAGAGTCTTTTGGAGCCATCTACCCTTGGGGACTTCAACATAGATTTTCCTAGTGATTCTTCCTTTCATTCTCTAATTGTAAATACAAGTGGTTGAAGTCTATTGGAAGTTTCCATGCCTATAATAGTTTCATAAATGTGTCATATTACACCTCAATCCACTCTAGACATAGTTCAAAAGCATTTGGGATCATTTGGGACATTTTGAGGCTTCACTAGTCCAAGTTTTGAAAATTGACCGAATTGGAAAAAGTTCCAAGTTGGGGACATTACACAAGAATTTAACATAAAGAATGCCTTAAAGGAAAGTTGAAAAACACAATAAAGTAAGGCTTACTAAAATCATAAAACCCTGTAGCTGTCAAAAGCACTTTCTAAAACTGTCTAAAGGCTCACGAATTGGCTATAGCTTTAGCTTTGGTTAATGTTACCTTTGCACTTTGTCGTCCTCTTTCAAGTTTCCAAAGGGCTTCAAAGGAGTGGCGTTTTTTAATGAAGTGATTCAAGATAATAGTTTTTGTATTCATGAACATATTTTTTAGATTCACTCCCTCTTTTGTGTTTATCGATCTCTGTATTCATTGGAAATTGCATAGATTGTATTCAATTTGCATCCAACCTTGGTTTTTCTATTAGAATTTTGATTACTTGTCAATTCAATCTCAATGGTTATGAATATTTTTCAAATGTTTTTTTCAAATTCATAGGTATTTTTTATGTTTCTAAAATTTTCTCTATATGGGTTCTTGGTTTATCTCGGTTAGACATTGCTTATTAAAAGCCGTAGAGAGGAACAATGCAAATTTTGTCGCTTTTTATGTCCTAATACCTTTCAAACACCTTGAGACCCAAATCAGAAGCATTTGGAGCCATTTGGAAGCATTCGAGTTATTAATAGTCAAACATGAACAATATAATTATAGAGCTAATATGAAATGGGTTGTTTAAAAAAACAACACAAACTTAGATGTTATTGCTACGACATGTGATCTCTCCTTCTTTTCCTAGTTTAATATTTCATCTCAATGCCATCAATGCCATATTGGAATATAGATCTTGTTGTTTAGACTTCTCTTATCTCTTATGGTCATCTCTCCCTCTTCTTCATCGACTTATTCCCATGTTACACTAGATCTTCTACAAACCCATTTACAAACAATGTCTAGAATTTGTATAATTCATCAAACAAGTGATTTCTTCATATTGTTAGCATTTTTGTCTTTATGTTTTTTAAATTTATTCTATATGGATTCTTGGGTAATTAATGTTTATAGAGAGGAACAGTGCAAATATTGTCACTATTCTAAGGTCTCTACATAAGGTCTCTCACTCCAAGGGCGTATGTGGAAAAGGCGCTAAAAAATTGGATGACTCACACCAAAAGTTTCAAACGTGTAGCAACATGGCAAACAAAACCAGAAGCAAATCGACAGTGGAAATCGGTTTCCACGCTAGAAAGTGCACGGTGGTTAAACTTGGAAAAGGTAGGGTGGAAATTAAACCGCTTACCATGTGGAAAGGGTTGGTGGAGTCCGCTATGAAAAGCGGTTAAATTTAAACCGCTCATCGTAAGTTCGTAAACCACCTAAGCATATGTTCTATAAAAGGTTTTTTCGAAGTTTTAAAAAATGTCTTTGTCGCTTATTACCTTGAAGAAAAGAATGGTTCGCGGGAAACATGTCGTTGTCTTCGTCAACTGGAACAACACCCAAGAAGCTCACTTCACGGGTAGCTCAAAACCCTCAGTGTTTAGATTTTGTGTCCCAAATGGAGAAAACCCAAGACCTTCTTCCCTTCAATGAAATTTCAAATGAAAACGAGAAGCTTGTATTTGACAGGGAAAGGGATATTTTCGACCCTATTTTGTCTGTGTGTAGTATTTCGCAATCTAAGGAGAAATTAATGGAGTTTAAGTCACAGGGAAATGATGTATTTAATGTTTTTGGTTCTTTTCTGTACTATTTTTGTGTCGAACAAACCCTACACTTCCCCAAATTTGTTTGTTGGTGTGCGGTGAATTATTCGCAGGGTGAAAGGGTAATCATTAATGTAAAAATGACCAAAATTATATGCCCAATAAATAAGCAGACTATCCGTGAGGTTCTAAGTTTACCTGAAACATTTCCCAAAATCCTTGAGTCATTTAACGAAGAAATTTTGGAAAAGTTTATAGAAACAACAGTCCTACAGAAAAAGACAAGTTTTTATTACAAGTCTTGAAAGATGGTCAGTCGCATGAAAACCTATCATTCCCATTGAGTATTGATGTCTTTCAGTGAGATACCCAATTAGTATTGTCCTTGTTGAGTGAAATTTTAGGTCTAGATAGTGATAAGTCGAATCACGGAAGTTATGTTAGGTTTCCTTCTCCAAGTAATTTCACCAAAGTCACATTCGAGTCTGGTGTGTTGTTTTAATTTTAATGAATTCCTAGCTAAAGCAATTCATGTCCAGTTGGTGAATTTCAACTAGTTGAAGCATTTCAGGTATCAGTCATATCTCCTTAACTTGTTCGTGCTTTCAAACATTTTGGAATCCAAGTTTCTTGGTACCATCTTTTCTCACGACCTTCCTAAATAGGTCAATATGTTTGATTTCACCGATAAAATCATGCTAGAAATTTACATAATTATTTTTAATGCTGAAATGCCCCTAGTGTTAGAAGAAATGAAAGAAACTTTGCAGCCTACACTAGAAGGCCAAATAGGTGATTGGTTCTTTTATAGAGAACATACTATAATTAGGGTGTATGGTTTTACTGGAGCACCATATCTGTTGCCAACCTTTTTAATAGTGAGGGTTTTTGCCTTGGAATTTATTAGACAAAGGTTGCATTCAGAAGAACATTTTTGTGCTTTCAAAAAAGCATTCGATGTGAAATTCCCCCTTAAAGTTGGCCCATTTATCATTAAGAATAAGGCAACCCTCTTTGTAGTAGAAAAATTACTGAAGATTATGGATTTCCAAGAGGCTGAAAGGATTAATTATGATCCTCATCAAATTATATTGCAAAGGAGACATCTAAATGGAAACAAGGCTTTTGATCATCAAACAGTAGAAGGATTGAAATAAATGGCAAATTTATTCAAATTTGAACAAGATAATAGGGGTTGGATCAGAGAGATTTCTTTGAAATTTCTTTTTTTAGCGACGATTTCAAAGAACGTTTTGTATCAATTTTGATTTTACAGAGTAATAGGGGTTGGATCCGAGAGAAAAAAATACAGTGATGTAATATTTTTTGAAGACTTTAATGAAGAACAGAAGTAACAGTATATCTGAAACAGAGATTCATATGTTTTTACTTTCTTCAGTCTTTTAATTTCTCTTTTGTGGATGTATTTCCTGTTACACCATCTTATCGCTTTGCATCATAGTTGACTGTAATACCTGAGTTAGAATTCATTTTATATGCTCTGATCCAAACATTTAAATATTGTCAATGTTCTTTCTTCCAAATTAATGTAGAATTCATCCTAGAATGGAGATTGGCTAAGTTATAACATATAAACAATATTTATCCCAACTTCTAACCTATGACAAGAAGGATCAGCCGCCCCTTCATTTATTATAAAATTGTGAACAACTATACCTAGAATGGTGAACACTAGAAGGATCGACTGACCCTTCTTGCATTCTAGAACTATTTTGAACAGAATACTCGTCAGAAGAAAGGTTGGTCGACACTTCATTTATGAGTGAATTGTAAAAATATTCAACCTGCCTAGGCTGGGACAACAATTCCAGAATTCTGACTTCCGCAATGAAATTATAGTTGGGATCAGTATATTGGCTAATTTATAACATATCAACAATATTTGTCCCAACATGCGACAAGAAGAATCGGTTGCCCCTTCGTTTAATAGAGAAATGTAGATACCTATAGGTTACAATTCACCTGTATTCGGAATGGTGAACACAAGAAGGATCGTACGACCCTTCTTGCAGCCTAGAACTACTTTGAACAGAATACTCGGCACAAGAAAAATCGGACGACCTTTCTTGCATCCCGCATGAGGATTTCATCACCTTTACCGAAGACGCAAATATGTTGCGGATTGTGGATACCTAGATTTCTTAAAACGTTCCATCAATACCGCTATCCCGCAACCCAGAATGTAGATTGCAGGATGGGAGAACAATTACTGACTCCCTACATCTGCTGTAAATAATGGGGAACAGAGATTGGCAACAAGAAGGATCGGCCTCCCCTTTGTTTAATATAAAATTGTGAACACCTATATCCAGAAGTTCACTTGTATCCAGAATGTTGAAGACAAGAAAGATTGGCCGACCCTTCTTGTAGTCTAGAACTATTATGAAAATAATACTTGGTAGAAGAAGGGATGACCACCCCTTCATTGCATGGCAATTTTTAACAAAGGAAAGGTATCCATTTAGTTACTATCAAAATGATTTGGTCTGGTGGGAGAGAAGAGATAAGAAACAATTCAATCAAGTGACTCTTTAATAATTTTTATTTGTTATCTCTGTATGATTTGTAGATCTTGTTGTCCAATAATTGTCCAAGCTTAATTAAGGTTTCCATCTATTCAATGCAACTAAATTCCATTCTTAATACCATAAATCTTTTCAAATTATTGGGTGTCCTGCAAATACTTTTGTCCAATTTTAAGGCTTAGCTCATTTGATCTCATGGAGGAAGAACATTCCTATGGAAGTGGAAAATTTTCTTGCATGCATGGGAGCAATATTAAATCCCTAGATTAATTTTTCTTATATTATATCAAATATTCAAAATGAATATAACTTTGTTCCATATGTGTAATGTGACATTCCATTGTAGCTCTCTTACCTGATTCTTTGAATTTTTCTTTGAGCTAGTTGTTTAGTTATTGCATCAGTTTTGTTGGACTTGGTCCCATATAGAATGTGCATTCACCAAGGAGCTAGAGTCTATTTGAGTCTATCTAAATTAACTTTCCCCCTTGACCTCGACCAAGGGAGGAAGAGCGCAACCAAATAAAACAGTACTCAGATCCCCGTGCATTCCATTTTTTGTATTATCTATCCTTTCCTATCATTCTTGCACCTCTAGGGATGAAGGAATTTCTCTGAGTCATCCATCTTGCATGATCGATCTGGTACCATTGATCTCCTTCCATGCTTATCCCCACGGCCTTCTGCAGTCTTTAATCTTTCAAACGTTGCCTTCCTCGCACCTTGGATCTGTGTAGTTATTATCAAATGTCGATTTGGCCCCTTGTCCGCATCCTAACTCCTGACATCTGGAAAGAAAGATCGGCTGCCCCTTCCTTTAGTAGAGAATTATGAATTCACCCGTATCCAGAATGGTGAATAGAAGAAGGATTGTGTAATGTCCCTTGTTAGGAATTTTATTAAAATGGCAATTTTTCACTTTTTTCCCTAGTTTGACCTTTGACTAGTTTTGAGCTCTAGTTCCCCAAATTGCTCCAATTGCTCCCAAATCTTCTGATAAGGTATATGGATGATGTTAGAACATAAATGTGTATTTCAGGGATGCTTTTGTACCTTTAAAATACTTCTGCAAATCCTCTTTCAATTCTGGCCAATGTAGGGAACTTTACTAGTATTTTCCCTTTGACTAGTATTGGTCTCTAGGTCTCGAATTGACTCCAAATGCCTTCAAATATTCAAGGAAGGTGTATGAATGATATTAGGAATTGAAAATTATGTTCAGGGATGATATATGGCCACCAAAATACCTCTACAAACTCTCTTAAGATTCTGGACCAAATATGCAATTTTACTAGTAATTTGGGGTTCAAATCCCCCTGGGGTTAGTACTGAAAATGGCTTCCCAAATGCCTCCAAACACACTCAAATTTCTGAACAGAGGTAGGGAATGTATTAAGGATGTTATTAAAGTCTCATGTGCACCATTAATTTATTATTATATCTATTCCAACCCTCTCCCATTCAACTGCAAAAATCACAAATTCGACCCTTGGGGAAATGGCACTATTTCTTCTCCCAATGCAATTAAAATGAGTAAAAATACTTCAAATGCTCAAGTACAGTACATGAAACTTGTAAAATACATCCATGGAAGTACATTAATCACAAATTCATCAGATAATCATCCATTCATTCAAAATCATCATCAATACATTGGCTCACAATAGGGTAGTGGGGAAATGGCATTGTTCTTCCATTAAAAATGATATTTATACATTTATACTTGGAATTTCGACCTGAAAATTTTTGGAGATGAATAAAAGAGTATTTACTTCATATTACAAAATAAATGGGACATGAGAAGCTCCCCCAAAGAGTACAATAGCTCACCAAAAACGCCCTCCCTCAAGGATCAAGAATATGCCATCAAAACTGGAAATGGTTGAGAGAAAGTGCTGCAATAGAATAAACCATGAGCTTCCCTATAGCTTACACCTGCAAATAAAGACTCCATTAAAGCTCCATATGAAAGCTCTGAATGGCTTTTCCAATTACCAACTTGGATGGGAATCTTTCACCCTCGAAATTGGCTAAGGCAAGAAACTAGTCATCCACTAGCTCTCCCTCTACACAAATGCAATTGCAAATTCTACAAATGATCAAAAGATACTTTCCTTCTTTGTTATTGACATTTATAAAGTTCTAATGTCCTCCATGGGTCTAATTCCTTCCAAGAGACTCATGCCAACTCAATTTGGAAAGAGATTCCAAAGAACGCCACTTGTACACCAATTCCTAGTCTCCCACTTCCACCAAATCACATGTGGAAGCATCTTAGCTGCCCTAACACCCTTGAGTGCCATATTGGAGTCTATGTTTAGCCCTGACATGTCATATATGTCATATGTCAGCCTTCAGGTCTGATTTGTGTCATAGTTGTCATAGCATCTTCATCATTGTTGTCATAGAGCTAGGGAATCTAGCCCAAGTGTCTCACTAGCTCCAAATTGCCTCTTCCTCTTCCATGGGAGTTACTCTTCCTCTATATTTAGACCTTGGATGATTCATTCCATGAATAATACCTTTTGGACTCCCCCAAGTATGTTACCTTTCACCTTGAATTCGAATTGGTGAGAGAATGATGCCAAGTGTAGTGGGGAAATCTAGCCATATGTGGGTCCCACTTCCTCCATGTGTCTTCATGATCAAATTTTACTTTGATTTTCACTTGTATATATTTATTTATATCCTTTATTAAATATGTATTCCATTCTAATGTTCAAACATCATTTATTATCCCCATTATTCCAAATCCCAAAGCTTCCACCCCAAACCTAGGAAACTAGTAATTTTCCTCCTTGGCAATTATTTCACCTTTAGCATCAATTTGACAAACTCTAATGAATAGGGACAATGTTATTAGGAAATTTTGACCCAATGCCAAATTTGGGACATGATAGATTGACCGACCCTTCTTGTTGTATTGAACTATTACGAAATGAATCCTGGGTACAAGAAGTTTCATGCTAGCCTT
Organism: Larix kaempferi; assembly: GCA_027924585.1. Lineage (NCBI taxonomy): Eukaryota > Viridiplantae > Streptophyta > Pinopsida > Pinales > Pinaceae > Larix > Larix kaempferi. Next base: position 7,276,833 of record BSBM01000498.1, read on the forward strand.
CATTTACGAGGGAATTGTAAAAATATTCAACCTCCGAAGGCGAGGTTGTCAATTCATGTATATGAAGGATGGTGAACACTGGAAGAAGACTGAGATAAGGGTCGGCCGACCCTTTGGCATCACCTTGTAAACAGGTTGAAGTCTAACTCGAAGCGAAGATGGGGGTTTCATAATCAAGATTCTCTTAACCATGGCGATGCACAGATGTCATTACGATCTTCGCATAACGTTCTATTTAACATCAACTAGAACACCAGATGAATTTGCACTTGGAAGCTATCACAATATACAAAACTACGTTGAATATCTAATGTATTAACCAGTTTGCTACGAATTCATCAAACTATGTGCTTCTTCTTCACAATCACACACTTTTATTCCAATTAATCAATGTGCAATTACCATTCACATACATATAAATTAAACACAAAAACTCACATAAACTCGAATACAAAACATGTGATAAACTCATACACATAAACAAGAAGGATCGGCCGCCCCTTCTATGATGATCGCTCGTTCTATGATCGATCCTTATCCCAAGCGACTCTATAAAATGTACATTCTATCTCTCATGGATAATGCTAGGAGATTTGTTCTTAATCAATTAATTGATTTTGAAAATGAGGGGTCGTTCCCTAACCATCGATCATTAGCATGAACATTTTCAAGTATACATCTAATATTAAAACACTAATTTATAATTATAGACATTGTATGCATTCTTATATTGACTACTTAATATTGACTGTTTTGCAGATAAAGCATGGCTGATTTGTTGAGCCTTAGTAACTACCAGGAAATCCCTTGCTTTGAATTGACAAAAGATCACTACCTTCCGCCATTCACAAATGGATGGTATGTTGAGATGGAAGAACTAGATAATTTGTACCCAGATATATATTTGTTCTACTTGGATTATGAGGGAAAGCCTATTAGAGCTAGGATATTGACATATGCGAAACCCGTTGATTCTGATAAAAAATTGCGAGTTCAAGTTGAAGCGGTCAATGGTGAAAAGTGTGGCCTTATACAGTGTAATTTTATGGTTTCTGATTATCGACTAGATCTAATGAAAAATGGTCCTGATCCATATTCGATTTCCTGTGCGAATCATAGGTGGGTTTTTCCCCCGTATGTTGTTTCTAATCGTTCCAGAATTGATACTGCGACATCCTTGAAGAAAGGAATTTTGTCGGTATGGAGGAAAAGAATGTTGGATGGGAAAACTTCCTTTGTATTACATTATATGAATATTAATAAGAGGTCAATAAAGGTATGCCATGAAAATATTCTTATGCACAGTAGAAGAGCATTTCTCCAATATATTGTAAAAGATGTGGAGAAATCTACCTTGAAACAACTCAAAGGAAGTCCTTCTAGATCGATGCTGTGGAAAGCGACTAAGAGCTTCGAAAGTTCAAAAGAAGTTCAACAACAGCAGATGAAATACTTTTTGTTCAATGAGAATGTTTTTTCCATTGACGTAACAAGATGTGTTGTTGCGCCTCCGCACTTACAATATCGAAAGGTTGATGAGGAGGTCGTGCAAAAGATGGTTGTATCACTTGTCCATACATTTACAACAACATTGAGAAATGCTATTCTATTGCCTTTCAATAAGGAGACCAGATTGCCCTTTCTTCCTGAAAATGAAGAAGAAATTAATCTGCCATCAGTAAAATTTTATATATTGGATGGGCAGCATACTATTTCTGCGTAGAAAATAATCATTGTAGATGATCAATATAAACAGCTCCATAAAAGGAATCAGCATCAAACAGCTCGTCTTCTACATAGAGACATTCCTCAAGACATCATCAACAAATTATGCAAATAGCAAAATTTGTCAAACAAGGAATTTGCAAACACTACATTCATTTCTTCAGTTGAAAAAGCAAGGGAGAGATGGTTATTGTGTGGTTCTGCATCTCACTCGGGAAAGGGAAATGATTCCATTGATGCTTGGAAGGTATAGAATTTTTCTTCTTATCAATCAAATTCTTTAGATTGCTGCCTGTGTTATGAAATTAGGAAATTAACTGGAATATTCAATTTTATATGTTTGCAGTCTTTCCAAACTCAATGTATGGATATCTTTCTTGTTAACCAAAGGGAGAGCCTTAAAGACAAGCTAACTCTTGTTTTGACATCGGAACAACTGTGGAGCAAATGGCAGTCTGTATTCAAGCTTTACAAAAGTGGCGCCTTGACATGCTTTCCGAAGAGCATTGCTTAGGATGATTTTTCTCTAAATAAAATAAAGAGTTATGGCTCTACTTTTTTCAGACCATTGCGTGATCTTGATGAAGATGAATTGACCACTGTGGCGGACAATATAATCAACGGATCGGTTTGGATGAGCACATCAGTCGATAAAAAAAATTTCATAGAAACTTTAAGTCAATATTGCAAACGAATAAAGGACAAGAGTTCAAACAGGCATTCGATCATTGAATATTTCAAAGTTAATGATGTTCAAACTGATCGATCACAGAATGTCACTTACCATAACATCACTGAAATATATAAAATTGCACCAAACTATCTCCAGCAACTGTGCAGTATTTTATGCTTCGGAAAGCAAGCAAAATCTCTGAGTAAAAAGAGAAAGAATGAATCTGAAGTGGATATTGGTACCAAAATACCAATTGATGCTCAGAAAATATTGAATTTATATATCAATAAAGAGAGGATGTCCATTGACGATGTCGAAAATAGTTCACAATTTGCTTGTCAATGTTGTTATCCTGATTCTTTGGTCAACACACTCAAAACAATTCCATTTTTTGGTGTGACTATCAGCAGTGAATTTGTTGCTATGGATATGTGTAATTGTGCTATTCCATGGACAGAACAAGACATGCTTGAATTTTTGTACTAATTAGAAACAAATCAAGAGGCATGTACTTGTGTTTTTCTAGCTGATATGGAGAACTCTTGTATGATTTCTAAAGCTTTCACAAGTTGGAGCAAGAAATAAAAAAAACATGTTACTGTGAATCCTACAATGGGAGTATATAGAGAATTCTCCAGGGACCTGTTTATAGGATTCTCTAATATACAGTGTTGGCACATTGGAAGTGATGAGGATATTTTATCTACTTATGAAATTGATATGGATTGGAAAGATGAGGGCCTACCGATGCTTGATTTACCTCGGCCCAAGGTTAACAGTGATAGTGCGAGGAGCCATGTGTTTCCAAAAGAAAGGACACAGGAATTATAGGATCATATAGTTTCCAAACAGGTCTCTTCTGAAGGCACATTTCTTGTTAAATTTTGAGCATTAATTCACAATACTCTAGGATCTTTGTTGAGAGAATAACATCTACAGTATATCAATGCATGACAATCACAATATGACAAGCATCACAAGAATCAAAAGCATAAAGACAAGAGACACAGAGTTTCCGTGCGGAAAACCCTAAGGTGAAAAACCCCACAACTTCCTCAGAGATAGAGAGAGCAATGGCTCAACCAAAGTACAACCAAATAACACTGAGATAGTCTCCTAATAGCAGATGATCCTCCTCCTCACTAGTGCGCCACTTTTCAAGTGAGAGTGAGTTACTTTTTCGAGTGTGTAAAATAGAGATCTCCGATCTCTATTTATACTAACCTTTTTTTCCAGTGACCTTATGGGGCCGACTTGTCTATCTAGATACATCCACATTATATTATATATAATTCAGGGCCGACCCCACATGGTGGTCTAATAACCCATCGGCAAGTACACACACTTGCGACACTTGTCAATCCACATGACGACACTTCCTTATAGAGGAATAACACCTCTTATAAGGGTACAATAAATATATATAAAATACACAGATGAAATACATTCCGAAGTTACATATACATCAACATTTCTTTTGCTGTACGTAGGAGGTAGGCTTCTTCGTTCATTGACCAGGTCTCCAGAAAGAATAGTTATTTCTATTGTGGAGACAATACAACAAGAGCTATTCATAAACAATTTCTATCATGAATTGGGTATGAAACAAAGTATTTATATTAACATTTTTAGATGTCTTTGATTTTATTTTACTTTTCTCAAACAAGGTATTTCTATTAACATTTTCATATGTCTTTGATTTTATTTTACTTTTCTCAGTCCGTTATGTTCAATAACTTCTTTAAATTCCTATTCTACTACAGCTTCAAATAAAGAGCATACCTAGGTATCCTCCAATCGAATTACAATATCCGATGACGAAATTGAATGTGATAGAGAATCTACAAAGAACTACCAAACAGGACAAGAAGGTAAAAAATTATTTTTCACAGATCGTGGTTAAATTAAGTAAATTATGAAAGGGGATAGTGACCTGCAAAAAATTATATAAAATGTATACCTGCACATTTCTAGATCAACATGTGGATCATCCACAACCAGAGCAGGCATCGATGATGTCCCTGGATATTGGCCAGCAAATCACATTGGAGAATAAGGGACCAGGCGGGAGCTTGGACAATAATGAACAAGGCAAGAGCTTGAACAATGCAGCACAAGAAGAGAGCTTGGGCAGTATTGAACCTGGAGAGGGCACCTTGGTGTCAAAATGCGATGTCTACAGCGATGTTACTCACCAGTCAAATGTTGGCCTACCATTGACAGGTAAAAGACAAAATATTTTCTACTTAAATTGATAAAACAAATTTATTCCAAAGTAAATATAATGACAAACAATATTTCTGTGCAGCTCCCCATACAAAAATGTTATTGATATTAGAAATGGAAGGTTTTCTATTTCGCAAGAAAGTCATAGAAAATTACTCCAAAAGAGAAAAAAAAAAAGGGGAAAGAGTAAAAAAGTGGGAAGAGATTACTCTCTAAGTGGTGAATTTGAACACAGAAAAACTTTTTATAAGTCACGAACACATGCCATTAAATTTTTGGATTTACTTCTTTCCAAATTCAATGTTGGGATTTGGTCATCTAAATGTGGTGTCAATGAGGGAAATCTACTGCTTACAAAAAAAAATTTGGCATGTGGTAAAGATAAATCATATGAGCAAATTTTTTATTTATTTGGTTTCGAGAGAGATGTACCAATGATCAAGAAGGAAATACACAAAAAAATATGGAGAGTGTGTGGAAGGAGTTCCCAATGCAAACTTCGAAAATTAATACATCAATGATTGTTTTGGAGGGTGATGGTGAGAAAGCACTTCCATTTTAAAACTGTATATTGTATAAGCCCTTTATTAGATCATCCCTCCGAACAGATATTGAATTCGTACATGGAGTTTGGCAGCATTTGAGTAAAATACAAGAATCAACTGATATCAGAAACTATCAAATGTAACCTATCATTTCCTATTTCTAGATGTAATCTATCATTGCCTATTTTAAATCATTCAATGTGTTTTCTGTTTTTCCGGAGACGTTGCTATTTTTGTCTGAATGTAACATATTATTAGTTAAGTGTGATGCTTTTATTAAATCAATTGAATCTGTTGTGATCATTAAATTCATGAACAAAGTGTTGTTGTTGTTGTTATATATATAGTCATTGTTCTTGTATGCAGTGAGGATATCACCGCAAAAGAAACGATTGGTTCTGGGAGTAGACGGATTTCTCTTTGGAGTTCGGATGTTATCCAACATTGAAGATTCTTCCAAACAACCTCATTTTGTCCATAAATGCTATCGTTATTATACATGCATGTTCAACCACAAAATTATCAGTGTTTCTAGAGAGCATTTCGATGTTGCTCTGTGGTTTTCTTGGCTCGACAACATGGAAATTAAAAATTTCTTGGGTGTATTTGAATGGTTGAAAAATGAATAATTTGTATTTATTTGGGTTCGAGAGCAATGTGAACCTAGTACTATTTATAATCACTCAATGTATGCATACTATAATGTTGGTGAAGTATCGAACATATACAAAAGGTCCTTCAAGGATGTACTTATCCAATATGGAGACATATATAAACAAACGGACATGTTGTTTATAGATGAAGGGCAATATCAATCAGCAGATAATAGCAAGGAAAACTACTTGAAAATGCCAACTAGTTGGAAATTTGATGGTTTACAAGAGAGAGATATAACTATAAAAACAATGTTGTGTGCTCTGTTGAATTATCTCGTGCCTTGTTCAAAAATGGGGCATTGGTTAAACACATTGAATTTGAGATGACCGTCATATTGTACAAACAAATTCATTTAGTGATTTGTAAATTTTTTACAGTTACTCCTACATTTAATTGATGTAAGTTTTATTGCACAGTTATCATCTTATTTATGGACATCGTACCATGTAGCTGGTAATGTGTTTAAAAAATTGTTGAACATGAAAGAAATATACTTAGAAACATTGAACCGTAATATTTTATTGACTGGTTTGTGTGTGTGTGTGTTTTTTTGTTTGCAGATAGTACTAGAAGATTTGTTTCTAGTAAACCATTGGTAATTTTTTATCTCAATGGTGTTTTGTTACGCGCAATACATAGAAAATAGAAACTCGGATTGCGACGACCACCAGACATCAAAACATCAACAAAGTATTATTTTATACGGCGAGGCCTAAGGGAATTGTTTGAAAAATGCTTTTGTATTTTTGAGGTTGGGGTATGGACATCTGCTCAACGAAAAAATGTTGAAGATTTTTTGCCTAGATTATTACAAAGAATAGGATTGAAAAGGGAACAATTTAGATTAATTTTAACACAGGAAAATTGTTCTTCCGTAGCCAGAGAGGGTTTTCAGGGTGTTGGAAATCCTAATGTATTTCGCAAGCCTTTAAGTATAGTTTGGGACACTTTGAACGATGGTTGGGATTGGACAAATACTGTGATTATTGATGACTCCGGAGAAAAACATGTTTCTAACGATGAAGGGAACTGTATTATAACAAAAACTTATAATTCTGACGATGTCAATGACACATTTTTTTTAGATCGATTATGGCCTTGCTTGCTACACCTGAATGGTGTGAGCGATGTGAGGCCAATTGTGAATAAAATAAAAATGGAAGTATTTTGTTAAATAATACACTTGAATGTTTGTTTGTACTAGTATGTCCAATTTCACTATGATTATAATTCTGGTAAAGTGTCGAGTTTGGTTTCCGAAAATGTAACTCTGTTTAAATTGTATTGTTAAATCATAAAACATATAAATCTGTGTGATTGATTTATCATTCATATGATTTATATGCAGGTTATGCACCAGTAAATTTCTTTACTTGATTCATATTGTTTCACATTCTACAATTACATGTAACAATCATTAATATCATCATATTAAGTTAATTTGCTAAGTTAAGTTAATAAGCATTTAATTAACAGCTTCATAACTAGGCTTATGCCTATCATTCTAAGACCATACAGGAGGCATCCATCCATCAATGAGGTTGTGACAGCATAAGCATACATGTATTGCATAAATGGATTTTAGCCATTCATCATTCACATACAAAATTAATACAGCAGTTAGCTTATGCAATTGAAAGAAACCTCATTCATGAATATAACCTACTAACATGCTTAACATAGCATATTCATGGCTTACGTTTATTTACACATAATTTCATTCCACAGATTGAACATATCAAGCATAATTAAATACATGAACATTATAATCCATTTTTTTTCAAAAAGAAAAAATCATACTATTGTTATTCAAAACTAAATCAAATAGTACATGATGTTTCATGAGGTTCCTTGACTCACTAGAGAGCGGAAGTAAACTAGATATTGTCAAAAAGACTTCCTGGAAAATTACAATAATTTCTCAAAAACAATCTAAGAATTTCATCCTTCTGCCAGAAAAATAAAAAACTTTCAGTTATTTAGAAACTTATCCCTTCTAGGTTAAAAAGCAGTCCAAAATATGGCTTAGTCAAAGAAATTTACTGATCCCTTATCAAAACATAAGGGATCAATAATTTCCTCCCAAAACAAATAACCAACTTCTCTTTTCATTGCATCTTTTGAAAGCTTATCTACATCGTTGTTGTGCTACCTATATATATGCTCAAAGGAGATGGTTTTGAAAAACTGGATTTCTGAGCGGATCATTTGACACCAATGCTCAATTTCGAGGATTTTAAGCTTGTAGTCTGCTTGAGCCCATTTAATTGTTACCCTCGAATCACTGAATACTTTCAAATCATTTAAACCAAAAAGATTGGCAACTTTCAGCATACACCATAGGCCAAGAAGTTCGTCTTTCGTGTTTGTGCCTGATCCACAGTTTAGCATTATTGTTACCCTCTACCAAATTTTTTAAAAATTGCAATTAGGGTCCTAACTGGGATTTTTACCTTTGGCCAAATTTGAAGTCATAGTCATTGATCCGACAAACAGTTAACGAGCTTTTATATTAAAAAGAGAGAACAGATTACATAGCATAGGGGAGACTGGTCCCAAAAAACAAGAGCTGTCGAAATAGTCTCTTCATATTTCAGTCTGTGATCTTCAAAAAAGGCCTAATGCCTGCTATTACTGAAAATTTTAACAAACTGACCCAAGAGAAACTTACAAGAGTAATACATATAAGAAGGATTACTAAATTCAAGCCCGAACAGAGCTGCTAAAACGTCGAGACGAGAACACAAAGAAGGAGTCAGTTGCCATGATGGAGACGAGCGTTCTTATCCTTTCCTCCTGCTATTGTACCTATATTTTCATCGTTACTTTTCAGGATGACGGATGGGCTATTTTTGCCACTGGTTCTGATACAATCAACTTTAGCTTCCATGATCCTGAGGCAGCTATGGAATGAGTCTAACTTTCCAACTAGCTTCTCGAAATAGTCTTTAATCTTGCCATTGTTATTACGGACATTAGCGTTAGAAATTTGAACAAAGGTAGCGAGGTGAGATATGGTTGTCTTCATCTCTAAGAAGTCACCTCGTAACCAATGGACCTAGGATTCCAGGCCTAGAACTTGTGTGAGAATTTATGGGGAAGGGCTGTCCTTCCCATGAGGATAATCAATGTTAACCAGACCACCATTATCGGCCAACGCATGCTTCCAATTTCTCGGGCTAGTACCACAAAACTGCTACGTAGGACAACTTTGATTGCGGCCAGCTTCATAGGGGGTCGAGTTAAACCCAGATTCAGGAGTCAAGAGAACCTTCCAATTCCTGCTTCAAGAATCATAACCGAAGCCAAAATGCTGCACTGAGCCCTTGATTCCATGACCTTAACCAAAGTCAAGAGGAACCCATCTTTTACTGCTGCCAGATTCGTCAGCATGCTTTGTCAAGCCACCACAAGAGAGATCATTATCGCCAATGCTGTGCCCATGCAAAAGATCAGAGAGGTATCGCTTCGATCCAACCCCCCTGGACTTCTCTTGGGCAGACTTCCTACGTTTGCAACATTGCAGAGAAGACAAACACAAATTTCTCTCCTCCATATTCAGGCAAAATGACCGACTTCGGAGAAAATCGCAAGGAGAACCTTCGTAGAGAGGGACATGCAAGATACATAATGCACCACCTTCGTGCATGAAATAGCCTCTGCAAACCTTGGGATTAGTCTGCATCAATCTCCCATATGCGAGACAGATGAAGATCAATGATAAGTTGTTTAGATTTGAAATCAAATCATGATACGTTATATAAATAAAATTGTACTTCATCTTAATCCAAATTTTGTTGGTGCATGCTACATGTTATTTCGTTACAGATGTAATAATTGCATTTCTCAGATCGAAAGGTTCTAATCAATTGCCTGGCAATTCATTACAGTTAATCATTATGGGATCTTTAATGCTCTTCTTAAACACAAAGACCAATATGGGTAATTTGTTAGTCATCATATTCCATAGAAAAAGTGTTTCTATTCAATTTCCAGAGGGTAATCTTGCTATGAGTGAATTTTCATTTCCTGGTTGTGTTGTGGTTAAATCCGCATTAGTAACCTCGCTATACTCAATGTGCCAAATCAAATATGTCACGTGTCACAATATGATCATTCCACGTGTCACCCTAGGATACTAGATATCAACATTTTAACAATGAAATTTGTAGACATTTTTCTTTAAACACTTTGCTGCCACGTGGAAATATTCTCAGAGAAAGAGTGACCGCTCTTTCTCCAAGGTGTTCTATTGTTACAATTCCCTCCTAAATGAAGTGTTAGTCGGCCCTTCTAATTCCCAATATTATTTTCATAATAGCTCGACACTACAAGAAGGGTCAGTCGATCCTTCTTGTATTATCCATTATGGCTATAGATGAATGGATGGATAAAGGTTTTGACAATTAACTATGGAAAGAAGGGGTGGAAGATCCTTCTTGCCATAAAATGGAAGTCGGGAAAAACCATTTTTATATGATATAACTTCCAAGGTGTTCTATTTTTACAATTCCCTTATAATTTAAGGGTTAGCTGACCCTTCCTATTCCCTGTATTATTTTCAGATTAGTTTGACAATGGAAGAAGGGTCGGTCGACCCTTATGATTACCAATATTCTTTTCATAATATTTCGACACTGCAAGTAGGGTCGGTCGATCCTTATTGTGTTCTCCATTATGGATATAGCTGAATTATTCTATTTGACGTCCATGAATTTACATTTCCCATCAAAAATTTTAATGCTTGTTATACTATACCCTATACACTGTACTTCTTAGTAATTAATCTTGGTCATTATGTTGTGTCGCTCTTGCACTGCTCGTTCAGTTTGGATTAATAGTTTCCAACACATAACGTCTTAATGTTTCTTCAACCGTACTATACTTAATGGCCTATAACATCTTAATGAAGAAACATTAAGACATTACATCTTGGAAACTAAATATTTTCATCCAAACTGAACGAGCAATGCAAGAGCGGCACAACATAATGGCCAAGATTAATTACTAAGAAGTACAGGGTATAGGGTATAGTACGACAAGCATTACAATTTCTGACGGGAAATGTAAATTCATGGATGTCAAATAGACGTTTTGAATATTTTGGTAGTTGTCACGATTGACATGTCCATTCCAAATTTATCTGTCAAATATGAGCTAGAATGAAAAAAACGTCCTGTACGACATCAAATTCCGGGCCGACTCATGACTCACAAGGGGCCACGTGCTGGACATGAGGAGGGCACGTGGGGGAGGAGCCTCTACCCAGTCACCTGTAACATGGGACGCGTGCCTCATGCAATATACCACCTCCCTCGCTTCCACCTGCCTGCCCTCACATGTGTGGCTTTATGGCTCCTTATCGATTCTTCGCTCGTCGGTCCCTTCATTGGTTAGCTGGATGCAACTCTGGTATATCGACCCACTATGCATTCAAAGTAGCCCCATTCTCTTTGCTCTGTGTCTACTGGGGAGCTTCCCCATTCTCTGTGCTCCCTCAGTAATTGGGGAACTACCCCGTTCTCGAGGAATAATTCCTCCCAACTCATTTATGAGGGAATTGTGCAAATATTCAACCTACGAAGTATAGGCTGTCAATTCATGTATATCCTGAATGGCAAAGACTACAAAAATACTAATCACCCTTAGCAAACAACATAGATTACTAGACCATTTTACACCCTTTGTTAGATAAAAGGAACCTGACACGAACATGAATAAGCTTTCTTAATAATACTAGGTTACACGCAAAACCTGGAATGCATAAAACTCCATTGATCCTCTTCCCTATACCACCAAGGAATTTGATCAAGGCTCTACAATGACAAACTATGTTGAGACGAGAATCGCAAATCCATTATTCGAACTGTTCCCGCAATCTACATTGTGGGTTGCGCAAACGCAGAACGCAAACATTTACAATCCTCTTCCCGAAATCTGCAAGTGCGGGTTGCGGGAATCAAATCCGAATATCCAGTAATTCGCCTGTATCCAGACTAGTGAACACAAGAAGGATCAGATGACCATTCTTGCAGTTTAGAACTAGTATGAAGATGATATTGGGCAGAAGAAGGGTCGACCGCCCCTTCATTTATGAGGGAATTGTCCAAATATTCAACCTACTTCATAGGCTATCAATTCATCTATATCATGAATAGTGAAGACTGCAAAAATACTAACCACAAGAAGGGTTGACCGATCCTTCATTTAAAAGAGAAATGAAAAAATATTACATCTACAAAGGTTGGCACGACAATTCCCCACAATCGACTTCCGCAGTATATGATAGGGATCGGGACATTGCCTAAGTTATAACATCTAAACAATATTTCTCGGGAATTTCGACTGTCGACAAGAAGGATCAGCCGCCCCTTCTTTTAGTAGATAATTGTGAACACCAATATTCGACAATTCACCTGTATCCAGAATGATGAACACAGGAAGGATTGTACCACCCTTCTTGCAGTCTAGAACTATTCTGAAAATAATAGTGGACAGAAGAAGAGTCGGTTGACCCTTCATTCATTTATCTCGAGCCTCATTCAAAATGGGGTGTCGGTTAATGAATTTCAACTTCAAATGACCGTCATATTATGCAGACAACTATTCATTTGATAATTTGTATATTTTTTACTACTTCAAATGACCATCATAATTATCATATCGGAACACCGCAAAAACCAATTTCAAAAGTGGAAATATCAAAAGAAAAAGTATGGTTTTGGAACCTGGATTTGGCAATTTTTGAAATGGATTTGGCAGTAAAATCCACACAGTAGGTAATTTTCGAAGATGGAAAATAATAAAAGGAAATAGAAACAAAATCAACATCTTTATTAATTCTGTCGGGTTAATTTTGGGCCGTAAGATTAAGACAAGTCGACGGCTGAGATCTAATTTGGGGAATGCAGAAGACGGGTTGTGGGGGTTTAATTGTTTTGAAATATATACAACATTCCCACAATCCGCAATTGCGGGATGCGGGACTGCAACTCAAAATAAAAACAAACCAAACTTTCCGCAATCCGCAATCCGAATTGCGGGTTGTGGAAACACATGTCGCAAACCCATTACTCAAACAGTTCCCGCAATCCGCAATCATGTATAACTATATAGCCACTTCAACAAGCTATAGAATGATATGATGGTGCGTGCATTTTTCTGAAACTATGAATTATGTTGGGCATTCTCTCAGAGCAATTTTGACTACTTTTTCCATACTTTGTCAATTTCCAAAATTTCACAAACTTGCCATACTTTTCCAGAATGATGTCACATTGCAACACTGACTTAATGATAACACCAAAACAACATCATGTGTCTTTCGATGCCATGTCATCATCACACATTCCATGTCATCATAGATGCCATGTCATCATACATTCCATGTCATCACTTCCTATGGCGTCATTTCTCTCTTTGAGGCTCACACATGTGAGATTTTTGCCTTCCAAAATAGAGATCAATTCATGCATAACCATAAGGGTCAAGACTGGATAAATATAAATCACAAGAAGGGTCGGTTGACCCTTCTGGTAGTCTAGAACTAGTATGAAAATAATATTGGGCAGAAGAAGGGGCGGTCGCCCCTTCATTTATGAGGGAATTGTGCAAATATTCAAACTACAAAGTATAGGCTGCCAATTCACGTATATCCTGAATGTCGAAGACTGCAAAAATACTAAGCACAAGAAGGGTCGGTCGACCCTTCATTTAAAAGAGAAATGAAGAACAATTAATCTATGAAGGTTGGGACAACATTTCCCCACTACCGACTTCAGCATTATGTGGCAGGGATTGGGACATTACCTATGTTATAACATGAAAACAATATTTATCCTGACTGTCGACAATAAGGATTATCCACCCCTTCTTTTAGTAGATAATTGTGAATACTAATATCCGACAATTCACCTGTATCCAGAATGGTGAACACAAGAAGGACCGAACCACCCTTCTTGCAGTCTAGAACTATAATGAAAATAATAATGGGCAAAAAAAGGGTCAGGCGCCCCTTCATTCATTTAGCTCGAGCCTCATTCAAAAATGGGGTGTTGGTTAATGACATTCAACTTCAAATGACCATCAAATTATACAGACACAAATATAAAAAGAAAAAGTTATGGTTTTGGAACCTGGATTTTGGCACTTTTGGAAACGGATTTGGCAGTTTTGGAACTGGTTTGGTCACTTTCGGAACCAGATTTTGCACTTTTGGAACCAGTTTTTGGCTATTTAGGAGCCGGTTTTGTCACTTTTAGAACCTTGATTTGGCACTTTCAGAATCGGTTTTGGCAATTTTGGAATCTGTTTTGGCACTTTCAGAACCGGTTTTGGCACTTTTGGAACCTAGATTTGGCAGTTTTGGAACTGGATTTTGCTTGATTTTGGAGTTTAGAAAGGTGGTTTTAGCCCCGTCTTCAAAGTGACTTGGACTAGAAATAGTCCAAGTTTAATGAAATTGGCGTTAATGATGAAATACATATCGATGTACTGTATACTTCAAGCAATTCTAAGAAACGTTCTTCCACCCGTTGTGTTTCTATGGGAACACTATTGCTTGTATTCCCACCAGGGGGGAGCTCACTAGATGAAATCATTTCCCTCTGAGGGGGATCTACAACCTACAATTTAAAAAATTGTAAATATTAGATCATGTAGCATTAATTAAGTAACATGTGATAACAAATTAACATGTTTTAAAATAGTGTCATGTTAAAATAGTTACCTTACCGTGAGTTGTTGTCGCTGAAGGTATGACAACATCTTGTACATCAGAAGGTTCTATCGCATGAGCCTCTTTCCCCTCATGCCCTTCTTGTAGCAACTACAAGTTTTAAAATCATTAAAAATATTAGCAATCTATATATGTGTATAGTAAGTAAAAATAATTTACAAATGACACTAAATTGTTAACCATTTACTCATGTATTAAAATAATGTCATGTTGAAATAGTTACCTCGGTGTGAGTTGTTGTCACTGAAAGTATGACAACATCTTCTACATCGAATGGTGCTGGTGCATGAGCCTCTGGACTATGCTCTGCATCATCAATGGAAAGGTCTTAAACCTCGTTCCCTTCTTGTAGCAACTACAAGTTTTAAAATCATCAAAAATATTAGCAATCTATATATGTGTATAGTAAGGAAAAATAATTTACAAATGACACTAAATTGTTAACCATTTACTTACCTATGTAAAATACCCAGTAAAGGTATCATTTATTCACTACTAGATGCTCCTCGACCACTGGAAGGTGGTGGCTCTACCCCACTGAGAGGTGGTGGATCTACCCCACCGAGAGGTGGTGGCTTTACTCCACCCATAGATGGTGGATCTGATGGCCCTTCCTGGTACGTACCTTGAAGATACGTGCTATGGTGAACAACCACCTGTGCCAACAGTAGGAATGACTCCTGCGTCTCTGGGACCAACTGATGTGCAGGCGGCACCTCTGGCCTAGGTAGCTACCGGTGAGGTGGAGCTACTGGACAATTGGGATCTATGTGCCTCGCATTGGGATTTTGTTGAGGAATCCCCATCCCAACACCCTTTTACTCCAAGATATCAAAATAATTCACATGCTTCCCCAAAACAAATTCTGCATACACCTTTCTTAGAAAATATAAAGGCATTTCCCTATGGTTATGTGGTCGTTGATCAAACACCATGTACCATCATTCCATCCAATTATCTATGAATGGTTGATATGTACACCACTCGATAGAAATATGCATTTTATTTGCATTCGGGATTTCACCCATCCATGGATCTCTAAAAAGGGAAAACATATGTTGTTTTGATATCTTCAACTTCTTAACTTCTTTGTATCTAATTCCATCGACATATTCTTGCCTCTTTCTATCTCTGTATGTAGCAATATTGTGCAGTGCACCATTAGACCTACTAAAGGTCTTTATCATTGCATCCAAATTGGATGCAAGCATACAGTGCCTATCATCAACAATAGTTATTGAGGCTCGAATTTCTCTAAGCCTCCCAATTTCTGTTTGGATGTTTGAATGTACATCTATAATCATCACTGCAATTAAAAAATAAAAATAAAAACAAATCATTAGAAACATATACATGTGCTAGAATGACATCTCTCAAAAATGAAAAATGTGCAAACTTTGTGCAAGAATGAATACATTACAAACATAAATATCATCTCAAAATACTATAATAACAACTACATGTAAACCAAAGTGGAAGGTGAGGATCAACTAGATGTAAATCGATTAATAATCGATGACATAGAGCTCCTAATTGAATTATTAATGAAGGATCGATACAATGGGGGGCTTAAAAGAACTTTATGTACAACTTTCTAGAGCCGAGGTATTGGGGAAGATTTTATTCGTCATACTCTACCTAAATTTCTCTTTTGTATCTAATTCATTTCATGTCCGTGGCCCTTTCCTTGCTTAGAATCTAATGTATGATGAGGAATATTTGGTGGTGAAGTCCTCTGCGTCATTAAGAAGGGGCAATATTTTGAATGTGAGGGTTGATCTACGCTTGTTCAATGAAGTAAATCTCTTATCGGTTGCTAGGTATGAAGACCCAAAACCATTGATTGAGTGTCTTGGTGATGAACGAGGTCAAAAAATATGTGGTAGTTCATCTTAGCAACAAAGTAAGCACTGCGTCTGCAAAGGAGGGGAACCTAGTCCCTTGGGGTTTGGGGGATGATGTAAAATCCATCATGCCATTGGGTTGGCTTCACAAGCATTGGCTGGACATTTTTAGGGTAAAACAATGTGTGGGAAAAAACATAGGGTAGGTTATAGTCCATAGTTCCTCCTCCTAGCCAAATGGTGGATGGTTTTTCTTTTCGAATCTACAATTTAGATGTGGGGAAAATATTGAAGAAAATTTGGTGTTGGGATTCAAATCCCTTATTACTTATATGGATGCAAAATTCAATAAGGGGATTGATAATATGGAGTAATTGCCATATGTTAATTAACCATTTTTAAAAATTTTAGTTTTGGAATTTCATTTACATGGATTTTTAATTTAGGGAAACAAAAAAAATTATATGTTTATTGATGAAATGATGAATGTTTGGATGCCTACCTTTCCAATCCTCCTTGCAAGACGAAATCACACTTCTCCCTCTTCAAATTTTCCCTCCCTCTTCGAATTTGTCCTCCCATTACTTCTCCAATGCATTTTTGGAAGCTCTGATCGCTTGAACGTTATGGTTTTCCATGAAGAAATAGAGGCCGCGGTCCACGGACTATTTTTGTTTTTTATATTAACCAAAATGTGCATTCTTTATAGTGATCCATAAGGCGCATGTGTTATGGAATCCTATCCTACATGTTAACTAACATGGCAGGCTCGGAGCCCGCCCATGCCTAGTTCTACGAAACGCTTGTGCGTTTTGGTTTTACTGAATACTCGTGCGTTTTGCGAATGCACGATATCATCTAAAGGGTCCCTCAACTTCATGCAAGGGCCCTTACTCGGAAATGTAAAGAGTTATGAAGTTTTAATGGGTGGCATTCTCGCCTCCTCTTGTTTAGCATTACAAGAGGTTGAGTTTGTTGATCTTGAGAGACCCGTTCTCAAGATCAACAATGGACAATTCTACATTCCTCAATATGTCTTGGAGCATACTTATTTAGTTCAATGATTTTTTTCTCATACTCATCATCATTTATAGATCCTTGGCATAGCTCAAAGAAAGAATATTCCTTTTCCTTGTAATATAGCTCTCTAAAATATGTGTGCTTGAGATCATTTTTGAACAATTTCCAATCAAAAGTTCCTTTACCAACCTCTATCTTCTTGTTCAAGTGGTCCCACCAAAGTATTGCACTATTAGCTAGCTAATAAATTGAGAACTTAGTCTTGGAACTAAAATTTATGTCATAAAGTAAGATGTTCGTATCTAAAGACAAAAACGAAATATTTAGTTTCAACACCCCCTCCCTCCCTCACCTTCTTTGTAATACCATCCAAAGTTTGCATTTTTTCCTTCCACAAATTGCAAGCAAGTTTCCAAGTCTTATAAGTTTCTTTTCACTGATTTGTCATCTCCTACAAGTCTCTTCCCCTTGTCCTCAACTCTAAATCCTAAAGCTTCCAAGATCCTTGCTTGTTCCTAGAGGTAGGTTCCATGTTCATTAAGTTCGCCCTTTGATTTCCTTAAATTTCCATCTAAACCCTCAAAATTTTTGTGCCTATTGGGGGATGGAGGGTCCTTACTACATTCCATTCTCTCTTGAAAGTCTCATTAGCTAAAATACCCTGCGATTCTACAAACCCCTATTTAAATTCATTACATTTTTGTTAGACTTTGAACAAAAGTCACTTGTTGTGTCACAACCGTGCATAGTGAATATGTGGTTTTTAGTGGAAAATTCAAATGATACTAAAACTCTTTTTCAAAGAAAAATAAATTAAAAGAGTATCCAAAAAAATATATTTCAAGCCCAAAATTTTTTTATCACACTTGGAGAAAACAAAAATTAATGTTTTCTATTCAAAAAATTTAAGAAAAAGTTCTCAAAGCAATTCCTAGTTCACAAAAGCCAAATCCCATATCACAATGAGTGACTTTATTCTTACTTTCCTTGAAAATTATACTTTTCTTACAGTTCCACTCAATGGTTCATATTTTCAATTATTGGAAGCTAGTTTTCATGCAAAATTTGTTTGAGCATTGGTGATTTGAAATTGGATTGAGTAGAAGAAGTCTCGAGACTAGAAGTAGTATAGATTGAGAAAGTGCAATAAACCAAGTTGATTGACTAGAAATAAGAATCATCTAAAAGAAAATCGATGACAAAGTCAATTAGTATATAGGTTGTTCATGATTATCCACAGTTTTATAGTTAGTGAAGGAAGGAAGACTGCGGAAGAAGTTTTTAAACTCGACAGTTTCGAAATTTTTAAGCAGGTTCATCATCAGGAGGTTCCCCTGATGATGAACCTGCTTGAAAAGTTCGAAACTGTCGAGTTTAAAAACTTCTTCCGCAGTCTTCCTTCCTTCACTTAGTATATAGGTGTTGAGAACCAAAACAAACAGATCAACTAGATTAGTTGAAATCCATGGATTAAAGAAACGTTGGAAGCCTTGTTAGACGTATCATGATAGTTTGGTACTATTCAACGAGAAGGGGATGCCTATATAACATAAATGACTATAAGGACATATCAACTAGAAGGGAAACGAGAAAAAGATTTTCTGTGTGACATGGGTCCTGCTGCTACCACGGAACAATAACGGAGATCTTAAGTACTATTATTATTGTGGTGCTATCTTTTACTATTAAAACATCACAGAGGCGCACTGGGTTTATCTTTTACATCATGGTAAGAGCAGGAAAAAGGTATTGGAAACAACGTGTGAGCATGTGAAAAACTTTATATTATTCTGGACAGAGGGCTCCACGACGTTGAGAAATGACTGAATATTTCTATATTAGATAAAAGGCCTCCTGGTTTTGACAATAGTCTGTCATTTTTCTTCCATAATATCACGATTATGTCCATCAGGATTATAAATGTCCAGCACATGCACAGATTCGCTGTCAGCTAGTGGGTTATAAGTTCCTATCAGTTTTCGTTTATTTATGGATATTTATTTGAGGTTAAATATGAGTTGCTTGGAGTATGAAAAAAGCTGGTGTGTTAATTATAAGTTCCTATCAGCTTTCCTTTATTTATGCATATTTATTTGTGGTTACATGAGTTGCTTGGAGCATCAAAAACAGAGGGTGTATTAATGACATTAACATTGTACGTCGTTTGGCAGTTGCCTCTAAATTCAACGCTAATGACATATTAGCTCGTTTGTCAATTACTTCTAAGTAAATAAAGTTCCTTTGCCATTATAGCGTACTTCTTAAACTGGTAATCACTGTGTCCAAAGAGATAAATATGTATGAATCCCAACTCAACGTAATTAAAGCCTCCAAATCTGATAATTTCCTACAATGATATGAACATGCATGAATTCCACTGCATTTATACTTCTTCTTAATCTATTTATGTTATTGATATGAACATGCATGAATTCCACTGCATTTATGCTTCTTCATTTATCATCTTAATCAATTTATGTTATTTTTAGTATCAATGAGTCACAGTGAAAGATAGATTTTTTTAAGAGAAAATATCAGTTACTTGATATTCATACATAAAAAAAGAATCAAAGATAATCGTACATTATACTACGAGATTCAAAGTCAAAATATCTCATACCTTATACTTCATAGATATAACTATCTCATACTTCATAGATATAACTATATGTGACCATAAAACTGCTAAACAACCACTTCAAAATCCACTCATATACTTTAATCAATATATACATACTAAACTACTAAAACCTATTACAGATTTCCATTTTATGTTAAAATAGACAACCATAAGTAAAATTGAAAAACAAAGTAACATAGTATCCCAAAGTCAATAAACCTAGAAATAACATATAAAAAAAAAATCCAAATACTCTCCCAAGAACATAAGTCCTTCACCTTTCCCTAAAGCTTTTTAAACTGTATATATATATATATGATATATAAGACAAGCAAAAAGCAACAAACACCTCAGAAAAGTTGATAGATTTATATAAGAAAAAGCAAATAATAAACATCTTTTAATATTATAATAATTACTATTAAAAAATATTGTATAAATTTACATATACATAAATTTTAAATCCAATTATTTAGATCCCAACCTATATAACATTTATATATATATATTATTTTTTAAAATATAGACGAAACCCAATGACTCTATTCATTATCACAGCAATCAACAACTTCGTGGAATCAGTGAGAATCGTCTTTTAGGATAAAAAAGGCCACTGCATCTATATTATTAGTAGTCAATCTATTTCATCTTGGAATCGATGAGAATATTTGTGGGAAAGGTAGTCTGAGAAAGAACACATGCTTTTCATAAATCCGGCAATTGCTTTTATACTTCCGAATCTACTCAAAATCTGTGTTATCTAGGAACTATCAGTTATTTTTTCAAAATTAACATGAAAATGTCATTAGATTGGACCTTTTGATTGTATCTTACTTTAAATGTACGCTTGTCAGTTTATACCATATTTTAAGATAACAAAATTAATGTTACTTGTAGTCATTGTTAAAACTACTTCGAAGACTGAAGTCATTAGAAAAACTTCATTTTAACATTACATTTTAAAATTGTTTTAATTTTAAATTTAACTTTTTAAATAATTAAGTTTACAAATTTTAATAATGCTTTTAATTGTATAAAGTAACTAATCTAACTTTTTTTTGTTGCTTTGTAGACTTTAGGAAAATTGTTGATACAATTCCTAGAAACAACTTGTGAAGTTGAGAACTACCGTGATAAGGTCAAAAGGTATTAATTGTTTATTATCACCATCATCATCCTCATCACCGTCTTCATCATGATTGACAATTGATCATCATCATCATCCTCTTCTTCATCACCACCATCATCACTATCATCATCATCCTCATCATCCTTGTCATCATATTCATCATCATCTTCATCATCATCAGCATCAGCATCATTCTCATCACCATCTTCATCTTCATCATGATTGATGATTGATCATCATCATCATCCTCTTGTTTATCATCACTATCATCATCCACATCACCATTTTCATCATGATTGATGATTGATCATTAGCATCATCGTTATCATCATCCTCTTCTTCACCTTCACCATCATCATCATCATCATCATCATCATCTTCATCACCATCATCTTAATCTTCATCATCCTCATCGTCATATTCATCATCTCCATCATCTTCATCATCCTCATCGTCATATTCATCATCTCCATCATCATCATCATCCTCATCACCATCTTGAACATCATCATCGTCATCATCATCATCTTCATCACCATCATCTTCATCCTCATCATCCTCATCGTCATATTCATCATCATCATCATCTTCATCATGATTGATGATTGATCATCATAATCATCATCATCATCATCATGTTTATCATCCACATCACCATATTCATCATGATTGATGATTGATCATCATCATCATCATGTTTATCATCCACATCACCATATTCATCATGATTGATGATTGATCATCATCATCATCATCCTTTTCTTCATCATCACCATCATCATCATCATCTTCATCACCATCATCTTCATTTTCATCATCCTCATCGTCATCTTCATCATCATCTTCATCATCATCATCATCCTCATCACCATCTTCATCTTCATCATGATTGATTCATCATCATCGTCATCATCATCATCATCCTCTTGTTTATCATCACCATCATCATCCACATCACCATCTTCATCATGATTGATGATTGATCATCATCATCATCATCATCATCATCCTCTTCTTCATCATCACCATCATCATCCTCTTCATCATCATCATCATCATCATCATCACCATCATCTTCATCACCATAACGCTAGCGCTTTTTGTCTCTACAAAAATCCAGCAAACTGTTTTTATACCCAAAATGAAGCGTTTTGTCCTCCCGCCTTTCTGTTTCCCATACAGCATAATAATTCACAATTAAAGGCCTTCAGGGACACCTGTTGGATACCTACCGAGGCCATTATCTTTTGGAGAATGCTATAGAATTATTCCTGTTAAGGTGGAGAAGGGATAAGGTGGATAATCTATTAAAAACAACGCCAAAGTACAAACTATAAATGGCCAACGCACAAGATGCTCACAACAATAGGCCACCGCCTCCTCGTCGGCTCCAAAATTGATCGCTAAGCTCGGGATATTTCTCGCAAAGTGTCCATTTTATACGTTAGCCTCTCATGCCCCTAATCTCAAAATTAATTTTGAAGTGAATGTTTGTGGAACGCATCGCTTCAAATGCACAACCATTTTGATTACCTCTCGGCCAAGTATTACATTCTCTTGTCGAGGGAAGAAACTGTGGACAGAAAGAATAAGGAGCGGTTGATCTATTCCATTACTTGACTCTCGACCAGTAGCTTGCGTCTCTTGGGAAGTTACTCCATATTGTTGGAGAAGAGAAGATGGGAGACTGTGCTCAAAAGGATTTGGCAAGCATTTCTCATGCCAGGAACTGCAAGAGTCTAAAGAAGCCATGGCGGGCATAAATTCAACACCTTAGCTAGCTTCATTTCATTCAGTGATGGGCCTAATTTGACGGGAGCATGGGAACCCGAACTCCATTAAAATTCAATCGGACCCATTAAAATTCAATTGGACGTGACATGAATTATTAAAATTAAACTCTAGATGCATACGCAAGCCACTTGGACAATGGATGAACATTTGGTACGTTGATGCTTTAAATGATGAACTCTTTCCTTTATGGCATTATAGGGTTGCTTACCCTACATTTAACATTAGCGTTAATTAGTTAATGGCTTCCATGTTCAAAGCATAGAGAAAAACCTTGTCACATTACAAAATCCTTGCAACATCATACAAATTAATAGGGGAGGCTGCCAATATGATCTCAATTTACGAGAAGCTTCCACATAGCAATAATTTATACTCTGTATAAAGTGAATATTATTACTTGTTTTAAAATTGGTTTCCCTCCCTTAACCCCATTTCGTAGATCTGTGCTGGCTATTGTTTGGAGGGAGTTATCCCACCCAATTCCATGACCATTTTCCGTTAGATTGTGTGAAAAAATACAGCATTTATTGCCCTCAACCTAGCTCATTTTACCTCTTCCTAGTTCAAAGGCGCTCATGATCCCCTGTTTAAAATCACATAAATTTTGGACCGAGATATCGATAATGTGCAAGCAAGCTCGACCAATTGGCTAGCCATGGGACCAACGGAGAGGGGCACCCCTGGAACTATCCTGATGTCCTGAATCCAATGGAGTTGACGGTTTGTCGATCTGAGCCATGGTCGTCATTCTATGGCTCGTTCCGTCTGTCTTTTTGTTTTGTTATATTAACCAAAACGCGCAAGCATTATGGTGATACATAACATGCACACGTTATGTATCACCATAATGATTGCATGTTTTGTAATCCTATCCTACATGTCAAATGACATAGCAGGTTCGGAGCCCGCCATTCCTAGTTTTACATAACGTGCGCACGTTTTGTATTTACACAATTGTCGTGCGTTTTGCGAATGCACAATTGCATCTAAAGGGTCCCTCAACTTCATGCGAGGGTCCATAGCCTTAGAATTAAAATAAATACACCTGATCATATTCTTCTTATAGGAGCAATCCTTCCCCCATAGAGAGCATTGCTATGACAAGGTACTTGATGTACAAGTGCAACTAAATGGCATGGGATACCAAAGACTCCCTCAAATTGCTTTAAAATCCAATCAAGACCGCTACAGCTCAAGAAAGGTTGGCATAAAGATAACATGGCTTGGTTAAATCATCGGGGGATAGATGAAAATGCAACTTTGCAAAATATGAATAAAATTAAAAATACTAGTATATCTAAGTTTAAAGAGAAAATGTGTGGTGAAAAGGATTTAAAGGTTAAAAGGAAGCTAAAATACTACAAGGAGGTTATTGACCCTAATCTAGAAGACCAAAAGTATCTCTCTATTTTAACTAACTTGAAGAAAAAAACTGACATAGCCAAGATTAGAATAAACTCTCATGAGCTTCGTAGTGAAAGAGGGCACTTGACAATTCCTAAAACACCGTGGGAGGATAGGATTTGCTATCTTTGTGATACCAAGAGAGTTGAGGATGGACACTTTCTCTTAGAGTGCCCTGCATGCAACCATATTAGATTGCAATTCCCCAATCTTTATTATAATACTATTCTCTCTAATCTTTTAAGTTGTCAAATCTACGGTATGCTTCTTTCTAAGATTTTTGAGCATAAAAAGAATTTGTTACAACACACAAAGTAATTTCTTAAGGTCCATTAAACCAAAATTGATCTTGGTGGAAGTTAACTATCATCGTCATCATCAATGTATTTATGAACCGAAAGTTTTTAAAAATTAAAAAATAAAATTAGAAACAAACTAAAATCTTTGAAATTTACATTTATAAGGAATCTTGTTTATATAACTATAACTATATGTTTTTTTATTTTTTGGAGGTTACTTTTTCACTTACTTTCTCAATTTTTTACAAACTTTTCTTAATCCGTGATGATGATTATATATAATTAGTTACAAATTTTCTTAATTCCTTTTCATATTGAAAAAAAATACATAATAAAAATAAAAATAATGTAAATTATAAAACTCATATTAATTAGAAAAAAAAGGAAAATTAAAATAAATTTATTAAAATCTCTTTATTTTATTTGGTTGAAGTGTGGGTCTAGTTAATTTAGGTTTAATTTCCTTTAGGGATGAATTAGTTGTAAAAAAATATCCAAAATCCAACTAGTGTAGGGTTGGTGTGGCCACAAATAATAAAAAATTATAGTAGAAAAAAAAAAAAAAAAAAATTTAATGTATTTTTAATTTTTTTATTTTATAAACACAAAAATACATCTATTTTATGAAAAAATAGTGGTGAAAATTCAAATGGAAAATTTATAAATTCATCGTAAAGTCTCTCAACTAAATAAAAAATCTACCACCTTAATTAAACCTTCATGAAAATAAGATTGAAAAAAAACGTCGAGGCTTTCTGTGAAAATGTTAATAATTTGAAAATGCATATATCAATGAATAATCATTTATCTAATTAGGCATGTATAGTTGATACATTTAATGGTAGCACAAAATAATGTCTATTTTATATGTTCAATGAACAAACAAAACCATGTAAAAACAAAGGAATCGTTAAATTTATTACTCAACAAATGAAAGGTAATATATGCGAATAAGAAATATGTGTTTAAAAAAACCAACCCCTGTAATTATAAGAAAAGGATGTTCTTATAAGCAGGTTAACGGATATTATAAGCACATTATGCTATATGCTACAGTAAGGTAATTCGTTCTCGTGTGTCTTGATATATACTTACATATTCCGTAACGAAATTTTTAATTTTCTACTTGTTTGATTGACTTAAAAAATTATTATCAAAATTTATTTAAAAATCAATAATATTTATTAAAAACCATCAAAATAAAAATTACACTTATTACAATTAAAAATCAATAAATATGATTTACGAAATATTTTATATATATATATATATATATATATTGGAAAAAACATAATTTTTTTATTTGATTTCATAAAACACTCATTGATACATCAAATTGGAAATATTTTAATAGTACAATATACAACAAGTTGAATTCCTTTATTAGTTGTGTAAAGAAGCACTTTTTATAGTTGAATATGAGGGATAAGTGTAACTTTATGACACTTTAATAAAATAATAAAATATTAAGTATATAAAGATTTTACTATGTCCATCATAACGTAAAGTACATCTTGAGTGGGATTAATGGTTAAGAACATCTGTTTCATCCTAGTAGGCTATAGGTTCAAATCCAAAGTGGCATAGGGTATGTACACCTCCGTAGACTTTAGCAATCAAATCATTTTGCAGAGGGGGTCCCTTGTCCCATAAACAAGGGGGCTTCATACACCAACATGTCATCTGGCTTAGTCGTGACCTTAAAATTAGATTTTATAATATAACCAATGAGGAAACATAAATTTGGAATGGGAAGCTATTACTTTATAAACATACTTGCTTTGGCAGTGTGCTTGGCACTTCCCTTGTCTGCAATTCCTCATTCTCTTTTGGGAGGTCTGCGATGAGTGCACCCAACCTCAATACCTTTTCTTCCCTAAGCATATATTTTCCTATCTCAAGTGCGAGTTCACATGCCATTGAAATTGCATGTTCTAATATTTTTCTGTCCTCTACTGCCTATGCCCTTTCACTCATTATCACTTCTTTCTCTCGAAGGAGCCGTTCAATCTTCGCTTCAATGCTTCACACCTGCCTCTTGTAGCTGGCCATCTGATCATGCGCTGAAGCTTCACGATCATTGATCTCTTCGCGTACTGCGGTGTGAGTGTGATGAAGCATGAACATCGGTAGCATTTTCATGTCTATGCTGATCAAATCTCTCCCTCATCGTGTGGCATCCAAATATTCATCTCTTGTCGTGATTGCATTGGGTATTATTTGCACAATCCGCCGTTGAGTGCCAATATACACATTGACCCTCCTTAGTTCTTATGTACTTGACCCCACTTATCCTTGTGGTAGCCTTGTTTTTATGTCTACATTGCTTACCATCTGCAGTAGCTGCAATTCCTTATGGAAATATTCAGTTGCATGTTGCATGACTTTCACGTGGTACTCCTCTGCCACAATCGTTATCTTCTCCAGTAACTTGTTCAATTTTTTGTCGGGAAGACCAACAGTAGTCCTCCCCTCATTTTGCTCCATCCTATTCTTTGTTCTTGCTTCCTATCGTTGCTCCTCTAGCTCAGAATTCGTAGGAGTGGGTGATGATGGTCCATCGTTGCTTGAAGTGCATGATTGTTCATCCACACCATACTATTCACCGTCTGAATCTTTTGTTTCTTCTTGGGCTTTTGGTATGTCTATTGGCTACCTGTCCTCTAGGTCTGACAATTGATCCTCATTCACTGGAACTTTCCATTCTTTTTTCCATTCTTGCACAATGGCATCCAGTTCCGCTTCACTCAGCTTGTATTGCATCATGAGCCATTGCTTTTGCGGGTCTATGTGCACTCGAATGAATATTGCTTGTGGTCCCACAGAAATCCTTGCAATTCTCCTATGCTTCTTTGTTGCCTCTTCTATTAGCCACGGAATCTTCACTGCTTTTGTTCATAGCTCTTCTAGGAAAATAAAAAATTGAATGTTATTACCTTCTTTCCTCTCCTTGTCATTTAACGCCCACAAATTATTATATCGTGACCCTAAGCACACTTTGGATACTTCTATCTCATTCCATACCCTAGTACTGCGGTGGCTCCATCCATGCAACCAGCGCAATTAATAGCAAAAGCCAAGAGTATGTGAATGGCTTACCTTTTTCTTGGGCTGCTACTGCATCCTCCATTAGCTCATTTAAAAAAAATAGCAACCAGTTCATTTGAACTCCAGTCGCACACTGTTTTGTCGATGCAATCACCCCTGATGTACACTAATTAGGGTGATTCTTCCTGACAATATTGATTGCTAGCAACTTCGCTGTGATCCTAACAGCCTGATCATTCATCGTGTCGATCAAGAATCCTCAGGTGTTTTACTCCACACCATACTTGGTATTCAACTTCGCAGCTAACTTCTTATCATTTTCCCTCCCTTGGAAGTATTGAGAAGGCTCGACCCCAGCCTTCCGTAATCCGATAATCTGTGATATAAGGTCAACAGTGATCAGAATCTTTGTATCCAACCATAAGTATCCACCGTGAAAGTAAACCAAAAATTGCTTTATACATGCATTCACTTCTGCTGATCTCCCAAAATGCGGCATGTGAATTATTGATAGGATCCATGATTGCTCCAATCCTAACTCCCACTGCATTGGCTCCATCGTGACTGGACCTCCATCTCCATGTTTTTTCTCCATGTATGTGCACTGTATGTATTCTGGATATGCCATAATATCGTGGTCGTTGTACTATAGTTTTTGCAGTCGCTGCAATATATCTCTGGTGGTAGGGATACCCTCCGGTGTCACTGGCTCGTTGATAGTGTACTTGGCATTTTTACCCAGTCTTACTGTTGGTGCCCCTTCCTTTTGCAGTGGCACATAACCTAGAATGTCCACAACTGTCGGGCCTTCCTGTCTTCCCCTTGCTTCCGTTGTTTCTTCTTTTGTGGCCCTTGATGTGCTTGCTTCTCCTCCCATTGTCGCGTCCCTTGCCAAGGCACAATGGGTTTTCGTTCTTCTTTCCGAACTTTCTGGTCAACTGGCACTTCTCTTCATCCTAAATATCCGCACTAGTGCGGATGCAATTTCTGGTTCTTCCTCAACAATGGTCACCCTGGGTTGTTCCGGTGTGCTCGTGCTGTAGATTACATACTCCATTGCAAATTTCAAACTTCACTTTTGTTTGTCTTCACTTGAATTTTCTTCCACAATTCTCACAATACACAATGGGTCGAACTGTTCATCTTTGCCTGTTTCTGTAGGTTTGGTTTCGCGTTGTCCATCCATCGAGTCAATTTCTGACATTAATTTCCAAACCCTTCATCGATTTACCGAATCTTTCGCCCTCTTTGGCCATTAAAGGTGCCTTCATCCACTTCCACGGTCGTGCGTCGCACCTTAACTGTTGCACCCAAATCCTCCGTCGATTTACCCAATCCTCCTCAATTGACCCAAATCGGTGCAATGATGTAACATTAAATCCATATGCTTATATTGAAATGGTACCACTTTAGATGCGTAGGATAAAAGACAACCAAAACCCCCTCCTTTTCCAACAATTTTGGGATAAAAAACAGTTAAAATTCTTGTTGGAAATTGCTATTTTTGCATTTTTGTAATTTCAACAGTTGGGATTACCTGTTCTAGACTAATTGCCCAATTTTAAAAGTACCTAGATCTCCAAAATTGCAATATGAATACTCCAAATTGTGATTTTTGCAATAATTACTCTACCAGATTCCGGCGAGTCGGGTGTGTTTTAGTTATCCCTTATACCACTCCCCACTTTAGATGGTGCAAAAGTCATTAGCTTTACCTTTTTTTAGGATTTACCATCTATAATTCTAACAGAACACACTATTTCCAAAAAATAAGAATTTGGAGGAAGATTTGTATCGACCCATGAATCAGGGATAAAAATTGAAGTTGTCATTGATCGTCAATAGCCTTCTAGCTCGTCATAGAAGAGTAAAATTGATGGAATTCCTTACTTGCTTGTCAATAAATATGCTCATAACCTTATCTCACTCTTGTAGCATGTCGAAACATTCTAGTTATCTCGAAATTTCCTTTAAGAACTAAAAGAATAGATTGGAAGTATATGGATATTAAATTAGTAAATACTTTAATCCTTTTGTCCAATCGCGATATAGACACAGGTTTTCTATTTTCTCTTTTCAAGCCTATATATAGAGTTTACAGATGATTACATAAGGACCTGTCGGTTCACTATCCGACGTGACTAATTGACTCAACATGTGGTAGTCAACATGACGGTTCGACATGTTCTCCGAAGTGATCGAACAGAGCACATAGTCGGGCAGCTGACCTAGACTCCTCCAATATCTCCCCCACAAACACGATTTTTCTTCCTCCCAAAGAAATCATAAAATAACTAGAGTTGGATAAATAGATGAACTTCACCACGGCTTTTCTTGTAACTAAGTGTTGACAGTTGATGAATCTGAGTTGGTACTGGATACTATCATGGATGGAAATAGGTCGTCAAGTCTAGGAGCGTGTCCATGATGGTAGACGAAAGCTGACAACATGGTCTGGTACCAAAAAATTTGGACAAGCGGCTACTATCATGGGTGGAAATGGGTCTTCATGTCTGGGAGATGTTAGATGAAAGTTGTCAACAAGGCCATTCTTGCTGTCAACATGGCTCCTCTTACTGTCAACTTGAGTATTCTTGCTGTCAACATGAGCATTCTTGCTGTCAATATGGCTATTCTTGGACTACTACTCCAAGCCTAACATTGATGACAGTGGCAGCTCATGTTGTTTTAGAGAAGGAATTGTCCAAGAAAACAGGTACATGGACCACTAATCTTCTCACGTCCTCTCCAACTTGTACACCAATTAGTTAGTGAAAGAAGAATGACGAAAATGTGATTGGTGGCAAGGAACCTTTTTTTTTGTTTTTTGCTTCACCTAGAAGCTACTGAGTTACATTAGAGACAAATCCTAGTCTTGGGACTTAGAGAGTGCTCGAAATGTCCAATATCATGGTGTGGTGAGTATTTGACAAGGAACTGATGTCGAAATGCTCATATATCACGAAGAGAACTAGGGAGAAACCATAAGACTCGCGTATTTCTGATACAACAAAAAAGGAAAGGGAACAGAGGTGGTAAGGAAGAGTGCGATGACTTCCCGAAGATTTCATTTTGCTACGATATGGGGTATGGTTTAGCCTATATATAGTGAGTGGCTAGTGAATTGGTGAATTCACTGGGATGGGATGGATGGGGAACAGTAATTGACAACATATACATGAATTGACGACAGGGAAAATTTTAGGGGCTAATCTTAGCCCATGGGCTAAATTTAGGGGTTTTAATTTTTTAGTGGGCTATTTTTTAATTAAACCATCATTTACTATGATTAGCCCAATTTTTATATATTTATTTTTAATAAATGGTACATTAGCCCCATCAAATATATAAAGAAACCCTAAATCTAACCATTTAGCCCCTGTTTGATTAGATTTGGAGCTCCCATCGCCCGTAAAATAAGCCCGCTCACTCTAATTAGCCCAAATCTGTAGAAATGATAGTTGTTGAGGGTAAATTCGCCCTTGAGCGATAATGGAAATGAGTTTTTTGGTAAATTAACCCTTGAGCAATCATGGAAATTGGGTTTTTTTGGTAATTAAGTCCATAATATATGGAGTGAAATCAATTTTCAATTTAATTTGCCCCATATATATGATGTTTTCCATTTGGATGTTGTTATCATGCTTACGATTTTGGGTTTCTTCAAATTTTAGGATTTCAGGTTTTCCATAATCATCACATATTTTTATTATTTTGATTACATTTTGGATCAACACAACGTGGTGTAAAAGGAGGCTTGCAAGTTTTCTGAATAAGGAAAGTTTTATATTTTCAGAAACACATAAGGGTAAGCGATCAATCAAGCTGCAGTAAAGGGTTAAGAAATTCAGGGGAAGGTTTGATTAGTACTTCATTCAAAAAATCAGAGGGATCGATTAAGTTGTAATAAATTTAACCCATAAATTCTTGCTACTAGTCGAACCTGGGATGTTTAATTCGTTAATATGATTAAATCCCACCAAACTACTGAGGATTTTCCAATCTTAACCTGTAATGCCTGCAATGCCGAATTCAATGAGGAGGCGGCGCAGAAATCTCATTACAAGTCCAAATGGCATCACCATAATCTCAAGAGAAAGGTATGCGTTTATTTATTCTTCTAAATGCCTATGGAGGCTGTTGGGTTTTTACTTTTTTACTTTATGGCTAGGAGGCTATTGAAACTACGACAGCTCATTGAAGCTTCAATAGAATTAAAAGTTTGCAATCCTGGTTGCCTGTCGTAGATTTGTCTGTTTCAGGGTATTAAAGGTTTCTAGGGCTTTGCATTGTATTTAGGGTTTTGTATAATTTAATGTTTTTGAAACCCTAGTTGTTTGCGATAGCCTCGGTTCTGGGATTTTTTTTTTTTCGGCATATGTATCTTTTTGTTTCCTGGAGATGTAACTATGGTAGATGTTTTAGAAACTTTAAAACCTCCAGGGACTATTTTCTGTTGCGTTCCTTTAATATCGATTCACATTTTTTATTTTACTTAAAACATCTTCTATTTTTATTTTGTTTTTGGTTGGGGAGAGTACTCAAATTCAAATAATATCTTTTCTTTACTACAACGTGACCTTTGGCTAGGAGATTCCACTGAGGCCCATAGGTTTCATCAAAATCATCCAGGCCTTTTACCTGTTGTCATCTTCATAAAATATTATTAGACTATTTTCACGAGGAGTGAGCCCAACACCCAGGCCTTTTACCTGGCCCCATTCTCATAATCCATTTCATCAAAGTAACCTAGGTGTTTTACCTGGCCTCATCCTCATAAAAGACTATTCTATCATGGGAAGTGAGTCTCATTGACTTTGATTCTTTTCTGCCACGGGGATTGAGCTGACTAACTTCAATTCACACATTGCATTTTGATTGAAATAGGTGGAAGCAATTGCCATCAAAGGTTCAAAGGTATGTTGAACGAATGGAGTTAGTGTAAGAAGATTACATTGAGAAGAACAACTCCTGAATAACTAAAGACAATCACACTCCCAATTTAGTCTAGTAAGAGCCAAGTCATTATTCTTGACTTTAGATGGTCCTAAATGGGTTGAGCCAAGTAACTATTTTTTCATTGAAAATTTCATATATGATTTGGTCT
The DNA here is from genome assembly GCA_027924585.1 of Larix kaempferi. Lineage (NCBI taxonomy): Eukaryota > Viridiplantae > Streptophyta > Pinopsida > Pinales > Pinaceae > Larix > Larix kaempferi. The sequence continues at coordinate 7,309,661 of BSBM01000498.1, forward strand.
GAGTCATACATAGAAAGGTGTAGCTAATATTTAAAGACGTCGCAAGCATTGTTGGCAGACTGCATGTGAACCGTGGAAAAATGGTTGAAGTCCCGTGAAGAAAGCTAAGAAACGTAATAGGTGTTAGACGTCTTGTCAACAATAAAGTTATGCCTGAATTGGCTGTAAGAAGACTTGGAAATGGGATTTAATCAAATAACAAAAAATAGATTCCGCACGGCTATGGCTATGGCTATGGCTATATAAGAAAATTCCCTCTTTCACTATTGAACAGATAGTCAGGCGCGCTATTAAAGCAATCAATGGAGGGATAGAATGCAGTGGTGAAAACATCAACGTAATTAATGCAATGGTCAATAATTACATCCTCTTTTGCAATCATCTTGGTGTAGAACCAGGATATAACGTTATAACGTTGTCTGTACATAATAATTTAGGAAGCGCCTCTTGACGATAGCCATCACATAATGTCTATAACATACTTCAAAGTAGTCAGCAATTACAAATATTTTATGTCGCTCAGTAACAGTGACAGAGGCTAATAGTCACCATTATTGGTATTTGCAAAGCAGAGCAGGGTAGGTGGGAGTCATGTGATATGTACCAGACACAAAATTGTGCAACTTTTACAAATAATAGAATTAATTTCTCATATTGAGAGGCACATATTTGAGTTTTGGGGATTGGTTTCGATTTGACCAGAGAATCGATCCATTTCCTCATAGCAGTTAGTGTAAGAAGATTAGACTCCCAATTCAGTCTAGTATTCAAACATAACAAACAATCACAGAGAATAAATGTTTGAGTGCACAAGTTGGCTTGACACAATGGCGATCAAATGTCCTTGACCAAGTCATCCCATTGAATTTATTATAATTAAATTCCTCAGCCTGCTTTGGGCTTAGAATTCCAAAGTGTAGACGAGGATATGTGATTTTTCTTTAATGAAGATGCTTCCATAGATGATACAATCGATCTCTCTTCCAATAAAGGGGGTCATTGAGTACACATCTAAACAAAGGAAAACACAAGGAAGGATGAAAGGATGACATGTAACAAGTGGAGTCCCCCCCATGTAAATTGATGAATTCTTGACACTCTCTTGAGATGGCCTTCTCCCTCATGTAAACTGAAGAATTCTCCACACTTTTTCTTGCCATGTATGAGATAGTGTGATCTTGGCACCAACACTGTCACTGATTCATGGTAGCCAATTGTTGTTGAGGATAAATCTATCACTGAATGGGGACTTGCTCCAAATGATTCTGATGTCTAATCCCTCATGTCAAGCTCATTTGTTATTCTTAGTGTCTATGTTCATGTATAGGTCAATAGCCTTTGTTATGCCATCCAAATGATTGTGATGTCCCATCCCTCATGCTATACTTATTTGTGCTTCTTAGTTTCATTGTTCATGTATAGGCCAATGGAATTTGTTATGCTATTCCTCATGTTGGGAATGCATTTGTGCTTCTTAGTGTCTATGTTCATGTATAGGCCAATGGACTTTGTTATGACATCTCTTATGTGGAGAGAATTTGTGCTTCTTAGCAATGTTCATGCATGTGGAGGGAATTTGTGCTTCTTAGTGTCTATGCTCATGTATGGGCCAATGGCCTTTGTTATGTTTATGTCCATATGAACTGTACTTTATCTATTTTTCATTCAACACTTAATTTCTTGGGCTGCTATTGTAGGTAACTAAGTCCAATTTTGAGCTTGTGAATTCATTCACATGGAAATATGTCCCGTAATACCATTACAACTAACATCGACCCATGAATATCATAACTAAATGGGATTGTTGTATGTTATTTTTGTGTGTGATACTGTCTTTAAAGAGCTGGTAGCTCTTTGGTGTTGAGAAGTGCTGGAATTTTTCCAAACTGTGGCTATACAACTGATCGTAACCCCGCTCAGATCAAACTATGTTAGACAGAACACATAGTATTCTCATGGGAATTCATCAGTTATTACAATAGTTACAGGTTTATGAGAGAATAATACTTTCTCCTTGTGCTTAACCTGTTTCCATGAATGAATAATGATCTGATAATTGATAATAACAAGATACAAAAGCTAAACATTTGCAACAACAAATGTAAATGATTTTATTCTGCATTTTTTAGTCTTTTAATAATTTGTGTTTCTGATATATATATAAAATTTAACATAAATGGCTTATGTGAAAGTGAACTGTTCAAATTTTAGTCACAATACAATGCACCGAAACATAATTAACCATAATCTTAAACCTCAACACACATAAAAGCATAAGTGTTTGTTGTTTGTGCATGTTGTTGGCCATCATTTCTCTTTCTTTGGCCATTTGTTGGTATTTTATACTTGGTATGGCTATATGTTGTTTTTTGGTGTGTTGTTAACTGCATATATGCCAAATTCTGTAGTATCTTTGCCACAAAACATTCTCAATTGATGTTATCGAAAGCAGGTGGTTGGGTGTTGCTTTAAGCATGCAGAATCCATGCAAAATACCTTCCTAACATCAGATGTTGTTGTGGTTGACATAAAGGAACTAGAACCTGCTACCTCTCCAAACCCCATGGAGAACTCAGGTCTAGCATAAGAAACATTTGATTTTGTGCCTGTTTTTTCAATTATTATTTCTTCGAATAAAGGGATTGCATGGGTTTAGCTGTGAATTTTATCTGATAGTCAAAATATGATTTTGTTGTAGGTTATGAGTACTAGATACAAATATGACCAATAAGCCAAAGAAAATGATTATTTTATGTTTTTGTTTGGAGATGAGCCCTTACTGAAGGGGGTGCTTTAATTACACAGTGAATGGTGTGCATTACAAACATGACAAGAACTGTATTTCAGCCAAAAGGGCTGAAAATCAACATTATGTAGAAAGGGGATGGGTAGAGTATGGCTCCTTGCATTTTTTTGGCAACTGCTTTCTATTTGAATGGAAATTGTATGGTTATAATATAGTTGGGGTATGATACTTGTGAGTTGCATTGTCAAATGAAGTGTGGTTCTATTGTTGTTTTTCAATTTCATTGTTGTTTTTCAAGAATATTCCTAGAGTATGGTGAACTTCTATGTACTTTAATAGTTAGAGTGAGGTACCAAACTACCACCAAAAGAGAACTTGCTATGTGATGATTTATTAATATTTATCTCCTATTAGTATTTTTTAAATATGTTTTCCTATTACTATATATGGTTTTAAACTTTATTGAAAAATTCGCGAAGACTTCACAATATTTTATAATTTAGTAAAATATTTGCCAAGTCTTTATAAGGTTTTATGATTTTGTGAAAGATTCGCCAAGACTTTACAAGGCTTTATAATTTAGTGAAAGATTCACCAAGATTTTACAATATTATATAATTCAATGAGAGATTTGCCAAAAAATTATATATAAATAATATAACATTGATAAAATAACCTTCATATTTTCCTGTATATCATGGGGATTAGCCCAATTATTATATATAGGAATTTACGGGGGTGGGGGGGGGTCTTAAACTTTCCCCTGATTGACAACCTAGCCTTTGTAGGTTGAATATTTTTACAATTCCCTAAAAACTGAAGGGGCAGATGACCCTTCTTGTGCCCAATATTCTGTTCATAATAGTTCTAGACTGCAAGAAGGGTTGATCGATCCTTCTTGTGCTCAGTATTCTTTTAGTATTTATGGTTTTAAATACACATCAATTGACGGCCTAACCTTCGTACGTTGAATATTTTTACAATTCCCTCATAAATGAATGGGCGACCGACCCTTCTTCTACCAAGTAATATTTTCATAATAGTTCTATACTGCAAGAACGGTCGGTTGATCCTTATTGTGGTTTCCATTATGGATATGGGGAATTGTTGGATATATGTGTTCACAATTATCTACTAAATGAAGGGGTGACCGATCTTTCTTGTCGAAAAATGGAGGTGGGACAAACATTTTTTATATTTTATAACTTAGCTGAGAAAAATAAATATTTTTCTTAATGTGATCCTATTATTTTATATTTCATAAATCGCTTATGAAATGGATTTTGGTTCTCAACAATGTGTCTTGTTGTTTTATATTTCAGAAATTGCTTATGAAATGGATTTTGGATCTCAACAATGTGTGGACCTCCTTTTGAATGGATTGAAAGTTGTTGAAGGAATCTCTTTCTAGAAAGAAAAATATTGCATAATATCAACATTCATGATGGATGTATCATTGTAAACATTACAAATAATTTAAATGCAAGTATTTCCCTTCCATTAGAAGGTGCAGATACGTTGTCAAAGGCAGTTGTTGGCTATATTCAATGGCCTGCATCTGAGATTGTTAACCACATTGGATCTTCTCTTCATGAGAATGAGGTGAATGATATATCAGCTTCTACTTCGACAAGTGTAGAACATATCATAAAAACTGAGAATAAATCTTCTTTTATTATGAGAAAATTTAAGTTGGCACATAAGTGTTCAGAATGCAAGGATTGGATTTCCATAGGTTTTGTAACAAATGTGAGTGGGACTGATTTTGTTGGGGGAATGTTTTTGGTTGAATTCTCCTTTGGTATTCCAGTGGATGATGTGTTGTTTTCTTGTATGGCATGTTTTCCAGGGTTAAGCAGTGGAGGTTTTGTTGTATGGCCGATTAAAAGAATCATATATTTTAATACAGAAACATTGCTTTCTATTCAAAGAAATTTCAACAATAATCAATCCGAAACTGCTTTGGAAGTATTAAGAGAAATTGACAATATCAAGTTTGTGGGAGAGAAAGTTTATTTGATACATCAATGTTCTTTAAAGTCACATTATGTTGCACGGGGAATAGTGTCAACTATTTTTTAAGGAGACATTGTACAATTCAAACCACTAGATGTTGGTGAGTTTGGTATTTTAGTTCATCAAGTCTTTTGCTATTGCGAGGATTGTGGTGTATTTGAAGGCTCTCTTATAAGATTGCCTGCAAACAATTTTTTTTACCTCAATTATGTTCATTTGGATGTTATACTAAAAAATAACATAGACAAAGACATGGTCAACATTTGAAATATTTTTGAAGAATGTCCTTTACAGATGGTCCTTCCAAGTACTCCCCATTATGAATATACAGGTGTTAAAGGTAATGAAACATGGCCATACAATTCCGTAAAGAGACAAGCTGGAACTAACATTTTTGAAATAAATTCAAGATCGGTACCTTACAAGATTGGAACTGATCAGGGTGCATTCCTTCAAAATGTCACTGAATGTTGTTTCTCAAATCTTTGTATCTCAAAAATTTCCCTTCAATCGATAGTTGAATGTGTGAATAAATTTCATAGTATGAATGGAAATTCAAGAAGATAGTATGTTATAAATTCTATGGGATCAAATGCTTATGTGGCCAAAGAAGGAGATGACAGAAAAAGAAGCATGTTTATAATGAGATTAGACACAATAGAGGTTTGTCAAAATGCATGGTATAAATGCCATGGGATAAAAATGAGCACTTTCTACAATTATAAAAGCATGTTCTTGAATGGTGATTTGAGAGTTTTGCATGGTAGCAGTGGCTTGGAAAAATCTAGGGTGAACACTGTTGCACTTGTAGCTACTATTAATAAAATTATAGAAGAGAAATCAGACAAATCTCCACATCTTACACGATTAATAAATGAAGATGGAACAAGGACAACCTTGAAATTATTTCCATCTAATATGTCCCATGGTTTTTTGTGAAAAATGGAAAATGAAGAAATCAAAAGTATTGGTTTTCCTTCAGTATCACAATCCTCCTTTAGCAAGGTGACGAGAGAAGATTTTCGATATTTTAAAATTTCTAAATCAAACTCCTTTGCAAGGTGTAATGAGTGCATTACAATACAGGATAGGCTTAAGGGGACCACTAATATAGCTGAGGTGGAAAGGTTGCGAGGAAATCAAGCAGCTCATAATAAATATATCGCCAGTTGTTGCCAAGTATATTATTCTCACAGATTAGCTTCACAAAAAAATCCAAAGACTTTTCTAAGTATTGTTCATGACAAAATGGATAAGTCAAAGACTTCCATTCCAAGGATGGGTAAGAAGGAAAAATATTTTAGTAATGTCATGAATCTTCCCATATCATTGATTGTAATTTTGACTCATGGGAACAAGACTGGGGGTTTTTCCCATTTCAGCCTCTCAGTTTTAGAGATGGGATCGAATTTCACTGTGACATCCCTAGATAAATGCTTGAAGAGTCTTGAAGAACCAGTGGTTGATAAATATGGTGATTTTCTCTACAAAGGTGGAACATCTAAGCACCAATTGTATGATGCTCTATTGCAATCAGAGTCATATGAAAAGTTGGTGATATACAGACCAGATGTAATGCAACATGAAGTATTGTGTGTTGATGGTACTAATCAATGCATGCCAGATATAAAACTACCACCCATATTGTTGTTGCAAATGGATAATTGTTCAAACGATAACAAAAACCGCTTTTTATTTGCATTTGTATATCTTTTAATAGCAAGGAAAGTGTTCAAGATAGTTGAATTTGGATTCCTCCGAGTTGGACACACCCATGAAGACATAGATGGAACTTATGGAAGGTTATCAGTAAACCTAATGTGCAAGGATATATTTTCACTCTCGTAAATTATGGATACGTATAGGACATGTGAATATCACAATTTCTATTTCCTTTATCTAATTGATGAACTTTACGATTTTAAGAGTTTTGTGAAACCCCACCTTTTGGATGGAAATGCCAAAATCATCGGTATCAAAAAATGCCAGTTTTTTAAATTTCAGCTCATAGATAACATTCCAGTCATGCAATGGAGGGCATCACTTCTGGATGAAGCTTGGTCGTCTCCTATTCATCTCTGGCAGTCATTGCCATATGGTAGCGCAGACTTGCTGGTGGGGCAGCCTAGGTTATTAAATCTACAATAAAAAAACACCTTCAGACATTGACGAAAAAAAAAGAATAGAAACATATATTTCATTATGGAATCGAGGGATTGTGAAGGGAGGTGAACGGTTTTGGCATACCAAGTTAAATTATTGGGAGGTTGTATATAATGCTTTGGACAATCCCTTCGAGAGTGTTGATCAATCAACAACTAACTTTAGGCCATTGAAAAACCATGATATTTATAGTAGTGAACCTACAAGATCTGAACATGAAATTATGGATGCCTATTTGAAGGAAAATGTCCCTTCTTTGCAGGATTGCTATGTTGGACCAGTATGAAACAAGCCTAGAGATGAATTCATTCCAATAGTGGATGTTGTAAAGGGCCAAATGTTCATTGTGCAATCACTAGATCCATACTATGAAATATGGTTGGGTAGGGCGATTGGTAATATTTATCAGGATTCCGATGCTAGTACTCTTGAACACATATTTCATTAAATTTGGAATTAAACAATGGATCTAGAATCCCAAAATAACTCAAAAACTCAATTTTGTTATTTTCCTTGGAATAAAATGTTTCCAATTTTAATGAAATATGTTTTCTTGGGTATTTCAAAGTAGAGGTGCAATCGTGGAAGCCAACAAGAGAATCAAAGGATCTGAAGGTCTTGTACACAAAATGCTTAAATAGAAAGAAACAATGGGTTGTTGGTGCAGAAGAAAATATGATGATCGATGTAAATAACATCATATGGGCATGGTCACCAAGGCTAGGATGGATAGGAGAAAAAATTAGAATAAACGAGAAGGGCCTTGCAGCAGTTAAGGCTCAATGAGAACATATGGGGCATAGTGTTGAGAGTGGGATGCATGTTCCTACGGATATCATTTGATGTGATCTTATCCCAACAAATTTATATTTTGTTACAATCCTTCTAGTCTGTATATCAACCTAGATGGGCGAGAAACGTTGAGCATCTAGAACATCCACGAGACTCTAGGCATTTGATGAAAATTACCACTATGATGCATAATACACCATTTACTAGTTACTACTGTGTAAGTAAGATGTCCCTATACAGATTACGTAGAGAATTACTGCCTCGTTTGGAAACTACTAAAATTATATATGTAAAAAGCTAGATATTCTTGATATTGTATCAAAAAAGAAACAATAAATGATAAACTTGCTATTCAAACAAGGACTGGATATTATAGACATTGCACTTTTCACCTTTGAAGATTTCACATTTCCAAATGAAAATTGCACTTTTCAAATCAAAATTTGCATTTTTTTATTTGAAATTCACACTTTTCAAATCAAAATTTGCATTTTTTTATTTGAAATTCACACTTTTTGAATTGAAATTCATAGTTTCATAGTAAAAACTGCAATTTTAGGACCCATGAGTAGTCAAAAAACACATTATTTGAATAGAAAAACACACTTTTCAAAGCCAATATTGCCACTTTTAGAACCTGATTTTGCACTTAAGAAAGGTTGATATTGACACTTTCAAAGTCCAAATTCACACTTTCTTAGTACAAAGTTTGCCTACTATGTCCAAATTTAATGAAATTGGCATTTTTTGGAGTAGTTTATTTTTGGTGTATTTCATGTCCATTCTAGACTGAGGATTTTCCCCATGTGGTTTTGCCTCTTTCCTCACTTATATGGATTAATAATGTAAAGGGTGACCATAATCCTTTGTTGCTTGGGCCCTATTTCTCATGCTCACTACCATTTTGTCTTAAGGGGGGTGTTAGAACAATATTCCCATCATATACATGCCATGGACCTTCATGTTCTTGTACCTTGTGTTATTTGGCCTCCTAGTGCCTAGTCTAGTGTCTTGGACCATAGTCTGTCCACATTTGACCACCTTAGACTAGTGATATATCCATGAAGCTTTTTTTGTCTACTTATCCACTCATTTCTATCATTTTAGGAGTCAACGTGCCCCACTACCTTGCATTTATGTGGGATTTATTGCATTTCCCTATTTTAAGGAGACGGAGTGTGCCCTCTTAATTATTTGTTCAACTTGTGCATTAATGGCCACTACTTATTCAACTACTCACCCATGCACCCTCATAATGGTACCTTTCACACTATTTTGACTAGCCTAACCTCCTCATGGTCCATCTATGTTCATTGAAGCTCATTATGGCTCAATCTATGAGTTGCACTTGGCCTCATGTCATTGATGGATGAATTGGTCCAATGTAAGCCTCATTATTGTGAGATACTCAAATTTCCACTGAGCATATGGATTTTGTCTCTTGAGAGCATCTATATATTGTACTCATGTTAATGAATAATATCAGAGTGGAATTATTCTCACTGGAGTGATTTTCCTCTAGTATTTTGTTCAATATTTCTTCTCTATTCTTGATATCTCTTTGTGCAAATTATTCTAAGTGAGATTGTTTTTACTATCTAGATCTAGCTTAGATTGTCAGATGTATCAGAACCTAGCATTGTGATTGTTGTGCAATCTAAATTCTAATAGTTGTTATTCCAAAATAGTGGGTTTATGATTTCAAAGGATTGCATGGTCTTGCCTTACATTTCTTCCTAACACCATGGGATGCATTCAAATCACCCATATAATGTTATGTGGTTCATTTTATGGTGTATTTCCCATAGTGCCTAGATTTGGTATCTCCATATGTTTTAATGATGTGTTTTAAATACTTGTCTCTTTGTAGAGTTTTTCTTTCCTACGGAACCATGTTATGGATTTTGAATGTAGGTTTTCAAATTTGAAAAAAACAAAGTTTCAAGTTATGAGATCTTAATTTTTTCTTTTATAATTTTAGATTTTAACAAGTTTGTTCTATAGTGGTACCAAGATATAAAATTTTAAGGTAGTCTTTCAATTTGACTTGAAATTAGTGTGTTGCACTAAGAGACTGCAACTTCTACATTCAATGTCAATGTCGTTTGCTAGCAATTTTGCAATTGTTGTTGCTATTATTTTATAATATCAGATTGAGTATGTATAAGGGATGCATGGCCTTCCCTTGCATTCGTAGTCTTGTGGGAAGCATTCTAACCACCCACAATTTATTCTTACTAATTCTTTGACCCCATTTCCATGGTGTCTAGATTTGGTATCTTCAAATGTTATTGGGTCCGTGTTTTACATACTTCTAGCATCTCAGAGGTTTACTTTAGAAACAAATTGAAAACTTGAACTTCCACTTGTGGAATGTAGTTTTACAATTTCAAGCTTTTTAAAGTTTTGTTCTACAATACCACCTAATTATAAATTTCGATGTAGTATTTAAAACCAAGTTGAAACATTTACACTTTAATGTAATTTTTTGTATGTTGTTTTCAGTGTAAAACTCTCTTGTTTTTCAAATTTTATAATAATCCTTGCAAGAAGAGAAATGGATGAATCCCCCTTGGCATTTAAGGTTGATGATCTCTTTAAATAAATAAAGAAGATAGTTATACAACCCTAGTGTTCAATTTTCGACTAAATTTGTGGAGCAATTGCCACTATGTCAGCCAATAAAGCTAATGATGCATGTTGATCTCATAATAGTTAAGGTGTTGGGATACAATCTAGTTGGTCTACCATTATTTGCACTCAAATTGGTGGTATTAATAGGATGGTTAAAGTATAGGAGAACTTCTTTGTGCTTGATGCATGAAGGCCACAATATCTTTGAGAAATAAGGCCAAGCATCTTGGGTCATAATAATGGAGGAAGATAAATAAAATCCCCCTGGACAATAATAACAATGAGAATCCTTGCATGACATCAAAATATCTAGATGGGATTATAAAATAGAATTGTATCTAGATAAAAATTTACAATCAATGAATGTAATACCTCATTCATAAGTTGTGTGAAGGGTACTTAACGCATTGACAAGATCGATTTTGTAACCACTCATAAACAACGTCTCTCAGCTGGGAATATATTTTTTTTCTAAATTCTTCAATACCGTCGAATGTCTGACGACAAATCAACTCAACTCTAACGAGGTTTCTATACCTCCAACGAGGTTTCTATACCTCTTATGACAAATGTCATCAGATTTTGTTGTGGGCCTTTGGTTCAAACATGTTGGTTATTCGATAACTAGAAAGGGGTTATTTGTCAGATATTCGACATCGACTTGGTTGGTTAATCGACTACTAATGTGTCGGATATTCGACGTTTAATTTTTCGGTTATCCAACCTTCTGGTATGTAAATGTTTTCGGATATGCGACGAAATTTTCATCAGTTATTCGACTTATTGATTAAAGGAAAAGCATAGGTTATTCGACGATGTCGGTTATACAATGACGAGTTGTCCCTGTCAGATATCCAATGATTTTTTACCAGAGTCAAAAAAAAAACTTTGTCGGATCTTAGATGGAGTGTTATCGAAATTGAGACAAATATGCCATAGGATTTTGGGTTCAAATTTTCCCGTGACAATTGTTCATACTTTAAAATGTAACGAGAACTCATTTAATGCAAATGCATCATTATCAAATTGAAAACAAGATACCCATGATTACAAATTACACTATTTTTCATTTCCAGTTGTGCACCTAGCTGGGCATGCACTTTCAGCTATACCTTTGGTTGGGCATGCCTTTTCAGCTATGCATCTAGAAGTCCCCTATTTTCACCAAGCATGAATACCTTTCTCATGCAATCTCTTCCATGTTGTGGAATGGTCTAAGACAAAAATTAGTCAATCATTTTTTTAAAAAAAATTTCAATTCTATTTTGATATTTTTTCATAAATCATTTCAGGATATTATTTATATTCCTGGGATTTTCACCTTTATTATACCATTATCTTGGTATCATACCTATATGCATATTCCTTTCAATTACAGTAAAAATATTCCTACTTAGTATGGAACTTATAGACCAGTTGTTCTTTCAATTCTTATATCATAGTCACAAGTATATCACTACTTATGATGGTTATATTTACATAGAATTTTTTTTAATCATTTTATCTTACAAGAATATAGACATAGGAAAAGTGCATACCATGTCCTTCTAGGTTAATCCCATCTATGTCCTCTTGCATAAATCATTGCACAGAGTTTACAAGAGTGATTTCTTACAAACTTACATAGTAGGTAATAATTCCATCATCTTTATTACCAACACATAAATTTTAGTACTTAAGGTGAACAATTTATAATCATGTACATTAAGTATATGATTTCTTGAATTCATTTACCCCTTCACTACTCTTTACCATTTATCGTTATTAAGTTTACATTATTAGTTATATTTGTTGATAAATAAAATGTCTCCTTGTCTTTTTGTCCATGCTCGTGAATTAAGGTCTATTGATTAATGTAATCTATTTGGCTTAGCCACTTATCATACTTTATCCATTTTTTACAGTAATCCTAGACTTACCTTGTTAATCATTCAGGTTGTCCTTGCATTCAATCATTCACAGTACTATTTTCAAAATAGTATTGAGAGCTGACTTAAACATGGTGTTAGAACATTATTACACCTAGGACCATAGTCTCATAAGATATTTTGATGGTTAATTGGTCCAAAAAATGGTTAATGGTGATTATCCAAGGTTGTTAGGCATTAATGACATATTCCACCACCTAAGAACCCAATTTTGGTCAAACATGCAGTTAGGCATCCTCATTTATGGCCACCCACCTCATTTATTACCACTAACTGGCTAAGGCGCACCCTTATCCCCTATTTTGTGGATCTAATTTTGACCTGAGGCGCCCATGCATTAAATGTGGCCATTTTCCTCCCCTCCTTGGCATTTTTGGCCTATCCTTTGCCACCTACACTCCACCAAATCCTCCACCACTTATGTGCTACCATCATTAATGTCCTCCCATTCCATCCCAATGTTCATATTATGAATTTGTGACAATTTGAGGTGATTTGGGAGACTATTAGTAAACCTAGAGGGATTGAGGTCCAATGTAAACTAGCCACTTGTAGCTCATTCTGATGCTTCCAAAGGATCATGATTTTTCCAAAATGTAATATAATGCTCATCACAACTCATTTATGGGTTGGACAGTAATAGAATAACCCACTATTTGATCATTTGTGTGTTCATTATGACTCCTTTACACTTTTTTTCCTGTATACTTGTCAAATTATTAATTGCGAGGATATATTTAGCTAGTTGATCCTACTGTGATTTGAATTTCACGTTGTATCAAAGCTATTGGATCTTCTATTTGAACCAATCTGCTTCAAAAGTGCACTGGAAGTAGTGGGGCAACCACATAAATCATCGGGGCCATTGCCTTGAATCCATTGGAGTCTACCCAAGGTGTAATGCACTCCTGATTTTCGTTATGTCAATGCAGGATTCGAATTATCTAGTTAGGATACCCTCCTAAGTGATTGAGTGTTTTCATTGTAGGTTTACATTTTTCTTTGTCACCAAATGCATAAGCTACAGAATGGAGTAGGTCTCATGTCATCTTGCTCACTCAATGCAACTACTTTTCGGAAATGATAATACAGCTGAGATCCAAGGGTCTCTTCAGATTTACCATGGGGACTAAAACTGAGCCAAATTCTATAGTAGAGATGTCGAAGTTCTTCAATAGAATGGATGATTTTGGCATGCTTTGTCTCAGCATCTCAAGAGACCTCTTGTTTCATATAGATAGCCTCACTACTCCAAATGAAGTGCGGCTCAATATTGAGTCATTTTTTGCGAACACTCATGAGTTGAGGGGCCACCAACTTGAAAATGAGTTGATCTCTCTAAGCCCAAGCAGTTTCGAAACCATCCAAGACCTATTCACCAAGTTCAAATCCTTGGTTTTGCAGCTCAAGCAATGTGGAATTGGGAAGAAGGATGAACAACTGGTGTTGTCCATACTTTCGAAGTTGGGTCCTGAGTACTCTTTGTTTGTTTCAACATTCCATTACACCAAGCTCACTGTTCGAAACTGGAAGATGCCATCTTTGGAATATTTCATGGAGATGCTTACACAAGAACAAGATAAATTTGTTCAAATTGGTACCATCAAGCAAAAGGACCAAGTTCTTGCAGCTGTTGATTCGAAGCATGAAAAGGGGGGAACAAAATCCCAAAGGTTCGAAGAAGCAAGAGAAGAAGAAAGACAAGGAGAATCCCATATCTTCTGAAGGGGGTTCGAACCCTATCAAGGAGAAAGGAAATAAGAAGGAGAAGACCAAATGCACTGACTATAAAAGGGTTGGCACCCTGAAAGTTCATGCATGAAGAATACCATTGACATGATGACTCATCTTCTTTAGAAAAACAACATTCCTCTTCCGGGAAGTACAAAGAAGAAGGAGGGTGGTTATGAAGACAAGGAGAGATGCCATGCATTGATGGCTAGTACCTCAGAATCCTCTTCTTTCATCATTGATTCAGGTGCCTCAATGCACATGGCTTTTGCAAGAGAAATTTTCTCTACTCTTTCACCTTACAATGGTCCTCCCATTCTCATGGGTGATGATTCAGAGATCCCAACGAGAGGCATTGGGAAGATTAGTCTAGACAATGGGTACTTCAACAATGTGTTGTATGTGCCTGATGTTGCAGAAAATATCCTCTATGTTTACCAAATGACCCACACTGGTTTGACCAAGAGAGTGATTTTCACTCAAAAAGATGTGGAAATTTCTAAAGTTTCTACAGGAAAAGTGGTTGCATTTGGTGTACAAGTTCTCACACTTTCTTTCTTACTCCTATCCTAATGATCTTCTGTTACATGCTAATGAGGTCAGTATACTTTGGCATGAGAGGTTTGGACACATCAACTACAAATATATTCAAACCTTGGGCAAAGAAAACATGGTTGAAGGACTTCCAAGCATCATATTTTCCAAAGGCACCTGCAAGGGTTACATTGTTGGGAATCATGCATATCACAAGTATGAGAAGGAAAAGGAAAGAATAGATGCTAATCCTCTTGGTTTGGTCCATTAATATGTGATAAGACCTCTTCCTACACCTTCCTATGGAAACTCAATGTATGCCCTAACATTCATTAATGATTTTTCAAGATTTTGTTGGGTATTCTTTCTCAAGCTAAATTATGAAGTGTTCCATTCATTCAAATTTTTTAAAGATTCAGTGGAGAACTCCAGTGGGAGGAAGATAAAGGTCTTGAGAAATGATAATGGAAGTGACTGTGTCAATAAAGACCTGCATTAGCAACTATGTGAAGAATACGGAATTAAAATGCAACATTCAGTGCCTTGAACACCCCAATAGAATGGTGTAGTAGAGCACAAGAATAGAGCATTGAAGGAGATGGCTACCTCTATGATGGAGGCTAAGTATTTGTCTCCTAAACTATGGGATGAAGACATTAACTGTGCTTCATATGTTAAGAACAAATTACCAAGCAAATCCTTGGAAGGCAATACTACATTTGAGGCTTGGATGGGACATAAGCCTGATGTATCTCACCTCAGGGTGTTTGGCTCAAGAGCATGGGATAGAATACCTCCAGAGAAAATAAAAGCATTGCATTACCAAAGAAAGGATTCCATTATGGTTGTATATTAAAAATATGAAAAGGAATACAATCTCTCTTACCCCTCATCTCAAAATAATTTCATTTAGAGGAGTGTTCAGTTTGAAGAAGAGCCCATGCATGCAGTTGACCAAGAAGAAGGGGAATGTTGAAACCCCCCAACTGAAGAGGATGTAAGTGATGGTTCATTTTATGATATTTATGATTCTGATGTTGAGGATGAATATGATGACATGCATGCATATCATGACACTCCTACAAGGCCCAAGTGGGCCGAGAAAACCATACAAGCAATTGGTGAGATTGCAGGTGATCCACAAGAAACTAGGAAGACTAGATCATAGTTTAACAATGCATTGTCTTATTGTGATTCAAATATTCATCGGAGGTGTTTTATCATGGTTGTATCTGATCCATATTCATATGAAGAAGAATCAAAAGATCCCATATGGAAATCATCCATGAAAGAAGAGATGAAGTCTCTATATGACAATGAAACATGGGAGTTGGTCCCTCTTCCTTCCAAGAGGAAGCTAGTGCAATGCAAGTGGGTGTATAGGACCAAAATGGATGTTGATGGTTCTGATATAAAGTATAAGGCCATGTTTTTTATATAAATGCTTATCTCAAGTCCATGGAGTGGAATACACAGAGACATTTGCACCTGTGGCAAAGATGGACTCAATCAGGCTAGTTTTGGCCATTACAGCATCCAAGCGATGGGAGGTTCATCACATGGATGTGAAGAGTGCTTTTATTTATGGTGATATTAATGAGGAGATCTATATGAAGAAGACTGAAGGTTTCATTCATGATCCATCACTTGTTTTCAGGTTGAAGAAGTCCCTCTATGGTCTCAAGCAAGCTCCTAGAGCTTGGTATGCCAAGATGGACATTTTTCTGCTATCACAAGGTTTTGAGAGATGAAAATATGATCCAAATGTTTACATGCAGCATGTTAGTGACTCTATTTTTCTCATTGTACTGTATTTTAATGACCTATTGATCATTGGTAGTTGCAATGAAGAACTAGGATCAGTTAAAGCTGATTCAATAGTGCATTTTCCATGTCAAATCTAGGATTGTTGAAATAATTTCTTGGTTTGGAGATTGATCAATCTAATGAATGGATCACAGTTTCACAGTTAAAGTATGCTTCAAATATGATACAAAATTTCAAAATGTCTGAATATAAGGCTGCTAAGTTTCCCTTCCTTTCAGGGGTAAATATTCATGATTGGGGTTCCTCACCATTTGTGGACAGTTCACTGTATAGATAGCTAGTTGGGAGCTTGATGTATCTCACTCACTCTCGACCAGATTTGGCTTATGCAATAGGTGATGTTGAAAGATACTTGAAAGAGCCTCATGAGAGCCATTGGAAGGATTCCAAAAGTATCTTGGATTATGTGAAAGGAACCAAGCAGTTTGGGATACACTATGCAAGTTGTTCATCACTTGAACTAGTTGGTTTTATTTATTCAGATTGGGATGGAGATAACACTGAACAGAAGTCCACTTATGGTCATGTATTTATGCTTGCACATGGTCCCATTTGCTGGTCTATCAAGAAGAAACACAATATTTCCTTATCATCAGTTGAGGCCAAATATAAGGGAGCAATGAATGCAGCTACACAATGTGTGTGGTTGCAAGGTATTCTTGGAGAGTTTGGATTTGCATTTGATTCGCCCACATTTATTTGGTGTAATAATAAAAGTACAATCAAGATATCCACTAATCTAGTACAGAGACAAAGGACCAATCACATAGACATACACATGCACTGCATTAGAGGCTTGGTGCATGACCAGATTATTTCCTTGCAGTATTGTCCATGTGCTGAGAAAACTTTTGATATCTTAACCAAGAGTTTCACTGAGAAGACCTTCGCCTACCTTAGATCACTCCTTGGGGTGGGTGATGCATGGTGAATACTGGTATATTTTCTATATTTTGTTTCATGTCTAGTTTAGAGGGGAGGTTTTATTTCCCATATGGTTTTCCTCCTTACATTGGTTACATGGACTAATAAAAATTATAAGAGGTGACTTGAGCCTTAGTTTCCAAGGCCTCATTTTTGTTTTAGATACATAATTATAGCTTAATGGGGGGTTTTATAAAATTACTACACCTAGTACCATAGTCTCATAAGATATTTTGATGGTTAATTGGTCCAAAAAATGGTTAATGTTGATTATCCAAGGTTGTAGGCATTAATGACACATCCCACCACCTAAGCGCTTAGTTTTTGTCAAATAGGCAGTTAGGCACCCTCATTTATGGCCACCCACCTAATTTATTACCACTACCTAGATGAGGCACACCCTTATCCCCTGTTTTGTGGATATGAGTTTGACCTGAGGAGCCCATGCATTGAATGTGGCCATTTTTCCCACTCCTTGGCAATTTTGGCCTATCCTTGGCCACCTACACTCCACCAAATCCTCTACAACTCATGTGATACCATCATTAATGTTTTCCCATGCCATCCCAATTTTTAGATTAGGAATTCGTGACAGTTTGAGGTGATTTGGGAGACTATTGGTCAACCTAGGGGGGATTGAGGTCCAATGTAAGCTAGCCACTTATAGCTCATTCTGATGCCTCCAAAGGCTCACGATTTTTCCCAAATGTAATATAATGGTGATCAAAACTCATTTATGGGCTGGAAAGTAATAGAATAACCTACTATTTGATCATTTGTGTGTTCACTGTGCCTCTTTGACACTGTTTTTCTTGTATACTTGTCAAATTCTTAATTGTGAGGATATCTTTAGCTAGTTGATTCTACTGTGATTTGAATTTCACCCTTGGAAGAAATAATAAATTTGTCTAAATATTTATGCAAAAATTGCACAACCCATTGTAGATTATCATGTATTTGATATTTCTTTTCAAAAGTAACAATAGTCTTGCATCTTGATGTTGACTTTGAAAGGGGTTGAAAAATGTGGTAAACATTTCTTTAGATATTATTAGGTATCCTTATGATTAGAGGTCATCTCCCTTAATGAACGCTATTGATTGGACATATCAATATCTCAATGTTATGGTGGGAACACTTGCAATCATAGCGATTGTAGCTAGATCTCTTTGTAGGGAAAGATATCAATACACTTTTGACAAGTTGTGTTTACCTTAATTTATACTTCATGTCTTCCCCACGTATTGTAAATGTCTATTTTCTACCTCATAAATTTGATGAAAATGGGAATCTTATTGATAAAATCCATGAGAGAGTATATTAAAGGGTTTCTACATGATTTGTAAGAACTTTCCATTGAACTACTTAATTAATAAATTTGAAATGGATGTTTTCCATTAGTGTTGTAATCCATAACTAACACAAACAATGGACCCACATTTATGAGAAGTTCAACGTAGATTTTTTCAGCATTATGACCTTACACTAATAGATTTTATAATAAGCTTATGTTTTATGTGCATTCAATTCCTATGCTATACTAGTAGGAAAGCATTCTACCACAGAATCCCTATATATGTTATTTCCTTGTGTTGTTTGCTCATTTCTAAAACTTGTTGCAAGCAATGGATGATTTTATTTTTATTTTGAACTGATAATAAAATCATATCACCATTTTTATTGATAGGAAACCACTTTCATTGGTAGCATTGCAAAATATATACCTTCTTTGTTTCACATGAGGAGAATAAGACCTAGTTAGGTGCCTAATTTCTCTTATTTGATGGCAAAGGTGCAAATATCTTGTTCTATTGCTTTTCCAGTTAGACATTATCATGCGTATTAACTCTATATACCATGCAAGTACACATGTCTTATATCGAATAAATATGCATCATACAAATGCTCAGGTCTCATAAAGAATAAATTAACAGGAAAGCTACTAACAAATATTAGTGTTCTAACACAATATTTTTCATTTTGTGACTCAAATTTAGGATTTAAGGGAAAATAATATATATGGTTCATTGTAAACCTCAATATACCCATCTGTGCCAATCGAATTTATCATCACGTTGACTAATATTCAAATTATATGATCATATTTATTGGTACACAACTACTTTTATTCATAGTGTTGCAAAATATTTTCCTATTTTGGTTTGCATGAGGAGATAGTGTTCACAATTATTATTTACCAAAAAAATTCACTCTAAAGACTAAAATATCATTATTTCACAATGGAAGCAAACTCTTGGAGCTCATTGGTTCACCAATTTCATCTTTCATGTGATGTGTGGCATCTTAAATGCAATTATCTCTATTGGACCTAATTTCATGAAATAGAAGGTTGGTGTTGGTGTTACTCAATCAATTTTTGATACATTGGCTGTAGCACCTTCAGTGTGTTTTAGTATTGAGCATTCAGAAGACCAAATTTGAATATGACTCTGAAATGGATTTTAGATGTCATACATTTGACAACAAGCTGAGTTTAGAGATTACTTTCACTACAAGTTGATATTAAAGATTACCCTATTGACTTTCATACATTATGAAAAATTCCCTGCATGTGTGTCTAATAAATGGCATGCCCCTCATGTTACCATTTATCCAGGGTATCAATAATGCTTGAAACAATCTACGATGAACTTGTACCAAGACTCAATTATTGAGATAGTTATGTTGAATATTTATGCAAGGATGATGGGTTGATTGACATCTGAAAATAGATTTTGAGGAACACCTATTCATAGACACATGCAAAAGTCCAATCTAAAATCAATTGCAAATGTAGTGCATGCTGATGTATTTGTAACTTCGGAAGATATTCACTTGTATATTGTATGTACTACATTTGTATCTTATTGTATCCCCAATGAAGATGTATTATGCCTCCGATTGGAAGTGTCGTCATGTGTACTTGCAAGTGTCACAAGTTATATTTTAAGTGTCGTAACTTATACTTGATGGGTTATTAGACCAACTTGATGGAATCGACCCTGTATGAGTCATGTGGGTCAAAGGGTTATTAGACCACCCTAGAGGGGTCGGCCCAGTCAGCATTATGTTAAGTGGTTAAGTTGGGGACGACCTAGTTGAGTAAAGGTCAAGTCAAGTTAGTGTATAAATAGAGAGTGTGTCTCTCTCATTTTACACATTCTATTATTCATTCACTTTGCATTAGTGAGAGAGAGGAGGAGTGCGCACAAGTGGAGGAGGAGCATGCTGCTGAAGTTATCTATCTCTTGGGTTTGATCATGGTGATCCTTGTATTGATGCTTATTCTATCTCTGAGGAAGTTGCGGGGTTTTTCACCTTCTTGGCTTTCCCTGGTGAAATGTTTTGTGTCTCTTGTGTCTTGTCTCTTATGCTTGATATGTTGTACATGTTATTCATTTAGTTAAGATCCTAGATCTATTGAATTAAATGATGAAAAAATAACATGGTATCAGAGCTAGCCTGAAGGAAGCAATGGTATGGCATTTATGAGACTTGTTGGACTTGCAACAAATTGGAAGCTAGGGATTGATATAGCAAAAACCAATCATCATGGAACTTTCACTATAAATCCATTTTGGAGAAGGTTTAGGATCTGAAACTTTCACAGGTCATAGATAACATCCCCATGTTCCTTGTGTCCGAAGAACAACATATAATTCATTGTAATTTCTATTTTATGATCAATACACTAGGGTTTATGCCTCTTCCAGATCTTAGTAATAAATAGGTGACCTAGGAAAAAAGGTCACAACTTGGGCTAGGAAGATCCAAATTAAATTTCATAAAAAGTGAAAGGTAGAGCACGAACTTTAGTTTCTCAGGTAAGTTTTTCAGAGCCCGAAGTTGAACCAGTGACACGTGGCACACCGTACAAGTTCGCTCTCCTGTTTTATCCCATAAACACGTCACGTTGCGACACTTGCAATAAATATCTCTCAGAGAATCGAATTGAGGTCAGACCTGTGGGGTTGGAAAGATGACAGGTCAGGATACCATAGGCCGACGTTTCAGACCCTGTGGATTCGTAATTTCAGATATGCAGCGGAAACAATCAAGTGCATATTTCTGTCAAAATAGAATTGGATTTTGAGCACCTTCATTTTTGGCTTGTCACTACTGTGGGAATTTAGGGCTTCGGAAAAGTTGTAATTTTTGGAATCAGAGTCCACGGCTGAATGCTCCTCATCAAAATCAAAATTTAGAGACCAAGATCGAATTTTTTAGCTGGGCTTGATCAAACCCTAGTTTAGGATTTTGATCGGAAAGGCGAAAAATTAGGGCTTCTGCAAAAGTTGGAATTTTTTAAATCCGTGACCATGGATGGAAGCTCCTCAAAAAAATCAAAGTTTAGAACACAATATTGAACCTTTTGGATGGGCAGAAGACCGGGCTTTATCAAACCCTAGTTAGGGATCCTGTCTAGAAGATCCCGAAGTTTCGAAGGCAATTTTGAGGGGTCAAATTTTGGAGATTTCAAAATTGAAGTATACCAACTTGATCAGGGCAGCAAGGCGCATCTTTTCATCCAACCAGAAGTTTGAAATTCAAAGTTTGAATTTTTAGGGTTTCTCTGAAAACCCTAATCCAGCTCCAGATCCAGTTTCAACAAATCAAAGTGGATTGGGTTAATCCTTAAAGATGATGAATTGGACACCTACATAAGTGAAGAGATTCCATTTCCAGAGGGAGATGAGGCTAAGGCCTTACACAAGAAGTCTACAAGCAATCCCGACAGGTATGACTTGAAGAGATATAGGTATGTTTGTGAAATTTGTTCATGATTAAGTTTATGATATGTTTGTCTTCATATTATTAGTACAATCTTTATTAATCTTAGAATTGTCTTATCACCTTAGTAAAAGTATGAATGCTTGTAGTCATTCATTGATTAGGGTTATGACACTTATGATTGTACTAATGCACCATGATGTTGTATGAGGTTGATGTTGTCTGCTAACATGAAAGGTACATCAAGAAAGATAGATCAAGTTCTAGATCAAGAACATATGACCATGGTGACATGAAGACAAAGACTCATCCATAGCCATTATAGAAGCTCTACTTACAAGGTATGTATAATTTGGTTCTACAATGGTTAAGTTATGAGTTATGAAGGTTACTAAGCACAAGTCATTGAAGAGAACAAGAAGACATTGTTTGGGTATGTTAGACATAACTCGCAAACATGATAACCAAGTATGTTTTTCCTATATGAAGTTAGAATCCTACCTTGTGTTAGGATCTTATACTTTTGTATGAATGATAATGATTATTCTTGAAGTTAGAAGTTTAAGTAATCAACGGCTTATCCATATTATGTTTCTTACTTTGATTGATGATATGAATAACCAGAAGAGTCCTATGGTCAAATAAGAATATGCATGAGTATAAGAATTCTTCCCTGAAACCTTGAATACTAACGCTTATTACCTATGTATGAAATGATCATGACCACACATAAGCTTATTTAGAATCATAATGTTTTGATAGTATTGAGATTATACTAATGTATGTATGGTTATGTATGAGATATAGAGGATAACACAATGGTGACACTAGTGCACACTTAAGCATGCATAGTGGTCTAGGATGAGTATAAGTTCAAGGAAAGGTAATCTAGGAAGCAAAGATCAAGAGGGAGCACATTCCAGTAGTTCCTGCAAGGAAGAAAAGATTGAAAGGGAGTCCACCCTACAACTAAAAAAAGATAAGTATTTGAATTGTCATTTCTTATGATTACTGAAATGATGTTGTTTAGTCATGTACATACTTATGTTCCTAGATTTAGGATGTATATTATGCATTTTAGAAAAGTTGCATTAATGAACCAGATACTACTAATATGCAAGTAATGGGTAAGTGGCCTATGGTATTGTACAACATTCCATTGCTACTTATCTAGAATGAAAACTGTTTGCTAACATGTGGGGAGTTGTGCACACTCTTAACAAATGTTTTGGTAGAGATGGAAGGCATCTAGAAAGTTACCGTGTGAATACGGGATATGGATAAATGTTGTATTGAAGCATTGGCTAACATAATTGCATGACTGTATGACATATGTCTTTATGAGTAAGAATTTGTTCTGAAATATATAAGATGTTTCTAATCATGCAATGGAACTTGTCTTGTAGGAAAGACCGTGTACCATTACCTACAAAAGAAGGACTACAACATTTGTTCCAGCAACGAAATTCAAAGAAAACTATCTATTGAAGATATTGAAGAATCTGAAGTTCCCAGAATATGGGATGCAGTAATGGAAGAATGCCATGATCGAGGAATAATAGTCGATCATAAAGAATGATGTCTAAGATGTGGTCCCGAGACCAGAAAGGAAGTCTGTTGTGACTTCCAAGTGGATCTATAAGATCAAGCATGCAGCGGATGGCAGCATAGAGAAATACAAGGCGAGGTTTGTTGCTCGTGGCTTCTCCCAGAAAGAGGGGATAGATTATGAAGAGACTTTTTCCCCTATAGCTAGATACACTTTCATCATATCAGTACTTGCTCTGGCTACAATGATGAAGTGGAAGATACACCAGATGGATGTCAAGATAGCTTTCTTGAATGGTGTAGTCGAAGAGGAAGTGTATGTAGAGCAGCCACTCAGTTTTGAGACACATGACAGGGAGTCATATGTGTGCAGGTTGAAGAAGGCCTTGTATGGCTTGAAGCAAGCTCCTAGGATATGGTATGGTAGGATAGAAATATTTCTATCGAGTTTGGGCTTTACCATGAGTAAAGCAAATTCCAACCTTTACTACAAGGTTGAGGAAGGCAATCCAGTGATACTACTATTGTATGTGGATGACCTATTTGTTACAAGTGAGGATAGGTTTATTGCCGACATGAAGACGAAGCTTGCTGCTGAGTTTGAGATTAAGGACTTTGGGATGATGCACTACTTTCTAGGCATGGAGGCGTGGAAGAGTGCAAATGGGATCTTCCTTGGACAAGGGAAGTATGTAGTAGAGATCCTGAAATGGTTCGGGATGATGGACTACAAGGCCATGGCCACACCTATGGAATCGAACCTGAAGCTTCTATGTGATGTTTCACCTGATCCAGTTGATGTCATGGTGTATCGTCGGATGATTGGATCCTTGATGTACCTGATGAACACGAGACCTGATATTTGCTTTGTGGTGAACACATTGAGCTAGTTCCTGACAGATCCCAGAAGTGTTCACCTCGGTGTTGTAAAGCATATTTTGAGGTACTTGAAGGGTACAATTGATTATGGGCTCAAGTATGATGTGAACCAAAAGTTTAACCTGGAGGGTTATGTTGATTCAGATTGGGCAAGCATTGCTGCAGATAGGAAGAGCACTTTTGGGTGTTGCTTCAGTATGGGATCAGGTGTGATCTCTTGGTTTAGCAGGAAGCAGTCCTACATAGCACTGAGTACAGCCGAAGCAGAGTATGTCGCAGCTTGTTCGGTTAGTTGTGAGGAAGTATGGGTTAGGAAGCTACTGTCTGAGTTATTTGATCTCCCGTTGGATGCTACTGGTATCTTTTGTGACAACTAGAGTTGTGTGAAGTTGTTTGAGAACCCAGTGTTCCATGACAGGTCGAAGCACATTGAGATCAAATATCACTATATCAAGGATATGGTGCAGAGAAGAGTAGTGAAGCTCCTGTATGTTGCGATGGATAAGCAGGTTGCAGATGTGTTGACGAAACCACTAACTAGAGTGAAGTTTGAGTACTTCGAGGAAGAAGTGATCGGACACATTTGCAGGAGCCATTCCAAACATGATGAGAGGAGGATCCTTCCCATGGCTGTGGATGTAAGCACTGTGTGAAGAGCATCAAGACGATGCTCCATTTACTACTTTGGATATGCATCAGGTGGATGCTTTGTATGATCAGTTGGATCATGTATATGTATATGCATCAGGTGGATGATTTGTATGATCAGTTGAATCATGTATGATGGCATGCATCAGGACAATGCAGTGACGATGATCAGGATGAGCATGTGTGATGAGTATTAGGACGATGCTATGGATGACATGCATCAGGACAATGTAGTGACGATGATCGAGATGAGCATGTGTGATGAGTATCAGGACGATGCTCTATATGACATGCATTAGGATGATGTAGTGACGATGATCGGGATGATCATTGGAGATGAGTATCAGGATGATTCTCTAGATGATATACATCAAGACGATGCTATGATGATTATCAAGATGATCATATGTGATGATATGTATCAGGTGGATACATTGCATGATCAGTTGGATTATGTCTGATGAGTTTCGAAGACATAGATGCACATTGGATTTTCAGACATGGTGTAGATGTGTTCTCCCATGGTCGTGATATAATTGCCAACCTTTTCCGACAAAGGTGTAGATGTGTTCTCCCAAGGTCGTGATGTAATTGCTGAGCCATTGTTCACAAGGTGTAGATGTGTTCTCCCACGATGAAGATGTAAGGGCTAGAGCCATTCTTTACAAGGTGTAGATGTGTTCTCCCATGGTAAAGATGTAAGGGCTGGAGCCATTCTTTACAATATGTAGATGTGTTCTCCCATGGTAAAGATGTAAGGGCTGGAACCATTCTTTACAAGGTGTAGATGTGTTCTCCTACGGTAAAGATGTAAGGGTTGGAGCCATTCTTCACAAGGTGCAGATGTGTTCTTCCATGGTGAAGATGTAAGGGCTGAAGCCATTTTTCACAAATGTGTAGATGTGTTCTCCCACGGTGAAAAAGTAAGGGATGGGGCCTTCCCTGAATGGTGGTAGATGTGTTCTCCCATGTCGGTGGTGTAAGTGATGTGTATGTGCATCTGGGTTGTGCTTTGTGGACGATGAGATGATATGATCAGTATGATCATGAGTATCAGGATGATACTCCATGGTCGTGGACAGGTTGTGCAGTTGCATGTAAAAGATCCTGGGTGATTCGATGGGTTGAGCAGTGAGCTCGTAAAAGTCCTAGGATTCTCTTTCGAGGTTTTACTGACACACGTAATCAGTCCTGAGAATTTTCACAGGATGGCCAGAGATGATGAAGACCTACAGGAGGCTAGGCCTACATACAACATGAAAAAGGGATGGATTTGTAGAACTTCCTATGATGAGAAGAATTCAGAGATAGCCCAGTGATCGAGATGTTGAGTATAGCAGCAGTGATGATGATGATGCTCCGTGATCTAGTGATGATGATCCAACTCTAGAATTGAAGACTTGCGCCAATATGTATCGATGACCTGTGTTCAGAATACCTTCCTAGTTAAGAGGGAGTGTTGATGTATTTGTAACTTCGGAATATATTCACTTGTATATTGTATGTATTACGTTTGTACCTCAGTGTATCCCCAATGGAGATGTATTATTCCTCCGATTGGAAGTGTCATCATGTGTACTTGCAAGTGTCACAAGTTATATTGTAAGTGTCGTAGCTTATACTTTATGGGTTATTAGACCACCTTGATGGGGTCAGCCCTGTATGAGTCATGTGGGTCAAAGGGTTATTAGACCACCCTAGAGGGGTCGACCCATTCATCATTATGTAAAGTGGTTAAGTTGGGGCCGACCTAGTTAAGTAAAGGTCAAGTCAAGTTAGTGTATAAATAGAGAGTGTGTGTCTCTCATTTTACACATCTATTATTCACTCACTTCGCATTAGTGAGAGAGAGGAGGAGTGCGCACGAGTGGAGGAGGACCATGCTGCCGAAGTTATCTATCTCTTGGGTTTGATCATGGTGATCCTTTTATTAATGCTTATTCTATCTCTGAGGAAGTTGCAGGGTTTTTCACCTTCTTGGTTTTCCCCATTGAAATGTTTGTGTCTCTTGTCTCTTGTCTCTTATGCTTGATATGTTGTACATGTTATTCATTCAGTTAAGATCCTGGATCTATTGAATTAAATGATGAAAAATAGCAGTGCATAAATATTTTACTTATTTGGGTTACCAAGAGGGGTGACTAGAAGCTAGGTACAATTTGTTTTAAATATTTTTCAATCAAGTTAATAACCATCCCAGAGTTAATATAACTATTATAATAGAAAACATTACTTATCTCTTAATTACAGTACAAAAATGACCATCAAGATCTTCTATTTATTTATTTTTCCTCCACACAACAACTTAGCATTCTCAACTAGTATTAAAGACTTGTTTTCTTATGATTCTTGTATAGCACAGTTCTACTTTAGGCATGAATTATATTTCTTATGTTTCTGGTTGTACTTCATCGTAATGTTATGTTCATATACTTATCAAATTTTTGAGCATAGAAGGCCCATAGTGTTGTAACCTTCAACTCTGATACCATTTTGTAATGCCTCTAAATTCAACCATACTATACATAATTTTTTTTTTCATTTTTTCTATATTGCATAAAATATCATCTTAATACATAATTATACTTATATTCTTGATTGTACAAAGTATTATTGTTAGTTATTTCTTATTTTGCTTCAAGAAGTAATAATCCTTTGTTAATATGGTCTAATTGTATGTAACTAGCCTTTCTTACCAAATATATATAAGATCCTTGCTGGTACATTTGTTATTCTTTTGCACATCAACATTATGCTTTTACCCCTTTATTTTATCATAATGGAAAATATATATTTTTTTCTACTTTTATGGTTTAGTAGTTTATAATTTTTCCAATTCCACTAAGGCTTATTCATCTCATATACAGTAGTGCTCATTTTACAAATTAATATTTAAATTTATAGTGTAAATTACAATTTTTACATACATTTTGTGTATATAGGTACAATATAATTCGGGATATAGGCTTCGAACTATTTTGGGTCGCTTAGGGAATGTTAATAATGGGGTTTAAATGGGGTTAAAGTCACTATGTTACTCTTCATCTAACATCCAAAAATATTAAGTAATGTGAGCAACAAGTATGTTCGAGGTGGCTTCCAGTTCATGCATTAATCAAAAAGCTAGTAACATGTGGACCATCGCTTAAAATGTGTTATACCAGCATAGATCCATTTTAAACGTGTATCTATCAAGCACTGAGAGGGATCCAATTTCTTGAGGTGTATTTGTTTTTTTAAATTTAAACTCAAAAAATTTGATCTCTCTTAATTTATAGATCTGGGATTAAGTTTTAAGTTTCTATTTTATAAACAAACATCTATTTTTTAATTACTTTTCATAATATTTTATTTTATGAACCAACATGGATTTTTTTTAAATACTTTCCATAATTTTTTATTTTATGAGCCGACATCAATTTTTTAAATTATTTTTTAATTAAAAAAAATACTTTTACGTTTTATTAGATGTAACGCTACATACACGTTACAACATCTCCCCCATACTGGGATGTAGAGCACCTCGTTTCACTCGGTGCAATGACCAGTCGAAGTTGGAGGAGATAATTACTTTGGTATCCTGGACTATTAATGTCTCCATGTCAAGTCATTACCTTGGGCTCATAAACTACTAAGTTGATCTTGGTCTTTTTTTTATGACACTTGGCAATTCATACTAAGAATTAATTACTTCCCTGGCCCTCCAAGTACACTAAGTCCTTGATGGTTTAGCTCAACTGCATTTCACTTGGTTTAGTCATTGGTGTTGGGGATAAGGTTTTGAGAGCTAGGGGGGGTTTGAACTTTGAGTTCTCTCTCGAGGGTTCAATCGATGATCTACTTTTCCTTTGGAATATATTATACAAGGGAAGGCATTTATCTTGCATCACATTATGAGAACACAGACTCAATTAGCTCATAGTCTTGAAGCAAACATTATTAAGCATGTCGATTAACAACTCAGGTACAGAAATTCTTTGTTATTTTGTTATTTTGTCTGATGAGTTTTCACTAGGTAACATAGATATACATCTTAGACTGGAGATTTCGTGACTTTGTTTGAACTTCCCAGGCTTGAAGCTTGAATTTGGGAAGACTTTACTCGAAATCATTTTTTTTTTTTTCTGTTGGTAAAGTGGTGGAACCTCCTTGACTAGCAAGTTTTCCTTTGGCTAAGTTACCACGAACCAGGGGCATCTAAGCCATCAAAATCACCCGGGGATCGCACCCAGCCTGGACCGCACCAACCCTTAACATGGTTGGATTTTTTGGTATCCACAAGATTAGAACCGGCAACCTTTCCGCTTAGGGAGCGTCTTAACCATACCCCGCCCCCAACTGTTCTACATCTTACGGATAACTCGAAGTCATATTTTACCGTATACAAAATAAATAATAATAATTGGTGAAAGCTATGAAGAACTCTCTCGACTATAGTAGAATTTCATTTTTTTTTTATTAATAGTATGTTAATTATTTTGTTTGTATTTGTGTTCAAAGTTACTCAAAGTGCAATAGAAGTCTTCGAACACAAATTTTATGGGAAACTTGGTCTTATTCACCTTGAAATGGCTTGGCGTCATTCTAGGTATGTGCTCGAGGTGAATTACTTGGGTTTGCTTGGCCGTATACCCATTGGCAAAAGATTCGTATAAGATTTAGTTTCTGTTTAAAAACTAGAAGGGTCCCCTCATGGATTTTATTGGATTCTTCTTAGTTCCCAGAACTGTTAAAATAATCCAAGTTCGATGTATGTTAATCTTCCAGATTTTATATGGTGTTACAAAGGTTTTTATTTGGCACTATTTTCAGGCTTTAATGTAATATTCCACCTATTAGGGTTTTTATGAAACTCACCTCAAGTCCACCTTTTGTTAAATTATAAATTAATTTCAGGGTCAATCCCTCACTATATAATACAGTATGAAATTTTTGCTTGGGGTTTGTTCACCGACAATGAGTTACAATGAATTGATAATAAGGTCGTATTGTAAATGCTCTTTTCTTGTTAGTCTCACCTTAAGCTATCAACAATAGATCTCTGTTTAAGGTTTCCTAGCCAAAGGCCTATTTATGATATCATGGTAATGATATCTATTTTCTTTATACTGCAAATTAAATTTGTTTGTTTTTGCATGTTTGATTATAAATTTGAGGGTGACTCTGCCCTAAACCATCTCGTCCTTGTTTAATTTATATTCATATGGTATTATTATTATTAACTTGTATAGTTTTTTCTATGTCTTTATCTCTATTACTTAGCTACAATATTTTTAAAGAGAGGGTTCAAATCTAACCTGAACATGCTTATATAAATTGATATTCTCTCGGCATAGTTTCATTATTTGCTTTTAATGGTTTTCGAATTATCATCCTCAACGGACTACTTACTTTGGGCATGCTTGTGAAGGGCTCGACTACCCTTACCCAGATCCATTAACATTTTCTTTACCTAAACTTTTGTTTTGAAAAGATTGTTTCGACCTATACACTAAATCTTTTATAGTAAAACCATAATGTAATTTTAATTATTTGTTCAAGGGCTTATTAAATCCCTAAGTTTACTTTCCTATTTGCACGAAGTCTTTATACAATCGAATGGATGACTTGGAGGTCAATAATCCTTGATTTCATAGAACTTATCTCTACTATATGTCTATATATAATTAACTATCTTTCTATGCTAATACATATAGATAATTTCCCTAATGCGGTCTTTCTATATATGCAATATTTTACTTCTATATAAAGAGTTTTTTTGTTTGAGTTATGAATCTCAGTAAATGTAAATATGAAGATTTATACTAAGTAATGTTCTACATAATAATTACTTTAGTTTTAATAATTTATTTTTATGAATAAAGAATTTCCTAGTATATAATACAAAAGTGAATAATTTTAATCCTGTAACATAAACATACATGGCGTTTATGATCTATAGCTTCGTTTATTTTGCAATAACTCGCATATAAATATATTAGTTTAAATTAGAACAAATATAAGGTCTCTAAATAAGAAGATGGATTTTGTATAATATTGCAGAAATTCTTCTGCTAGAATATATATGTATATATATCAACTACAAACCATAAAATTCCTTAATAAGTACTTCTCGTTTTTTCATCAAAATATTTACAATTCATATTTAAATGTTATTAACTTACATAATTGTAATTTGATTAAAAAAAATAGAACTAGTCCAAACTTGGACTATAACAATAACTAATTCACACTTTTTAATATTTAAACAAATAAAAAAAGATAAACAAAATAATTATATGCAATTTTATTTTGAAAATGTGTTGGAAAGTGTCATGAACCACCCAACCATAGATTGGAAGAGATTCTTAATATCTAAACCTGATATCAATCACCCCAAGTTGAGTCATGGAAACTCTAGAACTGGAAATTTAGGGTTTTTAATTCGATACCCCGTCTGAGGATAATAGAAACACCCAAATAAATCTTTTCCTTGCACCTCCTTATACTCTGATAGTAGATTCAAGGGTTCAATGTCCTTGCTATCCTTTGTTCAAGTTTCCAGTATACAACCATTTTGTGGATGCACGATACCAATTGTACTCCTACTTCAGGTATTAAGACAATAAACTTCTATCTCAACACATTCAGTGCTCAACACAAATTCCACTTCTCTTTAATAAAACAATAAATAAATCGACTTGTAGTTGAACAAATAAGTAATCTACATCTCATAGATACTGAATTGTCCCCAACAAATAAGTAATCTACATCTCATAGATACTGAATTGTCCCCACTTCTTTTCCATGGGTCTTTGGTCTTGTTTTGTTCTTTTTCCAAGAAAAAATAGTAGTTGAGAATGAAAAGTGAATAATAATTGTTCTCTTGAAAACTTACGTTTTTATATTCATTTTCTTTTTATTTACATAATTCTTCTTTATCTTTTATATATAAGTGCCATTGAAGCTTTCAATTCGTGCACTTGAACCTGCAAATTAGTCTTGATAGCCAATATACAACAAGCGCATATAATATATGAAAGACATTAACATCA
Organism: Larix kaempferi; assembly: GCA_027924585.1. NCBI lineage: Eukaryota > Viridiplantae > Streptophyta > Pinopsida > Pinales > Pinaceae > Larix > Larix kaempferi. The sequence continues at coordinate 7,341,796 of BSBM01000498.1, forward strand.
TCAATAGCAATGGTCCATGATATCATAAGTAAATGCAATCCAATGTAATATAAACAACATTCACAACATTAATGGATGAGAATATGAGTATTTCTATTAATGAATAACAAGAAGTACAATGTAATACGACCTCTTATCGGCAACCAATCTGAACCAAGAACTGGGTCTCTCCACTTGTGCCTCCACCACTTCAATCCTCCATGGAATGGCAAAGTCAAACTATGAAAGGAGTTTGGAAGGTGAACATAAGAGGTTCACAACAACAAGGATCAATGAGTGTAGACTCAATATACACAAAAATCCACTAGAGTTATCTTGCTCTCTCTTTCTCTTCCCTTCCCTATGCCATAAGAGCTCAATATATAGCCTTCCAAAGGTAAGTGAAAGGACACATCGAGGTGTTTCGGGGCAAAGGGAGTGCCAAAGGTCACCCTAAGACCTCTTTTTGGGAGTAAAAAGTAATTTTCTAATGACTTTTACAATATTACTTGACACTCGCGGGCTATAGTGGAATAGCTCGCGGGTACGCTGGCTAAAATGTAACAGCTAGTGTACAAAAATAAAAATAGGGAAACAGTGTGTTCTAAAGGACATAAAGTACATCTGAGTCAGTGAAATGGATCCTGAAGGCCAAATAGTGCTGATGCTCACAGGGTGGAAAATTACACTATAACAGATGCCCCCTAATGTGTGAGGTCAGAGAATGGTGCTACGATGGCCAAAATACATTATAAATCTCAGAAGTGGAGTGATGGAGACACAAGTGGAAGGAGAAGCTCACTTTTCATAATACAATAATATCTCTGAGTACATGTCGATACAATACAATAATCTGATACAATGGCCATTAATAAGCAGTACATAGTGAATGCATGTCATAAGTGATCATAGCCATGATACCTCTACAGTAAGATATGGTTGCCTGCTGAAAAGGAAACAACTAGTGCAAAATGGAGGTACAAACTACTGATATCTAAGAGATGATATCTCAGATGTAAAGTCACGATCCTAAGTAGCATATTGAATGCCACTATTTCCTGGGGTCTTCTACACAAATCATCTATGTTGCAAGTCCCATCAAGTGAATAAAGGTGTTGAGTTTGAACCTAATGTGACATTGTCTGATTACCGGTCAATCATGAATACCGTTAACAGACGCGAGATAACCCACCAATAATGAAAATGGGCATCAAGGCACAGAGTACAATCATCAAAGTGCGAATAGATGTGGTGAAGTCGAACACTAAGATGAATCCATCGATCAGGGGACATTGATGTATTCCCAAAACTGTCGATGGTGAGAGCACCTGCCACTAATGACTGTAAGCCTCAAGGTACTCAACAGAACTCTAAGTCTCAAATTCTGGAATAAATGGCTTGAAGTCGACGGAATGAAACTCGCTGGAAGGAGGGAATTAAGGCATCCACCATCAACCAGCACAAGGTACTAGCTATGCTGAAAGATTTGGAAGAACTCAGGTGAAACAGACTGACTCAATAAGGATGGCTGACATGCAATAGTCAAGAGATCTAAGGAGTGGCAACCTCTGGTTCCAGGACTTCCTTTGAACAAGAGCATGAGTAGATGGATAGACTCAGGTAGCATAGACTGGATATAGACTGTGTGATGTAGGAGGCATCAACAAAGGGCTCCATAGTGACTGGAAGCTTAACCAATCGGTGGAGTAAACTAAGAAACAAGTACATCTCCTAAGGTCCAACTATAGTGCCAACTCATAATGTATGGAGTGGAATGAATGCTCTATTCAAAGGCGACACAACAGCTTCCAACTGGGAGTAACCATAATCCCATTTGGCTTTTTGGAATATTTGATTTTTTTGGTCTTTTTCGTATTTGGAAAAGCTTGAAAAAGAATAAAATTGCTTATAGTACAACAATTGAGGGAACGAGTGTCAAATGGCGAGCAAACTAGTCCCAAGCAGTGGAACATACCTATGATCAATGCAAGGAAGCATGTGCAGGATGTGGACACTCAGGGGGGTGTTCCCTTAGGGTCAAAAGGTCATCAAATTGTGAGAGGAAAATGTAAGCTCTGCAGGGCTCGATAAGGAAAGTGCTCAGGCACCAGGCTAATAATTGAGTAAGTGAGATCCGACACAAGGCTCAAGCAGCAAGCAGGATGATGCAATGCAATCACAACTCAATATAAATGGGGGAGTCCTTATGGGAGACGGACAGCATAAGACAAAGTAGAGTATGAGTCTTTATTACAAATTCATGGCGTAACTACAAAGTAGAGTATTTCAGAGAAATTCGTAGGAAATAGGTCTTGGAATTCATACAACAAGTCAGTGACCTTTCCCATCATCTCACCATCCCAATAATATCCAACATTCACGAACTTGGGAGTCGTCTCCGTCCCAATATTGATCTTATGAAGCTTTAATGGCTGGCTGATCGGATCACTTGGCGCATCAGGTGGTACCACATCGTGACTTCTTTCAGATTCTGGAATATTGACATTCCGCGGATCATCACCGTCTTCAGGCCCACCAGTGATATTATAACATTCCATCATGGATTGCATCTGATAGTGAGTATGTGGAACTGCAGGATATGCCACTGGAACAACCTTCAGAATCACATCGTGAATGATCTGCAGAGCATTATGGACATCCGAGTTGGGATCGACAAAACTGAATGTATGAGTAAAGCAAACAATCAACTCCAACCAAGTAGTGATTTCTCCCCACAATTCTACTACAGTATACCATGATCGCGGAATTTCATCCAAAGTATGGATAAATGCATGGACCCACTCATCTCTTGGTCGTGATGCCCATAATGTCTGACACTCCATCAAATGACTTCCAGGGTTATGTCGACCATCATATTTCCCTGTATGGTAGACCTCGGTATCGTCGAAGCAAACCGTCATCAATCTCCTGCATTGCGGCCATCCGTTGATTGATTTCTTATGTGTCGCCCACCAGCATGCTGGAGTAGCCTTCACTGCTTCCTCCAACGCCAGCAGTCACTATGATTCAGAAACTCTTTCCTCGAACACCACCAGAAAGTCAGACAAACCAGGTAGCCCTCATATACTGGTAGTGTAACCGTTTCAGTGGCAACGCGACATAACGATTGCATGACTAACCCACAATTGCGGAGCGACACCTCATGCAAGTGGTTCTACCAATGTTTTAATGCATCATCAGAGTCGGAAGACGCAGAACTGCCACTGCGCCATCCCAACTCACTATTTCCAGTTAGATGAATATAATCTTTGAAAATATTGAATGCATGGTCTCATCCACTGGGATCTTCATCCTTCATTGGCTCAATGTATCTGCGTCCTTCAACCGGATCCAATGGGGCTATGACCTTGAGATCGTGATTTTTAAAAGTCATCATCCATCGCTTAAAGTTAATTACCGCTCCACTATCATTAGCCCATCCAATCTCCAACAATGTGGGATAAGAGCTTCCTCCTTCAACCACTTCGATGATGTCAAAGTCAGCATAGGTCTTCATGCCCTCAATGTCCACCACCAGACGTGGAACTCTCCCAATCGGTGTCACCTTAGCGTGATTAGATAACCGGAGCTGTATAGGAGACCAGATCAATGGGGGGCTCCCCATTTTATGCCATGCCTGCTTGGTTAATATGTTGACATCCGAACCAAGATCTCGAATAACTGAATCAACATCATAGTCCCCAATTTGAATGTTCATCCACATCTCCTTACCTGTCTTCTACCGCTGTAAGGAATTTACCGCAAATTCTTGTCGTCCCTTTGGAAATCGCTACAACAGCCCCTCAATCTCAGCAAGCGCAGTGGGATCCCTGGCCAACAATAGACAACTCTCAAAAAAAAATTGCAAGGTTCCAGAATGCACCGACGGACCTTCCTCTGAAGTGGCATCAAAGACAGGGGGCATGTCATAGATGATGGTCTTACCTTGATCTTTTTCCAACACCCGTCGCGTCTGAAGGAATGTATTGCACTCTGAATCAATGTCAAATGACACCTTCTTCTGCCCTGCCAATCGAATGAGCAGAGGTGGGCTATCCTCTACCGTTATTGTACCACCCCGAGTGATAACTGCGACATCCGCATCTTGTGGCTGGGGCTCCACATAAATTGCAACACTCATACCTTGATTTTGATTTGGTGGAAGATTCCCAGGTTGGTTCACGTACTGATTAGCATTTTGATTCGGGCGTTGATTCTGATTCTGCACCGGTTGCTGCACTTGATTCTGTACGGGCTGCCGTGCCAGAGGATGATTCTGCAACTGTGTAATATTCCCTGCTTGCCATCGTACAATCAATTGTGGGCAGTTCTCTACTATATGATCTGTAACAAAAAAAAATGAACACTGTGTATGCAATAGTGGGAAATCTCGTTGGTAATGCTCCCATACCGCATAGTGATAGCACTAAATAGCTCCGTGACCTCCTCGTCCTCCTCCATGACCAAATCCTCCACCTCGTTCGCCCTGGTATCCTCCACGGAATCCTCCCTGCTGTTGGTACTACGGTTGATTGTACTGTTGTTGCATAGGATTCGGTTGCATGCCTTGTCCTTGTTCTGCATACTACGGTTGTTGAACGTATTGTGGCTGCTGTGGAGCCATTTGCATCGAAGCATATTGTGGCATAAACTATTTTGTTTGTTGCTGCAGTACAAACTGCACTTGCGGTTGAGGTATTGGATGGACAACCTGTGGCTGCAGTTGCGGTTGTTGTATGGCACACTGGTCATCCTTCACATAGAAATCATCGTACATTCTCTCATGTAGAAACCCATATGCACGACAATCTTTGTCTTCGTGGCCCACAAATTTATAGAATGTACAATACAGATTCATCGGTCTTGTGACCATCTTCTGCATGTATTGGCATTCCTCATGGCGGTGCCCATATACCTGACAAACGCGACACCACAGCATGCCACTTCCACTCAACAGATTTCGTGCTCCTGAAACCAGATAATTGCGGAAGTCTGGGCAATTATGCTTAGTATGTCCTTCTCCTCGACATCGTGTACACCATACTTCTTCACGTTGCTCCTTGCCCTTCTTAAGATCTTGCAATTGTATGGTCAGGTTAGCCAGCTGTGTCCGAATCTGCGACATCCCAGCTGTGTTTTCACCAATTGGCGATGCTTCCAACCGCATTGCAATCTCCAGAGCTTAGTTGGGCATTGTAATGTTCTGTTGCATCAACGGTAGTCGAATGTGCAGAAGCAGTGCCGCGATGAACCATTCTTTATGTTGGACAGTGCTCGTATCGAAACTAACCCTTGCCATCAGCATTTTGAATCGTTGGTCAAAGTCCCACACTGTTTCATTGGGGTACTGCTTAATTTCTTTCAACTTTGTAACGTACTATGCTTCCGACTTGGGTTTCTTGAATTTTGTGATCAATATGTTCCTGATATCATCCAGCGTCTTCTCTAGAGCTCTTGTAGGGACTAGAACAAACTTCATAAACCAATCTAATGTGCGACCTCATAGAGTTATCGCTAACTATCCTTTCTTAGCATTATCATCAATAATCTGCTTCACAGGGCCATACCGCTTCACATAAAAACCAGTACTGTTCAGGGTTATCTGTCCCATTTCCATGGAACAGTGGCAACTTCGCATCCTCCCCCACCATTCTAGGCTTCCTTCCTGTAGTTGCTGAACTACTAGCGATCAAGTTTTGTTGACACAGTGGTGTCGAGGTTGTGTTTCTCACTGGTTAACAGATAGTGAACGAAGGTGTGGATACGCTGCTACTGGGGTTTGGTCCTACCTCTATCCTGGGCATAGCCTAGTTGTACTTCTCTATACTGTAAGGTCGCTTCCTCCCATGTGGTATTCCTTCACGGCCTTGCGGTTCAATCGCAGCAAGACCTTCTCCTATCCTTTGCCTCTTCTCTTGTCGAAACCTTACTCCTCCCCTTGTAAGACAACTCTCTTCCTCGGCTTCACTTATAGTCTCGTCATGACATGCACCCATCTACCCCTTATCATTCCATGTACCGACCCCTTGCTATTGCGATACCCATGGCCTCCGCCCACCAGGTTGTTTACTGATCCAGATGCATCTTCAATATACCCTTCTTACAAATAAGCATTTTAATGGATAGTTGGAGCGACAACAGAAACCTTCCCCAGGGTCCGCGAAAGAAATACCTTTTAGATTCACTATAATATTTTTGGGTATCGACCGCAAATTCAGTGATATAACCTTCCAATATGATATCGAGCCAAACCTCGACAGCTCGCGATGCCTTGTTGTAATCTTCCTGCAACTCCTGGATCAGTTCTAGAGTCCAGGTCGTCGTGAATATATCTTCCCACCCACTGATCGACTGTTAGTCGAGTGTTCCAAATTTCTTCTTCAGCGACTTCCTGCAACTTCTGATCAAACCAACTTTGTATCTCTGGTTGCGTTGGATGCCACAACATATCCTCCTTTCACTTCGCACATGGTCCCGGCAACGGAACCATTTGTTGACTCAAACCCAGTCGACAGGGGTTCCCATCACTGTTGACACCAACCCACCGCGATCTCCTTGAGCACCAACCCAGACAAATTTTACCCCGTCCAGCAACACCTATGGAGGAGATGAGGTCACACCTGAGATTTTCAAGGGAGAGTCGACTGAACCATGTTTCCGCAGAATGAAGGAGGATTTTTGCGGCTCAATCACTTAAACGTGTTCTGACATTTCAGAAGTAGATCATATCAATTAATTTTGACATCATTTATATTCATAGCATCATTCAACAGAAATATTCATCGCAAAAAATTCAACAGTAAAGCATTAATTGTAGCAAGAAAACATAGCATCATTTATATATTGCAACATGCATTACCATAATACGCAGGGATTTTGTGAAACAACTCTGTCATATCATATTAACTCCACAAAATCCAGATACGATATCTTCGCAAAACACAGATCTCGTAGATAACTCTTGATCTCAAATTACAGACACATATATTCCCCGAATTAGATTATCGAACACATACAACTCTATGACTTTATATAGGCTTCCACCTTTACATTACTTGTCCACTTATTACCAACTTCCTAACCGACGCTTTGAGCAAATGACCCAAAATCTAATTGACATGGTCCAAATGACCCAAAATCCAACTGACATGGTCCTAATGACCCAAAAACCCGCATACCGCGGTAAATTTGACCCAAAATTACATAAAATATTCTCCTTTGCACCAGCTTTCTGCCTTCCGCGATACCTTCTAACTTGTCGTTGTATCTGCGATGCTAACTTACCAAACCGCCTGCCAACAAGTTCCATGCTTCTTATCCACAGGAACGGGGTAGATAAAACCAACCTTGAGCAGTTTCTCCACCTCTGCCTTGATAGCAACTGCCTTCCTAGGGTTAATAGCATGAAGACATTGTCAAATTGGTTTAGCATGAGGATACATTCTAATCTCATGTTCGACAATACTGGGGTCTATTCCTGGCATCTCCTCATACGACCAGGAGAAATCTTCCCGAAGTTCTATAAACAACTCGGTGTAAATGGCAACCTCCTCAGAAGAGAAATCATCACCGATGTACATTTTCTCAATCTTTCCAGGAGTGTGAGAGATCTTCATCTGTATGGCCGGGGAAATATTATGGTCAAGGAAATATTATCCATGTTCCCCTCCGCGTAAATCTCATGTGATCCCAAAAGAGCCACAGGGTGACCAACCATCTTAGCAAGAGTCGTCCTAAACTCTTCCTGCTCAGCGAGATCGAGGTTGGGAAGGAAATAAGAGCGATGGTGCATGTCCTCCCAGGGTCTCTCACTACCACACATGGCTTCGATAATGGGTGAAGGGAAATCATAAGATCCCATCAATGAGGAGTACAATCCGACACCCATGTTCCCAATTTTCGGCTGAGAATCTGTAACTTGAGGGACCACTGATGTCGTGGATGCTGTGGAAGAAGGACTAACAAAATCCAGCTGGCCGATTGTCACAATCTTTCCTTCGTGTGGAAAGCAAATAAATCTGAACACAGTGGATATGATAGCTTTCATAGCGTACATCCAATTCCTACCCAAGAGAAGGTTGTAGTCGATGGGTGCATCAACCACCTCGAATTCAATAGGAACAAGTTTCCCTCCCAAGCGGACAACAAGGGAAGGGATAATCTCATGTGGCTTAAATGACCGACCATCAAATCTAGTGATCATGGTCATAGACTTGGATAGGGGAGGAGAGCCAAGATCTTTCCAACAAGATAAAGACATCATTGACACGAAAGCACTTTTGTCAACCACCATTCTCTTGAAGAAATTATGAAGGCACTCCACATGGATTTGAAAAGCCACGTGGTAAGGTAAGTGAGGTTGGACGTTAGTAGTGTCAAACTTGATAACGTTAGGACTTCCCCCATCTTGAACTCCTAAAGCACTCAAAAGGGCATGCCTTTGAGAAGGACACGCTTGTAAAACTTCAAGATCCAACATGGCAATCGGAGTTTGGCCCAAATCTTCTACAATAGTGTAGTTTTGGGCAGCTCGAGCATTGGGATTATGCGTAGAGCACTTGAGAACACCTTTGAGTATATGCGGCATAATAGAGGGATTCTTGATATGCAAAGAGTTATCAGGAGGAGGAGGCTCATTTCCCATATTTGGTTGTGTTGCACCATACTCGCGTTGATGAGTAGCAACACTAACCTCTGATTGGACCATATTCACGCATCCATAGCCACCAGTATTGGAAGAAGACGTTGTAGTCTCATTAGGTCCATAACCAGTAGCGGGAGCATGAGAAGCCATGTTTTGATGATGAGGAAGGGGATCTTTTAACACAGCTGGGCTCTATTCCATATGCTTCGATGCTTCTTCTATTCGAGGACATAAGTGAGTAAGATGATCTTCCCCACAAAGCCTGCAAGGGAATTTCACTTTACGCCTAGGTTTACAATCCCCACCAGCATTTCCACCTTCCCGAGGAGGGTTGGCATTCTCTTTCTGAGGGGTATTGCGATTGATACCATTTTTCCCATTGTTTCCACCCTTAAGGTTTTTTCTCCCCTTCTTCTTACCACCAGGCTGTTGGTTACCTCATGGGTTCGTCGATTGCACAGTATGCACATCAGATGATGGAGTGGAAGTGGACGAGCTGTGAACCTATCCAAGAGTAGACTGGTTAAGTGACAAATTTTGCATTTGATTAGTAACCAAATCTACAGGTCGAGTACTTGCAGATCCCACGATGTAGTTAGCATGTGGTCAAAGAACTGACTTGGGTGCATGTCGTGTTCGCGGTGCATCAGGAATAATGTCATACAAAATGCCAGACTGAGAATATAATAAATCTAACTGCAGGAATTTTATGATGGCTTGTTCCTCAGTGACAAAGCCGGACATCGAACCATCCTTAGCAATATATGGAAGTAAAGACTTGAGAAACCATTCCAACAGAAACTCTGGAGGAATGTTGGCTTTTTCTAACCTCTTCCGTCGACGCCACTCTTGAACGTGGTTAGAAATATGTGTGGCCTTATTCTAGCGGAAGGTAGACAAAAGTTCAGTACCAGTATCATAACAAACCGGAAACTAGAAATGATCCAGGAAAACCAAAGCTATCTCATTGAAACCCCTGTAAGTGCCCCGAGGAAACTCAACACACCACTTCGCAGCTACCCCCGTGAGGGTGTGTTGAAATAGTCTCAAACGAATGGAATCGTGATTCAACAAGTTGGATGAGCACCAAAGGTAAAATTTCATGACGTGGTCACTCGGATCGTCACCACTCTTCCCCTCAAACTTGGGAATGTCCGAAGGGATCTTAGTAGGGACCGAAGGCCAATTAGGATCGTGACACACTGGATCATTTGTGAGCTTCGAAAGATCCAGAAGATTTACTCAAGCAAGGAATGGGAGCTGTGGCTGGAAAGCTTGATTATAAGCTCCCATAAAAGGTTGATTGTATGGACCCAAAGGATAAGACGGACCATAAGCTTGACCATGACCATTAAAATGTTGATTATACGGACCTGACTGACCATAAGCTTGACCATGGTTATAATGTTGATAACCTCCTCCAACTTGACCCATGTGAGGGTAAGCAGGTATATATGCATTTTGTGCACCGTATTGAGGTGGGTTGTAATAATATCCAGCACCAACTGTATTATAGTAAGGGTTACCACCATAATTATGGGGCATATACGTATTGCTTGTAGCGGGAACCATGTTGTAATGACCATGATTATAAGGTATGTTCCCACCCACTACATAAGCATTATTAGTAGCGTGAGTAGTCGTATGGTGACCATGAGGTATATTCCCAACCCCAACATTGGCATTACTAGTAGCAAAAGCGGTGGTGTTGTGACCATGAGTATAAGGTATATTCCCACCTCCTACATTAGCATTACTAGTAGCGGTAGCAGACGTAAAAGTGTATGGTATGTGTCCACCACCGTGATTGGGAGGATTGTTAACATTCGCGAACATGGTCCTCACTTAATGGGTAGAGGCATGTGTATTGTACTATGGATGGCGAGTCGTGTTGCGAACAGTGTTCCTATTAGGATGTTTAGTCCTAGGAGGAGGCCTTCCTCCAACATTTGCATTGTTAGGAGGGATGTGACCGGTCCCCATACTATGTGTGTGAGTGGAAATGTGGTGCCCCCAGTGAGGGTATTTCTCCCAGTGGGTGCGGTGTTGCTAACACCATGACTAGTGCCATCATGACTACCAAATAGAGTAGAAGGATCAACTGTGTTGTAATAAAGCATACCAAAAGAGAACGGGGTAGCGTTGGTCGTAGGACCTGTGTTATCATGTAACTTTGGCATCCCATACTGGAAATCATGTGGATTCAAAGGATCGAACAGGTCATCCTCGGGTGGATCCGGACCAAACAAACTAGGTTGGGTCTCATGTGGATCCAGACCAAACAAACTAGGTTGGGTATTGGGTGGATCACCCCCAATGCCTCTCTAGGAGTAGGGATGTCTGAAGTGTGTTCGACTCTAGCCGATGGAGTCGTAGGGATTTCTCCCATGCCAGAATGTGCAGTCATGATGTCGATGATATATGTTTCGTAAGAATCCGAAGACTCGGAGGGGGCCTTCCGGTGTCCCTTATTAATATGACGTGTAACCTCGGAGGCCGGTAAACTAGCCAACCGATGATATTGGCGGAGAGTAGGACTTCTCGCCACGATATCTCCGGAGAGACTATAAAATCAAATCATCCCCTAACGACCAAACTATCGATCAAAAACAGAAAATCAAGATCACACACCTAGAGAAACTACAGCCAAGAGCATGCAAACAGAGTGGCTAAATGAGCTCCTGACACTACAGCTAGTATGTCTCGCCTAGGAGAGGCTTGAGACTCCCAAACTATAGCCGGAGGTAACAGAATCAGTTATAAAGGTTCCCAGGCTTCACTGTGTGCAAAGGGCCAAGACCCTCTACAACAAACAGCTGTGCTGTCCAACCCCTATCTGACTCAGGATACAAACAATATAACCACTGCAAGCACCCTATGCGATACCTAGGTAAGGAAACTATGGTCACCGCAGTATAACCAATGCTCAAGGGGACATTCGCAGGTGGGATTTGTCGTATGGGAAGGGTAGCTAAGCCCAAAACTCAAGAGGGTCAAATCCCCCAAGAGTCCCCAGATACGAACAAATCCTGGAAATATCTCCCACATTTGGCCAGTATTGGAGGGCTATCTCCGCAACCAACCTCCCATGACCTCCTCCTTAACTCTGGTCTGAGTAGAGCTTCCTGCGAACACGGATGTATACCATGGATTTCACCACTCCCTAGTCAGACACATAATGTTTCATCTAGTAGTCTTGGATTGTTAACTCACAATGATTTATTCCAAGACTCTAAACCTATGCTACTTGGTGTACCCTATAAATGAAAATCGTTCTAATCAATTTTAAGATTAAGCATTAATTTTAATGGCTATGGTTACTCAAAGGATATGGTCGTGAAACTAATGATGTATATGACTCAATAGTATGCAAAATCGTCCAACTCTAGAATCATCTATCCAATAAAAACAATGCCACTAGAATGAAAGTCAATCCAACGGTTGCGAAATAAAAATGCAGCTCTTTTATATTTTCAATGCACAAGCAGATCCTAGATGAAAGCACAAGCACTCAGATGCAAAATGCAGTACATAAAAGTAAAAAAAAAAATTGTATTTTCACTTATAAGCAAAAGGAAAATGCAAAACTATGTTTTTGTATTTTTCAATATAATGAAATGAAAAATGCAAGCAAAATCCCACTATTTAGTTACATAAATGCAGAGGAGATCACTAAGACAACTCAACAAATCCCAAATAGTAAGACTCAGCTAATGGAATGAGCTAGAAAATGGGTAAAAACCAATAAGGCTCAAAACCAAGAGAAAAAAAGAGTTATGGTCACGAACAAGGCATCGAACAGTTAGGAACAAGGCCAAAGAAGACTTAGGAACACTCACAACCAACCCAACAACAACTAAAGGCCATAAACCAATCACCCCCGTAATTGTACGCTATTGTCAAAGAAAAAACTGTGGGTACCCGCGAGCTATAATGCAGGCAGAGGCGAGTAGACACGGGCAGAACTAGGCTCACCCGCGTATAGGGAAAAGAAAATGAGTAAACAAAGAGCCCAATGACCCAGAAAAAGCTTGTTTTCTATAGTGTATCCTAACGGCCAATCAATGACACAGAGACTCGACACACAGCAACTCTAAATAAGGACAAATGCCTAAAAATCCCCAAAAATGGATGTTCTCCCCAGCGGAGTCACCATTTCTGTTACAGAGAAAACTTCCTATGGCTTGGGGTAGACAAGAACAGATAGCTGACTACCAAAAAATAACTCAATACTCAATGTTATGCTATATAAATGACAATGCTAAGATAATGGACAATATAACCAACCTCAATCCAAACATTCAATGTAGATCCCCGTTGAAGCTTTCAATTCGTGCACTTGAACCTGCAAATTAGTCTTGATAGCCAATATACAACAAGCGCATATAATATATGAAAGACATTAACATCATCAATAGAAATGGTCCATGATATCATAAGTAAATGCAACCCAACATAATATAAACAACATTCACAACATTAATGGATGAGAATATGTGTATTTCTATTAATGAATAACAAGAAGTACAATGTGATACGACCTCTTGTCGGCAACCAATCTGAACCAAGAACTGGGTCTCTCCACTTGTGCCTCCACCACTTCAATCCTCCATGGAATGGCAAAGTCAAACTATGAAAGGAGTTTGGAAGGTGAACATAATAGGTTCACAACAATAAGGATCAATGACTGTAGACTCAAGATACAGAAAAAATACACTAGAGTTATCTTGCTCTCTCTTTCTCCTCCCTTGCATATGCCATAAGAGCTTAATATATAACCTTCCAAAGGTAAGTGAAAGGACACATCGAGGCATTTCGGGGCAAATGGAGGGCCAAAAGTCACCCTAAGACCACTTTTTGGGGGTAAAAAGTAATTTTCTAATGACTTTTACCATTTTACTTGACACCCGCGGGCTATAGTGGAACAGCTCGCGGGTATGCTGGCTAAAATGTAACAGCTAGCATACAAGAAGAAAAATAGGGAAATAGTGTGTTCTGAAGGACATAAAGTACATTTGAGTCAGTGAAATGGATCCTGAAGGCCAAAGAGTGTTGATGCTCACAGGGTGGAAAATTACGTTGTAACAAATAGAAACTGTTGAAAGTGCATACATGCAATCAACTTTCTTTAGTGTGACAACTTTCTTGTTGCACTCCTTCTCTTCATTTTCTTCAAAAAAAAATTTGTACCTTCAATATTCTTATTTATGTGGTCATTTATTGTAGCAAGGAAACCATGGTTGCTCCTCTTTGGTCTTGCTATCATCGGAGTCGAAGACTTCATGAGAGATCCTTAGGTTTTGCTCCTTTTTTCCCTTGTATGGGGGATTTTTATTTCTTGTTCTCTTCTTCCCCTCATTGGATACAAGTGCATGCACCTTTGAGGTATTTTGGATGACCGTTTGTGAGAGATTATCTTGCTCTTGAATTAGGGAGGAAACAAAAGCATCCAAAGTAGGCATTTTGTAGGAGGCTCCAAGAGCCAATGTAGTAGAATGGAAAGCAAAAACAAATATACTGTAATCAAACCCCAATTTGGAGAGGATAGAGAGTACCATTGGGAGCCATCCTTCTTGATATTACACATATTGAGATGCAAGAGAGATTATTTGAACTTGGTGAGAAACTTTTGAATAGAATCAAAATGTGGGTTGGTCTCAAGTTCACAAGTTCCACCTTTAAGTGATGGCCCCTCATTTCATCTTGTGTTCCGAAGAGGGTGGATAGAATAGTCCAAACTTCATCTTGTGGTCAATGTGGTAGAGTAGATATGGAGAAATAGAATAGAAAAGGATCATGAATGCTTCATCCATTCTATTCAAGTATTTATATTTTTCAATTGTTGAATTTGGTTCAACCTTTGTATCCATTGTGATCTGGTAGAACCCTTTCATCCTCAAGAGCATCTCTACTCTTGATTTCCATTCATAATAGTCGAACGGGTTATAATATTTTTGGGATATATGAGATCCATGGATGCAAATAGATCTTTGATGGCTTCAAAATCCTTTCTTCAACCTACAATAGCTTGATCCCTAAAAACAAACACTAGAATACTAACTAGTTTAGCACCCTTGCAGCTCTCATACCATGTAAAAATTGAGCATGTAGATCTAGGAACCAATACAAGAGATATATACTATGAAAGAGAGATCAATAATAAACTATTCATGTAACAAATTAGATATCATAGATCATTACACAAAAAACTAGAATAGATAATAAGAAAGAATGATGTATTTCATTTGAGCATTAATGAATGGAGGTGAACAATATTTATAGCAAGGAAAATAGAATTAGGTTAGGATTCTATTTGAATTGATCATAGAGTGCACGAGGTATTAGAGAGGATTAAGAGCCAAATACTGTTAGTTAGCCATGCACACTCACCAATCTGATTTACACTGACCCGAGACTCCCCAATCACTAGTTCGGACTGAGTGATGTACATGCAACTGACTATATGTGCATGCAAATCCATAAAATATCTCAAATAGGGAACTAATGATTGAAGAGGGTTAGTTAGGGTCAGTTAGGACCTAGATTATTGGAGCGAATCTAGTCATGTACTAGTCATTGTCTCAGTCACTCCTAAACTCAGGTAAAAGCTCCCCAAATCAAGGAATGTGCCCTCAAATCAAGGAAAGCACCCCAAGACTATGTATGTATATTAGGGGTGAATCGTGGTCAATTTGGATGGGTTTATTCCCACTAGAGTCATAAATTTAGGTTCTAGGTAACTAGGTAGAGGGTTTTTTGCTTTAACATTTTGAACAATGACCAGCTTTAAATGCTCTCGACCCAATTTCTAATTCTATTTTCTTAGATGTGAAATATAACATAACTATATGAGAACATTATCATTATGTCTTAATGTATGGATGGTTTCTTAGTATTTGTTTATCTGATATGATAGGATACATGCTCATTGATCCCATCATCACATTATTGAATGGAACCATAAATTGGAAATAAGGATTAATAGAGGTTGGAAGGAGTATGTGAGTGATGGGATCAATAGATTTTTCGGAGTTTACATTATTCATTAAATTTCCTTTTTTTTCTCGATATCCATCTTCATCAACATTGCAATGTACATTCCCCATAAATATTTCATGCACTTTGTATTGTTTTAATACTTCTATATTTTAATATCCTTATTAAGTAGAACAAAAGTTTTTTAATTTTGCATAAATTAGGCTCAAAAGAAAGGACATTGGAATAAATTATAGTATATATATATAGGTAACATTGCATTGGGAATCAAAATGATTGATAATTTATCATATATGAGTGGTTAATAATTTAATGTTACAATATTGTGGTCGATAATTTAATGTTACGGGATTTAATAAGCATATAAATAACCTAATATTTTTGGCATCATTGCCGGGGAAATGTTAAAAGGGATAAGAGCATTGATAGATTTTATTTCCCTAATTTTGTATTGAAATTTATTTTCTTTTGCATTTGGTTTCTTTTCATACCAACATTCTAGATCCGATGGATTAGAGATGGCAAGATGGAAAGACAACCCACTATAGAATTCCTATAGTGTAATAGATCGACTTATTTAGCTTAGTGAGTACTTTTTCCACTAGATTTAAATTATTTTGGTAATGTATGAATAGGACTAGATATGATAAAGTTAGATTTTTAAAAGGTAGGATAATCTCAACTTTGATAGCCTCTTCATCTCGAGGAATTGTAAGACCCCCTTATACTAAGCCACTAGAAAGTGGAAAAACTCAAATAAGATAAGAAGACATAAAGATAGTCACCGACCAAATCTAAAGGTAAAATCTGCAACAATGGTGGAGACTACAATTGGACCCACAACAGAAGCAATACTAGCTAGAGGAATATGTGGGAAACCAAAATTAGAGGTTAAGAATAATCCAATTCAAGAAACATAATCTCTAGGTTCTGGATACAACTTGTTTGGAGGAATAATCGTAGAAGGAGGAGGAGAAGTATACAAAAATGAATAAAGAGAGGCAACCTTTGGATTTCCAATTGTGGACTTGACAACAATGGTACAAATGAAGAACATCCATCCTTTAGTTTTACTAGACTTTCACGGAATGGTATATGAAGATCCTGACTCTTTCCTTTTTGAATTTGATATTATTTGTTGTAGATATGATTATTCTAGTGATGCACAAAAAATCAAATTGATTTATGCCACCCTTAAGGATACAGCATTACATTGGTTCATGGGGTTGGGAGGAAACACAATTTGCACATGGGATGACATGTGTAAGAATTTTTTGAAAAAAGATCAATATTATTGCAAAGCTACGAACTTAAAAGAAGAAATATTTAGGATGACATAGAACGATGATGAAATCCTAGAATACTATATTGAAATATTTATTGACAACCTTCAAATATCTATGTACAATAAACTGGATCAAGACATTGTTAAAACCATCTTCTTGAGAGGGATCACAGATGAGTCAATTAATATGTTCAATTTGATGAGGTCAGGTGATGTATCTCAACTAACCTTCCAAGGAATTTGTGACCTATGTAGGAATTATTCTCGTGGACAAGCTAAAATTGGTAAGGGAATAGGAAATATTATTTCTAATG
The DNA here is from genome assembly GCA_027924585.1 of Larix kaempferi. Classification (NCBI taxonomy): domain Eukaryota; kingdom Viridiplantae; phylum Streptophyta; class Pinopsida; order Pinales; family Pinaceae; genus Larix; species Larix kaempferi. The sequence goes on from BSBM01000498.1 coordinate 7,359,014, forward strand.
TTTCCAAATTAGCCAATAGTGGGGTCACTATGTATGAATTTGGGAATTTGTTAGAAAACTTTAGAACCAACATTATTGGCACTCTTAGCTTACAATTAGATATGTTACAACTTAAAGAGAAGCAATAAGAAGAGAATGCATTTTTATCCATATTTTGCTCTAAATGTAGAAATAAAAATCCATTGAGTGTCCTCTTAATAGCATTGATTTTTTTGGTATTTGTGCATAAAAGCATCCAACAGATAGTTTCCCCTCTTTACCAAGACTTAAAGAAATATATGAAGGATACAATGAGGCGACATAATAACTTTTCATGTGTTATAGCATGATTTGCCACACTCTATGCATCATGCCTCGATAGCCTACCATGTCCCTATGTAGACTCATATTACCCCTCTTTCTCAGTAAAACCCCTATAAATCACATTTTTGTTGATGTACGTAGGTCACCAGCACTACATCATGTGTATACACAGGTTGCTCCATTACAGCCCGTGTACATTGGGTTTCATGCTCAAAATCACAAATATTTCAGGTTTTCCTTCCCAAGCAATGACCATTTTGATCCTTGGCCTTCCATATGTTAGAAAACACTTTGATTCGACCCTACACCTCCTTTGAGGGTTGTATATTGAGCCATTGCGGAGCATTTGAGGGAAGAGAAATTAGAGAAAAATTAAACTCTAGAGGATTTTTTCCCCATTGCCATTGCCTTGAGTGTACATCCCTTTTTCCTTGTTAGATTGAACTCTTTTATGTTCGTCTCCCAAGATCTTCCCTATCTTGTGAAGGAGGAACCTCATTATTCCTTGAACTTGTGATCTTGCCATTGCATTGAGGATTGAAGTGGTGGAGGCCTAGGTGGAGGAACTTAGTTTCCTGGTTCCAACGAGTTGCCGAAAAAATGTTGTAACTATGTACTTATGTTCATTATATTAATAGAAATACTCTTTTCTCTTCCAATTCATGTCGCAAATGTTTATATTATTCTCATTTGGTATATTTGTTTAATATGTTAATGGATTATGCTATATTATATGCTAACAATTTATGTACATTTTATATGCTCATATATCTTGGTTGTTGAGGACAAGTTGTAGTTAAGGAGCATTGAATTGTGATCTCAATGGTGGTCTTCTTTGAACATCCGATTGAGGTAACTCTTTTTTATTGTTGGCATTTCACATTTATATAGCATACTTGAGAATTGAGTTTATTTCGGTGTCACTCTGTATGTTTTAGTTCTACCCCAAGCCATAGAAACTTTTTATCCATAACAACATTTTTTCACCAAGGATACCTTGTCTTCCCTTCCCAACATGTATGACTTCATATACGATGCAACAATTTTCTGCTTATTTCTCTAGCCAGCAATACGCACCCCCATCTTGGAACTCCTCTATGCCTTGAAAATCATGGCCTCCACAATAGATGCAAAATGGGAAACCTTGCCAATAATTAAGGAGAGGATATGCTTATCATAATGTGACTACCTACTCTTACACATCGCAGTTTCAATATCCCTAACAATTCCAACATATACAACCGCAATATCCACAATTACAACAACCATATCCTTCTTAGGACCGACAACAACAAGTTGCACCTCCTCAACTATTGTAGATACCATCCATCCAAACACCTCCAAGACCTACTCAACTACCTTCCCATCCAATTAATTCTCGTTTCATTAAATATGGACTTATTCTAGTCTAACCCCCTTTGAATACATGTTGAAAATAGGTTAAAAACACCCTTTCTAAAGTGCAACATGGAGTTTTAAAAGTGTCAATATCAAGTATCAAAATTCCACTTTCGGGTTTGAAATTGGCACATTTTGAAATGCAATTTGCACTTTTTGCTTGCAATATCAACACTTTTAGAACTTATTTTCTCACTTTTTGCACCCAATCTTGGCACGTTAGGAATTTGGTTTTGCACTTTTTCTAATTTTTCAAATTTTAGAAACCCCAATCTGTAAATTTTCAATCCCATTTGGAAAAATACTATTCAGAACTTTTAAAGTTTGTAACTAATCACTAAAAATACCCTTCAAACAATCAAAAATAACTAGATAACAATGCGACACTTAGAGAAAACTATCAAGATAAAAAAATATCAATACTTTATTCAACAAACTAATTCCATGTTTTTTACAATAGATATTACATCGTTAACACCATTTAGGTGTAGCATAAAATGACACAATTCATCTAACATGTATGTGTCATTCTCATCATCACAATTATAGATCTTTGCAATTACATAGTTCCCTTCATCATTACAAACATGTTTTTCTTCGGAATCATCCACAATCACTGTGTTACTAGCATCATAAGCATTCTTTAATATATTCCATACATTTTGTAAAGGTTTGAGATATACATTTGGATTCCCAACTCCAACATATCCCTTTCATGGTTTTGCGTCACAATAATCTTGTGTTAGTATGACTTTAAATTGCTCCTTTTTCAATTCAGTTTGTCTAAAATTCTTGGAAAAAACTCATTCACATTTCTGGCTTGCGCAGATGTCCATAATCCAACCTCAAAATTTTGTAAGGTTGTTACACCAAAATATCATCATCATGATTTATCTATCCTCGACTTTTCCTAATTCCTAAATCATTTATCCCAAATTGATTAAAGGAAGCGAGTTGACATGGCTTTTTCCTTATGCTGACGCACCTTGCACATTAACAAAGTGCATCAGATCCTTGATGACACGCTTTGAACATTGACAAAGTGTTTCACTGACACCTTTTTCTTTTGATCATCATGCATTACCCTTAAAAGACACAGGTTTTCTATTGACAAAGTGCATCACTATAAGTTGGAAGGGAAAAAGAGAAGCTTCGAGAGCCTTCTAGAACGAATATCTTCGTGGAGGATTCTCCCAAGAAATTAACAAAGGTGGAATTCAATCCTTTACCTCCTTGGTATGATCCCTTGGTATTCTCCATCAAATCCTCAACCCCTTCTATCCCTTTTGGCCTATATATACAAGCCTCCTCTTCATGGTTAGGGGAGGAAGGACTAGAGCATCTAAATGCTGGTGAAATTTTGCTAGAGTTAGAACCCTTTCATCCATTGAAGGCGAGATTGGATCTTTGAGGCAAAGATCATTTGGAAGAAATTGTGACATCAAGGCTTGGATGTAATCTCCTCTTCTTTTATTTTCATTAATACAGTGACATATACTCTTTCCATAACGTATTATTGTCTATTATAGATCTTTAGAATTAGTTTCCTTGACTACTAGTTTAGTTTAACCAATATTGAATATTACTATCATTTGTGTGTTTGCACTTGTTTGTTGTATCTTGTTATGCAGTTGAAGATCAATGGCTACCTCAAGCAAGGAGACATCACTACTTTTGCAAGGTAAGCAATCCCTATGCATCCTTTGTAATTTGGTCAATCTAGGAAATTTTGTATGTTATGTCATGATTTGTTCTAGATCTAAACCATTTACACTAGGGAGATCGATTGGTGTCTGCACCGTCAGATTTATCTGTAAACAAAACTGGCGACCATACTAGGGAATGGTACCATAGTCTTTGGATTGTTTAAGTTGTGATTTGAATTGTTTTTATTTATCATATTACAGCCTTAAAATTTTCCTCTTCCTCTTGGATCTGTCTTCTTGTGAGTTACTCGGTGATCCAGTCTCTATTAGGTATCTTTAACTCATTTAGTTACCTCTTTTTGATTTGGTATTTTTTATTTTTTCAAACTTGGATCTCGCCTGACGCACCTGGGTAGTATCATAACCACATCACTATAATTCTGACGCACATTTCCTTAATGAAGATCGCGTCACTGACGTACTTTTCCAGTGTACATAAAGCATCACTAACGCTCTCTCCTTGTGTGAAAACCGCATCGATGACACTCTGATACCCTGGTGCATACCTGCAACCTGCGTCACCCTGTAAATCTTGGCATCCAGGGTTAAGTATCCCACAAAAATTGGATTTGATTGGTCTTCTGAGGTCTGTGTTCCACTTATCTGAGGCATAGTCTTTCGTATATTTTCTTTGCTTCGTCTCTTGATTTACTTGAGATTTAGATATTGATTAGATTTCTTAGCAGTCCTGGGTAGTCAAGCGGTTGCTTCCTTCATATTGGGTAGTTCCAATCCCTAGCAAGTGCAACTAGTCTTGTGACTCATTGAGGATCCCTAATCTATTTTTCTCTGAATTATAAATCTTTGAGGAGTCTATGTTGTAATGGTTTTGGTACAATTGGGTGTGAATCTTGGATTGTTACATTAGTTGGGTGATTGATTTCTTAAGAACTTATGTTTTTTCAAATATTGCAGTAGTGAATAGTCTCTCTTATTTTGAGTCAATATAAAGGAAGTGATACCATTCTTACAATTGCTGAATGCATTGGTAGGGAAAATAAATAAAAATACCTTCTTCATCTTGAGTGCATTGCTTGAGGTTGTTGAAAAGAGCATTTGTGATTTTTGATAGTTGTTTGAAAAGCTTTGAAAAAGAGCCAAAAGTTGTGCATGCTTATTTCTTCTTGGTTTTAAAAAGGGTTCATCTTCATCTCTCCAAACATATGAACTGTGAATTAGGCCTTTTCAAAGCTATTGGGAAAAGTTAGTGAATGCTCACATACTTTTTGTATTTCTCTTTACCTCTTCTCTTCTTTGGTTAAAAAATCAAAGATATTGCAATTATAAGAAGTTCATTTTTTCATTTTGGCTTGAAGATCTAGCTTCCTTGAAAAAGGAAAAAGAAAAAATATTTTTTGGTTTTGTGTGTTATTTGTTTGGTCTGTTGGATTAAATGAAAGAGTGTTTTTAGTCTCTTGGTTTGGTTGGAGAAGAAAGTGAAAAGGAGTTTTTTGTTCATTCGTCTTAGGGAGAAGAAACATCTCTCTCCTCTCTTTGGATAATTTTCATCAAAAAACAAAAGTGTTGCATCTCATTTAGCTTATTCATGCATATTGCTTTCGGTCTACACTTCATGCATCCACTTAACCATATAAGATAAAATCAAGTGGTAGCCTAAATTTAAATATTTCGAAACTTGTGTGATAGGTTAGAGGCGTGTTCCGACATCTTTAAATGTAGAAGCTATCGTTATCTACATGCACTGCATCCCAGGGACTTGAAGTTCTTCCACGTACTAGTCGATATATCGAACGACCTTTCACGTACCTATGAGTATATAGAAAGGTACTTCATGTACTCGATGGTATATAGGAAGGATCCTATCGAATGATTGTGCATTAGACAACACTACTACGGATTGGATTTCCCACTACCTTGTGTATAACAGGAGACCCCACTAGGATCCCAAAACCATCTAAGTCAACCATTGGTCGTCTTGGTGTTTCAATACATCGAGAACAACACTTGGAGAGCTACTATGCACGTACTACCAGGTATTCAGGTAATACAATCAGGGGTCTGGTCTTAATCCTCCATGGTTAGTGCTATGAAAGATTGGGTTGAGTATTACTGTTGGACCCTATAGTATATCGTGATTTGTGGTGCCTTGATACTCCTGTGAGGTTCCAGCCCTTCATCCCACCTATCATATAATTTTTCTTGCGGCTTTAGCTTGAGTAGGACTTGAAGTGTTTTTTTCTTTAGAAGACTCTGAGGATAATCCTTTCATCATCCATTCTAGATGAAAAAACCTTAAGGATATCTCGTAGAATACAAAACTTGCCACCTAAATATCCTTTTATATAGTGAGTGGAGGAAGGTTTTGCAACATCCTAGATCTATGGAGAATATGATCCTCCATGGCTAAAAATTTAACTTTAAAGAAAACCTAGGGCTAACTAAAACAAGCGAAAATAAACATCACACCGATAAAAAGATCCTAAGTGATCTATACCAAGCAAACATATTGTTAGAAAAATAGGAACGCATAGCAATAACAATAAACAGAAATGCAAATATAATCACACATACACATTACAAGAGAGACACAGATATATCATGGTTCACCCAACTTGGGCTACGTCCACACTGAATTTGCCAGTCCTTATTATTATTACCATCTAGCAAGGTGAAGGGATACAACCTGCAGCACAACCGCTGCACTTCCTCTTCTCTGTTTCACAGTCTCTCTCCTGATATCAGAGATCTTTACAATGAATAAAACCTAATACGTCATCATCCCTAGCTGTATTACAATGTCTTTATTTTATAAGGGAAATACAATGGGAAAATACCACGGGATACCCAAAACCATGGGCCCGCAAAACAGCTGGCGAAAACAGCCCCAAAACTTTTCTTCGGGGGGGTTGCGTTGCCCCCTGGAACCCGTGGAGGGGCGATGCCCCCCCACACCCCCCCGCTGGGGTGACTGTAGAGTCCACCTACATATCATATAAAACTAGGGTACAAACACGGTTGATATAATATCATCTATGAGACTAGAAGATCTAGCTCCACAACCAACACATATGACCTTCCAAAGGAGTGCCTGGGATGATGAGGGCCATGAAAAAACCAGTGAAGGGACGGAGAACAATTATTCGGGGTCCAAAATACAGATTCGATGGGGCCAAGCATTTGAATCACCAAACGCCTTCGCAAATAACTGCAAAGGATTTCCTCCTGAATCTATCCTAGGTGCAATTAAAATATTCTTCCAACAACACCCATGTAGAGCACTAGAGGTCCAGATACTAAGTCTACCAACTTTATAGAGAGGGTTTGGGGGGATAGTCGCAGGTCGAATCGATGTGCATGGGCAGGGTAACAAATCTCGAAACTCAGAATCACCAAAGGTACTAATCAATCCTCGTACATGCACCAATATTGGTAGATGCTCAATTGAATATCGGAGGGGTATCTCCTCCACTCAATCTCGCAAAACCTCATGCTTGACACTGGTGTAAGCTGAGCTTCCTGGTTCACCTTCTACAAAGGTGGATTTACCTAAAGATTGGCTACTACGTCTGAATTTGATTGCTTTGGATAGTTTAAGACACCCTAATCCAAAGCACTAGCCTCGGCTAGTTGGTGTAAGAACCTAAAAAATAAAAGTTACTACTTGATTATAATTTAATGATTATTTTTAAGTCCGTTATTACTCAAGAGGTAGTGATTGTGTGCATGATGATGTTACAACTGAAATGTAAATACAACATGATAAGTGTATAATGAAATTGTACAATGATGCTTTCACTTCTTTTTCTTTTGCTTTTGTTTTTTGCCTTTCGAAATCAAGGTACTGATAATGCAAACTTGAATGAAGTAAAAATTCTCTTTTCTTTTTCAAAAATAAAGTTATACAAAATGCAACTACTTTTGAAAAAAATGACTATAATGCTTGCTAAGGACACTACTTTTTTTTAATTTTCCTTTTAAAATATGAAAAGGAAAACTAACTACAAACAAGCATAAAACAGTCAAATAAAGAATAAGTGTATAAGATATTGCACCTAAGCTCACAAGATCAGAACTCTAACCCTCTCAGAATTCTAAAAACAACAATTTTGTGTCACGTCCCCGGTGACCCCCATGGCCACGAGAGACCTTGATACATTTTTTTTCTTCAAATCCGACTGATCATACCCACAGTCGAAGTAGCTTGAGTCCGCAATCCACAACCCGCAGTTGTGAAACCACAATCCACAATCTGCAATGTCGGATCCGTAATCTGCAACCCGCAATTGCAGATGCGGAAGGTCAAAACTTCATAACCGAAAAAGTTACCTTTCCACAATCCGCAACGGCGGTCAAAACTTTATAACCGGAAAACTTACCTTTCTACAATCCGCAATGGTGGACCAGGAATTCGTAATCCGCAATTACGGATGTGGAAGCGCCAAATCTCAAACTCCATCAATTGTCACATCCGCAACCCGCAATCCGCAATTGCGGATGCGGGCATGCGGAACCATACCCCTGTGATGGCAACTTTCCACACAAACTTCTGAGATACATAACTTCTCCATCCTTGGTCTAAATGAGACAAGATCAGTACCGTTGGAAAGTTCTTGGAGAGCTCAATCTAATGGTGAAATCCCCACACCATCTAAGCACTCCTTCCCTAACAAATTTTCCACTGAATTTATGTCCATAACTATGCCAAAAAGGACTTAAGGTGTCTTCCTATCATGAATTTCCTTCCACCTAACCCACATAGGGTTCTAAAACACTTCCATGGCTTTCCCCTCCTTCCCCAGGATCAAATGTAAGCATACAACTTATTTCCAAGTTAATCATACACATCATAACATGTAAAATTCATTAAATCAGATCTAACAAACACATCTATTACATGCAAGACTTATAATGCATTAAACTCATGCAATACAAGGATATTTATATAACAATGAACTCATCCGTTTACTCAGGCTTTCACATGAATTCCTGTCAATCAAATTCATATAAACATGCATGCTACAATTAGACAATTGAAGATAAGCAACCATTTCATAACAATGAAACATCGTCATTTAACATAACAAGAGTCACTTATCTTTGAATTTTGAAGCAACAGGCTAAATGAGAGCAACGTTCCACCCAACCTTAGATCTTTGTCCAGCCTGTACCCTTTCAGCTAAAAGATCACCCCCGAGCTGGGCTGTGTATCCACTAAGGAGAGATATGAGGTTCTCTCACAGTCAAGGTTTCATCCCAATGCTAAGCCAATCTGCAGTTGGGTTTATCAAGCATTCTAGGGCACCTGCCCATGCTAATCCAACCTACAGTGGTTTTATCAAGCATTCAGGGACACACTAGTCATGCTAAGCCAAATTCCACTTGGGTTTATCAAGCATACCAACAGCAAGGTCATGCCAAGCGATCATACAGTTGGGTTTATCAAACATACCAGGATAGCTAGTCATGCTAAGCCAACCTGCAGTGGGTTTATCAGGCATACCAAGCAACACAATCATGCCAAGACAGCATACCATTGGTGTTAACACTGAAATTGTCCTTAGTTTTTTGTGTGTTTTTCTTTAATGTTTATACTTTATCTTCTTTTTTATTTTATTTCATTTTGAATTTTAAACTGTTTTTTATTGTCTTCTAATCTTTTATCCTATAGTTATGGTTTTAATTGATTTGACTTACCCTTGATGGCTTAATTTATGTAATATTTCATTTCGAAGTCTTCAAAAAATACCTACCTAAGTGTTTTCTAAAATTTTTATCCAAAGTCTAACCTATACCTTTGAGTTTATATATCAAATTGCACATTGAATGATTCCCGCAGCAGAAGGCTCAAATTCAATACTCTAGCACGCTGCAAAAATCCCCAAATTATGAAAATTAGTGTATTTGTGATGATAGGAGATATCCAATGTATTTTGATGATGGAAGAGGAGCTTATAGGAACCTGTTCGCCTCATTATGACACATGTATGGAATTATGGTGATTATCATCCCGTAATTTCAGGGTTTGAGAAGCCACGATCTCCGATTTGGGGATTTCAAGTTTAGTAGCTGAAGACACGTAAATTTTGAAAAATCTCACCCTTAATTCAGTTGCAGGAGAATAGGATAGTGTATTTGCATAATACATTGAAAATGTGGGCAAGAGTGGTAGGAGTGGCGAGCTGAGTCGGTTTGAACCAACCGACATCACCTGGGCAGTGGAATTTCCTAAATGTGCAGCAATTTTCAAGTCGGTGGGATGGTTTGTGTTTTTCGAGAGAATTACAGGGTTCAATTTAAGGGTAACTCAGTCTTTCACCCAACACCTTGTTGATAGTAATGTGAACTTTGATACCCTGAAGTTCGAATTGACCGAAGCCTTAGTTGTTGAAGCAGTCGGTGTACCCTCAGAGGGCGAATTATGGTGTAAAAAAATCTGCTTTCGATTTTAACCCTAGCATGTTTCTAATACTAGGAGTTGGAGAATTAGACTGGAGTAAAGGTGTTCATATAAAGAATTTTAAACCACAGTGGAAGGAAGTAATCAGTATTATTCAGAGTTACATCACTTGTGAAGGCCACTTTGCTTGAGTTTTCAAGTATCATATTAGGATTCTGATGCATTTAACTCAGCAATCAAAGATGAGTTTACCTTTCTTCTTGTTAAAGAGCCTTCAGAAAATGTCTAGCAGAGTTAAGGGTCAGGTTAATAGCTCAAATTAGTCTTTATTTCATCATGGACTTGTTAAGTTGATAGTTTGTTCAGTTTTATAGAAGGAATGTCAGAATTGGGACCACTTCTTGTTATGGTCACGGCTCATAATTAAGCAAGATGAACAAAAGGAGAAATATACATCAAGAAAACAAGCTAGTTTTATGAATAGATTTAAAAGAGATGCAAAGGAGAATTTGCAGAGTGTTGATGTACAGGAGGATTCACAGAGTATTGATGTACAAAAACAATATCAAAACCCTAAAGATGTAATGAAATAAGAAAGCATGATTGAAGGACAGCCTGAACATGTTTAAGAGATTAACAAAGGAAAGAATATTGCTCCTATGGATAAAGAGGAAATTGCTAGTTCGAAACAGGACATGCACAGTTGTGTTTTGGAAATAGAGAGTCCAGTTATAGGTCTTCCTGTTGTAGATACTGAAGAGGGGGTATTTCACATTCCAAGTTTTGATGCTGATATGAAAGCTTTGACAAAGCTTAGAGAGACTAAGTGGCGACCTAAAACAAGAGCTACTAATAAACTCAGATTGAATATGAGAACGATACTGGATCCTAAGCTAAAGGAAGAGAAGGTTACCATTATTGAATACTCTTCAGGAGAAGAAGATGGAAATAGTAATACTGAGAATGCTCAGTTTGATTCACATGAGATTAAAATGGATACAGAAAAAGAGATTGACATGATAACTGAAATGGTCAAGGATTGTGAAAGAATTGTAGAACAAGAAATGGTAGTATAACAAGAGTTTATCCCAGATGTTGAAAAGCCATCCACTTCATCTTTTCCCCTCTCAGGTGCAGTATCTAGAAATAAGCAAGAAGAGGAATTAATCTTTAAAAAGTTGAATATTCCATTTGAATTAGAGCAGCATTCAATTATACATCCAGATGTTCAAATTGATACTGAGGTTGAAAATTTGAAGAAGTCTATTCAGCAGTATAAAACACAGGAAGCATTTATGAGAGAGTCAAATGAAGGACTTAGAACTATCAATAAAAGGATGAGAGAAGACTTAGAAGAGTTACATGCTCATTATCAAGAATTGATCTCAGTTTCTAAAGAAGCCTTAAGGAGGAATGGAGAGGGAGAAGTGCAAGTTGAAGATATGGAAAAGCAAATAGAGGACTTGAAGAAGCAAAATAAGGGACTGCTTAGCAAGGTTCGTGGATTGGAGAATCAGCAAACTCAAGATAAGAAGAAATCACATGCTTTGGAAGGCATAGCTATGCTAGCTGAGGCTGCCAAGTAGTTATGAGCCACCTCATCTCTAGCTGTCAAAGTATTTTATTTTTTTATCATAAAAATGGTTGTTAATGAGTTGTTTTAAGAATTCGAAAGCTAAGATGTAACTTCTAGTTGTAACTACTTAGAAGTTAGGGTTAGTTATGAAACTCATTTTCTTTTTGTAAAAGGATAAAAGCAAGAAACCTTGATGGTATATGGTTGGATTTTTGTTTCAAGAAACATTATACAGTGAAAAGATTTGGATACATTTTCAGACTAATACACATATCTCTTATGTAAGTTTTTAAAGATTGAGATTGGAATATATACTTATAAGCCATTTTATATGATTTTACTATGTTATCTTTGATCAGTTTGATTTCTCAACTAGTGATTTCATTCCTTGCTTAAAGTTTTATTCATGGAGTGCTCGTGTGTTGTGGATAAGTCAGTATTGTGTTTATGAATGTGTTGGCTTATATTTAATCTTTGAGGTATTAAATATCTCATTTCTTTGATGTGTTACATGATTTAGTCTCTGTATGAGTTTGTATTTGTTTGAATGAATGATTATTTTCTTGGATATGAAACTCTCAAACCAATAAACTATAAAAACAAAACCCTATTGCATGCTTGTTATGTTGGGATTGTTGAGATTGTACTAGCTTTCCCCTGCGTAGTCTAGGGACAATTTCTAGCACAAACATCTTTGGCACCGTTTCCCGAGATGAAAGTGAAGTAATATTTTCCCTGGGATATCTATATTTTTCAGGTTTTGAGGTGAACAAGATCAGAAGTTATATTTCAGACTACATCTTCGCCAAAAAAAGTGGTTCACAGTGGCTTCCAGGAGGTTTGGAACAAGAGGGAAACGTACTTCACCTTTACATCCAAGAGTTTTAGACCCAGAACAGATTCTAAAAGAAGCTAGACAAATTCGAAGGTCTCAGTCTTCTCCATCTTTTCTTATTTCTGATCAATCACAGATAATATCTCCATTTCTATATTCAGAGCCCAAGTTAGAGGAGGTTGATATTCATGTTTTCACAAATCCATTGTCTCTTAGAAAGGTTAAAGCTGAACTACTCCCCTTACTGCAATTTAAACCTCATATTCTTACCCATCAACTAAGTTCAAGTAAAAATATTAATAAACCTTTGTCCTCATTAATTCAAACTACTTCCAAAATTGTTGGACAACAGCTTGATATGATGGATAGAATGGTAGCTGCTAGGTATGATCCCCTAGGTTTACCTCAGCCTCTAAATGCCTTACCTAGAGGAGACTATCATAAATACCTACCTAGGTTTAATGGTCAAGGAGAAATCATTGCTGAAGAACATTGGAATGCTTTTCTGAGTTATGCAGACAACCAAAATATTGAAGCTAAAGATGTGTGGATGAGAATGTTTGTGCAAAGTTTAGATGGGGAAGTAAGAAAATGGTTTCGAGAATTGCGAGCTAACTCAATAACTTTGATTGAGGAACTCCAAGAAACTTTTATGAGACAATGGGGAGATACTAAGGATCATACTTATTACATTACTCAGTTTGCAGCATTAAAAAGGAAAAAAGATGAAACTATAGCAGACTTCTCCAAACTTTTTAATAAAATGTATGGAAGGATCCCAGCTGAAATCAAGCCTTCCATGACCTTAGCTAAGCTAACCTATGCCAATGCCTTTGACCATGACTTTTCATTACATTTAAGAGAAAGAAGATCAGTGACTTTACTGAACATGCAAGAAGCTACCCTGGAGGTTGAATCAAATATTCTAGCTTCAAATGGGCTTAAAGATCAATCAGATTATCAGGTTCATGACCGGAAGGGTAAAAATTCAATAATGCCTTCAGCCTCTACATCAAAAAATAAGAAGGTCAAATAGATGAGATGAATAAGTTAATTAAAACACTGACTACAAAAGTGAACAAACTAGAATTGGAAAAGAATTCAAATAAACCTATTCAGGAGGGGGAAAGAAATCCTAATCAAAATCCTAATCAGTTTAGACGTCCTTTTTTACCAAGATTCATTCCTCGGGAAAGAAGAAACAATGATATTCAAAGGGAGAGAAGAGAAAATGAAGACCAGAGAGTTCCTCCCCCATTCCAAAATAATTTTATAGAAGAAGTTGAACAGGTGGAAGATGCGCAATATGAGGATGATTCAAATCAGAATTTAAATTATTTTGGGGAGTTGTCATCTGAAGGTTTTACAACTGAGTGCAGCTATCAGAATTTTAAGTATTATGATTTATACGATAATCAAGAAGGAAGTGATCATGACCCTCAGGTTTCGGCTAGTATGTGTCAGACTGAACCTAAAAAGTCTTATAATTTAAGATAAGGTCCAAAACAATTTGTCCAGATTCCAAAGAAGAAGATAGTTCCACCTGCTAAACAATTGCCTAATCAAACACAATAAAAGAGACAGAATCAAGGGGATCAGGTCAAAGCAGCAGAGATTGAAGAAACTAGTAAAAATGCACAAACTTTTAACTTTGAGAATGAATTATGTAAAATCAAGGTTCCAGTGCCATTGACTGAATTAATCAAGACTCCTTGTTTTAAATATTCTGCATGTAAGATATTGAATGTTCAAGCTAAATCCTCTCCTTCAAATACTATAAATTTGCAGGAAGAGCATCCTACAATTATTCTTGGTTCTACCTCATCTGAAAAGCTCGAAATTGTTTCAACTTTTCCTCCACCTTTTTATATAACCTTGACTGTCCATGATCAAATGATTCACAACTGCCTTCTAGATTCCGGAGCCTCACATAACTTGATGCGTAAAGCAGTCATGGAGACCCTTGGTTTGAGTGTCACAAAGCCATACCATGATTTATTTGCATTTGATTCCAGAGCTGTGAAATGTCTAGGAGTAATTAAATATCTTGTGGTTAATCTTTCTCAATTACCAATGAAGAGTGTTATAATGGATGTGGTAGTTGCTGACATCTCTCCTAAGTTTGGCATGCTTCTCTCAAGGTCCTGGGAAAAGAAAATAGGTGGTACATTACAGATGGACCTGGCATATGCAACCATTCCAGTGTTTGGTGGAGAGAACAGAAGATTGTACAGGGAATTACAGTATGCTTTCATAGTCACAGATGATAAGAACCCAACCAATCATCCCCTTTATTCAGTAGATGAAGAATTGGGATCTTGTATGCTTCATTTTAGTGATGAAAATACAACTAGAGTACTGAAGGTAGAAAACGAAGCATCAGTTGAACCTACTATTGAACAAAAACATGAGTTGTGGCAAATGTATTTTGATGGCTCTTCATCCAAAGAAGGAGTAGGTGCTAGTATTGTGTTGATTTCTTCGGGTGGAGAGGTAATTTGTTTGATGTATAAATTGGAATTTTTCACTACTAACAACACAACAGAATATGAGGCATTAATACTTGGTTTAAGGGCTGCAAGGGACTTGGGAATTCAACAACTTTTTGTTTATGGCAACTCCGAACTAGTTGTCCAACAAGTGAAGGGAAAATATCAGGTAAAGAAGGATTTGTTGAAGGTATATAGAAAGGAGGTTTGGGATATGATTGATAACTTTTTCATAGCATTCAATATTACTTTTATTCCTAGAGATCAGAATCAGACTGCTGATTCATTGGCTTTGGCAGCTACTCATTTCAAAATTCCAAAACATACTCAGCTGAAATATCCAATTGAGGTTAAATATAGACCTTCAGTGCCAGACAATATAAAACAATGGAGATTTTTTTAGGATGATGTGGAAATCAAAAAATTCTTGGAATTAGCTGGAGAGTTTTCTAATTCTCTAATCGATTAGGATCAAGATGAGAAGATAGATGACACTTTTGCATACACCGAAAATACAATTGTTGCTCATAAAATTATTGAGCTGAAGGGAAATTTTATTCCTAAGGGTTTGGTCCCCCTTGAGAGAATATTTTCTAAAGATGACACATTATTAAAACCATCCATGCAATCTTCAGAGGAAAACATTATGAGCTGTAACATTGGTACAGAAGATCAACCAAAGATAGTGAATATTTCTAAATCTCTTTCAATTCAACAAAGAAACAGGTACATTAAATTGTTGAGGGAGTTTGTTGATATTTTTTCCTGGTGTTATGAAGATCTGAGAACTTATGACACTAGTATTATTCAACATAAAGTGCCTTTAAAGCCAGATGTGAAACCTTTTAGACAGAAGCTAAGGAGAATCAATCCAACTTTGTTACCAGTGATAGAGAAGGAGGTTAAGAAATTACTGGATGCAAAGATAATTGTTCCACTCAGATTTTCATCATGGGTTGCAAACTTGGTTCCAGTATGAAAGAAGAATGGAGAGATTAGATTATGTGTAGACTATCATAATCTTAATAGAGATTCATTGAAGGATAATTATCCTTTACCTAAAATTGAACAAATTTTGCAGAAAGTAGTGGGTGTTCAGAGAATTTCAATGGTTGATGGATTTTCGGGGTATAATCAAATTGTTGTGCATCCTGATGATAGGGAAAAGACTGCTGTTACAACTCCTTGGGGTACATTCATGTACGATAAGATGCCATTCGGATTGATGAATGTTGGTGCAACATTTCAAAGAGCTATGGATATAGCCTTTGTTGGAGAAAGAGAGAAATTTGTAGTCATTTACCTCGATGATATTACTATGTTTTCAAAGTCTGATGATGAACACTTGCAACATCTTAGACAAACATTTATGAAGTGTATGAAATTTGGGTTGTCTTTGAACCCTAAAAAGTCACATTTTGCTGTACAGGAAGGAAAACTTTTGGGACATCTTGTTTCAGCAGATGGTATTAGAATACACCTAGAGAAAGTTAAAGCAATTCTAAAGATTACAATCCCCAGAAGCAAGAAGGATATTCAATCATTTATTGGGAAAATCATTTTTCTGAGATGGTTCATCACGAATTTTGCTGAAACTATCAAACATATTACATCTATGTTGAGGAAGGATCGGGAGATGAAATGGACAATAGAAGCTAGAGCTTCATTTGAGAAGATTAAACAAGCTTTGATAGAAGCCCCGGTCTTGGTAAGTCCATACTTTTCAAAATATTTTCTCACTTTTTCTTTTGCATTCCAAGACACTATAGCTATTGTTCTACTACAAAAAAATGCAGATGGTTTAGAACAGCCTATAGCTTTCTTCAGTAAGACTCTCAGAGACTCAGAATTAAAGTACAGTACACTTGAGAAACAAGCATATGCACTTGTTAAAGCTTTGAAGTTTTTCAGAATCTATGTCCTGCACTTGAAGATAATTGCCTATGTACCTAATGTTGCTATTAAAGAAATTTTAACTCATCCAGGCAGTGAAGGAAAAAGGATTTGGTGGATTGAAAAAATTATGGAATATGAGGTAGAAATCAGGCCTACAAAATTAGTGAAGGGGCAGGGTTTAGCAAGATTGTTAGCTGATTCAAATTGAGAGGCTTTAGATATCCATTTGGTAGCTAATTAGTCAACTCAAGAAGAATTGCAAATGAAGGAAAATGAAGAGCAGACTATGGGAAAATATGAAGAATCAGAATGGCATGTTGATATAGTTTACTTCTTATTGCATTTACAATGTCCTGTTCATTTTGATAAGAAAGCATCAAGGTCATTAAGGTTGAAGGCCACAAGATATTGTTTGGTAAATCAGCAGTTGCACTGGAAAGACCCAGGTGGAATATTACTCAGATGTTTGGAAAAGTCAGAGATAGAAGAGGTCATTTCAGAAATGCATGAAGGTGCTTGTGGGGGTCACAAGTATTGGAAATCTACAGCCTATAAAATCCTCAGGTCTGGGTATTACTGGCCTTCTTTATTTTTAGATCTGTATCAACAGGTGAGAGCATGTGTTCAATGTCAAAATTTTGTTGAAGGCAGAAAATCATATCCCTATCATTAAAGCCTATTGCAGTGAATGCCTCATTTCAACAATGGGGATTAGACTTTATAGGAGAGATTAACCCTACATCTAGTGGACAGCACAAGTGGATACTTACAACTACTGATTTCTTCACCAAATGGGTGGAGGCAATTCCTACACATAATGCAACTGAAAAAGTCATCATGAATTTTATACAGGAGAATATTCTAAGTAGATTTGGTTGTCCACAGAAGTTGCTGACTGATAATGCACCAGCTTTCAAGTCAAAAGCTGTGGTAAGTTTTTGTGAGTAGAATGGAATTGATATGAGACATTCTACACCCTATTACCCTCAGGTTAATGGATTAGCAGAGTCATCAAACAAAAACATTATTCAGAGTATCAGAAAGTTGTTAAATCAAAATAAGAGATCTTGGGATTCAATGCTAAAGTATGCATTATGGGAAGATAGGATAACTACCAAGAAAGCAATAGGTTTGTCTCCTTTTCAATTGGTGTATGGTACAGATGCAGTTTTTCCTATTCAGCTAGGCATTCCAGTAATGAAAATTTTCCAAGATAGTCAAGAAGAACCTAATGATATTCAAAGAAGAATTTTCTCATTGTTTGAATTGCATCAAGAACAAGAAGCTCTAGTAGAAAAGGCTCAAGCATAAAGGAATAAAATCAAAGGAAGATTTGATAAGAAAGTAAAGGAAGATACTTTTTCTCTTGGTTATATGGTGCTCAGATGGGATGCTAGAAGAGACCAGAAGGGTCAACATGGTAAGTTTGACAATCTATGGCTAGGTCCCTTCATGATTTCAAAAATTTTGGAGAATAATACTTTCATATTGCAGACTTTGGAAGGTGAAGAATTGTCCACTCCAGTTAATGGACGATTCCTCAAACATTTTTACAGTTATTGAAAGTGAAAGAAGTTACACGCATTGTACATACTGGTGAGGAATAAGACTCCATGCCCAATGGAATCTTGCATAATAAAGAGAAGTTTCAGTTCAGATGGAAGAAGGCACTAGTCTACAGGTTCTTGAAACCTCACAAGGAGGCTTTCATCCCTCAGCAGGAGCTAGATGTTAACATTGAAATTGTCTTTAGGTTTTTGTGTGTTTTTCTTTAATGTTTATACTTTATCTTCTTTTTCATTTTATTTCATTTTGAATTTTAAACCATTTTTTATTGTCTTATAATCTTTTATCCTATAATTATGGTTTTGATTGATCTGACTTACCCTTGATGGCTTATTTTATGTAATATTTCATTTTCAAGTCTTCAAAAAATACTTACCTAAGTGTTTTCTAAAACATTTATCTAAAGTCTAACCTATACCTTTGAGTTTATATATCAAATTGCACATTGAATGATTCCCGCAGTGCAAGGCTCAAATTCAATACTCTAACCCGCTACAGGAATCCCAAAATTATGAAAATTAGTGGATTTGCGATGACAGAACATATCCAATGTATTTTGATGATGGAACAAGAGCTTTTAGGCACTTGTTCGCCTCATTATGACACATGTATGAACTTATGGTGATTATCATCTTGTAATTTCAGGGTTTGAGATGCCATGATCTCCAATTTGGGGATTTCAAGTTTAGTAGTTGAAGACACGTAAATTTTGAAAAATCTCACCCTTAATTCAATTGCAATAGAATAGGATAGTGTATTTGCAGAATACATTGAAAATATGGGCAAGATTGGAAAGAGTGGCGAGCTGAGTCGTTTTGAACCAACCGACATCACCTGGGCAGCAGAATTTCCTAAATGTGTTGCAATTTTCAAGTCGGTGGGATTGTCTTTTTGTTTTTCGAGAAGATTACAGGGTTCAATCAAGGAAAATTTTAAGAACCCCCCCTAAATTTCTATATATAATAATTGGGCTAATCACCATGATATATAAGAAAATATGAAAGCTATTTTATCAATGTGATACTATGTATATATATATATTTTTGGCGAATCTCTCATTGAGTTATATAATCTTGTAAAATCTTGGTGAATCTTTCACTAAATTATAAAGCCTTGTAAAGTCTTGGCGAATCTTTCACAAAATCATAAAACCTTATAAAGTCTTGGCGAATCTGTAACATAAGCAAACACTAATTGTAGAAAAAGAGCTTGATCATGGTACCAAAAGAAAATTGTGTAGAGATTATACAAAACCATGACTGAATGATCTCCAATTTCATTGCACTTGTTTATACCATGGACATGTTGAATATCAATAGACATTAAAGGAATATTTTGTGTCAAAAAAAGGTGCTCCAAACATATTTGCTTCAAGCAAGATGTGATCATATACTGTGGGTTACTGATTTGAAGTTTCTTTGTGTGGAACAGGTTGAGCTTTTAAGAATGCCAAGTAAAATAGATTTGTTATCAAAATTCAATTGGTTTTTCCTTTGAGGATGAGACTGAAACAAGACAATCGTTGGTAATACTCAGCAAGCTATTAT
Source organism: Larix kaempferi (assembly GCA_027924585.1). Taxonomy (NCBI): domain Eukaryota; kingdom Viridiplantae; phylum Streptophyta; class Pinopsida; order Pinales; family Pinaceae; genus Larix; species Larix kaempferi. Next base: position 7,378,688 of record BSBM01000498.1, read on the forward strand.
CAAAGATCAGGATTTGAAAAATTGGTCCTAGCTCAGTGTATAAAGGTTTCTGACATCTTGCCAACTGAAGTTTGAATCATTTTTAGAAGTGTGTTTCCTATCCCACAAACTATTGATAATTTAACTAGTTTTTTCGTTGAGTCTTGGATTAAAACGCAACAATCGCAGGTAATACTCACCATGCTATTTTTAGATCGGGGTTTTTCAAAAATTGGTCCTAGCTTAGTTTAGAAGGGTCTTTGTCATCTTTCCAGAAACAATTTTAGAAAAAACCTGCTAAATCACTTTTAAGAGATGTATAAGTGTAGGGACCCCTCTTGTAGGGTACTCACGAACTAAACCTGAAACTCAACATCTTAATAGAAACAGATTAGGGACCCCTTTTTAATTCACGAAGGTCTACGATGTCCAAATTTTCAACAAGATGCATTGCGCCAATAGCCACCCAATAGTTTATCAAATCATAACAAATCTAAACAAGGATTTAAATCTATTAGGTTATCCTCCCTCCAAGACGAGAAGGTAAACATCATAAAATATTCTTTAAGATATAATCACGGTTTTTAACATATCAAGAGAGACCCTCTAATAACTGCGAAAAAACAAATTCCATAAGACTACTTCCAAATACCTTTAGATGTTTTAATAATGTTGGTTCTTAATAAGATAGGATTCGAGTCATCGAAATTTAGTGATGTAGTCAAACATAGTGAAATTTAACCCTTAGTACTTTCATTAATAACATCATGTTTAGGTTAATGAGCTTATCACATCCTTACTTCATTTCATTATTTTCATATTCACATGACCCATTCGGAAACATCACAACTGTGTCGGTCATCATAATCTCATCGAGTCCTATTATCAAAACTAGTCGTACATCATTGTTCTCAACCTTTCGTGTTGATTGTCCCCATACTTTGTTTTTCTTAGAAAATAGTCTTTATTTTGCCAATTCGATATCAGGGTTAAATTTTAAGTTCATGGTCCTTAGTTTCCATAAATGGATTTTTCATAAGGCACAATCCATGTCGTTGAGTTCAACTCATCATACTGAACACACTGATATCTCGTTTTTCAAATTTTAAGTCCGTTTCACTCCCTCGACAATCTCCTAAAGTCTCGTCAATATGAGTATCTTGGTGCCTTGTAAGTTAAAATTTATCAATTTCCCATCATTTAGTAAATCCATCAAACATATATGTCAACTTGTTTTCTCATCATCATAATGTAGGGAAGGTTTAAAATATCTCCATTCTTTGTTCATTTTTTTTTTCCTTGGGCACATTTTCCTTGAATTTCAAATTTAAGTTATTGATACAATCTATATCCCATCATTTCTTTTATCATAGTCAAGAGTTCTAACAAAAGGTAGGTCATCTCTCCTTTATTCATTTTATCAATATAACGACGGTTGATAACAAAATTCCATTTCTTCTTTTCTACCATTATAAATTTTCATAACTAAGAAATATAATGTAGGATTCCCATAGTACTTCTCTAATAACTCACTATTTGCAACCCTAAATTGCCTATTCACATCCAGGTGTGGACCATCTTCACCTAATACCTAGTCAAATATAACTAGTTTTTCCTAAGAAATTTTCTCAATGACTCAACAAATCAATAACCTTATCCTTATCGTCGCAATTTCCCCTTTTATTGCTTTCCTCTTCATAACACTCCTTAATCTCAAGGTCTTCTCTTTCCACAATCATCAATGTTATCTAACAATTTGATTACTCTATTAATTTTCAACTTTCTTCACACACAATGTATAGAGAGAGAGAGAGTCCAAAAATGTAAATCACTCCTTGCTAAGCAACTTAAGGGTTTGCATCTTACAATATATTACACCTTAAATTTCCTTGCATCCAAAATTGAAATTAAAATAATAATATAATAATTCTAAATTCCAAGCTTCTTCCATAATTTCGTTTAAACAAAAATATTTATCATAATTGTTAATGATATTGAATTTCTAAAGATGTTTGAGAAATTACATAAAAATACCATTGTTATTTAATACTATTTCCCTTTGTAAAACCAAAGCCCCTAACTTCTTTTACTTAGTTCTTAGGTGTAGATTTTCATCATGCAATATATATATATTACAACACTATTTATAAAATAATCATTATATTAAATTTGTAATATATATATAATTCATAAAACCACGTTTTCATTATACATAAATATAACCAATATAATTCCTTATCTTAGGTGCGGGAGGAGTACTCTATGACTCCACTCGAAATGAGATGAAGGATTATGCTTGGGTTATCGGGAGAACCACGAATAATATTGCGGAATGGCTCACTTTGACTAAAAGTTTGGAGATTGCTAGAGAAGAGAGCATCATCAACCTTGTGGTGTGCGGAGACTCAATGGTTGTCATTAGGGAGGCTAGGAATCTGAGCAAGAATAAGAAAAGCCCCTCTTCTAAGATCCATAGCCTACTCAAGTACCTCGTCAAGGATTTCAAATCCATCAACTTCTACCATGTTATGAGATCTAACAACCTAGCTGCTGATAATTAGAAGGCAAATGAAGGCGTTACCCTAAACAATGGCACTCTTGCTAAAAAATTCCTCCCTATAAAATAATGTTTGGATTCCATAAATTGCTCTTGGCCCCTTCATCCTCACAAGGGGAATTGCTTTGGCTCTCACCCTCTTCGTTCTACGATCTGCATCAAATTTTAAGCTATAGTATGAAACCCAGTTTAGGAACTCGAGGAAAGGACACTCGTCTGATCGTTTCACATGGGAATCACACGCGTGAACTGCCCCTAGCCAGCTTGAAAGGCTATCTCTTCAGCAATTTGAATCCACAGGACATTTGGCAACAATTCTAGGCCCTCATTTCGCAGCTACATTCTCCTGGAAGCAGTGAAAGGATGGCAGGTTCAGGCTATCCCCTTCGCATCAGCACCATACCAATTCCTCGTAGTGCATCTCTTGACTTTTGAAAACTCATGACATCCTGGCCTGGGTCTATGGAAGGCCTTCAGCACTGGGAGCAGGCGCAGGGTATAATGCAGAATGAAGCACATCTGTTGCACAAGAAGCGCAGGTATCAAACTTTTGGTGATTTCTCCGGTGGTTCTTCTAGATAGAGCTTGGAACATACCCTCTGGTCCAATTCTCCAGTCAAGCAGGTTAACGACGCCTCCACCAACGTCTTGGATGACCATGTATCAGTTTTAGAAGCCCCGCTGCATATTCTCCAAATTGAGGTGGTAGAATGGAAAAGTATGGTAAGTGAGTTAGCCAAATTGGAACAGACAACGAGATTTGAGACCCAATTGCTTAAAGACAAGCTGAAAGCCATGGAAGTGGCTATGGAAATTGGAGACCAGCCGGACACAAAGCAGCTCAGGGTAATTAGAGGACTCACAAATGACATCTAGAAGAATGTCGAAGGCATCATGAGTGAAAGCGCAGAACTGAAGCTGTTGTTGCTAAACAAGAAAGAAAAGTGAAATTTACAAGTAATTCACATTCTGGTAGTCTTTTTTGAGCCACCTTTTGTTATGAATGTTTAGATTTTCTATCAGGGCCTTTTGGCAGCTTGTCATGGAGCAAGCACTGGTCATTTTGTAATCTGTTTCTTGTAATTTAGTCTATCTGTCTCACAGGTGGATAATGGTTTCTTCTGTAGCATTTTGGACATGAAGTTTGTAGAGTAGTAGCCGGCCAACGTTGTTGGTGTTTCGGCCTACTCGTACACTATGTATTTGGATTCTACTTCCTCTTTTTTATAATATATAATCTCAACCGCCTCTGTTAAAATATATATATATATGTAAATTCCTTTAAGCTATCTAAACATGAATCAATGTCTCCGCAATTATCATAACTGACGTAACTAACTAAACATAATATAACTATAATATGATTAAGTTTCTTTTCTACGAGCAATACACTTATCTAAACTTGAATCGGTTTTTCATGCAATACACATATCTAAACTTGAATTTAAGCTATCTAAACATGAATCAATGTCTCCGCAATTATCAGAACTGACGTAACTAACTAAACATAATATAACTATAATATGATTAAGTTTCTTTTCTACAAGCAATACACTTATCTAAACTTGAATCGGTTTTTCATGCAATACACATATCTAAACTTGAATTTGTTTTTCATGTAATTTCACATCAAGACATTCCTATTTCACATCAAGACATTCCTATAATGCATTTATTTATTGACTGATCACTTATATGTATATATATATATATATATATATATATATATATATAATTGGTAATTTGTTATCATTCATATAACTTAAATACTCCTTCAAAAATATTAATATATATTTAAACTATTTCTCGAGTGACTTTATAATTTGTTTTTAAATGTAACAACTACGCTCACTAATATCTTTCTTCACTCCAAGTCATTCTCCTTGAATGAATGAGATCAAGCTATTTCCATATAAATCACAATTCCGTGAGGAATAAATCAGTCCCCATATTTACAAATGTGATTTCAAAATATATATTAAATGTGATTTTAATACATAGAGAGAGATAATATAGCCATATTGTATAAATCTATTCACCCTTATCGTAGTTTCAAAATGTGATTAATCTTAATATATATATATATATACATACATTATATTCAAACACAGAGATCTTATAATATGAGCAGCATATGAGTGTGATTATATGAGACACGTAAGCTACTTTCCTCTCACATTAGAATTATATAATCATAACTAACAACTTGAATTTATGAATTTGCTTCTAATTGAATAACCAATAGTGGATGCAACTTTTATATTTATTTCACTAGAATATACGAATTGTTATTATTCACATTCTTTATAAAATCAACATATCGTTTAACAATATCATTCACATCGGTTGATAGCCCAACTACCAGTTGGGGAAAAACTAAATAAATAAAATTGATAAACAAATCCCGGAACGTACAGCAATGATCGTGGGAAGATCACGCTGTCAAGATGGTGGAAGATAGCTCTCTCGGAAAGATTGGCATTCCTGGATTTAACACTTCACTTGGCGTGAAAATAAATCTTAGTGCCCGTGGCTACGGTTGGAAATTTTACGGCTGAGAATTGGCCTCTCACGCCGATTGGGAGTGGCACTTCAGTTGGTTCAGAAAGCAGAAAGGTGACTGCAAAAGATGTGTTTTGAAAGTAAACACCAATATTTTTTTATTTTTTTTATATCTCCCAAACATGCAACTAGCATAATTTCCAGACAAATTATGGACATCGATCTACTGTTCCTTGCTGTTGATAGTATCACGATCCTCTTTTAATGCAATTAGTTGATATAATCTGGAAGTGATTCAGCGCTCCACTCATCAAAGTGGAAATGTATAACCTGTAAGGTAGTTCTGATGGGATCGATTGGCTGTCTTGATGGTACAAGTCCATTAAAGAGACGAGCTTGAATATTTTGAATGATACGAATGGAATGCTCAGACTTTTATAGTGTGACTAGAAATTTTGTGGCAATACTATTACTTTAGATACGAGGGTGAGTAGGTGGGATTTAACCTTTCGAAAGCTAAGTGAACCCTAATCGTTGCACTAACAAGATCGAACAGAGAGATAATCTCGGCAACCTAGAGGGCCCCAACGTTCTGCAAATTTGGTTAATTAACATATTTAAGTAATGTCAATAGTAGTGTAAGTATTGCTATAGAAGTCAAGAGATACACCTCTAAGACTTGAGTCTACACCTTGATAACAGATCGTCATTGATCTGTTATAGAACTCCAGTTTGGTTGGAGAGTAGCCATTATTACAGGAGTTACAAGGGTGCGTAATAACTCCAGTTACCGATGATCATCATGTTGTGGAGAGTTGACCCAGTGCTCCTTGCTTAGTAATCAGTTTGTGAGGGCAACTGATTCATACGAGTTTCGACCCGCAAATGTAGGGACCCTGCCAGTTGAAATCGATCGCATATTGAGTAAATAATAATGAAACATAATTCTGAGATATTCATACCGACTTATCTATTGCTTCCAAGTGGAGAGCGCAAGCTCCAAACCGGCCTTGTTCCTTCACGTCACCAGAATTACGAGCTGAGATCGCTATGAACAGGCATCCTCCGGGAAGAATCTCCTCTGCTCGGGCTTCGAAAAATGATGCAAAGTCTTGTCTGAATTGGTTGAAATAAGCTTCGGCCACTTTATTGCAGGATATGTACACATGCTCGCTGTTCCAAGCAGGAGAATTTCTGTCCTCAACACTAGCAGGAAGCTGAAATTATAATCGATTAATATACCTTCTCCATGACTAGATTGGTCACAGCAAATCCGAATATATATATATAGCATAATAATCACAAGACTAAATTAGGTCACACTAAGTGGGTCAAGTCTATCTCACTCACTTGCGACAGTCACTCATAATATCTGGACGAATTTACCAAAAAACTGGATTTGGGGAGAATTAAAATTAAAAATCGATTTCAATCCATATATTATGAACGAATTTACCAAAAAAAACCCAATTTCCATAATCGCAACCTGATTTCCATGATCGCTCAAGGGCGAATTTACCGTCAACAACTACCATTTCTACAAATTTGGGTGAATTAGAGAGAGCGGGCTTATTTTACGGGCGATGGGAGCTCCAAATCTAATCAAAAAAGGGCTAAATGGTTAGATTTAGTGTCTCTTTATATATTTTATGGGGTTAATGTGCTATTTATTAAAAATAAATATATAAAAATTGGGCTAATCATAGTAAATGATGGTTTAATTAAAAAATAGCCCACTAAAAAATTAAAACCCCTAAATTTAGCCCATGGGCTAAGAGTAGCCCCTAAAATTTTCCCTGGGTTCAATGTCAAGGTAACTCAGACTTTCGCCCAACACCTTGTTGAAAGTAATGTGAACTTTGATACCCTGAAATTCAAATTGAACGAAGCCTTAGTTGCTGAAGCAGTCGGTATACCCTTAGAGGGCGAATTATGGTTTAAAAAATCTGCTTTCGATTTTAACCCTAGCATGTTTCTAATACCAGGAGTTGGAGAACTAGACTGGAGTAAAGGTGTGCATATAAAGAACTTTAAACCACAGTGGAAGGAAGTAATCGGGATTATTCAGAGTTACATCACTTGTGAAGGCCGCTTTGCTTCAGTTTTCAAGTATCATATTAGGATTCTTATGCATTTAACTCGACAATCAAAGATGAGTTTACCTTTCTTCTTGTTAAAGAGCCTTCAGAAAATGTCTAGCAAAGTTAAGGGTTAGGTTAACAGCTCAGACCAGTCTTTATTTCATCATGGACATGTTAAGTTGATAGTTTGTTCAGTTTTACAGAAGGAAGGTTGGAATTGGGACCACTTCTTGTTCTAGTCAGGGTTCATAATTAAGTAAGATGAACAAGAGGAGAAACGTACACCAAGCAAAAAAACTAGTTTTATGAAGAAATTTAAAAGAGATGCAGAGGAGAATTTGCAGAGTGCTGATGTACAGGAGGATTCGCAGAGTATTGATGTACAAAAACAATCTCAGAACCCTAAATATGTAATGAAAAAAGAAAGCATGCTTGAAGGACATCCTGAACATGTTTCAGAGATTAACAAAGAAAAGAATATTGCTCCTATGGATAAAGAGGAAACTGCTAGTTAGAAACAGGACATGCACAATTGTGTTTTGTAAATAGAGAGTCCAGTTATAGGTCTTCCTGTTGTAGATACTGAAGAGGGGGTATTTCACATTCCAAATTTTGATGCTGATATGAAAGCTTTGACAAAGCTTAGGGAGACTAAGTGGTGACCTAAAACAAGAGCTACTAATAAACTCAGATTGAATATGAGAAGGATACTGGATCCTAAGCTAAAGGAAGATAAGGTTACCATTATTGAAGACTCTTCAAGAGAAGAAGATGCAAATAGTAATGCTAAGAATGTTGAGTGTGATTCACAGGAGATTGATAACTGAAATGGTCAAGGATTGTGAAAGAATTGCAGAACAAGAAATGGTAGTAGAACAAGAAGTTATCCCAGATGTTGAAAAGCCATCCACTTCAACTTTTCCCCTCTCAGGTGCAGTATCTAGAAATAAGCAAGAAGAGGAATTAATCTTTAAAAAATTGAATATTCCATTTGAATTAGAGCAGCATTCAATTATACATCCAGATGTTCGAATTGATACTGAGGTTGAAAATTTAAAGAAGTCTATTCAGCAGTATAAAACATAGGAAGCATTTATGAGAGAGTCAAATGAAGGACTTAGAACTACCAATAAAAGGATGAGAGAAGACTTAGAAGAGTTACATGCTCATTACGAAGAACTGATCTAAGTTTCTAAAGAATCATTAAGGAGGAATGGAGAGGGAGAAGTGCAAGCTGAAGATATGGAAAAGAAAATCAAGGACTTGAAGAAGCAAAACAAGGTACTGCTTAGCAAGGTTCGTGGATTGGAAAATCAGCAAACTCAAGATAAGAAGAAATCACATGCTTTGGAAGGCCTAGATATGCTAGCTAAGGCTGCCAAGCAGTTATGAGCCACCTCATCTCCAGCTGTCAAAGTATTTTATTTTGTTATCATAAAAATGGTTGTTAATGAGTTGTTTTAAGAATTCGAAAGCTAAGATGTAACTTCTAGTTGTAACTACGTAGGAGTTAGGGTTAGTTATGAAACTCATTTTCTTTTTGTAAAAGGATAAAAGAAAGAAACCTTGATGGTAGATGGTTGTATTTTTGTTTCAAGAAACACTATACAATGTGTTAACACCCATATATTTTTCTACAATATATAGTTGAATGGAAGGAAGCGAGGATCAAAATGTACCTGGTAAGTGAAGCCAAGATAGCCTCCATGCTCCAGTGCTAGATGATAATGGGAAGGACTAAGGGGTCTAAGGAAGAACAAAGGTGGAAAGGATGAAAAGATGTTGGGGTATATGCAAAAATAGCCAAGAAATACACTTTATAGCCTATAGTCCGTTGGTCAAGTCACGGAGGGCTAAACATCACATCAATCTACACCATAGATTTGGCACAGAGATCAGATCCATGTTTCTGCGTGTAGTCCCGCACAGCTAAATTGCAAGGGAGATAAGAAAGGAGCGGATGCGATGAGCCTCCTCCGCCAGCCAGGTGTCAGCAGCAGACATTATCGCAAAGAGGAAGACCAAAGGGCGATATGTGAAAGTGGGCACATGTGATGGTACGAGTTGGAAAAAGAATCCATGGTTCGGAATGTGGTAAGGATATACATCAACGGCACCCTTGGAAGCTCGCATATAGAAGTAGCGAATCAGATAAGAAAGGGATGGGTGCGATAAGAGTTTCCTTCCTGCCAGATGTCAGCTCCAGAGTCCGTCGCACAACGAAGGGAAGTCATAGTAGGGACCACCTAGGTACATGCAAGGCCTGTCTTATGTGGAAATGTGGACAGGAGGGACGATGTAGATGGAAAGTTAGATCAGATCCCACAGTGAGGAAGAATTGAATGTCAAATCAAGAGATAGAGATGCAATAGATCCGACAAAGGAAAACTAGCACGTGGGACATCAACGGTTGGGATTAATGGACAACCTACTAAGAAAATCTAGCGTTATGGAGACATGACTATATATATGAAAACATCCTTCAAAGTTTTCATTTTTACCCTTTCAGGAAGTCGTCTAAGCGGAAGGAGGTTTTCTCTAGAGAGTAGGGTTTTAGCCCCGGTACAGGAGTTTGATGGCTGGTCGCCAAGCAGTTGAGTCAGAACATGAAAATTTTGCGGCCGCACCCTAACAGGGCAGTCCCTAGAAACCCTGTATCAGTTTTGGTTCGGTCCGGGCCGTAATGACCTGCAAACAAGCTATCTTTCACTACCTCGGCATTGTGGGCCCGGAGGTCACCTCAGGAATGACATTGGTTTCCTTGTTTCGTCAAAGTCCATCCAAAGGTCATTGGTCCTCTGTAATTCCCCGCCATGGGCCCGACCTAGGCATTAGGGATAGTTACAATGACTTGTCGAATGTCCAAAGTAGCGGTTGGTCTGTCCAAAAGCATAGGTGGGTCAAGCTTAAACCCTGATATGGGAGAATTTATGACCAAAGGTATCCTTCCAAAGGCAACATTTTCCCCTGGTATTAATAGTTTCTTGTCCAGTTTTCAGATAAAGGGGAAAAGTACCTCGCATGGATTAGAGGTTGGCTCGAAAAGGTGATAGAGGTAATGTGACCCACGTCTTTTTGAGCATGCAGGAAAGCATGTGATTAAGTATTGTCACATGAGGGACGTCAGAAGAACGGACCTGCAAAGGGGATCTCTGAATGTTATCCCAGACGATTACCAGTATGATAGAAAGGCGCTCTTTGCATCATCATTAGCTATGCCGTCAATTTGGGACGACGTCGCTGAGCATGCTGAAGGTCACCGCTAACCTTGGGCATCACGGTCACCTGATTGCAGAGTCTGATAGAACTATCATGACAATCATAACCACCTATAGCTACCGTCATCATCACCGCTGTTATGGATAAGGTTTTCGCGTCTTTTATCTACAGCAGATGGTGCACCTGGTAGTTCGACCATCTCCTCTGTTACTATTGGCTCATGGAGAAAGGGCGAAAATGCGAAGTGGTATTCATGCCAGAGAAAGTGTGGGATGGGATGGAGGAAAATTCTACCCCTCCACCTCTTATGGTAGTTGACCTCATAGAATCTGTTTCTGCCAGCAAAGATGAGAAGCCTGATGGAAGACAAGTGTCCAAAGGAAACCGGCAAAGAATGAAGAAGGAGAACCCCGGAATCAAGCGAATCGGCCAACCGGGTGCAAAAATAATTCACGATTTTGTACTCTCCACTAAGGAAGCGACACTTATCCTGCCAGGTGAGGCATCACAGGCTGACAGCTCATTGAAAGTGGAAGATTTCTTAGACTCGCAAGGTCACTTGCGAACCCAGGGTTAGGACAGTCCTATGTCTATGATATTCTGTTTATTGTCTTAATTAGTCTATTAGAGGCATGACACATATGTAATATTTTTGAATTTTTGGGTGTAATGAGGTGTCCCGATATTTCTATTAGGGTGAGAACTTAGTCAGGCAAGAAGACTCCGGGCATATATATAAGCGATGTATTAGAATGAACAAGGGTTGAAAATCTTATGTTGAAAGCTTTTGGTAATTTGAGGATTAGTCTGTAAGACATTTTTTGAGCTGTTTTAATAAAGTTTACAGAGCCGAAGACTACGTTTTGACAAGGATTCCTATGTAATTGGTCTGGTAGTCTGTACCTTCCTTTTTTCCCATGTGCAAATGTGTTTTTCTCTTTGTTATTCCATTCTGTGTTATTTCCTTCATGCTTGGATCAAGGTAACAGTTAAGTAGAATTCATAGAGATTATGCTCTGCTTAGCTTATTCCAAGTATTTCACCAAATATATTCTACTAAAGTTGATGTAGGATTCATCCTTGTTAGATGCCTTACATTGATGGACTGTTTCTTTTCTCTTCTATTCCACAAAACTAAATTTCTCTTTGACTACTAGCTGCTTGCTACCTTGCCTCTGTAAATGCGTCTGCAGTATCTTTGTGAATGATGTTTCATAGTTTGTAAAATGTGACTCCATTGCCCAAACTAAGTCCCATACGTTTTCAACCAAACAGTGCGTGAATCATTTTTATTCCCCGAACAGAAAACTGATCTTCTGTATAAGTGTTGTAATTGAATATCTTGGCCGTGAATGCTGGTGTTTCTTTTTCATTATTGACAATCTTGATTATTCCAATATTTTTCACGAGATTATAGAGAGATCCCTCTCTGTCTATGTTGGGTCAATAGCACAGGCCAAAGATTGGTTAGTGGTTACCCAGAATTACCCTCTTTCATCCTTGGGGGTCAATTTCGGTGTTAACAAATTGGCGCCGTTGCCGGGGACCGAAACTATTTCCTGATCCCTGCGAGAACGACAAAGTTCAGATTTGAGTGTTGATGGTGACATCAAGAAGGTTGTATCATTCACCTGGCGATTCCAATCAAGAAGAATTTCAGTATGAAGGTGACCCCACTAGGGATGATCTGTGATCTTGAAGCAGAATTGAGATATTGAAAAATTCTCATGACGACTCCACTGGAGAATGAACACGTTTTCCTTAAAGATGGAAGAATCAAGAATCAGGTACCAGAGTACTAATCTTTTCAAAGAAATCTTGTTCTTTTGTATCAATCTCCTTTTACCTTTATGTATATATATCAAGAAAATTTTATCCCACCGAAGAGCTCTGGGTCATGATAGACCTGCCTTTGTATATCCCTCTCTGGACCTCACAAACACATATCCTCCTATAACTCCTAGAGCGGATCCCATCCCTTCTTCTGAATCTCATAGGATTCATGCTAAACTTTGCGAATCCCAGGAGAATGAAGTTGAAGATGCTCCCCCTGTACATATCCCTTTTCCTTCCAGATCTCAACTAAGATATCACCCTTTAAAGCTGCCACCTATTCTACATGACTACCCTCCCAAATACCATAAATACCTTCTAAGATTTGATGGAGAATCCGTAAGCCTCACTGCTAAGAAGCATCTCCACAGCTTTGAACACTTTTTGGATCTTTTTGAGGTAGAGCATGATGGCATTTGTATGAGGGCTTTCACCCAGTCTTTCCAAGCAGATGTGAAGAAATGGTTCAGCCATTTACAGTCGGGATCTATAGATAATTGACAAAGGTTTTCTGAGGTCTTCTTAGAATTTTTGGGAAAAAGATAGCCATGGGACCTAATTCTTTCAGAATTTTACTCCATGAGAAAGCTAGAGGGAGAGGCTATATTTGGCTTTAACAGAAGGTTTTCAAAGTTCTATTATGATATGCCAAGGGAAATTCAGCCCCCAAAGAATGCTGCTAAGTTACAATATGCATCTACTTTCCCCCTCGAGCTATCCTTGCTCCTGTTGGAAAGAAGGTCTGCAAATTTGCAGCGTATGCTCATTGATGCTTTGAAGGTCGAAGACAATATTAGGATGTCTGGGAAATTATCAAACGAAGCTAGGGTTGCAAGGATTGAAGAAGAAACCAGATTTGAAGGAGGGCATGAGCAAGGGGGATTTGAAGGAGGGCATAGCCCAATGGATCAGGCACTTAATCTATGGAGTTCTTTGCTACCTCGCGGAGAGGATAGCATTCCCTTTGGAGCCAGTTGTTAACAACCATATATTTTTCTACAATATATAGTTGAATGGAAGGAAGAGATGATCAAAATGTACCTGGTAAGTGAAGCCGAGATAGCCTCCATGCTCCAGTGCTAGATGCTAATGGAAAGGACTAACGGGTCTAAGGAAGAACAAAGATGCAAAGGATGAAAATATGTTGGGGTATATGCAAAAATAAACAAGAAATAAACTTTATAGCCTATATTCCGTCGGTCACGTCACGGAGGGATAAACATCACATCAATCTGCGCCGTAGATTTGGCGCGGAGATCAGATCCATGTTTCTATGTGTAGTCCCGCACAGCTAAGTTGCAAGGGAGATAACAAAAAAGCAGATGCGATGAGCCTCCTCCGCCAGCCAGGTGTCAGTAGCAGACATTATCGCAAAGAGGAAGACCGAAGGGCGATATGTGAAAATGGGTGCATGCGATGGTACAGGTTGGAAAAAGAATCCACGGTTCGGAATGTGGTAAGGATATACATCAACGACGCCCATGGTAGCTCGCATAGAGAAGTAGCGCACCGGATAAGAAATGGATGGGTGCAATAAGAGTTTCCTGCCTGCCAGATGTCAGCTCCAGAGTCCGTCGCACAAAGAAGGGAAGTCATAGTAGGGACCACTCGGGTACATGTGAGGCCCATCTTATGTGGAAATGTGGATAGGAAGGACGGCGTAGATGGAAAGTTAGATCAGATCCCATAGTGAGGAAGAATTGAATGTCAAATCAAGAGATAGAGAGGCAATAGATCCGAAGAAGGAAAACGAGCACGTGGGAGATCAATGGTTGGGATTAATGGACAACCTACTAAGAAAAGTCGGCGTTAGGGAGACGCGGCTATATATATGAAAACATCCTTCAAAGTTTGCATTTTTACCCTTTCAGGAAGCCGTCTGAGCGGAAGGAGGTTTTTTCCAGTGAGTAGGGTTTTAGCCCCGGTACAAGAGTTTGATGGCTGGTCGCCAAGCAGTTGAGTCAGAACGTGAAAATTTTGTGGCTGCGCCCTAACAGGGCAGTCCCTGGAGACCCTGTATCAGTTTCGGTCCGGGCCGTAATGGCCTACAAAGAAGCTATCTTTCACGACCTCGGCATTGTGGGCCTGGAGGTCACCTCAGGAATGACAGTGGTTGCCGTGTTTTGTCAAAGTCTGTCCAAATGTCATTGGACTTCTGTAATTCCCCGCCATGGGCTCGACCTGGGCATTAGGGATAATTCCAATGACTTCTCAAATGTCCAAAGTAGCGATTGGTCTGTCCGAAAGCATAGGTGGGTCAAGCTTAAACCCCGATATGGGAGAATTTCTAACCAAAGGTATCCTTCCACAAGTAACATTTTCCCCTGGTATTAACAGTTTCTGGTCCAGTTTCCAGATAAAGGGGAAAATTCCCTCACATGGATTAGAGGTTGGCTCGAAAAGGTGATAGAGGTAATGTGACCCACGTCTTTTGGAGCATGCGGGAAAGCATGTGATTAAGTATTGTCACACGAGGAACGTCAGAAGAACGGACCTGCAAAGGGGATCTCTGAATGTTATCCCAGAGGATTACCGGTATGATGGAAAGGCACTTTTTGCATCATCATTAGCTATGCCATCAAACTGGGACAATGTCGTTGAGCATGCCAAAGGTCACCGCCAACCTTGGGCATCACGGTCACCTGATTGCAAACTCTGATAGAACTATCATGACAATCATAACCACCTGTAGCTGTCGTCATCATCACCGTTGTTATGGATAAGGTTTTTGCGTCTTTTATCTACAGCTTGGTATAACGGAAAGATGGTGCACCTGGTAGTTTGACCATCTCCTCTGTTACTATTGGCTCATGGAGAAAGGGTGAAAATGCGAAGTGGTATTCATGCCAGAGCAAGTGTGGGATGAGATGGAGGAAAATTCTACCCCTCCACCTCTTATGGTAGTTGACCTCATAGAATTCGGTTCTGCCAGCAAAGATGAGAATCCTGGTGGAAGAAAAGTGTCCAAAGGAAACCGACAAAGAACGAAGAAGGACAACCCCGGAATCAAGCGAATCGACCAACCGAGTGCAAAAATAATTCACGATTTTGTACTCTCCACTAAGGAAACGACACCTATTCTGCCAGGTGAGGCATCACAGGCTGACAGCTCATTGAAAGTGGAAGATTTATTTGACTCACAAGGTCACTTGTGAACCCAGGGTTAGGACAGTCCTATGTCTATGATATTTTGTTTATTGTCTTAATCAGTCTGTTAGAGGCATGACACATATGTAATATTTTTTAATTTTTGGGTGTAATGAGGTGTCCCAATATTTCTATTAGGGTGAGAAGTTAGTCAGGCAAGAAGACTCCAGGCATGTATATAAGCGATGTAATAGAATGAACAAGGGTTGAAAATCTTATGTTGAAATCTTTTGGTAATTTGAGGATTAGTCTGTAAGACGTTTCTTGAGCTATTTTAATAAAGTTTGCAGAGCCGAAGCCTGCATTTTTATAGGGATTCCTATGTAATTGGTCTAGTAGTCTGTACCTTCCTTTTTTTCCATGTGCAAATGTGTTTCTCTCTTTGTTATTCCATTCTATCTTATTTCCTTCATGCTTGGATTAGGGTAACAGTTAAGTAGAATTCATAGAGATTATGCTCTGCTTAGCTTATTCCAAGTCTTTCACCAAATATATTCTACTAAAGTTGATGTGGGATTCATCCTTGTTAGATGCCTTGCATTGATGGACTGCTTCTTTTCTCTTTTGTTCCACAAAACTAAATTTATCTTTGACTACTAGCTGCTTGCTACCTTGCCTCTATAAATGCATTTGCAGAATCTTTGTGAACGATGTTTCATAGTTTGTAAAAGGTGACTCCATTGCCCAAACTAAGTCCCATACATTTTCAACCAAATAATGCGTGAATCATTTTTATTCCCCGAACATAAAACTGATCTTCTATATAATTGTTGTAATTGAATATCTTGGCCGTGAATGCTTGTGTTTCTTTTTCATTATTGACAATCTTGATTATTCCAGTCTTTTTCAGTGAAAAGCTTTGTATACATTTTCAGACTAATACACATATCTCTTATGTAAGTTTTTAAAGATTGAGATTTGAATATATACTTATAAGCCATTTTATCTGATTTTATTGTTTGTCTCTGATCAATTTGATTACTCAACTAGTGATTTCATTCCTTGCTTAAAGTTTTATTCATGGAGTGCTCATGTGTTGTGGATAAATCAGTATTGTGTTGATGATTGTGTTGGCTTATATTTAATCTTTGAAGTATTAAATATCTCATTTCTTTGATGTGTTACATGATTTAGTTTCTATATGAATTTGTATTTGTTTGAATGAATGATTATTTTCTTGGATATGAAACTCTCAAACCAATAAACTATAAAAACAAAACCCTATTTCATTCTTGTTATGTTGAGATTGTTGAGATTGTACTAGCTTGCCCCTCCATAGTCTAAGGACAATTTCTAGCACAAACAGTTGGGTTTATCAAACATATCAGACAAGCTGATAATGTTAAGCCAACCGGCAGTGGGTTTATTAGGCGAACAGGGACAGCAAGGGAGGTGTTGCTAAGCCAGTGATCTCAACCATAGAGCTACATGAATATCAATACTCATCCGAAATGGCACCCACATTACCTACCACATCCAACACAAGGAATACCCTCTTCTCTGTTTCACAATACCTCAAGGCCTCTTCCCTTCTAGTGTTATTCCAGGACGGGCAGAGAAGGGTCTAGTCACTAGTTCTATGAGACATCAGCCTTCACTGGGTTTATCAAGCAACCCAACCTTCTTCCACAGTTCAATGACGGTCTCCTTACAGGCGATCTTTGTTCCACAATCTATCCTATGCAATCCAAGCTCGGGCTCTCTCACGGTTTCTCTGCACTATTTAAGCTTGCAGTTTCCTCATGGATTCTATCACTCTGCCACCAATAGAATGGTTCACACACATGGTTTCCATGGCTATCAACTCTCTGGTATTTCTATCACACAGGGAAAACACGATTATCTTCAATTTCTTCCACTCAGTTGACTCTGCGTATGCAGGAATGTATGAGCAAGCTCCCTCTGTGGGGCGATGGATCGTGGAGGGAAAGTGCATGAATGGATGAATGGATGAATGCGTGGATGTCCTTAACCAAAACAGGTATTCAAAATGGTTCAGCGAGTTTCCAGGCGTTGAGTGTCTTCTAGGACAACCAATCAGAGCCATGCCCTGTCATACAAAATCGTAGGCATGCTCCATACTCCATCAGCTTCAACAACAGGGTTCTCAACCAACCTCTACAATCGCATTAATGTCATCAGGGAGTTCAAACGTGTTCACAGCCATACATGTGGAAACATGGGAAACCAATTCCATAACCCCCTCACCTCTCCCTAGTGGATACACGTGGCCCCTTCTCATTAGTTTCCTCCTGAGCCAGCTTCTTGGTTATTTTATTCATTAATAATAATTACATCATTTACATTTTGTCATGGCATAACAACCCATGAATAATCAAACTGTCCAAATACTTGCCTAAGCAATAAAATTAAACATCCTCTAGTGGGGCCTTTGCCTTGAGCTCCACACTAGGGAAATTACAAACACTGCATATACACAATATTTACATTGAAGCCAAATAACATCAAGGGAAAAATGGGGTATTACAACTCCCTCTCCCTTAAAATAACATCGTCCTCGGTGTTCTCAAAACTGAACAAAAATGGGAATGCCTCTTTCTTGGCATCCTCCAGCTCCCACATGGCATCTTCTGGGATAAGGTGCCTCCATTGCACCTTTACATGCCCTATGGCCCGGTTCCGGAGCAAGTTAGACTTCATATCAAGGATGCGAGTGGGCTCCACCTGGGACTCTCTCTCTGGTTCCATCCGTATCACATGCCAATCAATGATATGATTAGGATCATATACATATTTCTTAAGCAAAGATACATGGAAAACATTATGAGCTTTCATGTTAGCAGGAAATGCAATCCTATATGCTGTTAGGAACCCATGTCAACCCTTCTCTTTACTTTGTTAGTATATTGTTGTTGGACGCATATGCTTTGTAAGTCGTCTTGTAGTATTTGTTGATCCATAGTTTATATTAGCCCATTGTATTGACTCATAGTATTGGACGCATATGCTTTGTAAGTCATCCCGTAGTATTATATGTCCCATGGTTTTGACTCATAGTATTGGGCATAGACTTAGTATATAAGTGTGTGTTGAGGTCATTAAAGGCACCGTGAAGTTAGTTGTATTGAGCTTTCTCAAAGTAGGTTGCCCCCTCAAAGTGGCCCATGATCAATATAAAAGTGATTATGAGTTCTATTATTTATGATATCTCGTGTATTTGCATCAATTAATTATTACAGGTTCTTCACATCTGGTATCAGAGCACTTTCTTGGGCTCATTGGGTGGAATTTCTACCAAAATATTTTTTTTCACATCTGTTGCATGTTCGGACCTGGGAATAATCCCTATCTGCTTAACTGTGGGAAGTACTTGGGCATAAGCCCTTAAAATCATTGTGAGGAGTACCACAGGAACCCCAAAGTAGCTGGCCCATTGAGAGGACCTGCCAGTGAAAAGGGCAACGACCCCTACCCGATTGACTAGTTCCCACTCGTGAGGTAAACCAAGAGCTGTTGTTTGTGGAAAAGCGGTTATCAGTTTTACCTGAACCGTGGAGTGAGGGGTACTTCCCCAATACGCAAGCTGTCACACAGCATTGGTGGCCGAGTGAATCCCCTGAATCGATAGGAAGCCGAACATACCTAGGGTCCATATCTATTTTCAACTGAACTGTTGTCGATCACTTCTGCTCCAGATCTAGCCATTTCAGATCTATTCTGAAAGTCATTCCAGATCCAGTCGTCGTTTCAGATCCAACCATTTTTCGATCCCTTCTACGCCATTGTAGAACCATTTGTTGCGGATCCCTTTTGTGCCACCGTTGCCGATCCATTTTTGAAAAAAAAATAAAAAATAAAAAATTTCGGCCATATCTACCTTGTTTCAACTCTATTTTCCCTGAAACTTCACTGACATCCCTACAATCCCATTCTGCATATTTCATTCCTGAAGACCCTATCCCAAATTCCACTTCCCAAGACCATAAATCCCACATTTGTCTATTTTTAGGGTTTTCCATAACTCCTTCAATTTTCACCCAAACGCCTTTAAACTTTGCCACCGTGTTCCTTTCCTAATTCTGCTTCTTTGTCCCTCTCTACCAAATTTTCTCATTCTTTCACCCCACTTCTGAAATCCCCATTTTTTGCCTCCCTGTCCATCAGAAAGTGTCCAAATCCTAGTCAAACCCCAATTACCAATCCGAGTTTTTCCCAAATCCAAATTTTCCTTTACCAAATAAGCTTTTGTTTGTGTTTTTCTATCCATTTCCAAAGAAAAAAAAAATAAACTCCTGGTTGTGGTTGTCACCCGCGCAAGAGCAAAAACCATGGAGGAAGCACTTGCAGCCTTCCGAACCAAACTCCAAGATCTGGATGAAAAATTTCTCAATCTCCATATTCAACATTTAGCCATGAACAATAACCAATAGCTAGAATCTTTTGCAGCCACCAAGTTCTCTTCTTCCAGCAATTTTCGTGGGCTGAAGCTTGATTTTCCTCACTTCAATGGTACTTATCCGACTGGATGGATATACCGAGCAGAATAATATTTCAATCTGCATAATACTTTTGATGTCCAGAAAATTCCACTTGCATCCTTTCATTTGGAACAGGAAGCCCTTCAATGGTACCGTTGGTACATCAAAGCTCATCCCAAGCCAAACTGGATAGATTTTTGCCAACTTCTTTTGCCACGATTTGGTCCTAGTGCTTTTGACGACTTCACAGGAGCACTCACTAAACTTCACCAAACTGGCACAGTGAGAGAGTATCAGACGGAATTTGAGAAACTAGCCAATCACACAGAAGGATTGTCTGATGAATTCTACAGGAGTTGTTTTATCAGTGGTATCAAGGATGAAATCTGCTTAAAGGTCAAAATGTTATATTCCAACACAATGATGGAAGTCCTAGGGTTGGCTAAGCTGGCCGAGGACAAGATCATAGCTCAACAACGCTCCAAACCCACCTTTGTTCCTTTCAAAAATATGGGTTCCCAACGACCTCCCATCACGCTTGCTCCTCGACCAACTCCTATTAAGCATTTGTCTGAAATAGAGATGCAAGCACGCTGAGAAAAAGGGCTTTGCTATAATTGTGATGAGAAATTCACTCGGGGACATAGATGTGTTCAACAAAAGCTCTATCTCTTGGATGTGGATTCTCTGCCTACCTCTGAACTTGGTGAAGAAGCTCTAGATACAGTAGATTATCAAGTTGACATTCAACACCCGCCTGTTAAGACCCCATCTCAGAACGACCCACCCGAGATCTATCTCCATGCTGTAACCGGTGTCACCACCCCACAAACAATGCGGGTCAGGGGATACTTCAAGAAGGTCCCTCTTACCATACTCATTGATTCTGGTAGCACTCATAACTTCATTGACACTCGGATTGCCAAACAGGCTGATTGATTTGTCCATCCTTTCTCCCACTTTGAAGTCATGGTTGCCAATGGGGGCACCTTACCTTGCAAGGGGAAGTGTCACAATGTGCGTATCTCTATGGAAGATTATAACCTGTGCTCTGACATGTTTGTCTTGTCCTTAGGTGGATGTGATGTGGTTTTGGGCGTTCAATGGTTAAGCACACTTGGCCCCATCTTATGGGATTTTGTTGAACTTTGGATGCATTTTTTAGTCAATGGGGCACAACACAAATTTATGGGCTTACAACCAGGGTCTCTTTGCATCATCAGTTCACATTGCCTGGAAAAAATCCTTAAGAAGAATTCACATGGTGTCATCGCTCAGCTCCATTCCATTCAGATGCACCCATCAACAGTCTCCACTACTTCCTTGGATAGATATGCAGGTGTCTTTGCTGAACCAATGAGCTTGCTGCCTTCAAGAGACCTTTTCGATAAGAATTTAGCCGCATCTACCTCTCAGTAGGAAATGATGGTTATTTTGCATGCAGTACAAAAGTGGCATCCATATCTATTAGGGAATTATTTCTGCATCAAAACTGATCTCCAGGGTCTGAAAAATTTCCTGGAACAATGGGTCTCCTCCCCAACACACCTGAAATGGGTTATCCAACTCATGGGTTATCTCTATGCAATCACTTACAATAAGGGTAAGGACAATATGGTGGCAGATGCTCCTTTTTGCACAATTGATGACCTATTTTCTCTTACAGCTATTTCTCTGCTTGTTCCAAATTGGTTGCAATATGTTCAACAGGGCTATCTTTTCTATGAACTCCATGCTTCTTCATCAGCAGGGCACTCTAGGTTCTTCAAAATGTATGACCAGGAACAATGTAACTTCTTTTGGCAGGGACTGAAAATGAAAATTCAACAGATGGTGGCTGACCGTGATACTTTCTAGGTCAACAAGGGTGAAACGACACTCCTTTCGGGACTGCTCAAACCCTTGCCCATCCCTACACAGATTTGGCCAACTATTTCTATGGATTTCTTAGAAGCGCTCTGGTGGTACAATACCACATCTACAAGGACACCATATGAAGCAGTCTATGGACAGACACCGCCAATTCTTCTTCCATACACCCTTAGCAGCTCCCCAATTCAGGCAATTGACTCGGTTCTTCGAAACTGTGATCAGATTCTTCTCATTCTATAGGACAATCTTCACATGGCCAGAATTCGACTGCAACAACAAGTCGATCATCACCATTTTGTGCACACTTTTCATGCAGCTAATATGGTTCTTCTTCGTCTACATCCTTCCAAGCAATCCTCCCTGAAACTCCAAAGGTGTCAGTGGCCCGAAATGCAACCCAAGGATGCTACCGAGGAACCACTCATTCAGATTCTACATCAATTTCCCCAACCAAAGCTTTGAGGACAAATTTTTTTCTAAGGGAGAGGGGATGTTAGGAACCCGATTCAATGCTTCTTTTTACTTTGTGAGTATATTGTTGTTGGACGCATATGCTTTGTAAGTCGTCCTGTAGTATTTGTTGATCCATAGTTTATATTAGCCCATGGTATTGACCCATAGTATTGGACACATATGCTTTGTAAGTCGTCCCGTAGTATTATATGTCCCATGGTTTTGACTCATAGTATTGGGCATAGACTTAGTATATAAGTGTGTGTTGAGGTCATTGAAGGCACCGTGAAGTTAATTGTAATGAGCTTGCTCAAAGGAGGTTTCCCCCTCGAAGTGGCCCGTGATCAATATAAAAGTGATTCTGAGCTCTATTATTTCTGATATCTCGTGTATTTGCATTAATTAATTATTGCAGGTTCTTCACATATGCAACTGGCCCTACCCTATCAAGGACTTCAAATGGCCCACAATATCTGGGTGCCAACTTGGAACAACTTCCCAACTTCATGGAACTCTTCCTTGGTTTCACTCTCAAGTAGACATGATCCCCAATCTGAAATTCCTTATGCATTCTTTTCAGATCTGCATAGCTCTTATGTATGCCCTTTGTTGCCTTCAAATTCTGCCTGATCTTCACAATCTCCCGATCCATCTCCTCAATCATTTATGGCCCAAGCACTACTATGTTCACTGGGCTATCCTAGCTCACTCGAGTTCTGCATCCTTTGCCATACAACACTTCAAAAGGACCCATCTTCAATGATGCCTGATGTTCATTGTTGTAAGAAAATTCTACCAAGTGTAAATAGTCTTCCCACTTAGATGGCTTATATTCCATCACATACATCCTTCACATATCTTCAAGGATCTGATTTACTCTCTCAGTCTGACCATATGTCTGAGGATGATAGGATGTATTAAAATTCAACTGAGTTCCCAACTCCTGGAACTATCCTTTCCAAAAATTGGATGTGAACTTCGTGTCACGGTCTGAAACAATTGCCTTGGGAAATCCATGCAACCTAAATATCTCTCTCATGAATATATCTACAATGTCATTCGCCTTGTGAGTGGACTTGATTCGAATTAAATGAGCTACCTTTGATAGCTTGTCCACCACTACCATGATTGAATCATTTTTCTTCACTGTCATTGGCAACCCTATTATAAAATCCATAGAAATTACTTCCCACTTCCACTCTAGAATGGGTAATGGCTGCAACAATCCTGCTGGATTTTGATGCTCTGTCTTGACCTGTTGGCACTTTTGACATCTAGAAATGTACTCATCTATGTATTTTTTCACACCATGCCAAAAGTATTGCTTCCTTGTTATTGTTATAGTCTTTTGATATCCAGGATGTCCTGATATGGTCTTTGATGTATCTCATCCATCACCAACTTCTTCAAATCTGCACTGTTTGGAATGTATAGTCTAGTGTTCTGATAAATGAGAAAATCACCCTCACTCGACTGATATCTTGCATACTTCTCTTCTATAACACTCTACTGCAATTTCTCTTTGATCTAAAGATAGAATTCATCACTATCTTGATCCTCCAAAATTCTTGCCTTCAAGTCTGATTCACATCTACCTATTGCTGCAATACGAAATTTCCTGTTGAGTGCATCAGCAACCTTATTCTCTTTACCCTTGACATGCTTAATGTCCAAATCAAACTCCCAAAGAAACTCCATCCATCTAGTTTGTATTGCATTCAGATTTGGCTAGTCAAACAAGTATTTCAAACTCATATGATCAGTTCTGGGCTCAAATCTTCTTCCCAAAAGATAATTCCTCCATCTCTTGAGAGCATGAACTATGGTTTCTAGCTCTAAGTCATGGGTGGCATAGTTCCTTTCATGCTCCTTCAGCTTTCTTGACTCATAAAAAATTACAGAACCTTCTTGAATTAGCACTCCATCGGGTCCCTCAATGCAAGCACCAGTACATACTACAAAATCCTTACTCGGATCTGCAATCTTCAAAACTAGTGCACTAGTAAGCAACTCCTTTAACTACTAGAAACTTCTTTCACATTTTTCA
The DNA here is from genome assembly GCA_027924585.1 of Larix kaempferi. Lineage (NCBI taxonomy): Eukaryota > Viridiplantae > Streptophyta > Pinopsida > Pinales > Pinaceae > Larix > Larix kaempferi. The sequence continues at coordinate 7,402,817 of BSBM01000498.1, forward strand.
GACCATGTGAATTTGGTGTCCTTCCTCTGCAATGAAGTAATTGGGTGGGATATCTTAAAGAAGCCTTCAATGAACCTTCTGTGGTAACTAGCAAGGCCCATAAAATATCTAACATTTGTTGCATTCCTTGGAGTATACCAATCCATGATGGCCTCAATCTTCTTTGGATCCACTACAATGCCCTCTGTTGATATAATATGGCCCAAATACTGCATCTTCTCTTGATAGAAGTTACATTTACTCAGCTTAGCATACAGTTGGTGCTCCCTAAGGACTTGCAATACCATCATCAAATGTGTTGATGTATTTGTAACTTTGGAATATATTCACTTGTATACTGTATTTGAAATTTATTGTATCCCCAATGGAGATGTATTATTCCTCCGATTGGAAGTGTCGTCAGTTGTACTTGCAATTGTCGCAAGTTATATTGTAAGTGTCGTAACTTATACTTGATGGGTTATTAGACCACCTTGATGGGGTTAGATTTGTATGAGTCATGTGGGTTAAAGGGTTATTCGACCACCCTAGTGGGGGTCAGCCCAGTCAACATTATGTCAAGTGGTTAAGTTGGGGCCGACCTAGTTAAAGTTAAAAGACAAGTGAAGTAGGGTATAAATAGAGAGTGCATATTTCTCATTTTACACATTCTCTCATTCACTCACTTTGCATTAGTGAGAGAGAGGAGGAGTGCACACTAGTGGAGGAGGAGTAGCTGCTGCAGATCTCTTGGGTTTGATCTTTGTGATCTTTGTATTGGTGCTTATTCTATCTCTGAGGAAGTTGCGGGGTTTTTCACCTTCTTCGTTTTCCCCGGTGAAATGTTTTGTGTCTCTTGTCTCTTGTCCCTTATGCTTGATATGTTGTTCATGTTGTTATTTCAGTTAAGATGCTAGATATATTAAATTAAATGATGAAATATAACATGGTATCAGAGCTAGCCTGAAGGAAGGCATGGTATGGCAATTATGACACTTGTTGCACTTGTGACAAATTGGAGGCTAGGGCTTGGTATAGTAAAAACCAGTCATCGTGTAACTTTCGCTATAATTCAGTTTTGGAAAAGTTTCAGGATCTGAAACTTCGACAGGTCAAATATGAAATTTCCATGTACCTTGTGTCCAAAGGAAAGCCTCAAATTCGTTGTACTTTGTGAGATATGATCCGTACAAGTTAGGGTTTCTGCCTCTTCCAGAATGCAATCCTAAACAAGTGACCTAGGAAAAAAGGTCATATCTCGGGCTAGGAAGCTCCAAATGGAATTCTGCAAAAAGAGAAAGTAAGAGAACGGATTGTAGCTTCACAGTTATGCTTTTTAAAGGTTGAAGTTGAAACAGTGACACATGGAACGCCGTACAAGTTTGCTATCCTGTTTTATCCCATAAACAGGTCACATTGTGACATTTGGCATATATCTATCTCAAAGAATCCATTTGAGGTCATACCTAAGGGGTTGGAAATACGACAGGTCAAGATAACACAGTTCGAAATTTTAGACCTTATAGATTTGTAATTTCAGAGATGCACCAGAAACAATAAGGCACATATTTCTGTGAAATAGAATTGAATTCTGAGCATTCTCATTTTTGGCTTATCACTACTGCGGAAAATTAGGGCTTTTGACAGAAGTGGAATTTTGAAGTGATCTCAGAATAGGATTGCTCTCCTCAGAAAAATCAAAATTTAGACACCAAGATCAAAGTTTTTGGTTGGGAAGAACCCCAGGCATCATCAAACCCTAGTTCGGGATTTTGATCAGAAAGGTGGAAAATTAGGATTTCTAAAAAAGTTGAAATTTTTGGAATCTAAGACCACAGATGTAAGCTCCTCAAAAAAATTCGAAGCTTACGGTACAAGATCAAACCTTTTGGTTGGGAAGAAGACCAAGCATTGTCAAACTCTAGTTTGGGATCCTGTCTAGAAGATCCGAATGTTTTAAAGGCAATTTTGAGGGGTCAAATTTTGCAGTTTTAAAAATTGAAGTATACCAGCTTGATCATCTCAACAAAGCACATCTTTCCATCCATTTAGAAGTTTGAAATTCAAAATTTGAATTTTTAGGGTTTCCCTGACAAACCCTAATCCAGCTCCAGATCGAGTCTCAACAAATCAAAGTGGATTGGGTTAATCCTAGAAGAGAATGAATTGGACACCTACATAAGTGAAGAAGTTCCAGTTCCAGAGGGAGATGAATCTAAGGCCTTACATAAGAAGACTACAAGAAATCTCGACAGCTATGACTTGAGGAGATATAGGTATATGTTGAAATATGTTCATGATTAAGCTTATGATATGTTTGTCGTCATATTATTGAGGTTAGTACAATCTTAATTAATTTTAGACTTGTCTTATCACCCTAGTAAAAGTATGAATGCATGTGAATGATAGAAGACTGTTGATGTATATGTAACTTCATAATGTATTTCATATATGTTGTATGTACTCCTATAGAGATGGTATTATTCCTCTATACGGAAGTGTCGTCATTTATATTGTAAGTGTCGTAACTTATACTTGATGGGTTATTAGACCACCTTGTTGGGGTCGGCCCTGTATAAGTCATGTGGGTCGAAGGGTTATTAGACCACCCTATTGGGGGTCGGCCATGTGGGTCTAAGGGTTATTAGACCACCCTATTGGGGGTTGGCCCAGTCAGCATTATGTTATGTGGTTAAGTTCGAGCCTACATGAGTTAGGTAAAAAGGCAAGTCAAGTCAAGTATAAATAGAGTGCGGGAGGCACTCTATTTACTCACTCACGTCTCACACATGCACTCAAGGAGGAGTGGCGCACTTATGGAGGAGGAGGATCTGCTGCTAGGTTATGGCTATCTCTCTTGGTTGGTTGTATCATTGCTCTATCTATCTCTGAGGAAGTTATTGGGGTTTTTCACCTTTATGGTTTTCCCCAAGTAAATCTTTGTGTCTCTTGTGTGCTTGCATTATTGTCTCCATGATTGATATGATGTAGATATGCTGTACATGTTGTTCTCTCAGTTAAGATCCTAGATCATATTGAAGTAAATTTCAGAAAATTAACATGGTATCAGAGCTATCCTGAAAGAAGGCATGATATGGCATGTATGACACTTGTTGCACTTACGATGCTAGGGCTTGATATAGCAAAAACCAGTCATCGTAGAACTTTCGCTATAAATCCGTTTTGGCGAAGTTTTCGGATCTGAAATTGTTACAGGACGAAGCTAAACTCTCCAGGTACCTTGTGTCCAAAGGACAACTTCTAATTCGTTGTACTTTGTGATTTATGATCTGTACAATATAGGGTTTCGGCCTCTTCCAGATCTGAGTCAAAATCAGGTGACCTTGGGAAAAAGGTCATAACTTGGGCTAGGAAGCTCCAAATGAAATTTCGTGAAAAGTGAAAGGTAGTACACAGACTGTAATATCTCAGAAAACTTTTTCAGAGGCCGAAGTTGAACCAGTGACACGTGGCACGCCGTACAAGTTCGCTCTCTTGTATTATCCCATAAACAGGTCACGTTGCGACACTTGGCATAACTCTCTCTCAGAGAATCCAATTGAGGTCAGACCTATCAGGATGGAAAGATAACAGGTCTAGCTATCTCATAAAACGTTTTCAGAGGCCGAAGGTCAAACAATGACACGTGGCACTCCGTACAAGTTCTCTCTCCTGTATTTTCCCAAAACAGGTCACGTTGCGACATTTGGAATAACTCTCTCTCAGAACATCCAATTGAGGTCAGACCTGTTAGGATGGAAAGCTAACAGGTCAGGCTATCTCAGAAAAAATTTTCAGACCCTGTGAATCAAAAATTTCAGAGTTACACCAGAAACAATCAGGTACATATTTCTGTCAAAACAGAATTATTTTTTGGTACCTTCATTCATGGCTTCTGGAATTTAGGGCTTTGAAGAAAGTTGGAATTTTTGTAATCAGAGACCACGGCTAGATGCTACTCATCAAAATAGAAATTTAGAGACCAAGATCAGAATTTTTGGTTGAGCAGAAGGCCGGGCTTGATCAAACCCTAGTTCGGGACTTTGATCAGAAAAGTGGAAAATTAGGACTTCTGTAAAAATGGGAATTTTTTAAATCTGTGACCATGGCTGGAAGCTCCTCAGAAAAATAGAAGCTTGGAGCTTTGGATCAAACCTTTTGACTGGGCAGAAGAGTGGGCTTCATCAAACCCCAGTTCAGGGTCACTTCCAGTGAATCCAGAAGTCTCAAAGGAAAAAATTGAGGAGTGAAACTTTGTAGTTTTCAAATTCTGAATATACCAGCTTGATCAGCTCATCAAGGCGCATATTTTTATCCTTTCAAAAGTTTGAAATTCAAAGTTTGAATTTTTGGGGTTTCTCTGACAAACCCATATCCAGCTCCAGGTCCAGTTCTTGCAAATCAAGTGGATTGGGTTAATCCTAGAAGAAGATGGATTGGTCACTTGCATAAGTGAAGGAGTTCCTGTTTCACAGGGAGATGAGGCTAAGGCTTTACATAAGGAGATTACAAGCGATCTCGACAGGTATGACTCATCGAGGTATGTTTTGAGATTTGTTCATGATTAAGTTTATGGTATGTTTTTCTTCATGTTATTACGGTTTGTACAATCTTGATTTTAGACTTGTCATATCACCTTAATAAAACTATGAATGCACAATAGAAAATATTCATTGATTAGGGTGTTGACACTTATGATTGTACTAATGCATTATGATGTTGTATGAGATTTATGTTGTCTACTAACATGAAAGGTACACCAAGAAAGACAAATCATGTTCTGGTTCAAAGAACATATGATCATGATGACATGAGGACAAAGATTCATCCATTGTCATGGATCTCATAGAAGATCCATTTACGAGGTATGTATAACTTGGTTTTGTAATAGTTAACCTATGAGATATACAGGTTACTAGCACAAGTCATTGAAGAAGAACAAGAAGACATCATGTGAGTATGTTAGACATAAATAGCTAGCATGCTAATCCAGGTATGTTTTTCCTATATCAAGCTAGAATCCTACCTTGTTGATAATGATTATTCATGAAGTCATAGGTTTGAATAATCATGGTTGTATGCATATTATGTTTCTTACCATAATTGATGATATGCCTAACCAGAAGAATCATGAAGGTATAGGTTTGAATAATCGCAGGTTTTATGCATATTATATCTCTTATCTTGATTGATGATTCAACTAACCTGAAGAGTCATAGGTTTGAGTAATTACAGGTTTAGACATGTTATGTTTCTTATGATTTGACTAACCATAAGAATCCTACATAAACCTTGAATGCTAATGCTTATTATTTTCTGTTTGAAATGATCATGACTATACATGCTTGAGATTATTGTGTTTGAATAGTATACTAATGAATGTATGATTTTATATGAGATCACAAGGATAACACAATCATGATACTAATAAGCATGCATAGGGACCAAGGATGAATATGAGTTCATGAACAGGTAATCCAAGAAGCAAAGATCAAGAGGGAGCACACTCCCGTTGTTCCTGCAAGAAAGAAAAGGAACACACTTCAGTAGTTTCTGCAAGGATGCAGATATTCAGAGGGAGTTGACCATCTTTCCACAACAGAAAGGTGTAGAAGAAGCTACTTCAGATTAGGACTCCAGCAGCTCCTGTAAGGAAGCAAAGACTCAGAGGGAGTCCACCCAACGAACAAACAAAGATAAGTATTTTAATTTCTTGCATATTTGTCTGTTTAAATAAAATTGTTCAATGATGTATATGCTCATGTTCCTAGACTTAGGATATGTATTGTGCATATTAGAATAGTTGCATTGATGAACAATATGCTACTAATATACATGGGTAAGTGGCCTATGGCACTGTACAACATTCCATTGCTACTTATCTAGAATGAAACCTCTTTGCTGACATGTTGGGAGTTGTGCACACTCTTAACAATGTTCTGGTAGAGATTGGAAGGCATCTAGAAAGTTATGAAATATGGATAAATGTTGTATTGAAGCATTGGCTAAGATAATTGCATGACTATATGACATATTTCTTTATGTGTAAGAATTTGTTCTGAAAATTATGAGATGTTTCTAATCATGTAATTTAACCTGTTTTGTAGGAAAGACCGTATATCTTCACCTACAAAAGGACTACAACATTTATTCCAGTAACAAAGATATCTATTGAGATATTGAAGTTCCCAAGATCTGGGATGAAGAAATGGAATGCCATGATCCGTCGATCATGAAGAATGATGTTTGGGTTGCAGTCCCAAGACATGAAGGGAAGTTTGTTATGACTTCCAAATGGAACTATCTGATCAAGCATGTTGCAGATGGCAGCATTGAGATGAAATAGAAGATGCACCAAATGGATTTCAAGACAGCATGGTGTAGTCATTTATGTGTGCAGAACTTGGTATGGTAGGATAGACAGCTTTCTATCCAGTTTGGGCTTTACCAAGAGTAAAGCGGATTCCAACCCTTACTACAAGGTTGAGGAAGGAAATCTAGTGATACTATTTTTGTATGCAGCTAACCTGTTTGTTACAGGTGAAAATAGATTGATTGCCGACACGCAACGGAAGCTTACTACCGAGTTCGAGATGAAGAACTTGGGGATGATGCACTATTTATTTTTTGGCATGGAGGTGTGGCAGAGTGATGGAATATTCCTTGGATAAGGGAAGTATGCAGTAGAGATCCTGAAGAGGTTCGGGATGATGGATTGCAAGGCCATGGCCACACCTATGGCATCAAATCTGAAGCTTCTATGTGATGCTTCATCTGAGCCGGTTGATGTCTCTTTGTATCGTCAGATGATTGGGTCCTTGATGTACCTGACGAACAAGAGACCAGACATTTGCTTTGCTGTGAACACATTGAGCCAGTTCCGGACGAATCCGAGGAGTGTTCACCTGGTTGCTGTAAAGCATGTTCTGAGGTACCTGAAGGGTACAGTAGATTATGGGCTCAGGTATGAGGCGAATCAAAAGTTTAACCTGCAGGGTTATGTTGATTCAGATTGGGCTGGCAGTGCTGCAGATAGGAAGAGCACATCTGGGTGCTACTTCAGTATGGGATCAGGTGTGATCTCTTGGTTTAGCAGGAAGCAGTCCTGCGTAGCACTGAGTATAGCTGAGGCAGAGTATGTTGCAGCCTATTCAGCTAGTTGTGAGGCAGTATGGCTACGGAAGCTACTGTCTGAGTTATTTGATCTCCTGTTGGATGCTACTGGTATATTCTGTGATAACCAGAGTTGTGTGAAGCTGTCCGAGAACCCATTGTTTCATGACAGGTCGAAACACATAGAGATCAAATATCACTATATCAGGGATATGGTGCAGAGAGGAGCTATGAAGCTCCTGTATGTTGCGACGGACGAGCAGATTGCAGATGTGCTGACGAAGCCACTAGCCAGGGTGAAGTTCGAGTACTTCAGAGAGAGGCTTGGCGTTCTTCAGATCGAGGACACTTCGAGGAAGAAGTGATGGACACACTTGCTGAAGCCATTCCAAGCATGTTGGAAGGAGGATCCTTCACATGGCTGTGGATGTAAGCGCTGGATGATGAGCATCAGGATGATGTTCTGGTTTATGCTTGGATATGATCAATTGGATCATGTGTATGTATTTTGTATATGCATCATGTTGGATGTTGGATATGATCAGTTGGATCATTTATGTATGTATGCATCATGTTGGATGCTGGATATGATCAGTTGGATCATGTGTATGTATTTTGTATATGCATCATGTTAGATGCTTGGACCATGTATCTGTATATGTATCAGGTGGATACATTGTATGATCAGGAGGATCATGTATGATGATATGTATCATGTATTTGTAGCAGGTGATACATTGATGATCAGGAGGATCATATATGATGATATGTATCATGTATTTGTATCAGGTGGATACATTGATGATCAGGAGGATCATGTATGATGATATGTATCAGGTAGATACTTGGTATGCATCAGGTAGATGCATTGATGATCAGGTGGATCATGCAGCAGGATGTTGCAGTGATGATCAAGATGATCATAGATGACGAGCTTCAGGATGTTGCTCCAGATGACATGCAGCAGGATGTTGCAGAGATGATCAGGATGATCATAGATGACGAGCTTCAGGATGTTGCTCCAGATGACATGCAGCAGGACGTTGCAGTGATGATGATCAGGATGATCATGGATACATCAGGATGATGTATGGTGAGTATCAGGTTGATACTCTGTGGCCGTGGATCAGGTTGTGCAGATAAGTATGTAATTTGTGCCCTGGGAGATTTGCAGATGGTCTTTCGAGGTTTTGCCTATGGCATGTAATTTGTGCCCTGGGACATCTGGAAAATGCTCTTTCGAGGTTTTGCTTGGGAGGACATATAATTTGTGCCCTGGGAGATCTGCAGATAGTATTTCGAGGTTTTGCCTATGGCATGTAATTTGTGCCCTGGGATATCTGGCAGATGCTCTTTAGGTTTTGTCCTATGGCATGTAATTTGTGCCCTGGGAGATCCGATAGGTTGAGTTGTGTGCTCGTAATCAGTCCTGGGATGCTCTTTCGAGGTTTTGCCATGACCACATATAATTTGTGCCCTGGGAGATCCGATAGGTTGAGCTGTGTGCTCGTAATCAGTCTTGGGATGCTCTTTCGAGGTTTTGTGGTGACCACATGTAATTTGTGCCCTGGGAGATCCGATAGGTTGAGCCTTGTGCTCGTAATCAGTCCTGGGATTCTCTTTCGAGGTTTTGTGGTGAGGTCACATGTAATTTGTGCCCTGGGAGATCCTATAGGTAGAGCCGTGTGCTCGTAACAGCCTGGGATGCTCTTTAGAGGTTTTGTGACGCACGTAATAAGTCCTGAGGATTCCACAGTATGGCCAGTGATGACGAACACCTGCAGGTGGTGGGCCTACATCCAGTATGAAAAAGGACTGGCTCTTTAGAACTTCCTATGACGAGTAGATTCAGAGATTGATTGAGATAGCAGCAGCAGTGACGATGATGATGATGACTCGATGACGATTATCCAGTGACGATGATCCAGAGAAGATGACTTGTGCTAGAATAACTGTGCTGAGAAATACCTTCCTAGTTAAGAGGGAGTGTTGATGTATATGTAACTTCGGAATGTATTTCATATATGTTGTATGTACTCCTATAGAGATGGTATTATTCCTCTATACGGAAGTGTCGTCATTTATATTGTAAGTGTCGTAACTTATACTTGATGGGTTATTAGACCACCTTGTTGGGGTCGGCCCTGTATAAGTCATGTGGGTCGAAGGGTTATTAGACCACCCTATTGGGGGTCGGCCATGTCGGTCTAAGGGTTATTAGACCACCCTATTGGGGGTCGGCCCAGTCAGCATTATGTTATGTGGTTAAGTTCGAGCCTACATGAGTTAGGTAAAAAGGCAAGTCAAGTCAAGTATAAATAGAGTGTGGGAGGCACTCTATTTACGCACTCACTTCTCACACATGCACTCAAGGAGGAGTGGCGCACTTATGGAGGAGGAGGATCTACTGCTAGGTTATGGCTATCTCTCTTGGTTGGTTGTATCATTGCTCTATCTATCTCTGAGGAAGTTATTGGGGTTTTTCACCTTTATGGTTTTCCCCAAGTAAATCTTTGTGTCTCTTGTGTGCTTGCATTATTGTCTCCATGATTGATATGCTGTAGATATGCTGTACATGTTGTTCTCTCAGTTAATATCCTAGATCATATTGAAGTAAATTTCAGAAAATTAACAAAGACATTCATTGATTAGGGTTAGGACACTTATGATTGTACTAATGGACTGTGGTATTGTATGAGGTTGATGTTGTCCACTAACATGAAAGGTACATCAAGAAAGACAAATCAAGTTCTAGATCAAGAAGATATGACCATGGTGACATGAAGACAAAGACTCATCCAGAGCCATTATAGAAGCTCTACTTATGAGGTATGTATATTTTGGTTCTACAATGGTTAACTTATGAGTTATGCATGTTACTAGCACAGGTCATTGAAGAGAACAAGAAGAAATTGTTTGGGTATGTTAGACATAACTAGCAAACATGATAACCAGGTATGCTTTTCCTATATCAAGTTAGAATCCTACCTTGTGTTAGGATCTTATACTTTTGTATGATTATTCTTGAAGTTAGAAGTTTAAGTAATCAAGGGTTTATGCATGTTATGTTTCTTACTTTGATTGATGATATAACTAACCAAAAGAGTCCTATGGTCAAATAAGAATATGCATGAGTAAAAGAAATCTTCCCTGAAACCTTGATTACTAACTCTTATTACCTATGTATGAAATGATCATGACCATACATGTTTAATATTATTTAGAATCGTAATTTTTTTATAGCACTGAGATTATACTAATGGATGTATGATTATGTATGAGATCTTGAGGATGACACAATGATGACACTAGTGCACACTTAGGCATGCTTACTAGTCTAGGATGGATATAAGTTCAAGGATAGATAATCAAGGAAGCAAAGATCAAGAGGGAACACACTCCAGTAGTTCCTGCAAGGAAGCAAGGATTGAGAGGGAGTCCACCCTACAACTAAACAAAGATAAGTATTTGAATTGTTATTTATTATATATATGATTACTTAAATGATGCTTTCTAGTCATACTTATGTTCCTAGATGTATATTATGCATATTAGAAAAGTTGCATTAATAAGATACTACTAATACGCAAGTAATGGGTAAGTGGCCTATGCTACTGTACAACATTCCATTGCTACTTATCTAGAATGAAACCTCTTTGCTGACATGTTGGGAGTTGTGCACACTCTTAACAATGTTCTGGTAGAGATGGAAGGCATCTAGAAAGTTACGGGATATGGATAAATGTGGTATTGAAGCATTGGCTAAGATAATTGCATGACTGTATGACATATGTCTTTATGCATAAGAATTTGTTTTGAAAAACTATGAGAAGTTTCTAATCATGCAATTGAATTTGACTTGTAGGAAAGATCGCGTACAATCACCTACAAAAGAAGGACAACAACATCTTGTCCAACAACGAAGTTCACTATCTATTGAAGATATTTAAGAATCTGAAGTTCCCAGGATCCAGGATGTAGTAATGGAAGGATGCCATGATCGAGGAATACCAATCGATCATGAAGAATGATGTTTGGGATGTGGTCCCAAGACTAGAAGGAAAGTCTGTTGTGACTTCCAAGTAGATCTACAAGATCAAGCATGCTACAAATAGTAGCATAGAAAAATACAAGGCAAGTGATGAAGTGGAAGATTAACACCAGATGGATGTCAAGCCAGCTTTCTTGAATGATGTAGTCGAAGAGGAAGTGGAGAAGCCACTTGGATTTGAGACACATGATAGGGAGTCACATGTGTGCAAATTGAAGAAAGCCTTGTATGGCTTGAAGCAAGCACCCAAGACATGGTATGGCAGGATAGACAACTTCCTATCCAGTTTTGGCTTTTACCAAGAGTAAAGCGGATTCCAACCTTTACTACAAGGTTGAGGAAGGAAATCATGTGATACTACTACTGTATGTGGATGACCTGTTTGTGATAGGAGAGGATAGATTGATTGTTGACACGAAGAGGAAGGTTGTTGCCGAGTTCGAGATTAAGGACTTGTAGATGATGCATTGATTTCTAGGCATAGAGGTGTGGCAGAGTACAGTTGGGATCTTCCTTGGACAAGCGAAGTATGCAGTAGAGATCCTGAAGCGGTTCAGGATGATGGATTGCAAGGCCATGGCCACACCTATGGCATCGAACCTAGATCTATTGCATGATGTTTCTTCAGATTTGGTTGATGCCACAATGTATCGTTAGATGATTGGGTCCTTGATGTACTGTTGTTGCTGCAACATCCCCCAAAAATTTTGAAAAATATTGGGGCCCCTCCTCCTACAGTTCAGTATTGATTTTTTTCTTTCTCTTTATTTTGAAGCTTATCCTGCCACTAACTTGGCAAAACTTTAACACCTGTTTCCCAAAGAAGTTTTCTAAAAAAAATTTCTAAGGCAAAGTCACCTTTAGCATTCAGTGCAAGATATAACCATAAGTCTTCCGCCTTCAACGCAAGTTCTAACCATAGGTCCTCCATCTTTGGGCGCAAATCTTAAACCAAACCTTACTTTTCAATGAAAGTCTTTATGTAATTTGACCATTGTTTTTTGATCCTCGATCGCGCAACTTTTAAATTTAAGCTGCCCGCTTATCGCGCAAAGTCTAAAACTACCTTGGCCACTTTAGGTGCACTTCAAGATCTTATTTTGGCCACCTTTGGCGCAATTGCCTAGCATTATTTTGGCTGCCTTCGGCCCAGAGTTTAACTTCATAAAGGACATCGACACAAGAATCTTCTAAGTCTTTGGAACTCTTTGGCGCATGGCTTAGCCTTAAAATCGCCGATGGGTGGATTTTTATGGCCAATCTTCCAAAGATTTTTGTTTGGTTTTTTTACTAAGGTAAAACCATCTTTAGAATTAAGCACAGCTTTTAGTGACAACTTTTGCGACAAAAGCACAGGAGTTATTTTATTTTGGCCGACACTGGAACAGGGCTTAGCTTTAAAATCACCGTCGATGGGCAGATTTTTATGACCAAATTCCGCGACAAAGCACAAATGTTAAAATTAATCCTCGCGCTGCGGCGCAGTTTCTAACGATATTTTTGCCGACCTTTTGCAAACCATCCAGCGCAAGTCTTGATGATATTTTCTCCGCTATGGTGCATAAGTTAGCCAAAAAAATTGCCGCTACATTCACGATCCTGTTCACTTGGTCGTTGGTGCATCTTTCGGGCGCAGGTCCTAGTGATAATTTCCCTACCACGATCGCAAGTGCTACGATTAATAATGTCGCCACACCATTTATCCCAAACCATCGCAAGGTTTAAAATCAATCTTTGCGCTGTGACACAGTTTTTAACGATATTGTTGCCGACCTTTTGCAAACCATCCAGTGCAAATCTTGGTGATTTTTTCCCCGACTATCGCACATAAGTTATCCATAAAGTTGTCTCCGTTGCGCCGCTTCCAATCATAAAATGCTGATAAGCTTTAAGCTCGTGACCTTGACCCTTGATCATGGGAGTTTTAATCATAAGATTTTGCCCATTGTGCATTAGTTAACGCTATCTTCCCTGCCATGGCGTAGCCGCCTGTTTCAGTGTGTGTGTGACTACACATTAATTAGAACTTATGGTAGTCATGTTAAATCAACCACCTTTCAACTTTGAACCGTGTGCCTATTAAATTGGCCAACCTGTGGCCCAAGTGACATAAATGTGTCCCTTTTAAATATAATGAGGCTTGAGGTGTGCAAATATTCGTTTAAAGTCCTTGTCAAAATATTTACTTACATTATTTCACTATTGCATGTTTTCACATGCTTAGGAAATTCGCCCGGTGCAAAGCTAAGCTCGTGGAGTCAGACTTAGACGTAGAAAAAAAACAAGAATCCAAGCAGAAACAGGAGGCCAATGCAACTAAAAGGGCAGAATTAGCAAGACTGCAAGCAGAAAAGGAGGCAGCCGAATTGGCAGAGGTGGCAAGGCTGCAAGCAAAAGAAGAAGTCAGAAAGGAAAAATAACAAGGTCCATCTGATTCGCGACCCATGGACTTAGATCTGCCAAAGAAAGACCCACTAGGGATAGCTGATACTTGATTTGTTCCTACTGATGAATTAACACTAACCCCGTACAACCCCAAGTAGTAGCGCCAAGTGGCCAACCTGGATTCCATTTATTTTCATGAAAGGAAGAAGGCTATTATTGGTAGATCGGTTAAGAAAGTAGAAATTAGGCCGGTTATATCTAGTCAGTCGAGCCACCCACGCAAGCCGAAGTACAGGAACCATCGGGAGTGGTAGAGCTGGCACAAGCAAACATCCAAGCTGAAATCGGTGGACCAGCGGAGGTTGAAAAGTCAGCAAAAGCTATTGATACATCCGGTCCTTAGTTGGTTTTAAATGAAATAAATGGACAAGCACAGCTGGAATTTATTTTGGTTACATATTTTGTAAAAGGACAGCTCTATTATTAGTTTGTCTTATTAGTCACTAGAAGACAAAATTTTTGTTCCCTCCTAGGTTTAGGGTTAGGTTTGGGAAAAGGAAAGCATTGTAAATCTATAAATAGACAAACAAAACAGAATGAAAGAACTTTTGACAGGAAAAGAAAAAAGGACTGCTCTATGTATGGGAACTATTTTCCAGATATAAAGATACAGGAGTTTGTTTTTTGTCTATTGAAAGCCTGCACGACATTTGCTTCGGATATGTGTAAAGGGACGTGGAACTATTTCGACTCTCTTACCACTGGTTTATTATGAGATCGTTCTAACTCATTGTGGATTACTCCATTGCTGTGAATGTTTCTCATTTTCTATGTATTATGCTGTGTACTATGTGTGGTGAAATCGTTTTAATTCATTTGAGCTATCTTGAATGTATCTCCCTTTCTGCTGTAATTCACATTTAAATGGTTCAAATAGCTATCTGCAAGACCTTTATGTGTATCTACAACATGCTGCTCATTCTCTTATTTTGGCTCCTCGCGAGGATAGAATAGATTTGCTTATCACAGTTTTAGATTAAGATTTGTTTTCTTTTTTCATTTAGATTAAATTAGTTTACAGCACTTGCATCTCATACATAAATTTAAAACACATAAACGGTGGATCAGGCCACAACCGGTAAAGAACACAACAAATCTTAAACTTACATAGTATCCGGAACCGTTAACTAGATGGATTCCCCACACCAAATGGTGAGCGATCTAATTGGGATTTTCTACTGGGGAGAATCCCGTGCCGATTGATGCTGCGATTTCTGGGGCATCAACATGTACCTGACGAACACGAGACCAGATATTTTCTTTATAGTGAACACCTTGAGCTAGTTTCTGATAGATCCTAGACATGTTCACCTAATTATTGTAAAGCATATTCTGAGGTATGGTATGGTTGATTATGGGCTCAAGTATGATGCGAATCAAAAGTTTAACATGGAGGGTTATGTTGATTCAGATTGGGATGGCAGTGCTGCAGATAGGAAGAGCACTTCGGGGTGCTGCTTCAATATGGGATCAGGTGTGATCTCTTGGTCTAGCAGGAAGCAGTCCCACGTAGCACTGAGCACAGCCGAAGTAGAGTATGTCGCATCTTGTTCGGCTAGTTGTGAGGCAATATGGCTGAGGAAGCTACTGTCTAAGTTATTTGATCTCCAGTTGGACGCTATCTGTATTTTCTGTGACAACCAGAGTTGTGTGAAGTTGTCTAAGAACCTGGTGTTCCATGACAGGTCGAAGCATATCGAGATCAAATATCACTATATTAGGGATATGGTGCAGAGAGGAGCAGTGAAGCTCCTATATGCTGTGACAGATGAGCAGGTTGCAGATGTGTTGACTAAACCACTAGCCAGAGTGAAGTTTGAGTACTTCAGAGAGAGGCTTGGTGTCTTTAGATAGAAGATACTTTGAGGAAGAAGTGATGGGACACATTAGCAGGATCCATTCCAAGCATGGTGATAGGAGGGTCCTTCCCATGGCTGTGGATGTAAGCATTGTGTGATGAGCATTAGGATGATGCTATGGATGATGTTCTGCATGATATTGATCAAGATGATTGTTGATGTAATTGTAACTTCGGAATGTATTTCACCTATGTATATTGTAATCCTATAGAGATGTTAGTATTCCTCTATACGGAAGTGTTTTCATTTGTATTGACAAGTGTCGCAAGTGTCGCAACTTGCAAGTGATGGGTTATTAGACCACCAAGTGTGGGGTCGGCCCTGATTAATATAACCATGGGTTATTAGACTGAGTTAGACAAGTCGGCCCTGCTAGGTTATTAGGTAGGTCAATTCATGTATAAATAGAGTGCAGGAGGCACTCTATTTGATCATCTCATTATTCACTTCTACACCCATCGGAAAGTGGTGCACAAGTGAGGAAGGAGGAGTAGCTACTAGAGAAGACTATCTCTTGTACTTGGGTTGTATCATTGCTCTTTCTATCTCTGAGGAAGTTGTGGGGTTTTTCACCTTTATGATTTTCCCCAATGAAACTCTGTGTGTCTATTGTCTCATGTGATTGCTTGGTGTGATTGATATGCATTGTTATGATTGATATGTTGTACATGTTATTCTCTTAGTAAAGATCCTAGAGTATGTTGAATTAATGCTCAAAAATTAACATGGTATCAGAGCTAACCTAAGAAGAAGACACTATGCAGTTGCGAAAACTAGGGTTTCCTATTTATTGGGTTTCTCTCCACAGATCTTGAAAGGCAGTAGGGTATTTTGACTCTCCTCAGCAAGGTGCATCTTTCTATCCAATCAAAATTCAATTCTGGGCACTTTCATTTTTTACCCTAAAAATTAGGGTTTCCACAAAAATAGGAATTTCTGAAATCTGAGGACATAGCTGGAAGATCCTTGGAAAATCAAATTTTAGAGCTTTGGATTGAAATTTTTGGTTGGGTGAAGCTACGAGAAACTCAAACCCTAATTTAGGGTCCTCCCCAGTGAATCTGGGAAGACTAAAAGGCATTTCTGAAGGATGAAACTTTGCAGTTTTCAATTTTTGAATATACCAGGCTAATCAGCTCATTAAGGCACATCTTTCTATCCTTTCAGAAAGTTGAAATTCACATTTTGAATTTTTAGGGTTTCTCTAACAAACCCTAATCCAACACCAAATCCAAATCTCTACAAATCAAGTGGTAAGACCTAAATCTTTTCTATTTCCATTTGAAGTACTCTCTAAGATGTCTCACCACACCAAGCTTGAGGATAAGCTTGAAGGGGTTGATAACTTCCAAGCATGGAAGTATAGGATTGGGTTAATCCTAGAAGAAAATGAATTAGATACTTACATAAGTTCTTAGGTCCCTGTCCTAGAGGAAGAAGAGTCTAAAGCCTTGCATAAGAAGAACTTGGTCAAGGCAAAGAGGATCATTGTTGATTCTATCAAAGACCATCTCATACCACATGTGTCATCTCTAAAGACACCCAAGGAGGTGTTTGATTCCCTGACCAAGCTATTTGAAGGGAAGAACATAAATCGGAAGATGACTCTGCGGAATCAATTGAAAGGGGTAAAGATTCAGAATGGAGAGACCATTCAATCCTATTTCTCTAAGGTCTCTCAAATAAAGGAACAACTTGAAGCTGTGGATGAAGTAGTGGAGAATGGTGAAATTATTATGACCACTTTGAATGGCCTACCTAGGTCATGGGATTCCTTCATTCAAGGAATATGTGCAAGAAGGAAGTTGATCTCCTTCAGTAGACTGTGGGAGGAATGCTCACAAGAAGAGGATAGGCTTGTAGCCTGAGAAGAAAATATGGGAAGTGAAGATCAAGCTCTCATAGCTCACACCAAAAGAAGCAAGCCCAAGAAGGAGCACTCTCATCACAAGAAACCTTTTCACAATCATCAAAAGGGTAAGAAGGATCTGAGATACTTCACATGTAATGAGAAGGGACACTTTGCTACAGATTGTCCCAAGAACAAAAAGGGCTTCAACAACAGCAAGAAGAAGGGAAACAAGAAGAGATATCATGCTCATGCTGTTGAGGATGATGAACCTCCCAAGAAGAAGGCTAGAGCAGAAAGTGATGACTCATCTAGTGAAGATGAATATGTTCTAATCTCTGCTCTCATAGGTACTATCTCTCATGGATGTAATGATTGGATTATTAATAGTGGGGCTTCCAAACACATGATTGGGTTTAAAGAATCTTTTGCAAAACTATCTGAACATGAGTCACCCCATAAGGTGAAACTTGGGGATGACTATCAATGTCCTATCAAAGGAAGTGGTGAAGCCTCCTACAACCTAGACTCTGGGAAGTATTTGAAGATGAAAGATGTTCTATATGTACCTGGGCTCAAGAAGAACCTACTCTCCATATCTCCATTGGATGCAAAAGGCATGAGGGTTGCATTTGTAGATGCTCAAGTCCTAATGTGGCCAAAAGGTAAAAATATAGATGATGTAGTAGTGATTGGAGAGCAAGAGGGAGGATTGTACAAATTGAAGGGACAATCTGAACATGCTATGGTACATGAATCCATGGAGCCAAGTGAGCTTCGGCATAGAAGGCTTGCACATGTGCACTATAGAGCACTACCAATTGCAAGTAAAGTTGTAGAGGGTCTTCCTGAAATCAAGACAAAGCATGAAGGGGTTTGCAAAGGATGTGCAAAAGGAAAGAACATTAAGAAGGCATTTCCAAGCAGTGAAAGCAAAGCTCAAGGAATCTTGGAAATTATCCACTCCGATGTATGTGGTCTGATGTCATCCAATTCTCTGAGTGGGTATGTATACTATGTCTCTTTCATTGATGATTTCTCTAGGAAGACTTGGGTTTACTTCTTGAAGAACAAAGATGAAGTGTTTGATAAGTTCAAGGAATTCAAAGCCTTGATGGAAAATCAAACTGATAAAAAGATCAAGACATTTAATTCACTTCAGGTGATTTCAAGAAGCTATGCAGTGATTCAGGGATTAAGAGGGAGTTTACTGCTCCCTACAATCCACAACAGAATGGGGTTGCGGAAAGAAAGAATAGAAAAATCATGGAAGCAACACAGGAAATGCTGCATGACCAAGATCTGCCTATGCATCTATGGGTAGAAGCAGCTAGGACAGCTGTATATGTGCATTACAGAACACCTCACAAGATATTGGACAATAAGACACCAGAAGAGGTACTCTCTGGTAAGAAACCTGAAGTCAGCCATCTCAGAATATTTGGTTGTCCAGTATACACTCATGTTCCAAAGGAAAAGAGGACAAAGCTAGATCCTTCAGAAAAGAAGGGCATCTTTGGGGGTACAGTGAAAGCTCGAAAGCTTACAGAATATAATTTCCAGGGTTCAAGAAGATTGATGTCAGCAGGGATGTAACATTTGATGAAAACTTATCCTTCATCAAATCAAGGAAGACACCTGTTGAAGATCACGAAGAACCAAAGGAAAATAGATTCCAAGACACCATCATCACTAAATCAATTCCAGAAGTAGATCGTGAAGTTGAATATCCGCAAGAACCTGTAGATCCACCCCATGAGAAGAACTCTCACAATAGGAAACCTGCATGGGATAGAGAGCTCATTCAAGATGCAAAAAGATGTGGCATTCCAGAAGAAGAACACAGAGAAAGGAAGAGGACTAGATCATATACCAGTTATGTTGCCCTACTCTCTGATATTATGAACAAAGAACCTTCCAGTTATGAAGAGGCAGTGGAAAAGAAAGAATGGAAGGATTCCATGGTCGAGGAATACCAATCGATCATGAAGAATGATGTTTGGGATGTAGTCCCAAGACCTAAAGGGAATTTTGTTGTGACTTCCAAGTGGATCTATAAAATCAAGCATGCTGCAGATGGCAGCATAGAAAAATACAAAGCGAGATTTGTAGCTCATGGCTTATCTCAGAAAGAGAGGATAGACTATGAAGAAACTTTTTCTCCTGTAGCCAGATACACTTCCATCAGATCAGTAGTTGCTCTGGATGCAATGATGAAATGGAAGATACACCAGATGGATGTCAAGACTATTTTCTTGAATGGTGTAGTCGAAGAGGAAGTGTAAGTGGAGCAGCCACTTGGTTTTGAGACACATAACAGGGATTCATATGTGTGTAAGTTGAAGAAATCCTTGTATGGCTTGAAGCAAGCTCCTAGGACTTGGTATGGTAGGATAGACAGCTTTCTATCTAGTTTGGGCTTTACCAAGAGTAAAGCAGATTCCAACCTTTACTACAAGGTTGAGGAAGGAAATCCTGTGATACTACTCTTGTATGTGGATGACCTGTTTGTTACAGGTGAGGATGGCTTGATTGTCGATACCAAGAGGAAGCTTGCTGCCGAGTTCGAGATGAAGGACTTGGGGATGATGCACTATTTTTTAGGCATGGAGGTGTGGCAAAGTGTAGATGGGATCTTCCTTGGATAAGTGAAGTATGCAGTAGAGATCCTGAAGAGGTTCGGGATGATGGATGGCAAGGCAATGGCCACACCTATGGCATAGAACCTGAAGCTTCTGTGTAATGCTTCATATGATCCAGTTGATGTCACGATGTATCATCAGATGATTGGGTCCTTGATGTACCTGACAAACATGAGACCAGACATTTTCTTTGCGGTGAACACATTGAGCCAGTTCCTAACGGATTCGAGAGGTGTTCACCTAGTTGCTATAAAGCATATTCTGAGGTACCTGAAGGGTACAATTGACTATGGGCTCAAGTATGATGTGAATCAAAATTTTAACCTGTAGGGTTACATTGATTCGGACTGGGCAAGCAGTGTTGCAGATAGGAAGAGCACTTCTAGGTGTTTCTTCAGTATGGGATCAGGTGTGATCTCTTGGTTTAGCAAGAAGCAATCCTGCGTAGCACTGAGTAAAGCTGAAGCAGAGTATGTTGTAGTTTGTTCGGCTAATTGTGAGGCAGTATGGATGAGGAAGCTACTGTATGAGTTATTTGATCTCCCATTGGAGGCTACTGGTATCTTTTGTGACAACTAGAGTTGTGTGAAGCTGTCTGAGAAACCGGTGTTCCACGACAGGTCGAAACACATTAAGATCAAATATCACTGATGGGTCCATTTTCAGGTATTTAATAACCCTTTTTCCACAGTCCAGCTAAAGCAATGGTAACGAAACGCACTCAATTATGGGAAAAGTGTTTTACTTTAATGATTTAACAAAATTGTTTTTATGATTAATCTTGTATGTTAGAATACGTATCAATTAAACTGATTATATGGAAACCAAAGCATGATTGAGCAGGTTCAAGTTCATTAAAGGATGGACATCTAGAAGACTAAAGGATCACCAAGCTCGGCGCCCTGTTTTCTGATTTATAGAGGACACACTTCCACTTTCAAGATGAATTGACACTTTGACAATTAGTTAGGATCAAAGTTAAATCATATAAATATGGACCTCTTGGGTAGCGAGAGGCCCCTGCTGTTATTTTTTAGAAAGACATTATTTTTAACGTTTTCTGCAGAATTGAGATACTGAGAAGTACAGACTTCTATTTTGACATGGATTTTACATATTAATAAAAGATTGATGATTAATTCCAGCGAGAGCTTCTGAGTTTTTATTCTCTCCTAAAGTATGGGTTGGGGAGGGCCCCTCCAACACGTATGTCAGGAGACTCATATTTGCATGTATTTTTCCAAGTATGCGTTTTTCATTGATGAACAGTTCTATGATATATGGTAGCGTTGAATGATTCATTGTTTTCTGTAGTAGTTTAGAATGCATTCCGTAGTACAATAAAACGATTTCAGTAGTCCTGTAGGTTCTTTCTTGCAACGCATATTTTTATCAACGATTACATGTGTAATAGCTTTGCTTTCAATGTCATGGTTTAGATTTGGAGCTCATTGCAGTTTCTCATCGTGATTAGTTTCTTTTAGCTTCTTAGTAATATATGGGCAAGCATAGAATGATTGTATTTCAATTCTAGATTGGTAAAATAAGTTAGATCAATACTCCAATTTTGTACGCAGATAGTAGTTACAGACTTCATTTCCCCAATAGTAGAATAACCCTGTTATGGTATTTTCATTCTCAGCATTTAGTTATTTCAGCAATTTAATTATTTCAAATAGATTTACTATTTTTTTTTGTATCTTCATTTCTTAGAATAGATCGGCATTCAATCATTTCAGCATTTCAATTATTTCAAATAGATTTACTGTCTTTGTATCTTCATTTCTTAGAATAGATCAGCATCTCATTACTTCAACATTTTAATCATTTAGAATAGATTCCATGGTTTACTTCTCAGAACATATTTACTGCTTTCAGCACTTTAATTCTTTTAATTAGATTTATTGTTTTCCAGTATTCAATTCCATAGCATAATCAGTTTTCACATTTAGTAGACAATCTTTAGAAAATCGATACCGCCCTTTAACTGTGACAAGAGATTATCCTATAAAGAGCACAGATAATGCATGCATCTCTCAAGTTTGTACGTTCCCCGGGTTGACATTTAAAGTAGGCTATTGGTATATCTTCCCTCATTAGGCATCCATATAAAGAGCACCACCACTTTTTGGCGTCGTTGCCAAGCAGGTGCTAAATATTTTAGGAGACATCACCTAAAAACCACAAAAAGAAAACAAAAATTACATAAAACAAAAACATAAATATATTCTACCAATGAATGCCTCGTCGGCAAAGGGATAGGTTTGGCCGCTTTCTGCCCAAGCATTCCATGAGAAACAATGGTAATAACAGTTTTAACTATTCTCAATTTGAATTTCTACACTCTGAAAATGAGACTGACTCCACATACGATCCAAACAGAAGCAACTTCACTACCAATTCCAGCTCAAACACCTCAATGGCAAATGAAGAGGAAGAACCTAGGAAGCTTTTCACTTTTCCCATTAGCATACCTCTACGAGATGCCAAAATGAAGAACATCAATCCTAATAATCTGCCAAACTTCCATGGGTTGACTTCAGAAGATCCTGACACATTCCTGTTTGAATTTGAGGTAGTTTGCAGATCATTTGATTACACTACTAATGCACAAAAGCTTAGGCTTTTTCCTTCCACACTGAAAGACCTATCACTTTGGTGGTTCATGAGCCTTGAAGGAAATAGTATCTTTAGCTGGGATCAAATGAAACAGACATTCTTAGAAAAATATAGGGACTACTGCAAGGCCAAAGATACTAGGGATGAAATCTTTAGGATGCAACAAGGAGATAGAGAGTCATTAGAAGATTATGCCCAAAGATTTCAACTCAGCTACAAATGAGCTAGCCATTGCACATTGGATCCTGAATCACTAAATATTGTCCTTCTCAGAGGTGTAAAAGAGGAGAATTTTGAAGTCTTAAATCTCCTTGGAGATGGAGACATATTCCAAAAATCTTTTGACCAGATCCTGCAAATCTTCAAAAATTACTCAAGATCTAGGAAAACTAAGAATGGGACAAGGGATACACATACAACCACCAGTGGATCATCATCCTCACTTACAAAATCTGATTTAGGAAACCTGTTGGATGACATGAAAACTAACATACTGCAATCCCTATCCATGCAACTTGATGCTCTTCAAATAAAAAAGAAATAGGATGAAATTAACAAAGCCTTGGCAGTATTTTGTCCTCATTGTAGGAAGAAGCATGAGAAGGGGCAGTGCACCTTGAACACAATAGAACTATGTGGTCTCTGCACCGATGACCATTCCACTGATAAATTTCCCCTCTTACCCTCGTGTAAGGAAACCATTCAAGACCCAGCAACTGAAGGAACTATAGAAAAACTCTGTTTTATAAATCAGAGGAGGAATAGTTTTGTTAGGCCATATCAGCAGAGCAATCAAACTTACTATAATCAAGAACAGCCAAATTGGAACTCTGCACAGACTCCATGGCAAGCATAGCCAAAACAAAACCAATGGCAACAAAACCAGCAAGCATATCAACCATCCTATCAACAGCCATATTATCCAACGTCTTATCCTCAATACCCCCCACCGTTTCCATCCACCACAAATTATACAAACCAGTACCCCCATCCATCAAATTGGAGGGCGCCATTACAATAGCCACTCATTATGCCACCCCCAAAACCTCCACTTATTCCAGCCCAACCAATTCCAAATCCTAATAATAACAGGCCCCCACAACAGCAGCAGGCTTATAACACTGATATCACACAATTCCCAACTTATGTTGTAGACACCATAGAAATAAATGAAATCAACCTACGATCTAGAAAAACGTTGCAGAATACACCCCCACACAACATTCAATAGCCTGTACCTGAAGCTCAGGACCACACATCAGAACCCTATGTTCAGCATCCTGATGAACCAGATCCTCCTGAGGAAGAAATTATACCACTCACACGAACTAGGAACCCTCCATTTCTAGAAAAACTTGTTCGGAATACAAAAGAAGAGGAAGAGAATACAATCTTAAATGAATTCAAACACTTAAACATCTAAATCCCAATCTTACAAGTCATAAGGGATGTGCCCATCTGCAACAAATTCATTAGATAGAATTTCCTAAAGAAGCCAGGAAGGAGGAAGCGTGACCCACCAACTATTAATGTAGTGGGACAATTGGCCGATTTGATGCTAGGTGTCATAATAAATCCTAAATATCTTGATCCTGGTAGTCCTGTAGTAAGCGTCACCATAAATAACAAGCAAATAAATAAAATCTTAATCGATCTAGGAGCTACGATCAATGTCATGACTAAAGAAACCATGCTAGACCTGGGACTCCAATCCATGGTAAGACCAACTTCAACATTACTCCAACTAGCAGACACATCCACTGTGAAGCCCGAAGGAATGCTAGAAGACATTATGATCAATATCAAGTCCTTGGAATACCCAGCTGATTTTATAATAATCAAAAACAAAAACAAACTTAGTGGCTATCCAATTATCCTAGGTATACCTTGGTTAGCAACTGCGGACGCTTACATAGGTTGCCGATCAGGAAATATGAAAATCACCAGTGGACATACTAGGAAGAAGATAATCTACCCACCAACAATGAAATCCTCAAAGTTAGAATATCAAAACTGGACTGATGATTACCAGAACACACCAAATCAAAACCTCTGACCTATACTAACAATTGATGCTGCAATATCTTTAAAAGCAATAGATGAAGATGGCCATATAGATAGATTTATACAAAATATATCTCCTAACAATCATGTTATTCAAGAATTTTTTTTCCACATAAACAAGTGAAAGTTCAAAACAAAACATGGATGACTTATGGACAAAAGTGCTACCAGAACAGATCGAGAAGGTGAAAGTTGTGGAAATTAACCCTGGCAAGACAGTCAACATAAATTCCAATTTAAAACCAGAGCAAGAAGAGAAATTGATGAAGATACTAACACAACAAAGTAAAGCATTTGCTTGGACATATACAGATATGAAAGGAATACATCCTGATATCTGCAAACACTACATTTACATCAAAGAAGGTTCTACACCCATCAGGAAACCACAAAGAAGGATGAACACTGCACTAAAAGACATAGTAAAAATGGAATTACAAAAGTTATTAGACGCAGGGTTCATCTATCCAATATCTGATAGTGAGTGGGTCTCACCACT
Organism: Larix kaempferi; assembly: GCA_027924585.1. Taxonomy (NCBI): domain Eukaryota; kingdom Viridiplantae; phylum Streptophyta; class Pinopsida; order Pinales; family Pinaceae; genus Larix; species Larix kaempferi. Next base: position 7,427,937 of record BSBM01000498.1, read on the forward strand.
AGTCATAGTGCCCAAAAAAGGCGGCAAATGGAGAATTTGTGTGGACTACAGGGAGTTGAATAAAGCAACAAAGAAAGATCATTTTCCACTTCCATTTATAGACCAGGTGCTAGATACATTATCTGGAAACAAGTACTTTTCATTCCTAGACGGTTTCAGTGGTTACAACCAAATTTTAATACACCCAGCTAATCAAGATAAGACGACCTTCACATGCCCATGGGGAACTTATGCCTATAGGGTCCTACCCTTTGGTCTATGTAACGCCCTAGCAACATTTCAAAGAGCCATACTGAGTATTTTCTCCGATTTTCTGAATAACAAAATGGAAGTATTCATGGATGATTTCACACCTTATGGACAGAGCTTTGAGCAGGCATTGGAAAATCTTGAATTAATATTAAAAAAATGTATTGAGATGAGCTTGTGCCTAAGCAATGACAAATGCATGATGTTAATGGAAGAAGGAATTGTTCTAGGACATCATATATCACAGAGAGGTATAGAGGTGGATCAAGCCAATGTATCAGTAATCAAGACACTGCCCCCACCTTTCAAACAAAGAGATGTGAGAAGTTTCCTTGGACAGACAGGGTACTACAGGAGGTTTATTGAGAATTATATCAGAATTGTTGCCCCCATGTTTGCACTTCTCACAAAAGACAATGAGTTCATATGGACAAGCAACTGCATGTCAGCCTTTGAAAGTCTTAAACAGAAAACCATCACATCACCAATACTTCAAGGACCAAACTGGGAAATTCCATTTCACATTCACACAGATGCATCAGATAAAGCAATCGGATCTGTGCTTGGGAAAGAACAAGACAAGAAACCCTATGCCATATACTATATAAGCAAAAATTTGGCTGGGGCAGAACTCAACTACACAGTCACAAAGAAGGAATTTCTGGCAGTCATACATGCAATCAACAAATTCAGGCATTACATTACAGGATACCAAAGTTTTATCCATACTGACCACTCAGCGATCATATATCTTATGAACAAGCCTAATACTAGTGCAAGAATTATTTGATGGATGCTACTTCTATAGGAATTCGACATCACTATAATAGATAAACCAGGCAAGCATAATGTCGTAGCAGACTTTTTGTCAAGAGTAACACATGGGACAGATAATGAATTGGTCCGAGATAACTTCCCGGATGAGCACCTTTTTGCCATATCAATAAAAAGTCCATGGTTTGCTGACATAGCAAACTATTTGGTATCCAGGAAGTTTCTAGAACATTACAGTTATAAAGAAAGGACAAAAGTAATAAGACAAAGTGCCACATATTCATGGATAGAGGGCATGCTTTTCAAACAGGGACCAGATCAAGTACTTAGAAGGTGCATTTGGGAAGATGAGGTACATGACATAATGCATGCCACCCACAATGAACCCTGTGGAGGACACTACGCTGCAAAAGGAACATCCTACAAGATCTTGCAAATAGGGTATTATTGGCCAACACTCCATAGAGATGCTTATGAGTATGTGTCCCATTGTGACGATTGCCAGAGAATGGGAAAGCCAACACAAAAACAAGAAATGCCACTACATCCACAAATCTCTTTAGAGGCATTCAATAAGTGGGGATTCGATTTTGTTGGCCCATTCAACCCACAGTCCAATCAGAAAAGCTACATCCTTGTATGCACTAATTACCTTACAAAATGGAGAGAGGTAGCAGCACTGGTTGCTGCAAATGAAACCAATGTGGCCAAATTCTTTATTGAGAAGATCTTTCACAGATTTGGGGTGCCAAGAGAGGTAGTTTCGGATCAAGGACCACAATTCACATCAAATTTAATTGAAGACTTGATGAAAATAAACAATGTAAAGCACATACAGTCATCCTCCTGCCACCCTCAAGGAAATGGTCAAGCTGAGGTAACCAACAGGGAATTAGAGAGAATCTTGACAAAAACTGTCCAACTTCACAAAAGAGATTGGGCTGACAGACTTAGTGAAGCAGTCTGGGCTTACAATACTACATGGAAAACAACAACAGGATTCACACCTTATGAGCTGGTCTATGGGAAAAAGGTCATGCTACCAATCGAATTTGAAGTAAAAAAATTAAGAATTGTAACCGATCTAAATATGAACCTATCAGACATTCAAAAAGAATGCATGCTATAGCTAAATCAACTGGATGAACACCGCCAACAAGCACTTACACATACTGAAATCATCCAACAACAAAGAAAGAAATGACATGACCAACATTTGAAGGATAAAAAATTCAAAGAGGGTGATTGGGCACTCCTCTACGACTCCAGATTTCACACATTCAAAGGAAAGCTAACCACTAGATGGCTTGGACCTTACAGTATACAGAAAATTTATGACAATGGGGCTGTGAGAATTATTACAATTGATGATGATGAGTTCCCCATGATCGTGAATGGGCATCGCCTAAAACTCTACAAACAACCAAAGTCCAAAGAAGAATTTACACAAGTACTCTACTAGCAACAATTGATGCTGATAGAGCATGCTCCAAAACAATAAGCTTCAGCACATTTCATGAAAAAAAAACACAAAAAAAGAGAAAAAAAACCAAAACAAAACAAAAAGAACAAAGGGATAACAGGAAGTACAGGGCATCAACCTATTCAAGCGAGCCTGCACAATAATTCAAGCGAGGTTGTCATCAATTCAGGAGAGCCTGCAAAATATATCAAGCGAGGCTGCCGATAATTTAATTGAGGTTGCCATCAATTCAACCAAGCCTACAAAATATATCAAGTCAGGCTGCCATCAATTCAACCGAGCCTGCAAAATAAATCAAACAAGGTTGTCATCTATTTAAGTGAGGCTGAAATCAATTCATGTGAGCCAACCACGTCTACATGCAAAATAAGTCTTCATCTACTACGGAATTCATCAAAGACACACCATGCCAACCTTTTTCAAACATATTCAAGAGAGCCTGCAAAGTTATTCAAGGGAGCTAATCAAATCCAACCATGCAATCATCCAAATATAAAGCACAATCACCTGATTCGTATCAACAACTGGCACAATTTTCAAAAGCACATACTCAGCAAATTCAAAACGCGTAAAACGAAAAAAGCACCCTACGCACATAACTACTGACATGCAGAAATCAACTACAGACACAGCCAAGATATACTACCAAATCCACCGCGCATGAAAAACGGACCAGATCATCAATGCAAGTACGCATACATACTAAGGTAATCTCTAAAACGATTTTATTTCATTTTTACGGTAAAGCACTTTCCCACAATAGTGTTGTTTCTAGTCAACTGAGGATAGCTTCAATTTCAAATCGACGACATGGTGGAATGACCTTCATAACTCATGATTGCTACCAAAGTCCCATCACCCTCAGCGAATCATGATTGAAACCTTCACCACATGAAGTACAGAGGTCGATCATAAGAAGGCAGAGATCGATCATGAAAGATTGGGGATTAGAAGTGGCAAGTACAGGTATGATGAAAAGAATAGGTGCAAAAAGGTAGTGAATTAGGGTGCAGCATATTCCACGATTTCGCATATAAGTAACCACCCGGAATTCCTGAGAAGCAGCCACCATTGTATTCCTTGAGCCCATAGGCAGAGCCCGACCAAGTTAAAAGTATAAAACTGCATACCAAAGCCCTGGTTTGTCTGGTTATAGAGAATATTCGAAAAATGACGAAGGGTTTTAAAAAGAGTGAACCGGAAGATCACAGTGCCATTTATCAAAACCCGAGAGTCCTGCAGATCATTTGCAACTCGGGATGGATGCCATTTATCCTTGGTCTGAGAGGATACCATACAGGGGTATCCCAGGAGTTCGCAAGAAACTTCAAGCATATAAAGGATGAACAGTACGTCACTTGGGTGAAGGGGTTACGCATAAATGTGGATGAGGACATGATAGCCAAACACACTGGTCTTCAAATGGGCCTGCATTGGAGCAGCAATGACTGGGAGGCAAACCACACAGCAAAAGCAGCATTCTTTGAGCGTGGAGAAGTTTATGATGAAGACAAAAATGGAGTCAAGAGAACCTCCATGCCAGCACCATGGGATGAAATGGCTGCAATTGTCCTGAGGTATTTTACATGCACTGGAAGATTAAGCTATGTTCCCATTTTCCATTTTCATATTTTAGAGCTTCTCAGGCACAGAAGTCACATTTCATCAAACAACAATATTAGCATTCCATTTTTCCTGCTCCAATCCCTAGCAGAGATGAGCAGGAAGGTGGCTAAGGGAAAAGACGATGCTTTGGCCCATCATGGGCTGATCAAACTAATAGTTGGCAAGGAGCTAAAAGCTCAAATTCCAGAGCTCTCCTGGGAGGAGTTCATCGTGGTGTCTGCTGAGGACATTCAGAGAATGAGGACTACGCCCCTGCCACTAGAATAAAAAAGTAAGACCACCTCTGTATCAGGGGCAAAAAGAAAAATCGACTTGGACAGTGTGGCCGACACCTTGGTCAAAATAAAACACTCCAAAGAGGACTCCCCCAAATCAGACCCAGATATTCCTACCAGTAGTTAGGGGTCGAAGAGGCGCAGCAAGAGATTCACACAGGTATCTAAAATCCGAGTCTCCAAGGAAAAAGAAAGGGAACCCAGCCCCCTGATTACCAATGTGTCTAATGATGACATTGATCCTTTTATAGATCAAAAGGATCCCACTACGGATGAAGAAGAGGACGAAAAAGAAAAAGAAGAAGACAATGAAGAAGAGAAAGGGAATGAAGAGGAAAAATAGGATACGAAAGAAGAGATGGATAAAGGAGAAGGGAAGAGCTTACAGGAGCAAGGCAACTTTCAGGAAGACCCTCCAGAACGTAAGGAAGACCCCGAGGTAGTTTCCCAGCTCGCTGAAGCACGAGCAGAATTGGAAAGGCTCAGAAATGAGTTGGAAACATTAAGAATTCGGCCAGGAAGCCATGCCACACCTCCCCCATTCTCAGCTGAGAAGACACAAATCCTAAAGATGCACCATGCAGAAGAACTCCGGCTGGCCGAACAGAAGAATCTAGCGCTGCAAGAAAAGTTGGTAGAAGGACCAGGAAATTATCAAAATTAAGGATGTTTTTGCCACTACTATCAGCATATATGAGAGAATGCGTGATCTCAGACCACTGTCGGCGGTCTATGCAATTTATTTACAAGAGAAATGGGGTGAATTCTGTTAGAACAGTAACCACACTTAGTACCATAATCCATAAATTTTAATTATCCATGTGCTTAATTAAACCATGTTTTGGATTAAGTGACTATAGTTGGTCAAAAACCCACTTTGAGAGTGTTCACACCCACTTCTGAGCAAACCAGTTCACCCAGCCTCCAGTTTTGTCCACAAGTGCGCCCTCATTTATTGCTGGTGCGCCCTCTCTCCTTGTTTTGGGGAATTTAGTTGACCAAGGGCGCTAGGGTGGATTTTTGCCCACTTTTGGCTAGATTTGGAGCATTTAATGCTCCCTTGGGCCCCCAAACCTCCTCTATTTGCTCACCCACGCCTGCCTTGAGCTAATTAATGACTCAGCATGCTTCAGCCACCTCCACACCAGAATTCGTAGCTGTTTGGGGTGATTGGGATTGAGTTGGACCCACCTAGGGGGGATTGAGGCCAATTTGGCATTGATGACTTGTACACTCAGCTTGAGCCACCTAATGCTCTCGATTTTCTCATGGATGTAATAAAAACCTGTTACTAACATTTTCACATGTTAGACAGTCAGTTAATCAAAGATTTGAGCATACATTGTGTGTAAATTTATCTCTTTTTTCAAGTTTTTCCACAGTTTTTGCAAACTAATTCGATTTTGTGAGGTTCTCCATAGCTCCTCGATCTTCTGTGATCAAAATACTCACATGGTATCAGAGCCATCGTGGAGTTAGTGAGTTGCAGGCCAACATTGAGCGTTGAACTGCATTCTAGAGAGGATTTCCAGACAAAAATTGAGTGTTTTTTGCAGGTGTTTCAGTAGTTTTCTCACCATTAACGCAGCAGTCATGGAAGCAAACCAAATGTTGCTCACACCCTTCAATTTTTTCGATTGGAAGGCTGAGATGGTCATCAAGCTGAGATCTAAGGGTCTCTATAGAGTGACCATGGGCACAGAAGTGGAGCCAAATTCTGCTGTGGAGAAAGCAAAGTACTACAATCGACTTGATGAAGCTTATGGATTGCTATGCCTGAGCATTTCAAGGGAACTCTTGTTTCATACAGACAGTTTGACAACTCCCAATGAAGTATGGGTGAAGCTAGAATCACTCTTTGGGAAAACTGATGAACTGAGAGGCCACCAGCTTGAAAACGAGCTCATTAGCTTGAGCCCAGCGCATTTTGAAACCATCCAGGAGTTCTTCACGAAATTCAAGTCACTGGTGCTTCAACTGCAACAATGTGGAATTGTTAAGAAGGAGGAACAACTGATTCTATCCATCCTTTCGAAGCTAGGCCCAGAGTTTTCAGTATTTGTTAGCACATTTCACTCAGCCAAAATGACCCTTCGAAATTGGCAAATGCCATCACTAGCTACCTTCATGGAGTGTCTCACTCAGGAGCAGGACAAACTAGTTCAGATGGGCACCATAAAATCAAAGGACCAAGCATTGGCAATGGGTGTTACAAATGCAAGCAAAGGAAAGCAGAAAGCCAAGAATTCGAAGCAGCAAGAGAAGAGGAAGTTTGACAAGACCAAGTCTGCAGATGGGGGTTCGAATCTGTCAAAGGAGAAGGACAAGAAGGGAAAGGAAAATACCAAATGCACCTATTGTCATAGGGGATGGCATCCAGAGAGCTCATGTATGAAGAAAACCATTGACTCAATGGCGCAGCTGCTGGAGAAGAACAACATCCCAGTCCCTGAGGGCGCAAGGAAGAAAGAAAGCACCTCAAACCCTGACAATAAGGAGAAGTGTCATGCTTTGGTAGCAGGTACTTCGAATCCCTCTTCCTTCATCATTGATTCAGGAGCTTCCAGACATATGGTTTCATCTAGAGAGCTTTTCTCCTCTTTGCATTCGAATGGTGGCCCAACAGTTCGAATGGGAGATGATTCAGAACTCCAAACCAAGGGGATTGGAAGGATTGACATGGAGCATGGCTATTTCAGTGATGTGCTCTATGTACCTTCATTGGCTGCAAATTTGCTATCAGTTTATCAAATGACCCATACAGGAGAAGCCAAGAGAGTGACATTCACTCCAGATTTGGTAGAAATCTCAGAAATCTCCTCAAATCAAGTTGTGGCAGTAGGGTATGCAGATCATGATGAGAGAATGTACAAATTCTCAAATTTCATTCCAAATTCTAGTGACCATGCTCTTGTCTCTCATGCCAACGAGACCTCCAAGTTATGGCATGAAAGATTTGGCCACATGAACTACAAATATCTCCAGCAATTGCACAGGGACGAGATGGTGGAAGGGCTTCCAGAAATCAGATCATCGAATGGTGCATGCATTGGGTGTGTAGTTGGAAAGCATCCTGAGCGCAGCTATGAGAAGGGAATGGCAAGGAGAGCCACTCAACCACTTGGATTGGTACATTCAGACCTCATTGGTCCTCTTCCCACTCCATCATATGGTGGATCAAGGTATGTACTTACATTCATAGATGACTACTCTCGATTCTGCTGGGTTTACTTCCTTAAATTGAAGTCAGAAGTGTTTGAGAAACTGAAGATTTGGAAAGCCCTAGTGGAGAACCATAGTGGTCATAAGATAAAGATCCTTAGGACTGATAATGGAAAGGAATATGTGAATAATAACATTCAGCACCTTTGTGAGGAATGTGGCATCCAAATGCAACATTCAATCCCCTACACACCTCAGCAAAATGGTGTGGCAGAGAGGAAGAATAGATCTCTCAAGGAGATGGCTACTTGCATGATTGAAGCTAGGGATCTAAGCCCTAAGCTATGGGCTGAAGCCATCAATTGTGCTGCTCATATTCAGAACAGAGCCTTTCACAAATCAGTAAAAGGAAAAACCCCCTATGAGGCATGGTTTGGCCAAAAACCAAATGTGTCAAATTTCAGGATTTTTGGGTCTAGAGCATGGGCTCGAATTCCATCAGAAAAGAGGAAGGCTTTGGAGCCACAGAGCAGGGAATGTATCATGGTTGGTTATGGTGAGGACACAAAGGGCTATAAGCTCTTTGACACATCCACACTTAAAACTTTCATTGAGAGAAGTGTGCAATTCGAAGAAGAACCAATTCCAGATTTTGAGCTTGCACCGGGGGAAAGCTCCTCTCCTCCACACCTCAATGAGATTAGTGATGATTCTTCCTCTGATTTTTCTGATATCGCTGAAGATGACATAGCTGAAGATGACATTGCTGTACATGAGTCACCATCAAGGCCCAAGTGGGCTGAAAAAATCATAGAAGCTGCAGGTGAATTGGCAGGCAATCCCCAAGAGCCTAGGAAGACTAGATCCCAAACAATCAATGCTTCCTTTGCAAATGAGAGTGAGATTGCTGATCACTGTTATATGATGATTGGATCTGATCCAACATCATATCAGGAAGCTCATCATGATCCAAGGTGGAGGGCAGCAATGCAAGAAGAATTCCAATCTCTCCAAGAGAACAAAACATGGGATTTGGTGCCTCTTCCTCCCAAGAGGAAACTAGTGCAATGTAAGTGGATTTTTCGAACCAAACCTGTTGCTGATGGTTCTGATCTGAAATATAATGCTAGGTTAGTGGCTAAGGGCTACTCACAAATCCATGGTGTGGATTATACAGAGACCTTTGCACCGGTTGCAAAGATGGACTCAATTAGACTAGCTCTAGCCATGGCAGCTAGTAAAGGTTGGGAAGTTCACCACATGGATGTCAAAAGTGCATTCTTGCATGGTGAGCTACAGGAAGAGATATATATGCAGCAGCCTGAAGGATTCCAAGAGGATCCCACACTTGTATGCAGGTTGAAGAAGTCACTCTATGGACTCATGCAAGCCCCAGGGCTTGGTATGCCAAAATGGATGCCTTTTTGCTCTCAATTGGTTTCTGTCGATGCAAGTCTGATCCAAATGTTTATTTGCAGCATTGTGATGATAATTTGCAGGTCATTGTACTGTATGTTGATGATCTCTTAATTACAGGGAGCTGCACCAAACAAATTGGCTCAATCAAAGCTTCTTTGCACAGTGAATTTGCCATGAGCGACCTAGGATTGCTAAGGCAATTTTTGGGTTTGGAAATTGAGCAATCTGAGAGAGGTATATTGCTGAGTCAATCTAAGTATGCTTCAGACCTGTTATTCAAGTTCAAAATGGCTGAATGTAAGGCAGCCAAGTGCCCATTCCTTTCAGGCATAAAACTAGGTGAATTTGAAGACTCTCCGGTGGTGGATTGCACACTCTATAGGCAGCTAGTTGGAAGTTTGCTGTACCTTACACATACAAGACCTGATTTGTCTTATGCTGTAAGTGCTGTAGCAAGGTATATGCAGCAGCCACATGAGATCCATTGGAAGGCAGCCAAAAGAATCCTTCATTATTTCCAAGGAACTAAGAGCTTCGGGGTACACTATGCAGCTGGTTCTTCACTTCAACTAGCTGGATTTTCTGATTCCGATTGGGCGGGAGATCCCATCGATAGGAAGTCCACTTCAGGTTTTGTGTTTATGTTTGCTGAAGGTCCTATTTGCTGGTCAAGTAAGAAACAGCATACAATTTCTCTTTCATCAGCAGAGGCCGAGTACAGGGCAGCAGTGAACGCAGCCACACAGTGTGTTTGGTTGCAAGGCATTCTTCGGGAGTTTGGTGTTGCTATTGATTCTCCAACCAATATTTGGGTGGATAATCAAAGTGCCATCAAGATATCTACTGATCCAGTACAGAGGCAAAGAACAAAGCACATTGAGATCCACATGCATTACATTCGGGGCTTGGTGCATGACAGGGTGATTTCACTGCAGTATTGCCCATCCACCGAGCAAACTGCTGATATTTTCACCAAGTGCTTTACAGAGAAGACCTTCACTTACTTGAGATCTTTGCTTGGAGTGAGTGATGGATGGTGATTGCTGCAATTTAATTGCAGGTTCAGCCCCATGTTCATTTTTGAGGGAAGTTTTTATCCCATGAGGTTTTACTTCTTTTCCTCGGTTCATATGGACAAATAAAATTTCTGTTTGTATTGAGGTGACTTGAGCCTTTGTTGCCAAGGCCTCCCACTTATCTTTCATGAGATGTACAAAGTTATGGTTAAGGGGGGGTGTTAGAACAGTAACCACACTTAGTACCATAATCCATAAATTTTAATTATCCATGTGCTTAATTAAACCATGTTTTGGATTAAGTGACTATAGTTGGTCAAAAACCCACTTTGAGAGTGTTCACACCCACTTCTGAGCAAACCAGTTCACCCAGCCTCCAGTTTTGTCCACAAGTGCGCCCTCATTTATTGCTGGTGCGCCCTCTCTCCTTGTTTTGGGGAATTTAGTTGACCAAGGGCGCTAGGGTGGATTTTTGCCCACTTTTGGCTAGATTTGGAGCATTTAATGCTCCCTTGGGCCCCCAAACCTCCTCTATTTGCTCACCCACGCCTGCCTTGAGCTAATTAATGACTCAGCATGCTTCAGCCACCTCCACACCAGAATTCGTAGCTGTTTGGGGTGATTGGGATTGAGTTGGACCACCTAGGGGGGATTGAGGCCAATTTGGCATTGATGACTTGTACACTCAGCTTGAGCCACCTAATGCTCTCGATTTTCTCATGGATGTAATAAAAACCTGTTACTAACATTTTCACATGTTAGACAGTCAGTTAATCAAATATTTGAGCATACATTGTGTGTAAATTTATCTCTTTTTTCAAGTTTTTCCACAGTTTTTGCAAACTAATTCGATTTTGTGAGGTTCTCCATAGCTCCTCGATCTTCTGTGATCAAAATACTCACAAATTCCAGCTCCAGAGGTTGAAGAAATATCTCCCTATAGAGGTAAGCACTCCTAAAGAATTTATTGATGCATCATTGAACTCCACAGAGCTGGAGAAAGACTAATTGAGTGAGTTCTTCTTGCACAATTTCATAGTTTCTGGCTCGCCCAACTGGTCGCCAAACCCATATGTGGGCGATTTCCATTTAAGGGCATTGTGTTCATGGATGAACCACGAAATTGAGCAAGCCCAGGACTATCATCTCTATGTGGCATCCAAATGGAAAACTCCATTAATGATCAGACCTGAGCCAACTCACCCTGAGGGAATAAGTTATAATCACAGAATCCTCACTCAGGACGAGGAACTGATACCCATTCTCCTCGCAAAAAAATAGGAGGCGGTGAGTCACTTCGACACTACACTCCGCAGCACACAAAAGGAAGTTAATGAGTCCATCAGGGAAAGGTGGAGCAGGGTGGAAAACGATCTAAAACGAAGAGAAATCCACTCTCCCCTTAGGCTTAAGGATGCTCTCTTCAAAACCATACTCTACAAAGAATCCCTGGAAAGAAACCAACTAAGGTCGATTGGGATGAGACTGAATCCCCAATTCTTTCTTTCCCCAGTCCTCAAAGAACAAATTAATGAAAAGGAGGAGAGGAAGGCATGGGCCAGGGAGGATCAGAATTTTGGGTATCTCAGATAGGCAGGGGCACCTAAGGTGGCAGCATGGGATATCAAGGAGGTCATCAACGAAAGGAATAAGTCACCCAAGGATGGGTGAATCCTTCAAGTAGGGGAGAGAATGATGGGTCCATTTTTCAGGTATTTGATAACCCTTTTTCCACAGTCTAGCTAAAGCAATGGTAACAAAACACACTCAATTGTGGGAAAAGTGTTTTACTTTAATGATTTAATGAAATTGTTTTTATGATTAATCTTGTATGTTAGAATGCGTATCAATTAAACTGATTATATGGAAACCAAGTGTGATTGAGCAGGTTCAGGTTCATTAAAGGATGGACGTGTAGAAGACTAAAGGATCACCAAGCTCAGTGCCCTGTTTTCTGATTTATAGAGGACACACTCCCACTTTCAAGATGAATCGGCACTTTGACAATCAGTTAGGATCAAAGTTAAATCGTATAAATATGGACCTCTCGGGTAGCGAGAGGCCCCTGCTGTTATTTTTTAGAAAGACATTATTTTTAACATTTTCTGCACTATTGAGATACGGAGAAGTGCATACATCTAATTTGACATGTATTTTACATATTAATGAAAGATTGATGATTAATTCTAGTGAGTGTTTCTGAGTTTTTATTCTCTCCTAAAGTACGGGTTGGCGAGGGCCCCTCCAACACGTATGTCAGGAGATTCCTATTTGCAGGTATTTTTCCAAGTATGCGTTTTTCATTGATGAACAGTTCTATGATATATGGTAGCGTTGAATGATTCATTGTTTTCTATAGTAGTTTAGAATGCATTCCATAGTACTATAGAATGATTTCAGTATTCCTGTAGGTTCTTTCTTGCAATGCATATTTTTATTAACGATTATATGTGTAATAGCTTTGCTTTCGATGTCATTGTTTAAATCTGGAGTTCACTGTAGTTTCTCATCGCGATTAGTTTCTTTTAGTTTCTTAGTAATAGATGGGCAAGCATAAAATGATCGTATTTCAATTCTAGATTGGTAAAATAAGTTAGATCAAGACTCCAATTTTGTGCGCAGATAGTAGTTACAGACTTCATTTCCCCAATAGTAGAATAACCCTGTTATGGTATTTTCATTCTCATCATTTAGTTATTTCATCAATTTAATTATTTCAAATAGATTTACTGTTTTTTTTGTATCTTCATTTCTTAGAATAGATCGGCATTCAATCATTTCAGCATTTCAATTATTTCAAATAGATTTACTGTCTTTGTATCTTCATTTCTTAGAACAGATCAGCATTTTAATCATTTAGAATAGATTCCATGCTTTACTTCTTAGAACATATTTACTGCTTTCAGCACTTTAATTATTTTAATTAGATTTATTGCTTTCCAGTATTCAATTCCATAGCATAATCAGTTTTCACATTTAGTAGACAATCTTTAGAACATCGATACCGCCCTTTAACTGTGACAAGAGATTATCCTATAAAGAGCACAAATAGTGCATGCATCTCTCAAGTTTGTACGTTCCCCGGGTTGACATTTAATGTAGACTCTTGGTATAGCTTCCCTCATTATGCATCCATATAAGGAGCACCACCAATCACTATATCAAGGATATGGTGCAGAGAGGAGCAGTGAAGCTCTTGTATGTTGCGATGGATGAGTAGGTTGCAAATGTGTTGACAAAACCACTCGCCAGAGTGAAGTTTGAGTACTTCAGAGAGAGGCTTGGTGTTCTTCATATTGACGACACTTCGAGGAAGAAGTGATGGACACATTTGCAGGAGCCATTCCAAGCATGGTAAGAGGAGGATCCTTCCCATGGTTGTGGATATAAGCGCTGGATGATGAGCATCAGGACAATGCTCCAGTTACTGCTCTGTATATGCATCATGTTGGATGCTTGTTATGATCAGTTGGATCATGTATATGTATATGGATCATGTTGGATGCTTGTTATGATCAGTTGGATCATGTATATGTATATGCATCATGTTGGATGCTTGTTATATGCATCATATTGGATGCTTGTTATGATCAGTTGGATCATGTATATGTATATGCATCATGTTGGATGCTTGTTATGATCAGTTCGATCATGTATATGTATATGCATCATGTTGGATGTTTGATATGATCAGTTGGATCATGGATTTGTATATGTATCAGGTGGATACATTGTATTATCAGGTAGATGATGTATGATGATATGTATCAGGTAGATACTTGGTATGCATCAGGTGGATGCATTGTATGATCAAGATGATCATGGATGATGAGCTTCAGGATGTTGCTCCAGATGATATGCATCAGGATGATGTTGTGATGATGATCAGGTTGATCATGTGATGATGTATGGTGAGTATCGGGTTGATACTTCGTGGCCATGGACAGGTTGTGCAAGGGTAGCACGTAATACATCCTGGAGATCTGGACAGGTTGTGCTAGTCACGTAAAAGGCCTCATATGCTCTTTAGATATCTTGCTTGGAAAGACACTCTTTTAAGGTTTTGTGGGGACCACATGTAATAAGTCCTAGAGATCTGGACAAGTTGTGCTAGTCACGTAAAAGGCCTCAGATGCTCTTTAGAGATCTTGCTTGGCAAGACACTCTTTTAAGGTTTTGTGGTAGGGGTTGAATGTAATAAGTCCTGGAGATCCGGACAGGTTGTGCTAGACACGTAAAAGGCCTCGGATGCTCTTTAGAGATCTTGCTGGGAAAGACACTTTTTTAAGGTTTTGTGACAGTCACATGTAAAAGATCCTGGGAGATTCGATAGGTTGAGCTGTGTGCTCGTAAAATGCTTGGGATGCTCTTTCGAGGTTTTGTTGACGCACGTAATGAGTCTTGGGATCCACAGTATGGCCAGTGATGATAAAGACCTACAGGTGGTGGGCCTACATCCAGTATGAAAAAGGAATGGCTCTGTAGAACTTCCTATGACAAGTAGATCAGAGATTGATCAAGATAGCAGCAGCCATGACGATGACGATGATTCGATGACGATGATTCGATGATGATGATTCGATGATGATGATCTAGAGAAGAAGACTTGTGCTAGAAGATCCGTGTCGATAAATACCTTCCTAGTTAAGAGGGAGTGTTGATGTAATTGTAACTTCGGAATGTATTTCACCTATGTATATTGTACTCCTATAGAGATGTTATTATTCCTCTATACGGAAGTGTTGTCATTTGTATTGATAAGTGTCTCAAGTGTCGCAACTTGCAAGTGATGGGTTATTAGACCACCAAGTGTGGGGTCGGCCCTGATTAATATAACCATGGGTTATTAGACTGAGTTAGACAAGTCATCCCTACTAGGTTATTAGGCAAGTCAAGTCATGTATAAATAGAGTGCGGGAGGCACTCTATTTGATCATCTCATTATTCACTTCTACACCCATCGAAAAGTGGTGCACAAGTGAGGAAGGAGGAGTAGCTTCTAGAGAAGACTATCTCTTGTAATGGGGTGTCATCATTGCTCTTTCTACCTCTGAGGAAGTTGTGGGGTTTTTCAACTTTATGGTTTTCCCCAATGAAACTCTGTGTGTCTATTGTCTCATGTGATTGCTTGGTGTGATTGATATGCATTGTTATGCTTGATATGTTGTACATGTTATTCTCTCAGTAAAGATCCTAGACTATGTTGAATTAATGCTCAAAAATTAACAATGAAGGTGGATGCTTTACATGATCAGTTGGATCATGTGTGATGATATGCATCAGGATTATGCTATGATGATGATCAGGTTGATCATATGTGATGAGTGTTAGGATGATACTCCAGATCATATGGATCAGGATGATGCTATGATGATGATCAAGATGATCACATGTGATGAGCATCAGGACAATACTCCAGATGATATGCATTGGGACGATGTTGTGACGATGATCAAAATGATCATGCGATGATGATGTGCATTAGGGTGATGTACTATATGCTGATTATTAGTATGATCATGAGTATCAAGTTGATACTCCGTGGCCTTGGACAGGTTGTGCATGTAGCATAGAAAATATCCTAGGATATCCTATAGTCTGAGCTAGGATGCTCTTTCGAGGTTTTGCTACTAGAGGCATGTAATCAGCCCTAGAGATTCGATGGGTTGAGCAATAAGCTTGTAATCAATCCTGGGATTCTCTTTAAAGTTCTTGCAGGTTGCAGGACACTCTTTAAAGGTTTTGCCTAACCACATGTAATCAGCCCTGGAGATCCGATATGTAATGTCCCCAGTTTGACCCCATGGCATTAAAATCGTAAATGATGTAATATTGTTATAAAATCATGGTGAGGAGCTCAAGGCCAAGGCCCCACCATCGATTTAGTGATGCATATGGTTTACATGCTAGCCAGTTACATTGCAATTGCGAATATTATGTAAATATGCATTTTAATAAAATACCCACAACTAGCTATGCAATGCAACAAGAGATGGGGGCATGATTTTACAAGGAATTGGGAGGGAAAACATTCAAACCCTTGAGTCAATCAAGTCAAGCCAAGTGTCAATGAGAGAACCAATCAAACCCTCAACTACCCATGTTGAATTTTGTACCCAATCATTCATTTCTCCCAAGAGTTGGTTGACGTAGTTAATGCCTTGGGAAATGGGAAGTATGGCTGTCCAAATTCGAGTATGGGAAACCCACCCTGCATGGAAAATCACAATTTGCTTCTTGGGAAAGAAAAGATCCATGAATTTATCCCCAAGCCATTATCCATGGATCAGTTTTGTCTCTCTCATGTTTCTGGGAGCTGCCTGGGCTTTTTTCCTCCATGTTTTTCCTGTGTCTCCTTGTTTGTAGCTGGGAAGAGGGCGTTTTAGTGTTGCAGAAATGTTGGGAAGAAGGGAGCTCGAATTGGGGTTTCAATGAGGCTGTTTGGGCCATTTGAAACGCTCATAACCTATGGGAGAAATCGGGTTTCTCCCTATGGACGAATTTCCCTTTTCCACAGTCCATTTTGGTGTGTCCACGGTTTGGGGAAAACCCATGGCCATCATGTTTGTAATTCCCATTGCTAAAAATGTGTATCCACGCCCAGTTGTTGAGCTATTGTGTGTAAGAGTATGTTGGGGTTGAGATTGGTATCCATTGCTTTGTCTGTGTATGAGCTTGAATGTCCCCTTCCCTTGTAGAAATCATGCCCATCTCGGGGGTGGTCTCTGAGTGCTGAAAGAATACAGGTTGGGCAGAGACCTATGGTTGGGTGGAACGTTGCAGCGACATAACTAGTTGTTTGGGACAATTGCACAATGAAGATAAGCATTTTCTGTCTATGAATTTACTTCTGCAATGTTTAAATTAATGGTTGTTATTAATATGTTGAATGCATATGATAGATGTGTGTGGATGACTTTCATATTCCACTGTGCATGTTTAATTGAATTGCATCTACACCCATTTATGTTTGCAGCTGAGAATCTAATGAATGGGATGAGTTTATGTGAAAGCCCCATAGATTGGAAGCATATTCCCCTCCTCTTAATTGGTCCGCAGGTAGGTACATTACATTTGGTATCAGAGCGATGGTTGCAACATTGGGCCTAATGGGCCAAATCAGGCAACGTGCAGAGGTAAGTATGCTTTCTGCCCAGCACAGACCGTAAAGAAAAGTTTCAAAATTTCAAAAAATTTCAAAAATTTTCTAAGTGTTTTGCCTAACTGTTCCGGTGAGTCTCGTGGAGTTGAGCCGATGTGTTCAGCGATCCTCACTGAATTGCGCTAAAGTTGGCAGCAAAACTTGGCGAGTTGCTCCGCAACGAACGAGAAGCAAATCAATAAGGTCGCTGAAAAAGAAGGAAAATTTCGGCGTAAAGTTAAGAGTTTTGGGCTGAAACAGTGGAAGGAACTTACGAGTTTTCACCACAATGGCAGAAAGAACTGAGGAGTTTTTGCCGAAATGGTCGAACGAAAATTTTTAAGTTCGCCAAACCGAAAGAACTCGGCGAGTTCGTCCGCAATGGCGACGAAACTTAGCAAGTTCATCCACAATGGCGGCGAAACTCAGTAAGTTCATCCGCAATGGGAGAAAAAGCTGGTGAGTTTCCACTGCAGCGTGGGAAGGAATTGGTGAGTTTTCGCCACAGTGACGGAAGGAAAAGCTGAGTTTTTTAAAGGAAGAACTCAGCAAGTTTGTCCACAATGGCGGAAGAACTCGGCAAGTTGGTCCATAACAGCGGAAGAACTTGGCGAGTTGGCCCGAAACAAGTCGGAAGAACTCGGCGAGTTGGCTCGAAACAAGTCGGAAGAACTCAGTGAGTTGCTCCGAAACAGGGAATTTCATTCTTTTTCCAGGGAAACAAGGGGGCAAGCCCCCTTGACCCCCGTCGTCCCCCGGAGACAGTCGTTGAAAGTGTGAATTGCATTCTCTATGCTTGGGATGAGAAGAAAGAATTTCATAGAAGGTTGTGGAAACCTCATTAAGAGTAATTGGCTGTGATATGCATTGTGGAAGAGCAATGGGAGCAACAAGGCAATGTCTATGCTTAGAATGTGCACTATGGAGGATTAAAGAGGGAATTCCTCACCTTAAAATATTTATGTTTATAGCATAAGAATTGCATATTTGGAAAATAGAAAGAATGAATGTTATACACATATGTATATGTTGAATTGCTAATTCATGAGAAGATCATAGCTAATGATTGCTTGTATGCTTGGTAGGGAAGCCAAGAAAAGGGATCAGCTATGATGTGGAGGAGGAACTCCATGTCATGATGGAAAATTGGAAATTGAAAAGGGAAAATTCCTTAACTCCTGTCTTGCGATTGTATTTATATTTCTTAAGTTTTATATACTTAAAACTATGGCATAGGAATACTGGAAATACAAGAGAGTAGCAGATTAAATGCATATGAATTAGTGGGCATGATTAGAGAGTCATTGCATAATGCATGTGAATTGCTTATGCATGAGCATGATGTTGCATATGGGTAAAGGTAGTGAAGTTGCACATGCAATATCCCACTAATGGCATTGCCTATGGTTGGTGACAACAAATGTTGTAGGGACCAGATCATAGAAGCATGAATGAAAATACAAGAAACTAGATAGATGATATGACTATGCACTAGATGGCATATTAAAAAACTTTGCACAGTGCATGTGAAAATGTTTGTGCATATATATATATATATATGATATTGCATATTGGTAAAATAGTGAGGTTTTACATATGCAATGAGCCACTTAAGATGATTATGGTGGTTACTGATAATTAGTTACATTCGCATTGGTTGTAGGACCAAAGAAAACCGAAGCATGGCTAAGGATGTGGATGATGATTGTTGCATACGACCAACAGCCTTATGAGGAAAGGATGGTGCAACAAATCTGTGATCATGAGGTTGGAAAAAGGACTGTGAAGCCTTGGTAAGAGGCCAACTAATCATGTAACATCAAGCGATGTTAATAACAACCATGCAGGTGATGGTTATTTGTGCTTAAATCACATGAATGTTGAAAGAGGATTTGGTAAGGTCTCTTCAACTATGTTTAAACTATGTTGATTTGGTTTGCATGTGGTATTGAGTTCCTGAATGCGAATGTCAACCCACCAAGTATGGTGAGGTACGGGTAAGTGAAGGCAGGGAGCCTTACACCCTATAGTTTCTTAGAAACCTCAATGCATTCATATGAAATTATATCATACCATTTGTGTATGTTGGCTGCGGGTTTAACAACCAAAGCAAGTGAGGACTTATGGTCTTGTTGTAGTGCATGCCATATGGGACAAGCATGGTTAATCCATAATATGTTGGAATGCATAGTATTCATGGACTAATGCAAGGTTGTATTGAGGTGTTATGCATTGAGTGAATGCACATTAAAAGATTATGTAAATGTTGTGAATGTGCATACATATGTGTGGGTGCACATGTTGAGATGCATTGTGTGAATGCATGGGTGTGACATATATATGTTTCAATGCAGTTAGATAATAGATGAAATGGTGGACTATTGCTAATCCTGAGACCATTTCATGAGCTGATATGAATGCAGGAGAAGGATTGCATGAAGAAGGTAGACATGTGATGGGCTACCAAAGCACTCTATTGGAAGGACAAAGCTGCATGGAATGTGAAGCAATGAGTATTTATAGTTTATTGCATGGATAGTGTGACCGAGTCTTGCAATTTTATTGTGATAATGATGCATATATAGAAATGTATATATTTCATTGCATTTAAAATGTTAATAGCTGAAAGTGTTTGAATTATTGAGTGTTATAATTCTGAGATCACTTCAGTGACTGTTGTAGCAATGAAAAGATTATATGCATAGATACTCATAATGTGTTTGGCTGATTAAAGTTCAGATTTCAGGTACAAAGGTCTTGCGTATGGCAATGAGGATAAGTCCATAGTAAAGACCGGGATCTACCATGTGCAGAAGCCAAAGGTTATGAGAAGGTTCTCATGATTGTAACTTATGCATAAAACAAATATGAAAATTGTCTGATTTAAGTTTATGAGAATAATCTCATGGTTGCAAATCTAATTTCTGTAGGAAAATAGATTTGTAGATTTTAGATTTGAGAATTTGCTTATAATTGCTAATCACCATTTGAGGACATGTTGTAGGTGGATGTTCATGTATGATAGCAAAGATAAAACCATAATGGACAGAGTGATACCACTTACAAGAGCCAAACGATATGAGGGTGGCCTCATGGTTAAACAAATCAATTTCTGTAGGCGGCAGAATTGTAAATTCATGTTGAATTAATTATTAATGCTATTAATTGGTTATGGAACAATCATATCTGAAGCTTATTGCTAAATATTGCTGACGGTTTGGCTATTTGCTAAGTGTGCCAGGATGACACATTGCAAGAAGACCATGTGCGATGGCCTGCAAAAGCCAAACTAGATGGGAAGGATCCCATGCTTTGGAAATGGGTTTCGGGTGAAACGCCATTGTAAATGTTGATAATGTCTCAACCAAACTGCATGTTGGTAAAGCATGTGAGTGAGACAGCAAAATTATGTCAAGAAGGCATGTGTGGGTTATGGAACGTGAAAAGATTGGGGTGCAAAACCAAAGGACTGTTGACTCAGAGAAGGGAGCCCCCATTCTTCACAAATGAAGAAAAGATACATCCGTCAAACGAATGAGTATTCTATAACCCTAACTAAGAATATACATGTCTGGTTATTAGATTTGATACCCAGAGCATGTTTCATTGTTTCATGATTATTCCAGACTACTTGAGTGTGATTAAGGCCTACATGGCTCACATCAGAAAGGGATGCATACCTTTCAGGTGATGGGTTATGTTAGGGTTGTCAATATTGACTACACCCTAAGGGAATGGACGCATTCTTGGTGTTTCAATACTTGATAGTGAATGTTATGAAATATGATTACAATTTTAGAGCAGCAATACTGATGAGTCTGCTTATCCTTCTTGTGCTACCAGCTTACACAGATGCAATTTGGTGTTGCACGTTAAGAGGCAAAGTGAAGAAAGGGTGCTCAAGAGAGCTGTATAGGAAGTGGTAACCTTTCTACGCTCACACTGAAGGACACTAGAAGAGATGGATAGGCCCGAGGATCTGTGTTGCAGAAAAGGGATATCATCCTTGTGTAGTGTGAGTGGGTATTGTGGGGCCATGCTAGCCTGCAGTCAAGTGAGTCACCTATGGATTTCCTGGAGGGAACCACTGGTTTGCATAAGAGATGGAGACACGTAATCATATTATGTTGTTCTTATTGCCTGATAAAACTAGTCGGTGTACTAGCTTGTCATTGGTTATTTGGATGTTGTGGTGAAGGGTTGTTGGATTCCTGACAAACCCAGTCGGTGTACTGGCTTGGCATTAGTTATTTGCCCATTGTGGAGGTATTGGTGAAGGGTGTCATTTCTTGACAAACCCAGTCGGAGAACTGGCTTGGAAATGGTTGTTGTATGCTTGATAAACCCAGTCGGCGTACTGGCTTAGCATACTGATTTTTTAAATGCTTGATAAACCCAGTTGGCGTACTGGCTTAGCATACTGATTTTCGAAATGATTGATAAACCTAGTCAGCGTACTGGCTTAGCAAACTGACTTTTGAAATGCTTGATAAACCCAGTCGACGTACTGGCTTAGCATACTGATTTTTTTAAAATGCTTGATAAACCTAGTCGGCGTACTGGCTTAGCATATTGATTTTAGGGATGCCTGATAAACCCAATCGGTGTACTGGCTTGGCATTGCCTATTCGAATGATGTTGTGGAGAAACATGTGTGCTGGCCAAGCATCCACCCCACAGGTGATCCAAGGCTTGTAAAGCAGAGAATGAAACTTGTGGAGTAGCAAGGAAATGCACAATACAGATAAGTATTTGGTTATCTTGCAGCTTCTTGCTTATGAATATACGTGGGTATATGATTTTGTTATGATTTCTTAAATTCTTGTTTGGAGATAAACCCTATGAAAATAAACTAAACATGTGAATTGATTCAATGTTTGAGTGTAGGTATTGCTGGAAGCAAGGACTATGAAGGCATCATAGGGATGCATGTGGACATGTGACCGTCCTAAAGAGCTCTGTATGAGCAGTAATGAAAGATGGTGCTAGTGGACATGTGTGGGTCCTAGCAGCCAAAGGTTCTGTGGCAACAAAGGGGAAGGGTTCCCTAGTTGAAAAGCCTTAGACAGACCTTAGACACTAATTGTCATACCCAAGAAAGGGAAAGTCAAGCATTCACATTGAAGTGAAAGAGGCTAAGGAGCATGAAACCAGAGTTGTGGTGTTGCTCCGGATTGGAACAAAACTAAGAGGGGGGAAACTCTTACTCTTCTCTTTCCTTTTAATTGATGCATTTCAGGAGCAAAGGATTGTTGAGTGCATGTCATAGCTGAAATTAGATTATGTTTAATTGCTTGAAATGAATTGTGAATTTTGAAATAGTTATTTCCCTATGAAAGGATAAACATGAATGAGTTCATGTGTATGTCGGGAAAGCATGAAAAGTGTGGAAGTCTCATGAGTGAAGGATGGACTAACTATCCATGTCAATTGGGAAAATAATTAACTAATTTTAAAATTGTGTTATGCTTGTCCTAACAGGAATTGCCATGATGAATCTCACAGGTGAGAAACTAAAATCCATTGTTGCAGCTGTTACCAGCTAAGTGTTGCTAGTGAACAAAGTGAGAGCCATTTGTGCACATTGAACATGGCAGCAAACCAAAAGCTATTTGTTTTGGCTAAAAATATTCCTCAGATAGTTGCCAGGACAGCAAGAAAGATGGCATCCATGGAATTCCAGACTTGTAAACCAGTAGGAAGGTGAATAAAAGGAAGGGATTACTGTGGATAAATTCCCACCTGTAGAGATGGAAGATCAAAGCTAGCAGGAGCAGCTTGTGGAATCCAAAGTACTTGGTCCTGAAAGCTCTAAGTGAAGAGATGAAACACGGGACAGACCTGCCACCAGTTGTGAATTTTGAGGCATGTGTAAAGTGGGTATATATATATATTCCAAATTGTTGGAACACCAAGGACGGTGCTATTTCAAGGGGAGGGGAATGTAATGTCCCCAGTTTGACCCCATGGCATTAAAATCGTAAATGATGTAATATTGTTATAAAATCATGGTGAGGAGCTCAAGGCCAAGGCCCCACCATCGATTTAGTGATGCATATGGTTTATGTGCTAGCCAATTACATTGGAATTGCAAATATTATGTAAATATGCATTTTAATAAAATACCCACAACTAGCTATGCAATGCAACAAGAGATGGGGGCATGATTTTACAAGGAATTGGGAGGGAAAACATTCAAACCCTTGAGTCAATCAATTCAAGACAAGTGTCAATGAGAGAACCAATCAAACCCTCAACTACTCATGTTGAATTTTGTACCCAATCATTCATTTCTCCCAAGAGTTGGTTGAGGTAGTTAATGCCTTGAGAAATGGGAAGTATGGCTGTCCAAATTCGAGTATGGGAAAGCCACCCTGCATGGAAAATCGTGATTTTCTTCTTGGGAAAGAAAAGAGCCATGAATTTCTCCCCAAGCCATTATCCATGGATCATTTTTGTCTCTCTCACGTTTTTGGGAGTTGCCGGGGTATTTTTCCTCCATGTTTTTCCTGTGTCTCCTTGTTTGTAGCTGGGAAGAGGGCATTTTAGTGTTGCAGAACTGTTGGGAAGAAGGGAGCTCGAATTGGGGTTTCAATGAGGCCATTTGGGCCATTTGAAATGCTCATAACCTGTGGACGAATTTCCCTTTTCCACTGTCCGTTTTGGTGTGTCCACGGTTTGGGGAAAACCCATGGCCATCCTGTTTGTAATTCCCATTGCTGAAAATGTGTATCCATGCCCAGTTGTTGAGCTGCTGTGTGTAAGAGTATGTTGGGGTTGAGATGGGTATCCATTGCTTTGGCTGTGTATGAGCTTGAATGTCCCCTTTCCTTGTAGAAATCATGCCCAACTCTGGGGTGGTCTCTGAGTGCTGAAAGAATACAGGCTGGGCAGAGACTTATGGTTGGGTGGAACATTGCAGTGACATAACTAGTTGTTTGGGACAATTGCACAACAAAGATAAATGTTTTCTATCTATGAATTTACTTCTGCAATGTTTAAATTAATGGCTGTTATTGATATGTTGAATGCATATGATAGATGTGTGTGGATGACTTTCATATTCCGCTGTGCATGTTTAATTGAATTGCATCTACACCCATTTGTGTTTGCGGCTGAGAATCTAATGGATGGGATGAGTTTATGTGAAAGCCCCATGGATTGGAAGCATATTCCCCTCCTCTTATTTGGTCCACAGGTAGGTACATTACATGATAGGTTGATCAGTAAGCTCGTAATCAGTCTTGGGTTTCTCTTTATAGTTCTTGCAGGATGCAGGGCACTCTTTTAAGGTTTTGTGGTGGGGGTCACATGTAATCATCCTTGGAGATCCGATAGGTTGAACAGTAAGATCGTAATTAGTCCTGGGATGCTCTTTAGAGTTCTTGAAGGTTGCAAGACACTCTTTTAAGGTTTTGTGATAGTGAACATGTAAAAGATCCTGGGAGATCCTATAGTCTGAGCTAGGATGCTCTTTTGAGGTTTTGTTGATGTCCTGAGGATTCCACAGTATGGCCAGTGATGATGAAGACCTGCAGGAGGCTAGGCCTACAACCAGCATGAAAATGGGCTGGCTCTATAGAACTTCCTATGACGAGAAGAATTTAGAGATAGTCCAGTGATTGAGATGTTGAGTGCAACAGCAGTGATGATGATGATGCTCCATGATCCAGTGACGATGATCCAGCTCCAAAATTGAAGACTTGTTCCTATATGTATTGATGGCTTGTGTCAAGAGAATACCTTCCTAGTTAAGAGGGAGTGTTGATGTATTTGTAACTTCGGAGTATATTCACTTATATATTGTATTTGAACTTTATTGTATCCCCAATAGAGATGTATTATTCCTCCGATTGGAAGTGTGGTCAGTTGTACTTGCAAGTGTCGCAAGTTATATTGTAAGTGTCATAACTTATACTTGATGGGTTATTAGACCACCTTGATGGGGTTGGCCCTATATGATTCATGTGGGTTAAAGGGTTATTAGACCACCCTAGTGGGAGTCAGCCCAGTCAACATTATGTTAAGTGGTTAAGTTGGGGCCAACCTAGTTAAAGTTAAAATACAAGTAAAGTAGTGTATAAATAGAGTGTGTCTCTCTCATTTTACACATTCTCTCATTCACTCACTTCGCATTAGTGAGAGAGAGGAGGAGTGCGCACTAGTGGAGGAGGAGTAGCTGCTGCAGATCTCTTGGGTTTGATCTTTGTATTGGTGCTGATTCTATCTCGGAGGAAGTTGCGGGGTTGTTCATCTTCTTGGTTTTCCCCGGTGAAATGTTTTGTGTCTCTTGTCTCTTGTCTCTTATGCTTATATGATGTACATGTTTTTCTTTTAGTTAAGATCCTAGATCGATTGAAATAAATGATGAAAATCTAACAAAATGCTCATCATGTTCTTCTTCATCCTTTGAATACACAAGGATATCATCCAAGAACAAAATCACAAACTTATCCAAGTACTTGCTGAAGACACTGTTCATGAAACACATGAATGTAGCAGGCGCATTGGTAAGACCAAATGGAACCACTGTAAATTCATAATGACCATACCTAGTCCTGAAAGTTGTCTTATGAATGTCCTCTTCCTTTATCCTCACTTGATGGTACCCAGACCTAAAGTCAATATTTGAAAACACTCTATCTTTCTTCATTTGGTCAAACAAGTCATCAATCCTTGGCAAGGGATACTTGCTCTTAATTGTCACTTTATTCAGCTGCCTGTAATCAATACATAGCCTCAATGTTCCATCCTTCTTCTTAATAAACATCACTGGTGCACCCCATGTGGATACACTCAATCTAATATATTCCTTTCCCATTAATTCCTGCTGCTGCATTTTCAACTCTACCAACTCTGGTGTGCTCATTCTATAAGGATCTTTGGAGATGGGTGCTTCTCCTGGAACAAGATTAATGGAAAATTCAATATCTCTTTTGGGTGGCAATCCTGGAACTTCATCTGGAAACACATCCTGAAACTCTTGCAATTTTTGGAAGTATTCTATCCTAGGTCCCTTATCTTCTTTTGAATCTGATATATGCACAACATATAACTGAAAACCCTTTTTATAAAACTTCCTCAACTACAGAGTTGAAATCTGCCTTACTAAAACATGTTTTGGAATTCCTTTAACCAACTTTGGTTATCCTTCATCATTAAGGCATTCCAATGCTTTCTCATAACAATCCACCTTGGCTCTATTCCTTTCCAACCAATCCATGCCAATTAGGGTATCATATGATCCCAATGGTAAGACATTTAATTCTGGCGAGTCCATTCAATTATATAGGACACTCCTTCACTACTTCACTTACCTTCCTCTTGGTGCTTGTGGCGAACTGAACTAGCCAAACCTTACTATGCTTTACTTTAACAAGAGAACATCTTTCAACTACCTTAGGAGATACATAACTATGAGTAGACCCTGGATCAATCAAAATAGAAATAGGCTTCTCAGCAATCTTACTTGCAACCTCCACGACTGCTGATTGATGGTCTGATTGATGATCATCCAATGTAGCATAAATCCTAGGTGTTGCTCTTTCCATGTCCCCTACTGTAGCTGCTCCTTTAACATTGTGCAAGCTCCTGGGGTTCTTCCTTGCAGTTGGGAAATCTATGATCATTTGTTTCTTCCCACAAACCCAACACTAAAGTGGCCCCATTAATGTTCTATCCGCTGCTACAACTAGCTTGAATTCTCTTCTTGTGGGCTGGCCATGTGGAAATCTCCTAGGATGATTTCTGAATGGTGGTTTGAATTCACCTTTCTTCTTATCAAACCTTCCCTTGGGTTTTACCTTTCCACACAGGCTGCACGTTTGCTTTACCTTTATCCTGCTCATAGCAATGCTCTTCCATTCTAATGGATTCATCCAAGCTTGGTGGATTCACAAACTCTATTCTATCTCTATAGCTCTGCAGTAGACTACCAAGGAAGCATTGGATCTTCACTCTTTCGTCCTTGATGTATTCTACATACCTCAACAACTCCAAAAACTTATGAACATGATCATCCATGGTGTTCTATCCTAGCATGAGTTCATTAAACTATTTTCTTTTGCTATCATAATACCTAGGTGATAGGTACTTCTTCTTGAAGTATCTTTGAAACTTTTCCTAGCTGACTCTTCTTTCATTGATTCCTTTCACTTGCATGAGGTGATCCCACCAAATAGAAGCTCTTCCACTAAGGTTATAAATAGCAACCTTAGCTTTTTCATTCTTTGAATACTCATGCATTCTGAAGTACTTCTTCATTCCAAGTGTCCATGCCTCTACTTCTTGACCTTCTCTGCTTTCACCATCAAAAGTGGGAGGCCTTGCATTCCTAAATTCACCCTGTGGAATACCTTTGAGCCTCTTTCTGCCCTTACTCTTGCTGGAAGTGCATCTTGGGATCCCCTGAGAACCCTTAGAATCATCTGACTTGCTAGAAGAAAACTTAGGAGAGGGTTTCCTGTGTCTTCTACTCACAGAACCCCTTCTAGGTCTTGTATTTCTTCTCATAGAACGGCCCCTAGACTGACTTTATGCATTTCTCTCCTCTTGGCCTTCGCAACTCGGGTTAGAACCACCGTTAATCCTTTATTGTAAGTCTGTAAGAATCTGCAAAATGGACACATTGAGTTGATGTTGCTCTTCTTTCGATTTCATTATCCGCTCATTAAAGCTTACCATAGTCTCAGCCAAGTTTGGGGGCATTACTTGCTCCCTTCTTCCATCAGACTCAGCCTCCGTATGTGCTTCTTGCATGTTCTCACCCAGCACATCATCTTATAGTCCAAATGGGTCCTACGCATCGTTTAAAGTGACCATTCTTAGACCTTTCTGTGCACTTCCCTGTGATACAATGCGTCTTACAGCTGCTGCTATCTCTGTGCATATCAGAGACATTCTATTAGATATCACAAGCATACAATAAGTTCTATCATACCCATTCAAACCAGGAACTATTATTTTGAACAATAAATCAATCAAATAAGTTCATCAAAACCACGCCATGGGCACATCTCTTGACCAAAAATTTATGCATGATCCAACCCAAACAGCTCTCAGTGTCACAACAGAAGCTTTGATACCACTCTGTCACGTCCCCACTGACCACCATGGCCACGGGAGACCCTGATACATTTTCTTTTCTTCAAATCCGACTGATCATAGCCACAGTCAAAGTAGCTTGGGTCCGCAATCCGCAACCCACAATTGCGAACCCGCAATCCACAATCTGCAACGTCGGATCCACAATCTGCAACCCGCAATTGCGGATGCAGAAGGTCAAAACTTCATAACTGGAAAACTTACCTTTTCGCAATCTGCAATCCACAACGACAAACCCGCAACCTGCAATCCGCAATTGCAGATGCAGAAGGTCAAAACATCATAATCGCAAAACTTACCTTTACGCAATTTGCAATCGGCAATGGCAGACTCGCAAACTGCAATCCGCAACCACGAATCCCGCAATCCACAATCCGCAATCCGCAATTGCGGATGCAAAAGCGCCAAATCTCAATAACTGGAAAGCTTACCTTTCCGCAATCCTCAATCCGCAACGGCGGACCCAAAACCCGCAATCCGCAACTATGAATCCCGCAATCCGCAATCCGCAATTTCGGATAAGGAAGCGCCAAATCTCAAATTTCGTCAACGGTCACTTCCGCAATCTGCAATCCACAATTGCGGACATGCGGCATGCAGAACCATACCCCTGTAATGGAAATTTTCCACACAAACTTTTGAGATGCATAATTTCTCCATCCTTGGTCCAAACGAGACAAGATCGGTACCATTGGAAAGCTCTTTGAGAGCTCTATCCAATGGTGAAATCCCTGCCCCATTTGAGCAATCCTTACCTATCCACTAAATTTATGTCCATAACTTTGCCAAAAGGGACTTAAGGCTTCTTCCTGTCATGACTTTCCTTCCACCTGACCCACATAGGGTTCTAAAACACTTCCAGGGATTTCCCCTCCTTCCCCAAGATCAGATGTAAGCATACAACTTATTTCCAAGTTAATCATACACATCATAACATGTAAAATGCATTAAATCAGATCTAACAAATACATTTATCACATGAAATACTTATAATGCATTAAACTCATGCAATACAAGGATATTCATATAACAATGAACTCATCCCTTTACTCAGGTCTTCACATGACTTCTTGTCAATCAAATTCATATAAACATGCATGCTACAATTCCACAATTGAACATAAGCAACCATTTCATAACAATGAAACACTATCATTTAACGTAACAAGAGTACTTATCTTTGAATTTCAAAGCAACGGGCTAAGTGATAGCAACTTCCCACCCAACCTTAGATATTTGTCCAACCTATACTCTTTTAGCTGAGAGATCACCCCCGAGCTGGGTTGTGTATCCACTAAGGAGGGCTATCAAGTTCTCTCATAGTCAAGGTTCCATCCCAATGCTAAGCCAATCTACAATTGGGTTTATCAAGCATTCCAGGGCACCTACCCATGCTAAGCCAACCTACAGTGGGTTTATCAAGAATTCAGGGACACACTGGTCATGCTAAGCCAACTTCCAGTTGGTTTTATCAAGCATACCAACAACAGGGTCATGCCAAGCCAGCATACAGTTGGGTTTATCAAACATACCAGTCTAGCTGGTCATGCTAAGCCAACCTGCAGTGGGTTTATCAGGAATACCAAGAAACACAATCATGCAAAGCCAGCATATCGTTGGTTTTATCAAACATATCAGACAAGTTGATCATGTTAATCCAACTAGCAGTGTTTTTATCAAGCGAACAGGGACAACAAGGGAGGCGTTGCTAAGCCAGTGAGCTCAACCACAACGCTGCAGGCATCTCAACACTCGGCCAACCTAGCACCGATATTACCTACCACATCCAACACAATTAAGACCCTCTTGTCTACTGCACAATCCCTCAAGGCCTCTTCCCTTCTATTATTATTCCAGGATGGGCATAGAAAAGTCCAGTCACTAGTTCTATGAAAATTCATCCTTCACTGGATTTATCAAGCAACCCAACCTTATTCCACATTTCAATGGCAGAATCTCTCCAGGCTTGTAGACGAGCTCAGTTCCGAAATCTATCCTTTGCGATCCAAGCTCAGGCCACTCTTTCATGGTTTCTCTGCACTGTTTAAGCTTGCAGTTTCCTCAAAGGTTCTATCACTCTATCACAGACACTCTATCACCGACAGATTGGTTCACAGACACGGTTTCCATGGCTATCAACTCTCTGGTATTTCTATCACACAGGGAAAACACAATTATCTTCGGGTTCTTCCACTCAGTTGACTCTGCGTATGCAGGAACGTATGAGAAATCTCTCTCTGTGGGGCGATGGATCGTGGAGGGAAAGTGCATGAATGGATGAATGAATGAATGCGTGAATGTCCTTCACAAGAACATGTAGTCAAAATGGTTCAGTGATTTTTCAGGCATTGAGTTTCTTCTAGCACAAGCAATCAGAGCCATGCCCTGCCATACGAAATCGCAGGCATGCTCCATACTCTATCAGCTTCAACAATAGGGTTCTCATCCACCCTCTGCAATCGCATTGATGTCATCAGGGAGTTCAAATGGGTTCACAGTCAAACATGTGGAAACATGGGAAACCAATCCCATAACCCCCTCACCTCTCCCTAGTGGATACACATGGACCCTTCTCATTACTTGCATCCTTAGCGAGATTCTTGGTTATTTTATTCATTAATAATAATTATATCATTTACATTTCTTCATGGCATAATAGCCCATGAATAATCAAACTATCCAAATACTTTCCTAAGCAATAAACTTAAACATCCACTAGTGGGGCCTTGGCCTTGAACTCCACACTAGGGAAATTACACACACAGCATATACACGGTATTTACTTTGAAGCCAAATAACATCAAGGGGAAAATGGAGTATTATAGTTTGACTAGTGAATCCAAACAAAGAATTGATTTCACTGAATTTGTATAAGACACTTTTAGTAAACGAACTGAAGGACATGAAAAATTATTGACAAGGAACTTCTTCAAGGTCACAAAAATTCTCAGACATACAAACAACCAATGAAGGTCAACCAAAGCATCCACGAACCAATCCCTCAAACCTGAAAGACTCAGATACAAACTGTAACAAGCTTTAAAATCCAAAAATATCAAAAGGAAGAGTAAAAACCCTGAACATAGACAACAAACTAACTGTATTGACCTATTAAAGAGTCATAACTTCAAGATCAATCAAGGAAATATCATAAAAATGAAACCCTAGAAGGAAAGTCAAAACCTAAAGGGGTACCAGCGACTATAAGCACAATAGCTAGCGGTTCATTCGCAGGTGTAAAGCAGTCAACACACGGGTAACAGGGGCAATGTGCGACTGTGACTACAGGAAACTCGTGGGTCTGCCTCAATTTTTCTTTTTAAAGAAACAAAGCTCAATAATATCAAATTATGGGCTAAGAGTAGTGGTACCAAACCTATGAAAACTCCTGCTAAAACCTAAAAACACACTCAAACTGAAGAAATATCAAACAAAGCACTCCCAAAGCAATAGGGCACTCCCCTATGGAGTCACCAATTATGTTGTACGGAAACTAATCCTAATGAATGGGAAGTTACTGAGATCACCAACGCACTCCTAAAAATGGAATAAATTGCATGTAGAGAAGTTCCCATGGCACTGTGTTAACCTAAAATAATTCTTATTTATTAATTGTTTAATGAATGATTTCCAGATTGTATGGATGTTTCAAGTTCTATCCATACCTTCGTTGTCTAATAAACATTTATATCATGCACAGTGATTGCAGTAGGTTATAATTGAATCGTACAGTAAGGCCATGTGCAGGAAAGTGAGAATGGTGACCGTTAATGACTCACAGGATCCCTACGAGCCTAAAGAAGATGTGCTAGGGGGGAACGTGCAGGAAGAGCACGCTGAAACAACGTCTAATGGAAGAAGGGAGAAAGTGACTCCCCAAAACTTGGTTGAGACAATGGTAAGTTTTAATGAGAGGCTGATGAAGGCTTCAGGAAGAACAACACCAGCTAAACGCGGCCATTCTACAGAGCCTTACTGACATGCATCAGAGGGAAAATTTTGGGTCCAACCCAAGTAATATGAGTGGGGAAGAAATAAATGCAAGTAGTCACTCTAGAGGTCGTTCTATGAAGAGGACTCCAAACCCTAGAAGGGGTTCTATGAGTAGAAGGCACGGAACACCCTCTTCAGGATCCCTTTCCAACAAATCAGAACACTCCAGAGACTCTCAAAGGATTCCAAGGCACACTTACAACAAGACTGAGAGAAGAAGGAAGTCTAGAGGGATCCCACAAGGAGAATTTAAGAAATAAATACCTCCTACCTTTGATGGAGAAAGGAAGACAGGTCAGGAGGCATAGGCATGGCTACTTGGAATGAAGAAGTACTTCAAAATGCATGATTATTTAGAAAATGAGAAAGCTAGGGTTTCCATTTACAATCTAAATGGAAGAGCTTCCATTTGGTGGGAACATATAATGAAAGTGAAGAGAACCAGTGAAAGAAGGATCATCTGGGAGCAGTTTAAAAGATACTTCAAGGAAAATTACATAT
The DNA here is from genome assembly GCA_027924585.1 of Larix kaempferi. Classification (NCBI taxonomy): domain Eukaryota; kingdom Viridiplantae; phylum Streptophyta; class Pinopsida; order Pinales; family Pinaceae; genus Larix; species Larix kaempferi. The sequence continues at coordinate 7,460,679 of BSBM01000498.1, forward strand.
CAGCTAGGTATTATGACAGCAAGAGAAAGGATTTTAATGAACTCAGGTTGGGGCAGAATTCCATGGAGGAGTATGTTCATAAGTTCTTGTAATTGTTGAGGTATGTGGACTACATCAAGGATGAAAGAGTGAAGATTCAATGCTTCCTTGAAATCCTACCATAGAATTTCATAGATAGGATTGAGTTTGTCAATTAAAGGAAAGTCAGAAACTCATCCAAGATGGAAAGGAAATCCCAAAGGAAAGTTTGAACCAAGGAAAAGTGGCTTCAAACCACAACTCGAAAATCATCCCAGAACCTTTCCACAGGGACATCAAGCAAGAAGTGGATTCAAACCAACTGTAGTAGCAATGAAAACATCAAAGGGGCCACTTTGGTGTTGGGGATGTGGAGACAACCACATGCTTAGAGATTTTCCAAATCAAAGGGAGAATCTCTGAAACTTGCACAACCTAGGAGAAGAAACCACAGTAAAAGATATGGCTAGAGAAACACCTCGAATCTATGCACCACTAGATTATCACCAATCAGCAGTGGTAGAAGTTGAAGGTAATATTGCTAAGAAATCTATTTTTGTTTTAATTGACCAGAGATCTACTCATAGTTTTGTGTCTCCTAAGGTGGTTGAAATTTGTTCTCTTAGTAAAGTGAACCATATTAAGTCTTGGTTAGTTCAATTAGCAACTGGAACTAAGAGAAAGGTGAGTGAAGTAGTGGTGGAGTGCCCCATAGAGCTAAATGGACACCAAGGTGAACTTGAATGTCCTAACATTAGGATATTATGATGCTCTGATAGGTATGGACTGGTTGGAAAGACATAGAACCAAGCTTGAATGCTATAAGAAGGTACTTGAGTGCATTTATGATGAAGGAAGGCCAAGGTTAAAAAGAGGAATTCCCAAGCACGTTTCAGTAAGGCATATTTCATCCCTACAGTTGAGAAAATTGTAAAAAAAGGGTTGTCAATTAAATGCAATGCATATATCAGACTCTTTGTAGGATAAGGGACCAAGAATAGAAGACTTCCATCTATTGCAAGAGTTCCAAGATGTGTTCCCTGATGAAGTACCAAGACTGCCACCCAAGAGAGATATTTATTTCTCCATTAATATTGTTCCAGGGGCAGCACCAAGTTCCAAAGCTCCTTATAGAATGAGCACACCCAAGCTGATAGAATTGAAAATGCAGCTGCAATAATTAATGGACAAAGAATATATTATACCAAGTGTATCTCCTTGGGGTGCACCTATGTTATTTGCTAAGAAGAAGGATGGAACTTTGAGACTATGTATAGACTACAGGAAGCTAAACAAGGTAACAATCAAGAACAAGCATCCATTGCCAAGAATTGATGACTTGTTTGATGAGATGAAGGAAGCTAAGGTATTTTCCAAGATTGACTTGAGGTCTAGCTACCTTCAAGTGAGGATAAAGGATGAAGACATTCACAAAACAACTTTCAAAACTAGATATGGCCACTAAGAGTTCATTGTGGTGCCATTTTTTCTTACCAATGCACCTGCCATATTCATGTGTCTCATGAACAGTATCTTCAACAAATATTTGCATAAGTTTGTGATTGTGGTCTTGGATGACATTTTTGTGTATTCAAAGAATGAAGAACATAATCAGAATTTGAGAATGGTATTGCAAGTCCTTAGAGAACACTAGTTGTATGCAAAGCTGAGTAAATGTGACTTCTATCAGCAGAAAGTACAGTATTTGGGTCATATTATATCAGCAAAAGGCATTGCAGTAGACCCAAAAAAGATTGAAGCCATAATGGATTGGCCTACTCCAAAGACTGTTGCAGTTGTTAGATATTTTATGGGTCTTGCAGGTTACTACAGAAGGTTCATTGAATGCTTCTCCAAGATAGCTCACCCAATTACATCATTACAGAGGAAGGAAGTCAAATTTATATGGTCCAAAAAATGTGAAAAAAGCTTTCAACAGTTAAAATAATTACTTACATGTGCTCCTATTTTAAATATTTCAGATCCAAATAAAGACTTTGTGGTGCACACAAATGCTTGCATTGAAGGGTTGGGTGGAGTACTCATGCAAGAAGGGTTTGTAATTGGATATGAGTCAAGGAAGTTGAAAGAACATGAAAGGAACTATGCCACACATTACTTAGAGCTAGCAGCCATAGTGCATGCTCTCAAGAGAAGATTTGAACTCATGACTACTCACATGAGTTTAAAATATTTATTTGACCAGCTAAATATGAATGCTATACAAGCTAGATGGATGGAGTTTCTTTGTGAGTTTTATTTGAAGATTAAGCATGTCAAAGATAAAGAGAATAAGGTTGTTGATGCACTCAGCAAAAAATTTCATATTATAGCAGTGAGTGTTTGTAAATCAGATTTGAAGGAAAGAATCCTTGAAGTTCAAGCTAATGATGAATCTTATCTCCAAATCAAAGAGAATTTGCAGTAAGGTAATGTGGATGACAAATATGCAGGATATCAGATTGGAGAAGATGATGTTCTTATGTATCAAGATACCAGATTGTACATTCCAAATTGTGCAGAATTGAAGGAGCTTGTTTTGGGTGAGATACACCAAAAGCCATATTTTGTCCACCCAGGATATCTGAAAACTATAACAGTAGCAAGGAAATAGTACTTTTGTCATGGAATGAAGAAGGAAATAGCAGAGTATATTGCTAGGTGTCAAAAGTGTCAACAGGTCAAGGCAGAGCATCAACATCCAGTAGGATTGTTGCAGCCATTGCCCATTCCAGAGTGGAAGTGGGAAGTGATCTCTATGGATTTTATAACAGGTCTACCCATGACTATAAGGAAGCATGATTCCATTATAGTTTTGGTGGACAAGATATCAAAAGTATCCCACTTTATCCCAGTTAAGTCTACTCACAAGACAAATGATATTGCAAATATCTTCATGGAAGAGATATTCAGGTTGCATGGATTTCCCAAGGCAATAATCTCAAACCGGGATACAAAATTCACTTCCAACTTTTGGAAAGGATTGTTTCAGGAATTGGGAACTAGATTGAATTTCAGTATAGCCTATCACCCTCAAACAGATGGTCATACTGAGAGAGTAACTCAAATTCTTAAGGACATGTTACGGATGTATGTGATGGATAAGCCATCCAAATGGGACTACTACCTACACTTGGTAGAATTTTCCTACAACAATGGATATCAAGCATCATTGAAAATGAGCCCTTTTGAAGTCTTGTATGGAAGAGGATGCAGAACTCTAGTGAGTTGGGACAGCCCAGTGAATAGGGTAGTGCTTGGACTAGAAATTATTGAAGAGATGGAGCAAGAAGTTTTTAAGATAAGGAAGAATTTGAAGGCACCTCAAGACAGGAAGAAGAGTTATGCATATTTGAAGAGAGTGCACAAAGAATTCTAGATTGGGGACCATGTTTACTTGAGAGTGAGACCAAGGAAGAGCTCCATGAAGTTGGGAAGTTGTGCCAAGTTGGCACCCAAATATTGTGGGCCATTTGAATTCCTTGATAGGATAGGACCAATTGTATATAGGATTGCATTTCCTACTAACAAGAGAGCTCATAATGTTTTCCATGTCTCTTTACTTAAGAAATATGTACATGATACTAATTACATCATTGGTTGGCATGTGATACAGGTGGAACCTGAGGGAGAGTTCCAGGTGGAACCTGAGGGAGAGTTCCAAGTGGAACCTATGCACGTTCTCGACAGGAAGGTTACATTACTCCGGAAGTGAGCCATTGGGAAGGTAAAGGTGCAATGGAATCACCTTAGTCCAGAGGAGGATACATGGGAGCTAGAGGATGCCATGAGAGAGGCATTCCCATTTTTGTTTAGTTTTGAGAACACCGAGTACAGTGTTGTTCTAAGGGGGAGGGATTTGTAACAACCCTACCTTGCCTTAGTATTTATTGGCTTCAATGTAAATATTGTGTATATCCAATGTGTGTTTTCCCTAGTGTGGAGCTCAAGTCCAAGGCCCCACTAGTGGATACTTAAGGTTTGTTTGCATAGGCAAGTATTTGGCATTTGTACTATTCATGTGCTATTAAGCCATGAGATATTGTAATTGATGCAAATATATTGCAACGAATTACCAATAAAACTGGTTAAGTGAGATAGCTAATGAGAAGGGACTATGCTGTCCACTAGGGAGAGGTGAGGGGGTTATGGGATGGAAACACATGCTGCCACTTGTACAAGAGAAACCGATTTGATTCCCCATGCTGACATGGAATTCGGTTACAGAAGGTAGGAAGGAAAGGTCGATGGGCAGGTCGATGAAGGGGGAACTGCCCTGAGATTCGGGGTTTAGTTGGACTCTCTCGTAGAGCCATTCCATCACCTAGGAAGACCAGGAAATCCTGTTTTGATAACCCTTGTTGACTACCAACCCAATTCATTCATGCACACACAAAGCCTAGCCAGGGAAGGAAGAAGAGAAAATCGCGATTTATGTGTGAGCCAAATGTGCAGAGCCGATAAATCCCAAGAAAACCTTGTGCAAGAACTAAACCGGTTGGGACAGCCATAATCGTGTTCATGGGGATGAATTACAAAGTCTAAACGGCCGAGAGAAACCATGAAAACCCTGAGATTTGTTTTGCAGAGGAAGGAGTCACCAGGCAAGGCTCAGGTCACGGCCCTGTGAAGAATTAGCTTGTATAACATAGTTAAAGGTCAAATTAGGGTTGGGTCTGCTTGATAAACCTAGTGAAGGTTGAAATCTCAAGAATAACAATAGTTGGACCTTTCTATGCCCACCTTGAATAGCACTAGAGGGAAGGGTCCTTGAAGGACTGTGCAGCAGATAAGAGGGCCTTCCTTGTGTTGGGTGACGTAGGTAAAGTGGTTTCCGTGCTTGCTGAGTGATCTGAGATGCCCGTAGCTCAGTGGTTGGGCTCACTATCTTAGGAACATCCCCCTTGTTCCTTGGATTGCTTGATAAAACCAGCTGTAGGTTGGATTAGCATTGGGATGATAACTTGACTGTGAGAGAGTCAATTATCCCTCCTTAGTGGATACACATCCTAGCTCGGGGTGGTATCTCAGCTGAAAGAGTATAGGCTGGAAATAGACCTAAGGTTGGGTGGAAAGTTGTCCTCACTTATCCAGTTGCTTGGGGCAACTTCAAGATTCAAATATAAGTGTTTATGTGGTATAAACTGTGATGTTTCATGTATTATGCTTATGTGTTGATGCTCAAGTTGTTGAATGAATTTTATATGAATTGGATCAATAGAAAGTCTTTGTATAATCCTGAGTAGAAGGTTGAGTGCATGTTGAGTACTTCCTTCAATTGCATGAGTTTAATGCATTGCAAATATTGCAGGAGGTATATGTATGGGTTAGACCTAGTTCATACAGCTTATGTATTGTTATGCTTATCATGCTCTAGATTAATGAATGGATGATTTCATGAACTTGCTCATTAGGAAGATGGGTATGGGTATGAGGTTGAATGCATGATTGAATGTATGTTGGAATACTTCATTGTTTACATGAATGGTATGCATGGCTAACCCATACAGGGGGTTGATATGTTAACTAGCTTAGTTAATTAGATGTGTTTATTATGCATTTTCTTCACCCTTCAAAGGGATGGTTTGACATAACTTGGAATTGGGAAGAAATGGGATAACCCCTGAGCTGTTTCAGAACCTCTCTATGGGTCAAGTGAAGGAAGAATTCATGGCAAGAAGGAGGCAGAACCCTTGCAGAAGGATAAGCCATCTTGGTGGGGTTATGAACAAAATTTCAATTGGGAAATTGGTACTATTAGAGTGCTCATATGGGGTGGGGATTACACCATTGGATATATCTCTCCAATAGCTTTCCAACGGTAGCATCCTTGTCCCATTTGGACCAAGTATGAGGGAGTTATGCCCCTCAGAAGTTTGCCTTGGAAGCTTGCTGGAACAAGGGTCTTTGGTCCCAACCCTTCTACATCCGCAAGGTCCTTTCTGCATCCACAATGAGGATCACGGATTGTGGAGGTCAGGAACCAACCATAGCGGCGTATGGAATTCCTCATTTCCGCATCCACAATGCAGAATGCAGAATGCAGATTGTGGGAGTTAAAATCTCCCAGGAACTCGAATATGGAACTCCGCATTTCCGCATCCCCAACGCGGATTGCGAAATGCGGGTTGCAGGAGGTAAAATTTCCCTGGAGTCGAAAATGGACTTCCGCAATTCCGCATCCGCAAGCAGGTTGCGGATCGTGGATTGCGGGAGGTAACTTTCGGGATAGCAATGAAGGAATCTGACTTCTGAGTTCTGCATGGGGATTGCGGAACTGCAGAAGTCGGAAGTGCAATCTCGATGGAAAGTTGGATTTGGTAATCTGAATTCCGAGTCCCATATGCGGACTGGGGAACTCGGAAAGGTGGGTTGCAAATCGCAATGGGGATTGCGGACCCAATCCCATTGCAGCTATGTGTGGAATTGGAAGAATTTGGAAGAAAAAAAAAGAAACAGAGTGTCTCCCATGGCCTTGGAAGGCCACCTGGGAGGTGTAGGAATGTGACAAAAAGGATAATCTATAGTGGTTGGATCAAAAGGAAAAGATATGTGGCATGAGGTATAACCCACCATGTACTCGATTGGAAACACACATTTAAGCATCATCCAACCACATAAAGGTAGGACTAATAACACTTGTAACAACCTACAATTAATTTACAATTATTGATTGATGCTTATGCCACCCCATTGAAATGACATAGCATTTTTCATACATCTTGCTCACACATGCATAACAATGCTGCAACAAATCCATTCATGCAAATGATAATATATAAGAAAAACACTGTGAGACATGTTCATAGAATAGACCCTTTGGAACCACCTAAACATCAAAACACTCATTTAATTGTACTTTTAGTTTGGTAAGGATGAGTCGCGGTATTTTCAATGCTGCGACACATCAGAAGAGGTCGCAGAAGGCAGAAAGTGGGATTATTTTATGCATTGTGGGTCAAGTGTACCGTAGTTGGTGGGTTTTGGGTCATTTGAACCACATATTATGTATTTTATGCATTTTTGAGTCAGTTGTACCACGGTATGCGGGTTTTTGGGTCATTTGAACCGCGTCAGTTAGATTTTGGGTCAATTGTCCAAGTGTCGGTTAGGAAGTTGTTAGTAAGTGGACAAGCATTGTAAAGGAAGAAGTCTATATATAGACAAGAATTGTAAGTGTTGAGAGACCGCGCGTTTTTGGATTTTGATCTTAGTACGGATTGTTAGATGTTGTTTAAGCGCATCTTTGCGTCTATATGTGAGATCAAGAGATATTGCTGAGATCTGGTTTTGAGGAGATGTTGTATAAGGGTTTTCCTGAAGTAATATGACATGAGGGAAATATTTGGTGAAATTACCTGTGTAATGCCTGTTGCGATTCACAAATGATGCTATGATTTATGTTGCAGTAATACTTTAATGTTATATCTATTGCGATGAATGTTTCTGTTGATTGATGCTATGAATATGAATGATGTTAAACTTAAATGCATAGATATGTCTTGAATGCTACGATAAGTTAATTAAGTATTTCCACAATCATCCTCCTCCATTCGACAGAAACATGGTTCCATCCACTCTCCCTTGATCGCCTCGGGTGAGACCTCATTTGCTCTGCAGGTGTTGCTAGACAGGGTAAAACCTATCTGGGCCGGTGCTCAGGGAGATCGCGGTGGGTTGGTGTCGACAGTGATGGGAACCCCTGTCTATTGGGTTTGAGTCAACAAATGGTTCCATTGTCGGGACCGTGTGCGAAGTGAAAGGAGGATATGTTGTGGCACCCGATGAAACCAGAGGTCCAAGAATGGTTTGATTAGAAGTTGCAAGAATTCGTTGAAGAAGAAAGTCGGAACACTCGACTGACGATAGATCAGTGGATGGAAAGATATATTCGCAATGGTCCGCATGAATGGTTCTTCTGTGAATTCTCGGTCATTTTCTATGAGTGGTTGGCGAAGTTGACCTTCCAGAAGAGGAAGTTCCAAGGTGGTGAATCGACGTCTTGGACCCCTGAGTTGATTCAAGAGCTTCAAGAAGTCGACAATAAAGCGTCGTGGGCTGTCAAAGTGTGGTTCGATAGCATCATAGAAGGCTATATCACAGAGTTCATGGTTGATACCCAGAAATATTATAGTGAAGCCGAAAGATATTTTTTCCGCAGACCCCGAGGAAGGTTTCTGCTATCGCTTCAACTGTCGATCAAGATGCTTATTTGAGAAAAGGGTATATTGAAAATGCATCTTGATCAGTAGACAGCCTGGTGGGTGGAGGCCATGGGTACCGCGACAGTTGTGGGGCAGTACATGGAATGATACAGGGTAGATGGGTGCAGGTCATGATGAGACTGTGAGTGAAGCCGAGGAAGAAAGTGGTCTTACGAGGGAAGGAGCGAGGTTTCAACAGGAGAAGAGGCATAGGATAGGAGAAGGTCCTATTGCGGTGGAACTGCAAGGCCGTGAAGGAAGACCACAGGGGACAAAGCGACCTCACAACCCTGAAAAGGATGACCAGGCTACACCCAGGATAGAGGTAGGACCAAACCCCAGCACCAACGTACCCACACCTCCACTCACTATCTCTCAAATAACAAGAAATACCACTTCAACACCGCCGAGTTCATCAATTCGATAGAAGTTAATCTATGGTAGTACAACGACAGGAGGAAGGAAGCCCAGGATGGCGGGCGAGGATACTAAGTTACTGTTGTTCCAAGGAAATGGAACAGACAACCCTGAACAGTACTAGTTTCTATGTGAGGCCGTATGGACCGTCAAGTAAATCACCGATGATGATGCTAAAAAGGGACAATTGACGATGAATCTTCGTGGTCGCACCTTGGACTAGTTTATGAAATTTACGCAAGTTCCTGTCAGCACTCCAACAAAACCACTAGATGAGATTCGCATAGGCCTGATCGGAGAATTTCGGAAGCCCAAATCTGAAGCGCAATACATCACAGAGCTTAAAGAGATTAAGCAATATCCCAATGAGATTGTGTGGGATTTTGATCAGCGATTTAAAACGTTGATGGCAAGGGTCAATTTTGACATGAGTACTGTCCAACATAAGGAATGGTTTATCGCGGCATTGCTCCCGCATATTTGGCTACCACTGATGCAGCAAAACATTACCACACCAAGTGAAGCTCTAGATATTGCAATGTGGCTGGAGGCATCGCCCATTGGGGAAAATGCAGTTGGGATGTCGCATATCCAGACACAATTGGCTAACCTGACATCCAATTGCAGGATCTGAAGAAAGGCAAGGAGCAACGTGAAGAAGTCTGGTGCACGCAATGTCGAGGATAAGGGCATACTAAGGATAATTGCCCAGATTTCTGCAACTATTTGGTTTCAGGAGCACCAAATCCATTGAATGGTGGTAGCATTCTGTGGTGTCACGTCTGCCACGTATATGGGCACAGCCATGACAATTGCCCATACATGCAGAAAATGGTTATGACTCCGAGGAATCTTTATTGTACATTTTGCAAATCAGTGGGTCATGATGACAAAGATTGCCATGCATATGGGTTGCTACAAGAGAGGATGTATGATGTGTTCTATGTAAAGGACGACCACCGTGTCGTACAATAACCACAACCGCATCCACATGTAGCCCAGCCGCTACCTCAACAGCAGATGCAGTTTGTACCGCAGCAACAGCAAACACAGCAGTTCATGCCACAATATGCTCCGATGCAGATGGCTCCACAATAGCCACAGTATGTACAGCAACTGTAGTATGCACCGCAAGGACAAGGAATGCAACCGGTACCAATGTAGCAATAGTAGTACCAACAGCAGGGAGGATTCCAGGGAGGATACCGGGGAGGATGCGATGGATGATTTGGTCATGGAGGAGGACGAGGTGGTCACGGACCTGTTCAATGCTATCACTATGCGGTATGGGGACACTTCCAGTGAGATTGTCCACTGCTACAGAACCAGTGTACATTCTACTTTGTTAACGATCACACGGTTGAGAATTGTCCGCAGTTGATTGCACGATGGCAAGCAGGGAACACTTCACAGTTGCATAATCAACCCCAGGCACAGCAGCCTGTCCAGAAACAAGTACAGCAACTGGTCAAGAATGAAAATCTACGGCCAAATCAGAATCAGAATGTGAACCCACCAGGGAATTCGCCACTGAACTAGACCCAGGGTGCTAACATTGCGATGATTTCTACATAACCAAGACCGCAAGATGCTTCTTCGTTGTTGTCACTCACGGAGGAAAGATGACTGGAGAGGATAGCTCGTTGACCGATTAGCAAGATAGAAGAAGGTATCATTTGACATTGATGCTAAGTGGGAATCATTCCTTCAAGCACGTCGCACATTAGAAAAAGATCGAGGTAAGGCTGTTATTTATGATATGCCCTCTACTTTTGATGCCACTTCAGAGGTTGGCTCGTCGCGGCAGTCCAGCACGCTTCAAGCATTTTTGGAACATTGTTTATCCCTAGCAAGTGATCCCAATGCTCTGGCCGAGATTGAAGCTCTGTTGTGGCAATCGGCTCAGGGTCGACAAGAGTTCGCGGTTAATTCCCTACAATGACAAAAGACGGGTAAGGAGATGTAGATGAATATTCAAATTGGTGACTATGATGTTGATTCAGTTATTTTGGATCTTGGTTCGGATGTCAACATCTTAACCAAGCAGGATTGGCAGAAGATGGGGAGTCCCCCATTGAGCTAGTCCCCTGTATAGCTTCGGTTAGCTAATCACACTAAGGTGACACCGATTGGGAGAGTTCCAAGGATGGTGGTGGACATCGAGGGAATGAAGACACATGCTGACTTTGATGTCATAGAAGTAGTTGAAGGAGGGAACTCTTATCCCGCATTGTTGGGGATTGGATGGGCTAATGATAGTGGAGCAGTAATCAACTCCAAGCGTCGGATGATGACTTTTGAAAATCGAGATCTCAGAGTTATCACCTGATTGGATCCAGCTGAAGACGCCGCTACATAGAGCCAGTGAAGGATGACAATCCCAATGGATGGGACCATGCATTCAATATCTTTGAAGACTATATTCATCCGCCTGCCAACACATATACTTTTGCACCACACAAATCATTCAAAATATGGAAAAACGTTAAAGAGAGCCTAAAAGTTTTAAAAAATCATGACATTTTTTCTTGCATAAAATTTTCCATCCCACCATCTTAACTACTACTTTAGATGGTGTAAGTAATGAAAACTTGCTTTTGGATATCAACAATAATCAATAAAATAAGAATATAAATGGAGTTACAAAGTTATAGGACAAGGAATAAACTAATTGAAGTCACTAACATAAGCTCACTATACAAGTCAAAGTCCATGTATATTTCTGGTAATAGTTGAAATCCTAAAATAGAATTCCCTAGACCTATAATTGGTGGTAGACATTGTCATCATGATTACCTACTATTTAAGAATAAATGTTCCAGTAATAATACTACATTGGCATGTAATGTTCTAGCAATAATATTACAACAAAACTTATTACTTTTAGAAAAAATATGCATTATGTCTATTTATAATCTAGATACATAAATATATGATGTGTTTTTGTAAATAATTTCATAAGATTAAACTAAGGAACTTTATAAGATTGATTAAAAATGGGAGCATTAGAATAAGTAAATACCCATTTCATATAGACACCTTGTTTTGACAAAAATAGGTATAGCATATTTTAGTTTTGAAGAATGTCAGTAATGTAGAAGCTTCAAATGATCTTTTAAAATAGGGTAAATTATTTTAGGATTGATTTCTCTAGTTTGTATATGTTTGTAGTGACTATACTGCACAATTTGTAGATGCACTAAGATGGAAAATGAAAACATCGAGTAATAATAGATGAGGTTCCTTGCACATGGAAGATGAATCAACATCTTTAAAGTTGAAGAACAGAGGAGACAGTTGCTTCTCAAGAAAACACAATTCTGTCCCTGTCCAAACTCCATGCCATCACAAAGACACCATCCTCTTAGCTTGCTTTCTGCAATAAGAAAGATCTATGATCAATGGGAAGGGGAAGAGACATCTCTGTTGGATTCCAAGGATAAAAAGAAAAATGAGTTTATATAAAGATAAGCCATATGCCTTAAAATATTGATGTCAGTTTGTTGCAAACAAGTCAAACCATGAAGGTTATTGTTGCTCCTCAGTGCCTCGTGAGAGGAATTTATTTTCTGAAGTATTAGTTAATTTATAAGACAAAGATATGAAAATTTTCAAACTTTAATTTTTTCTCTTGTCTAATGTCGAATGGTAAAGTTATTGAATGATTTGTTTTCATAAAATCATGGTTTCCTATGACTTTTTTTTCAAGTGAAGATGAGTTATTATTTCTTTATGGAGCACCTCCTAAGGTTCTTAGAGAATTTTTGTAAGTGGATTGTATTCCTAGTGTTATATTGTGTAAAGGAGAAAGATTTATTATGGAGGTGCTCAAGGGAATTTTGTACCACTAGACAAGCACAAGCTTGGTAGTAATAACTATGCTATCTAGAAATTTAAAAGTAAAAAATATTCTAGTGCTTATCAAAATATGGATAATATTTGAACAAAACATAGAGTCCAAAAGGTGACACGGACAAAACATTTGATGACAGAAATAAAGCAACTCTTGCAATCATCACTATGTCAGATATAGATGAAATCATTATATATGTGCATAATTAAATATGTAAATACTTCTCAAGAATATTGTGATATGATGAAGGTCCTGTTGTATAGTTTAAGGATAGAAGAATATGACTCAATCACATATCACCTCACAGATATCAAAATATATGAGATCAAGGGTGCAAGGGAAGATTTGACGAAGTCTTCTTCTTCATGGTGAGCAATTCCTATATGTTCATCGGTTGAGGATTCATCTCTTACGTAGAACACACCCATATCTCTATTTAAGGAAAAATGCATTGTCTGGATATTTTTGCTAAAGCAGTTGGAGCAATGTTCAGTAATGAAAAACTGTGATGCACCTGCAACAATTAATTAATAAGAATATGTGAAATAACAGAAATGACAGAACTCAGAATCACTTTTATATTGATCACAGGCCACTTCGAGGGGGAAACATCCTATGAGCAAGCTCAATACAAATAACTTCACGGTGCCTTCATAGGTCTCAACACACACTTATATACTAAGTCTAGGTGCCAATACTATGGGTCAAAACCATGGGCCACTACAATCTATGGATCAACAATACTACGGGCGACTTACAAAGCATATGCGCCAACAACAATAACATAAACTATTTGTTAACACCCAAAAAGTGCTCACTAGCTCATTTCCCTATTCACATGACCCATTTGTCCACTTTTTCACCATCTGAGCCTCTGAAACCAACAAAAGGTCACCAAAAGACCTAAGTACACCCCTTTTTCCATTAAAAAAGATTATTTTTCCTAAAAAAGCATAAAAAACTCTCAAAAAGGGTCCAAATTCCCCAAAATATTAAAAAGGGAATTAAAATATTAATTTTATTCAAAAAAGGAAAAAGGAGGGAAAAGTACCTAAACCATGTTGGTCAATACCATTTGGTTTCCACAAAACCACAAATGGTATTCCCCACCACCAAAACCTATAAAAAGGTGGTAGGGGCTCCTCATTTCATCATCCATCCATTATCTCATCCTTATGCTGCTGAAATCTCTCTTGAGCATTTTAGCCATTGCAAACCACATTGGAGAAAAGACCATTGGAGATTGGAGTTGCTCATCCTTGGAGCCATTCAACCTCACCATTAGAGGTATTGATTCCGCAAGCATTTGCTTGCCCCATTCTTTCAATACAAATTCATTAATCTACATTGTCTTGTTCTTGATTTTAAATTATTTTTGTTATTTGCTTAATATCTTTGCTTAAATCCATGAATAGTCTTGTTTAATTAGTTTATTGTTATTTATTTCCATTGAAACTGCTGCTACTAGTTAGCAGGTGCCCATAGCACTAAGCCTGGTTGCAAAACCGGGCCAACAGTTTTTGGCGACTCCGCTGGGTTTTGAACAATAGATCTCTAGTTTTGCTTTTAATCTTAGTTTTTTATTAGTTTTTAACCTTTAGATCCATAGATCTGCCATCTTAGACAGCAGATCTATTGTTGTTTTGATTTTTGGCCTCATCTATTGCCATTAACAGCCCGGAATTCTCAATTTTCGGGTTCTGTTAAGCTCTTTTCTGACTCCTAAAACAATGAAAAGATCGCCGAGCAATCTTGCTTCCTTTCATGCTCGCTAAACGTATCTGAAAGGGCGTCTACCTGGTATCAGTTTACCCCTTTTCCGGACCTCGTAGACTAATTACGAAAAAGGTATACTCTAGTCACATCGGCTAGAAGAGTTCTCCATCTGCATCATTTTATGCTTTTTCGGGCCTTGGAGACTAAACTACGAAAAAGAACACCAATATAGTCTACTTACAGTTTTCAGACTCTCTAAACATGAAAGCAATCATGAGCATGAGTCGTCCTGGGCTCACAAAATCCACAGGAACGTACCATTTCATAGCACACTTTTATCCCTTCTTGGAGCTCATTAAAACTACGAAGAAGGAATCAATGGTGCCTCTTGGTGCCACGACAGATCACATCTACTCATATGGCAGCTTCCCCATTTTTGTCGCCTTTGTTCAGAGTATTCTGCAGTATGTCACCTTGAAAATCCCTCGACAACACCTATCAGCTCGTCATCCCCCCCAGAGTCAATATATACCATTCATTCAATAAAAGCAATGATCCCCACACCTACAAGTCAGTTCCCTACGCTGCCAGGTCAACCATGTCATCATGCTCTGAACAAAGGAAGTTTGAGTCTACCCATTTTTTGACCCAGTTATTTCCCATCCCCACAAGTATGTCAGTCCTACCATCAGTACTACATCACTTCAGTTCTACACCTCGTGCTCCTATCAAGGAAACATCATTGCCTTGTTAGTTGCTGGTCTCCCTCTGTCGACGACAACCACATTGATTCCAGAGGATAAACCTATAGGTCCCTGTGTCTTGGACTCATTACCATTTATGATGAGTTCCTACGAATCATTTCGAGAGGAATCCTCAGTGCCTCTCCGAATGGTTGTTTCTCACATGCTCGACTTCAACACCTTGATCGCATCGTTGAGACTCGCACAGGGTATTGGTCCGTTCAGTTATTAGTCGAAGACCCCGGATACCACCTGACTCCTCCACATTTGAGAGTCTACCTATGGATACAGCCAGTTACATTTTTTCTATAGATATCCGGGTTGCGTATGGCGACAGTATTCTAGATGGCTCACAGTCATTGAGTCCATACAGATGTTGGACACCTTCAGTTTCAGCAGTTCAACAGTTATTCCAGTGTATCAGTTATTGAGATCAGCCATGATCATGAGTATATCCCACAATAATGTCCCCTCTGGACCATTATGATGTACCAGTATATTTTTTTACGTATTAGATCCCCCTTCTTGGGACTAATTGTTTTGTATATGTCTTGATACGAGCATGGGAATGCCCGCCTCGTCCTTTATCGGAGATTATACCTCATTCATATTGAGGCCATGTAATATTTTTTGTTTTTGCAGCTTCCAAGGGCCGTGCCTCCAGTCTCCAACCGGTCTCTTCTCTCCCCTAAAACCCCAGAAAAAGACAAATGAACTATGATGTCTATCGGCCATACGATGAGCTCCTGCCCTCACACATCAGGGGGCAATCTGTTAACACCCAAAAAGTGCTCACTAGCTCATTTCCCTATTCACATGACCCATTTGTCCACTTTTTCACCATCTGAGCCTCTGAAACCAACAAAAGGTCACCAAAAGACCTAAGTACACCCCTTTTTCCATTAAAAAAGATTATTTTTCCTAAAAAAGCATAAAAAACCCTCAAAAAGGGTCCAAATTCCCAAAAATATTAAAAAGGGAATTAAAATATTAATTTTATTCAAAAAAAGAAAAAGGAGGGAAAAGTACCTAAACCATGTTGGTCAATACCATTTGGTTTCCACAAAACCACAAATGGTATTCCCCACCACCAAAACCTATAAAAAGGTGGTAGGGGCTCCTCATTTCATCATCCATCCATTATCTCATCCTTATGCTGCTGAAATATCTCTTGAGCATTTTAGCCATTGCAAACCACATTGGAGAAGAGACCATTGGAGATTGGAGTTGCTCATCCTTGGAGCCATTCAACCTCACCATTAGAGGTATTGATTCCGCAAGCATTTGCTTGCCCCATTCTTTCAATACAAATTCATTATTCTACATTGTCTTGTTCTTGATTTTAAATTATTTTTGTTATTTGCTTAATATCTTTGCTTAGATCCATGAATAGTCTTGTTTAATTAGTTTATTGTTATTTATTTCCATTGAAACTGCTGCTACTAGTTAGCAGGTGCCCATAGCACTAAGCCTGGTTGCAAAACCGGGCCAACACTATTGATCAACAAATACTACGGGACGACTTACAAAGCATATGCATCCAACAACAATATACTAACAAAGTAAAGACATGGGTTCCTAACATCCCCTCCCCCTTAAAAAAAGCTTTGTCCTCAAAGCTTGAGATGTGGAAATTGTTGTTGAATCTGAAGGAGTGGTTCCCATGTAGCATCCTCTGGTTGCATGCCATGCCACTGAATTAAGACCTCTGTGATAGAGCGAGAGCGAAGCTGACGAGTGCGCCTATTGAGGATGGCCTCCAGCTCCAAAAGGATTTATCCTTCATTATCCAGTTCAGGTAAAATCGTTTGTCCACTGATGTTGGTGCTAAGAACTTTCTTCAGACAAGAGACATGAAAGACTGGATGAATGCGGGAAGAAGGAGGAAGTTCCAATTTATAAGCAAATGACCCAATCTTCTGAAGAATCCGATATGGCCCATAGAACTTTGGAGCGAGCTTATGACGCCCTTTGAGTTTCAGGGAGGACTGCTTGTATGGATGGAGACGAAGAAAAACCATGTCGCCGACTTGAAAAGTGCGCTCAGAATAGTGCTGATCAGCTTGTTGCTTCATGCGATTTCTTTCCATGTGAAGATTGTCCCGCATAATGCGAAGAATCTGATCACGGTTTCGAAGGACCGTGTCAACTTCCCGAACTGGTGAACTGGTGTGGGTGTATGGAAGAAGAATTGGAGGTGCCTGACCATAGACTGCTTCATATGGGGCCATTTTAGAGGCAGTGTGGTAAGAGGTATTGTACCACCATTCAGCGAGAGGAAGCCACTTTGCCCACTGATGTTGTTGTTCAGAGGTGAAGCAATGAAGATAAGTTTCCAAGCATTTATTGATAATTTCACTCTGACCATCGGTTTGTGGGTGATACCCTGAACTCATCTTCAGTTTGGTGCCAGTGTGGCAAAATAGTTCTGTCCAAAAATGACTGGTGAAAGTCGCATCACGATCCGAGACAATGGAAGAAGGGATGCCATGAAGACGAAAGATCTGGTCCAGGAAAATTTGAGCGACTGAGGAGGCTATATAGGGATGGTTGAGAGCACAAAAATGACTATATTTGGAGAGGCGATCAACCACAACAAGAATCACTGTCTTCCCGCCAGATTTAGGGATCCCTTCAATGAAATCCATAGAAATATATGTCCAAATCCGTGTAGGTATGGGAAAGGGTTCGAGCAATCCTGGAAGGAGTGTTTTTTCACCCGTATTGCACTGGCAGGTATCACATTCGGCCACCATCTTTTGAATTTTCCTTTTCATGCCCTGCCAAAAGAAGTTACGCCATGCCCGTTCATACGTTTTTAGGAACCCAGAGTTCCCTACCGATGGAGAAGCATGGAGTTCATAGAAGACAGCTTGTTGAAGATCTGTGCTCTGGGGAAGCACCAGATGACCCTTGTATCTCAGAGAAGCACCATCCCAAGAGTAATTTGGTATAGCAGAAGGGTTGTTGGTCAAGCATTGGATGATTTGAGATAAGGAAGTGTCATTGACATAACCCTATTGAACAGATTGCAACCAATTTGGAACAGGCATAGAAATAGCTGAAAGAGAACCTTGGGCATCAAATGTGTGAGTAAGAGCATCTACCACAATATTGTCTTTACCCTTCTTGTAAGTGATCTCATAGTCATAACCCATGAGTTTGATAACCCATTTCTGTTGTGCCAGGGAGGAGACATGCTGTTCCAAGAAATATTTCAGACTCTGGTGATCAGTCTTGATGCAAAAATGATTCCCTAATAGGTATGGACACCACTTCTGTACTACATGCAAAATAGCCATCATTTCCTTCTCATAGGTAGAGGCAGCTAAATTCTTACCTGAAAGGGCTTTGTTGGTGAACGTAATGGGGTGTTCATCTTGAAGGAGAACAGCACCAAGTCCATTGCCGCAAGCATCACTCTAAATAGTGAAGGGCTTGGAAAAATTAGGCATAGCTACAATAGGTGTAGTACACATAGCTTGTTTTAGGTTGTCAAATGCACACTGAGTAGCATGTGTCCATGTAAAAGCATCCTTTTTCAATAGAGCAGTTAATGGAGCTGCAATCTTCCCATAATCCTTGACAAATTTGCGCTAGTAGCCAGTCAACCCCAAAAAACCACGAAGGCTCTTGAGTGTCTGAGGATGCGGCCAATTGTTCATGGCATCGATTTTGGCAGGATCCACGCGAACCCCTTGTGCTGAGATAATGTGCTCAAGATACTCAACTTCCTTCTGTCCAAAAACACATTTAGACTACTTGGAATGGAGATGATGGTCAGAGAAAAGTTGCATGACAAGATCCAGATGTTGGAGATGTTCATCCCATGTTTTACTGTAGATGAGGATATCATCAAAGAATACTAGAATGAATTTCCGCAAGTAGGGTTGAAATATTTTATTCATTAAGGCCTGGAATGTGAAAGGAGCATTGCTGAGGCCAAAGGGCATGACCAAAAACTCATAATGGCCATCATGTGTGCGGAAAGCTGTTTTAGGGATATCATCCTCATGAACCCGAATTTGATGATACCCAGAACGAAGATCCAACTTGGAGAAAAAGTGAGCCCCATGAAGCTCATCAACAACAGGAATTGGAAACTTATCCTTGATGGTGAGGTGATTAAGTGCTCGGAAGTCAATGCAGAGGCGCCATGACCCTTCTTTTTTGCGGACAAGAATAACTGGAGAAGAAAAGGAACTAGTGCTTGGGTGAATAATACCTTGCTTCAATAAGTCCCGAACAAGCATTTCAATCTCCGTTTTTTGGTGAAATGGGTAGCGATAGGGCCTGATGTTGGGAGGAACACTACCAAGAAGGAGCTGAATACGATGGTCTTCTGGCCTGGACGGTGGCAATCCCACTGGTTCAGCAAAGACACCTATATATCGATCTAGAATTTGTTGTAGATCCAAAGGAGACGTGGAGACCGCTGAAGGTTGCATCTGAATGGAATGAAGCTGAGCGATGACACCATGTGAATTCTTCTTGAGGATTTTTTCCATGGGATGTGAAATGATGATGCTGAGAGAACCTGGTTGTAATCCTGTCAATGTGTGTTTTTTTCCATTGAGGGAAAATTGCATCCAAAGTTCAGCAAAATCCCATAAGATAGGGCAAAGTGTGCATAGCCATTGAGTGCCCAAAACCACATCACATCTGCCTAAGGTCAAGGCAAACATGTCAGAGCGCAAGGTATAATCTCCCATACAGATACGCACATTTCGACACTTCCCTTTGCAAGGTAAGGTGCCCCCATTGGCAACCATGACTTCAAAGTTGGAGCAAGGATGGATAAAACAATCAGCTTGTTTGGCGATCCGAGGGTCAATGAAATTATGAGTGCTACCAGAATCAATGAGTATTGTAGGAGGAAGCTTCTTGAAGTAACACCTGGCCCGCATTGTTTGGGGGGTGGTGTTTCGAGCTAAAGCATGGAGAGATATCTCTAGCTGGTCATCCTGAGACGGAGGGTCAATAGGCGGTTCCTGAATGTCGACCGGAGCATCCAGTGGTTCTGGATCTTCGTCACCAATTTCAGAGGCAGGCGGAGAATCCACATCCAAGAGATAGAGCTTTTGCTGAACACATCTATGTCCCCGAGTGAATTTCTCATCACAATTATAGCAAAGCCCCTTGTCTCTGCGTGCTTGCATCTCTGTTTCATACAAACGCTTGATAGGAGTTGGTCGAGGAGCATGCGGTATAGGTGTTCGTTGAGAACCCATATTTCTGAAGGGAACAAAAGTCGGCTTGGAGCGTTGTTTGGGTTGCAATCTTGTCTTCTGCCAACTTAGCCAACCCTAGGGCTTCCATCATTGTGTTGGGACAAAACATTTTGACCTCAAAGCGGATGGCATCCTTTAGACCCTGATAAAACAAATGGCTAGTTTCTCAAATTCGGTTTCATACTCTCTCATAGTGCCAATTTGGCGAAGTTTAGTGAGGGCTCCTGTGAAGTCATCAAAAGCACTAGGACCAAATCATTGCAAAAAGGAGCTGGCAAAAGTCTGGCCATTTTGGCTCTACATGAGCCTTGATGTACCAACGGTACCATTGAAGAGCTTCCTGTTCCAAATGAAAGGATTCCAGCGAACTTTGTTGACATCAAAAGCATTATGCAGACTAAAATATTGTTCTGCATGATAGATCCATCCAGTTGGATCGGTACCATTGAAGCGAGGAAAATCAAGCTTCAGACCACGGAAATTGCTGGAAGAAGAGAACCCATTGTCTGATGAAGACTCGGACTACCGTTTGTTGTTCATAGCTAAATGTTCAAGATGGAGGCCGAGAAATTTTTCATCCAGATCCTGGAGTTTGGCTTGGATGGCTGCAAGTGCGTCCTCCATGTTTTTTGCTCCTACACGGGTGACAACAATAACCAGGAGTTTTTTTTTTTTTTTTTGGTTGACTGGGTAGGAAAACAAAAGCAGAAACTGCTTCAGTAAAGGAAAATCTGGACTTGGTAAAAAATCTGAAGGGTAATTGGGGTTTGACTAGGTTTTGGACACTGTCAAATAGACAGGGAAGCAAAAATGAGGATTTCAGAAGCGGGGTGAAAGAATGGGAAAATTTGGCAGAGGGGAACAAAGAAGCAGAATTTAGAAAGGAACTCTATGGTAAAATTTGAAGGTGATTGGGTGAAATCTAAGGAAGTTATGGCAAACCCTAAAAATAGACAAATGTCGGATTTCGGGATTTGGGAAGGGGAATTGGGGATAGGGTCCTCATGAATGAAATATGCAGAATGGGATGACAGGGGTTCCCCGAAAATTTCAAGGGAAACAGAGTGAAAACAAGGGAGATATGGAGAAAAAATGGAATTTTATACTACTTTTCTTTTTTCTTTTTTTTTTTTCTTTTTTTTTTTCCAGACTGGAGTGGCTACGGCTTGGAAGGGATCTGAAACGGTGCTGAATGGACTGAAAATGGCTGGATCTGGAACGGATTGCAAAATGGATCTGAACGACTGGATCTAAAACAGTGCAACAATGATCGACAACAGTTCAGCTGAAAATAGATATGGACCCCAGGTATGTGCGGCTTCCTAACAGTTCAGGGGTTTCACTCGGCCACCAATGCTATCTGACAGCTTGCGTATTGGGGCAGTACCCCTCACTCCATGACTCAGGTAAAACTGATAACCGCTTTGCCACAAACGATAGCTCTTGGTTTACCTCACGGGTGGGAACTCGTCAATCAAGTAGGGGTCGTTGCCCTTTTCACTGGCAAGTCCTCTCAATGGGCCAACTACTTCAGGGTTCTTGTGGTACTCCTCACAATGATTTTTAGGGCTTATGCCCAAGTACTTCCCATAGTTAAGCGGATAGGGATTATTCCCAAATCTGAACCTACAACAGATGCCAAAAAAAAAATTTGGCAGAAATTTCACCCAGCGAGCCCAAGAAAGTGCTCTGATACCAGATGTGATGCACCTGCAACAATTAATTAATAAGAATATGCGAAATAGCAGAAATGATAGAACTCAGAATCACTTTTATATTGATCACAGGCCACTTCGAGGGGGCAACCTCCTATGAGCAAGCTCAATACAAATAATTTCACGGTGCCTTCATAGGTCTCAACACACACTTATATACTAAGTCTAGGCGCCAATACTATGGGTCAAAACCATGGGCCACTACAAACTATGGATCAACAATACTACGGGCGACTTACAAAGCATATGCGCCAACAACAATAACATAAACTATTGATCAACAAATACTATGGGACGACTTACAAAGCATATGCGTCCAACAACAATATACTAACAATGTAAAGACATGGGTTCCTAACAAAAACATGGTTTTACTACTTGGAAAGAATACATTCCTAATTTCCTTTTCAAAATGTGTAATATTAGGCCAAATAATTAGATACTTGAGTATTTCCCTCGAAATTAATGTCTTCAACTGACTACCTTAGGGTTTTCTCTTAAGCATGGAAATCCAATGTTTTTCCACAAAACCTTTTCAGGATAACAAAACGTTCTGCCCTTTGGTTCAAGCATTACAACCTTTGAATATTTTCATACTACAAAAGACACATAGGTCATGCCAACAACCCACCTACCCAAAACCAAAACACTATCTCATACCTTGTTTTTGGAAATCTCGGCGTTGACAATTATATTAATAAATAGAGATTATTTGTATCCTCAATATAATATTTACACTCAACATCAAATATTCATGGAACCACTTTCAATTATAAAAAAATGTACTTTCTATGTTTTTTGCTGATGGGAAAGAGTATGAAATCAACATCAGCACAAAACACATACTTATCTATAATTGATATTAATTTTGTAAATTATTCTATAGAACACACAATGACTGGAATGCAAGCTGCAACAGACATTTCACCAACATTTAAGGTTATCCTTATGTTATTGGATTATCCCTATTGTGTTGCTACCAAAGCTGATTCTTCCAAGCAAAATGATGACATGGAATTCGATTCCTATGTTGATAATCAAGAAAATGGTGATGATGTAGTCCCAGAGTGTTTTGGGATGATGTCACTCATGAAAGATTCAATGATGACCAGGATGGTGCTTACCCTAATTCATATTCTTGGGTTTTTATGTCTCCAGAGATGCATTACCATGAGGAAATCCTCTGTGATTGCAACAAATGATGCAGTCAATGATGATATGTCAAGTGAGAAGAATGTGGACTATTTAGTATTGTTGTTGGGTTTTCCATCCAAGGAAAATTCATGGGTTGGTCCAGAGCACTAGAAATTTCGTAGGCCTAAAGATGTCCAACAAAGTTCAAATGCTTCCAGTGATATGTTCTCAACAGAAAAGAAGATCAAAAAAGCAAAACAAAATCCATTTAAAGTTGATTTTTCAAACTCACCAAAAATTGATAGCGCTGCTTTTACTCTGCTTAAAAATGAACTGTACTTACAATTTCCCCAGAATAATTCACCAAACAAAACCATTCTTCCAAAAGACTAGCAATATCAACCAGAGGAGCTTGTGAGGTTGTTTGTACTACCTTTAGTGATCTGTATCTGGAAGAATGGAATAAAACGTCTTTCTATTGAAAGGGACAACAATCAAGAGGCATCATCCACATGGGATGAAGATTTTCAGAATGGGTGTGTAGGTGAGTGGGATGATGGTCACGATAGTGATGTTATGGATCCAAATGATGGTGATATGGTTTATCAACCTCAAAATATGGAAGAGGTGCATAGCTGCTGTAGAAAATATGTTGTATATACTGTAGGTAATAGAGGCATGCGAACCCATCAACCCCATGTCGTGTGCTTCAGTTAGTAAGGTTATCACTTGGACATAACCCCAATGCCTCATCACAACACCAATCCCTGGAGTAGGAACAATCATTGTATTCCCCAAAACTAAATATTGTTGGGGTATTTTGTCAAACACATTGTGTGCATTGTCTATTCTCCCAGCATACATGTCTACAAGGGTACTCCCAACAACTACGTTACATTGTAGTCCAGTCCTGAATACCTCCTCATAAACCTGCTTCCCTTGTT
Source organism: Larix kaempferi (assembly GCA_027924585.1). Taxonomy (NCBI): domain Eukaryota; kingdom Viridiplantae; phylum Streptophyta; class Pinopsida; order Pinales; family Pinaceae; genus Larix; species Larix kaempferi. Next base: position 7,484,654 of record BSBM01000498.1, read on the forward strand.
ATTGAATCTAGATTCTCCCTTGACATTACCATTTTCTAAAAGGGTTTTAAGGCCTCATCAAATTCTCCATTTTGTGTGCAAGAAGCAATTATCGTATTCCATGAAACTGCATTCAGATTTCAGTGGTGCCTACTCTACCCAATTTCATTCCTACCAATATTTCTTCCCCTCATAAAATTCCATTCTCTCTTTATCTTTGTCAAGTCAAGATCTAGTGAGATTAGAGTGAAAAAAACCCTCATCCTCACTTATCAATCTTGATCAGGTTCCATAAGCGTACCTACGGTTGCACATGAACTATGATTTTCGGGGTATTCAGATCTAATGAAACTGTTGGAATGACCAAATCACGGAATGAGTTGACCTTGCCAACTCTAAGCCCAAAATGAGGGATGGTTGAAATGATAGACTTCTATTCTTTAACCCAAAAAAAAATTATTTTGGTGCAAATTTCAAATTATGGCGGGCATCTAAAATCAATAATTCAAATTATTCATAATCTTGAGAGAAAGGGAGGGAATTTGTAAAAAGATACAAACCCCCATTTGAAGTAAAGTGGAAAATATAATGGGACTTGAAAAATCGCAAATCACAATAATAAAGTAGGAAGGCAATGACGATATATGTATTAACTGATAACAAGCTAAAACATTATAAAAAAATTTGGCTCAAGGCATTCATAATATAATGTATTTTAGTTATCAAATAAATGTAATATTTTCATACATATTTGGAATGGTTAAGGTAACAAAATGTATAAAACTCTTTAACCATATTTAATTGTTAACCTTCATTTATCAATGGATCTTTATAGGGAGTCATACTAAGTCGAAGAAATAGGAGGAAAGGTTTCACCTACTTTGATTTGATGAGGATCCTTTTCTAGCTCAGGACAAGAAGCCATATGTTTCTTGAGGTCCAGGTCCAAATACTTGAAAACTAAATAAAAACATTTTTCACTGTGGACAACATCTTGAAACCTAGACATAATGAAAATATATTTGTTAAATAAACATTATATAAAAATAAACAAAAAGAAAATATCAAAGAATTATTGACATATATCTCTTACAACAACTTGCAACAGTTTGACAAAATGATTCTTTGCATAGCATTTAAGTTCCTCTCTTTTCTAAATAAACACTATGTTGTACAAGTAGCCTCTTCCAAGTTATTGAAATAATACATGCAATGCGATATACTTTCACAACTAACACATGTGATATGTGCCTATAAAGTCACTAAAGGAATTGTCATTGGTTAACACTGAAAAACTTCAATAAATAGTAGGAAAACAAACCAAGAAAATACTCTACAATAGCCAAACTTTAGAAACCGCTTCTCATTATAAAAATTATTGTTGCCTCTTAGTTTCCTTCATCTCATTTCCACTTTTATACTAAAATGCATGACTTCAAAATCCTTTTTCATTTCTAGCATAGCCTCTTGCTTGGTCATATATTGTTTTACCTTTCATCAATTTAAAAAAGGTTCACAACCAACCTACTAAAAATTATGGGACTTGAATGAAATTCACACCCAAGATGAAATAATGCAAAATGGAAATCGAGCTCTTAGATCACACCATCCTTAGTGATATTTTATTGTTAACATGGCTTATTGAGCACAAGGTAAGACTTTAAGAACCTTCTCATACCTAGATCAATTTGGTGATAATCATGAATCAAATATTTTGGTTACATATAATAGATTAGTTTAAAGGCTTAGGACATGGTTTGGGGATGGAATCTAGGGTCTTAAGCCATACTTGTGTATTATAAGAATCATGTGCCATGTGTAGGGCTCTAAATCACACACAATACCTATAGAATGAATTTTTCACCCATGAGTGTGATAAGCACACAATTTCAAGTATTGCCACATGATTAATGGTTATCAGGGCCTACCCATTGCATAAAAACTAGGCTCTTAGCATATTATTATTAATTATATGACTCATGGGTCAAGGATAGAGCATTTGACGAGCACATGGGACCTAAATTTTTACCTAAGAAATATATATGTGGATAATTTTAAGGATTAATGTATGAGGCATTGGTATCAATACCTAAACCATGGTTTGGGGTGAAACGTTAGGGATTAGGCCCTAATGCAATTCAAAATAGCAATATCTTTCACACAACCTTCCATGTTCCTGGATGAATTCTAATGGAAAAATTGAGCTTCACCTCTTGCACTTCTATTTCCAGATATTGATATATAAGTCCATGAACATGAAATGAGATAGTTTGATTCCCTGAGAAACAAAACATGGCATGTGATCCCTGTTAACACCCAAAATTTGTTCACTATCTCATCTCCCTAGTCACATAACCCATTTGTCCACTTTCCTACCATTTTGGCCTCCAAAATCTTAAAAAACCTTCAAATGGTTACCAAAAAGGCATAAAATCAATATTTCCCTCCTCAAATGAATAAAATTCCTCCAAAATGTCAAAAAACCCTCAAAAGGGGTCCAAAATTCCCAAAAAGTCAAATAAAAAGGGAAAAAGTCAAAATAATTTCAAAAAAGGAAAAAGGAGGCAAAAAGAGGGCAAAAACCCTAAAACCATTTACCTAAACCACTTGGTGCCTAAAACCATGGGTCAATACTCCACCACCCGAAATATCTATAAAAAGGTGATGGAGGCCCCCCATTTTCCATCCATCATCCACTCTAACCTTATGCTGCCAAAATTCCCACTAAACCCTAGCCCGCCATTCGAGCTTGACTTCTCCTGTCTAGGTGAATCCTTGGCCACCATTGAAGCATTTGGAGAAGAGAAGGAAACATTGGAGCACTGGTGCAATACTCCCGTATGGATGCAAAGGCTCCAACAACCTCAACATTTTAGGTAAAACTTATGCAAACCCTTGTTTTCCATTAATAAAAAACGTAAATATTTATTTACTGAGTTCTCATGAATGTTTTTACTGTTTACTGTTGAATTCTAGATTTAAATCTTAATATTTCCATGCACATGTTTTAGTTTAGAGTTTAGTCTTTCTGTTATTTTACATTTAGTTTTTACCCATTTACTGAACTGCTACTAAGGATTCCTTAATCCTTAGTAGGTGCTCTTTAGCATAAGCTAGGGTGAAAACCCTAGCTACAGTTTTGGCGACTCCACTAGGTTTGAATATTTGGTAATTTTTTGTTTTTCGTTGTGATTTTGTTTGTTTTTTACAGATTAGGTTCACCCTTGAGCCCCATTACTTGCAGACCCTGGCCCTTGTTGTTTTTGTGAGCCCCTAAAACTTTGTTTTTTGTTTCGGCCGATGTTTTTAGCACCGTGAAGTGCAAGTTTCGGACACCCAACCGCGGCTTGGAGCTCAGCTTCCCAGCCCACAGACGCGGCCTTCCATGTATATTTACAGCCCTATAGTCATGGCCTACAACATGGTTTCCCATCCCACATCCGCAGCCTATAAAGTAGGCTCCTCGTGCAGCCCCACGGCCTTGTTAAATTTACAGGATCTTTGCTGAGAGAATAACATCTACAGTATATCAATGCATGACAATCATAATATGACAAGCATCACAAGCATCACAAGAATCAAAAGCATAGAGACAAGAGACACAGAGTTTCCGTGGGGAAAACCCTAAGGTGAAAAACCCCACAACTTCCTCAGAGATAGAGAGAGCAATGGCTCAACCAAAATACAACCAAATAACACTGAGATAGTCTCCTAGCAGATGATCCTCCTCCTCCTCACTAGTGCGCTACTTTTCAGAGAGAGAGATAGATACTTTTCCGAGTGAGTAAAATAGAGATCTCCTATCTCTATTTATACTCACCTTTTTGCCCAGTGACCTACTGGGGCCGACTTGTCTACTTTAGTACATCCACATTATATTATATATTAATTAGGGCCGACCCCATAAGGTGGTCTAATAACCCATCGGCAAGTACACACACTTGCGACACTTGTCAATCCACATGACGACACTTCCTTATAGAGGAATAACACATCTCTTATAAGGGTACAATAAATATACATATAATATACTGATGAAATACATTCCGAAGTTACATATACATCAACACTCCCTCTTAACAAGGAAGGTATTTCTTGACATAGATTTGCTAGACAAGTCTTCTTCTCTGGATCATCATCATCGATGCATCGTCATCGTCATCGTCACTGCTGCTGCTATCTCGTCCAATCTCTGTCTCTACTCGTCATAGGAAGTTCTACAGAGCCAGTCCTTTTTCATACTGGATGTAGGCCCACCACCTGCAGGTCTTCATCATCACTGGCCATACTGTGGAATCCTCAGGACTTTTACGTGCGTCACAAAACCTCGAAAGAGCATCCCAGGATATTACGGGTACACAACTCCAACCTGTAGGATCTCCCAGGGCGCTATTACATGTGACCCCACCACAAAACCTCGAAAGAGCATCTTAGGATGTTATGGGTACACAACTCCGACCTAAGATCTCCCAGGGCACAAATTACATGTGGTCCACCACAAAACCTAGCAAGAGCATCTCAGGATGTTACGGGTACACAACTCCGACCTGAGATCTCCTAGGGCACAAATTACATGTGGACATGGCAAAACCTCGCAAGAGCATCTCAGGATGTTACGGGTACACAACTCCGACCTGAAATCTCCCAGGGCCCAAATTACATGCCATAGGACAAAACCTCGCAAGAGCATCTCAGGATGTTACGGGTACACAACTCCGACCTGAGATCTCCCAGGGCAACGAATTACATGTCCTCCCAGAGCAATGTCTCGAAAGAGCATCCCAGGCTGTTACGGGTACACAACTCCGACCTATAGGATCTCCCAGACATGCTCATCTGCACAACCTGATCCACGGCCACAGAGTATCAACCTAATACTCACCATACATCATCCTGATGTACTCATGATCGTCCTGATCATAATCACTGCAACGTCCTGCTGCAAGTCATCTGGAGCAACATCCTGAAGCTCGTCATCTATGATCATCCTGATCATCACTGCAACATTCTGCTGCATGTCATCTGGAGCAACATCCTGAAGCTCGTCATCTATGATCATCCTGATCATCACTGCAACATCCTGCTGCATGTCATCTGGAGCAACATCCTGAAGCTCGTCATCTATGATCATCCTGATCATCACTGCAACATCCTGCTGCATGATCTACCTGATCATCAATGCATCTTCCTGATGCATACCAAGTATCATACATGATCCTCCTGATCATCAATGCATCTACCTGATGCATACCAAGTATCTACCTGATACATATCATCATACATGATCCTCCTGATCATCAATGCATCTACCTGATGCATACCAAGTATCTACCTGATACATATCATCATACATGATCCTCCTGATCATCAATGTATCTACCTGATGCATACCAAGTATCTACCTGATACATATCATCATACATGATCCTCCTGATCATCAATGTATCCACCTGATACAAATACAAATACATGATACATATCACCATACATGATCCACCTGATCATACAATGTATCCACCTGATACATATACAGATACATGGTCCAAGCATCCAACATGATGCTTAAACAATACATACACATGATCCAACTGATCATATCCTGCATCCAGCATGATGCGTACATACATACATAAAATGATCCAACTGATCATATCCTGCATCCAACATGATGCGTACATACATACATAAAATGATCCAACTGATCATATCCAGCATCCAACATGATGCGTACATACATACATAAAATGATCCAACTGATCATATCAAGCAGAAACTAGAACATCATCCTGATGCTCATCATCCAGCGCTTACATCCACAGCCATGTGAAGGATCCTCCTTCCAACATGCTTGGAATGGCTTCAGCAAATGTGTCCATCACTTCTTCCTCGAAGTGTCCTCGATCTGAATAACGCCAAGCCTCTCTCTGAAGTACTCGAACTTCACCCTGGCTAGTGGCTTCGTCAGCACATCTGCAATCTGCTCGTCCGTCGCAACATACAGGAGCTTCACAGCTCCTCTCTGCACCATATCCCTGATATAGTGATATTTGATCTCTATGTGTTTCGACCTGTCATGAAACACTGGGTTCTCGGACAGCTTCACACAACTCTGGTTATCACAGAAGATACCAGTAGCCTCCAACGGGAGATCAAATAACTCAGACAGTAGATTCCGTAGCCATACTGCCTCACAACTAGCTGAACAGGCTGCAACATACTCTGCCTCAGCTGTACTCAGTGCTACGCAGGACTGCTTCCTGCTAAACCAAGAGATCACACCTGATCCCATACTGAAGCAACACCCAGATGTGCTCTTCCTATCTGCAGCACTGCCATCCCAATCTGAATCAACATAACCCTGCAGGTTAAACTTTTGATTCTCCTCATACCTGAGCCCATAATACACTGTACCCTTCAGGTACCTCAGAACATGCTTTACAGCAACCAGGTGAACACTCCTCGGATCCGTCAGTAACTGGCTCAATGTGTTCACATCAAAGAAAATGTCTGGTCTCGTGTTCGTCAAGTACATCAAGGACCCAATCATCTGATGATACAAAGAGATATCAACCGGCTCAGATGAAGCATCACATAGAAGCTTCAGATTCGATGTCATAGGTGTGGCCATGGCCTTGCAATCCATCATCCCAAATCTCTTCAGGATATCTACTGTGTACTTCCCTTGACCAAGGAAGATCCCACCTGCATTCTGCCACATCTCCACGCCAAAAACAAATAGTGCATCATCCCCAAGTTCTTCATCTCGAACTCGGTAGTAAGCTTCCGCTGCGTGTTGGCAATCAATCTATCTTCACCATACCAAGTTCTGCACATATATGATTTCCTATCATGTGTCTCAGAACGAAGTGGCTGCTTCTTCTTCAACTACACCATTCAAGAAAGCTGTCTTGAATCCATCTGGTGTATCTTCTATTTCATCACTTTTATATTTCTCTATGCTGCCATCTGCAACATGCTTGATCTGAAAGTTCTATTTGGAAGTCACAACAGACTTCCCTTTAGCTCTTGGGATCGCATCCCAAACATCATTCTTCATGATCGACGGATCATGGCATTCCATTTCTTCATCCCAGATCCTGGGAATTTCAATATCTTCAATAGATATCTTTGTTGCTGGAACAAATGTTGTAGTCCTTTTGTAGGTGAAGATATACGGTCTTTCCTTTGTTTGTTTGTTGGGTGGACTCCCTCTGAGTCTTTTCTTCCTTGCAGGAGCTGCTGGAGTCCTTCTAAACCTTCTTGTTGTGGAATGTAGAGATATGGACAACTCCCTCTGAATATCTGCACCCTTGCAGAAACCACTGGAGTGTGCTCCCTCTTGATCTTTGCTTCCTGGATTACCTGTTCTTGAACTCATATTCATCCTTGGTCCCTATGCATGCTTATTAGTATCATGATTGTGTTATCCTTGTAATCTCATACAAAATCATACATTCATTAAAACACAATAATCTCAAGTATGTATAGTCATGATCATTTCAAATAGAAATAATAAGAATTAGCATTCAAGGTTTATATATAGGACTCTTATGGTTAGTCATATCATAAGAAACATAACATGTATAAACCTATAATTACTCAAACCTATGACTCTTCTGGTTAGTCATATTATTAATTAAGGTAAGACACATAATATGCATATGCCCATGATTATTCAAACTTATGACTTTATGAACAATCATCATCAATCATGCCATGCATACTTATATGATAGATCCTATGATATAAGAAACACATACCTGGTCACCATATTTGCTAGTTATGTCTAGCAATGTGTTCTTGTTCTCTTCAATGACCTGCATAACTCATTAGTTAACTTTTGCAAAAAAAAAAAAACAAATTATACATACCTCTATGTGATCCATGACTATGGATGAATCTTTGTATTTATGTCACCATGGCATGTTCAGGTTGTCCCTTCAAATTGTACAAACCTCCCTCTTGCTTTCCAATCACTACTGCATCATCTATGGTCTTTCCCTTTGGCCACATTAGGACTTGGCCATCCACAAATGCAACCCTCATACCTTTTGCATCTAATGCAGAAATGGAGAGTAAGTTCTTCTTGAGCCCAGGTACATAAAGTACTTCTTTCATCTTCAATGATTTTCCAGAATCTAGATTGTAGGAGGCTTCACCACTTCCTTTGATTGGGTATTGATAATCATCCCCAACTTTCACTTTATGGGGTGATTCATGTTCAGAAAGATTCACAAAAGATTCCTTGAACCCAGTCATGTGTTTGGAGGCCCCACTATCAATTAACCAATCATTACATCCATGGGAGATGGTACCTGTAAGAGCAGAGATTAGAACATACTCTTCTTCACTTGATGAGTCATCATCACTATCACTTTCTGCCCTAGCCTTCTTCTTTGGAGGTTCATCATCTTCGGCAGCATGAGCATGAAACCTTCTTTTGCTGCCCTTCTTTTTCTCACTGGAGTTGTTCTTATTATCCCTTTTGTTCTTGGGACAATCTGAAGCAAAGTGACCCTTCTTATTGCATGTGAAGCATCTTAGGTCCTTCTTATTCTTTTGATGGAATCTTTTGGGGTGAGGGTGATCCTTCTTGGTTTTGCTTCTTTTGATGTGAGCTGCAAGAGCTTGATCTTCACCTCCCATCTTTTCCTCACGAGCTATAAGTCTAGCTTCTTCTTGAGAACATTCTTCCCGAAGTCTACTGAAGGAGATCAACTTCTTCCTTGCACAAATTCCTTGAATAAAGGAATCCCATGACCTGGGTAGGCCATTTAGAGTGGTCATCACCACTTCACCATTCTCCAGCATTTCATCTACTGCTTCTAATTGTTCCTTGATCTGAGAGACCCTTGAAAAGTAGGATTGAATGGTTTCCCCATTCTGAAACTTTACTGCTTTCAATTGGTTCCGCAGGGTCATCTTCCGATTTATGTTCTTTCCTTCAAATAGCTTGGTCAAAGATTCAAACATCTCTTTGGGTGTCTTGAGAGAAGACACATGGGGTATGAGATAGTCTTTGATAGAATCAGCAATGATTCTCTTTGCCTTGACCAAGTTCTTCTTGTGCAATACCTTGGCCTCTTCATCCTCTGGGATAGGGATGTCTTCTTTCAAATATGAGTCCAACTCATTCTCTTCCAGGATTAGCCCAATCCTATACTTCCAGGCTCGGAAGTTATTAGCCCCTTCAAGCTTATCCTCAAGCTTGGTGTGAAGAGACATCTTTAAGAGTACTTCAAATGGAAATAGAAAAGATTTAGAACTTACCACTTGAAGTGTTGAAAACTGGATCTGGTCCCGGATTAGGGTTTGTCAGAGAAACCCTAAAAATTCAAAATGTGAATTTCAAAATTCCGAAAGGATAGAAAGATGCGCCTTGGAGAGCTGATCAGCCTAGTACATTTAGAATTTGAGATCAGCAAAGTCTTGTCCTTCAAAATTGCCTTTTTGTCCTCCCGGGTTCACTAGGGAGAGCCCTGAATTAGGGTTTGAGTTTCCCGGAGATCTACCCAGCCAAAAATCTCGATCCAAAGCTCAAACCTTCGATTTTTGCAAGGAGCTTCAAGCTGTACCTTCAGTTTCCAGAAATTCCTATTTTTGTGGAAACCCTAATTTTTAGGGCCAAAACTGAAAATGCTCGGAACTGAAATCTGATTGGACAGAAAGATGCGCCTTGATGAGTAGATCCAATCTACTATACTGAATTTCAAAAATCTGTGGAGAGAAACCCAATAAACAAGGAATACAAGCTTCCGTCACTGCAAAATGTCTTCTTCTCAGTTAGGCTCTGATACCATGTTAAATTTTCAGTATTAAATCACAATACTATAGGATCTTTGCTGAGAGAATAACATCTACAGTATATCAATGCATGACAATCATAATATGACAAGCATCACAAGCATCACAAGAATCAAAAGCATAGAGACAAGAGACACAGAGTTTCCGTGGGGAAAACCCTAAGGTGAAAAACCCCACAACTTCCTCAGAGATAGAGAGAGCAATGGCTCAACCAAAATACAACCAAATAACACTGAGATAGTCTCCTAGCAGATGATCCTCCTCCTCCTCACTAGTGCGCTACTTTTCAGAGAGAGAGATAGATACTTTTCCGAGTGAGTAAAATAGAGATCTCCTATCTCTATTTATACTCACCTTTTTGCCCAGTGACCTACTGGGGCCGACTTGTCTACTTTAGTACATCCACATTATATTATATATTAATTAGGGCCGACCCCATAAGGTGGTCTAATAACCCATCGGCAAGTACACACACTTGCGACACTTGTCAATCCACATGACGACACTTCCTTATAGAGGAATAACACATCTCTTATAAGGGTACAATAAATATACATATAATATACTGATGAAATACATTCCGAAGTTACATATACATCAACAGGCCTGCAGCGCCGGATCCCCTCCCATCCCCCGTGGCTTGCAGTGCTCAGCTCTCCACCCATCCCCCACGGCCTGCAGTACAGGCTCCTCACCCAGCCCTGCAGCCTGCAGGCAGGCTCCCCTCCCATCCCATGCGCCCCGCAACACTTGGATCCCTTCCCATCCCCCACAGCCTGCATCATAGGCTCCTCGCCCCACCCCGCGGCCTGCAACGTGGGCCTCTGACCATTCACCATGGCCTACAGCACCGGATCCCATTCCGGGCCCACGACCTGTAGCTCCGGATCCCCTCCCGGACCCGTGGCCTACAGCACGAGTTTCTGGCCCACGAGTGCGGCTCACAGCGCAGAAAGCAGCCCCATAGTCATGCACTGAAGCGCACTATTCATCCCAGAAAGTGCGCTATGTTCCCTGTTTCTGGCAGCCCCTTTTTAACCAGTTCTTGTTGCAGTTTCCTATATCCTACAGCCAGCCAGTTTTTCCTATGTTTTCTTCCCTAGTAGCCACCTGTTTTGTTTGCATCCCCTTTTGCTAGCTGCATTTTTCCGCTATCTGCTTGCTGTACCATTTTACAAATTTTTCAGCATTTACATTTCATCAAGTTCAACAAAATTTTACGTAGCAGTCAATATTTCAGTATTTAAATTTTCAGCATTTACATTGTTAGTTAGTTTCTAAGGCTTGGCATTTGTTGGGTACATAACATTTTCTGCACACACTCTGTCACCTTAACTCAAGTGAGATTTAAAATTTACTTAATTCAACCAACCTTTAACCCCATTTGGGGAACACAAAAGAAATTTGTAGTTAGGTAGAACACTGGGATAAGAATCCAAATAACACCCCTTCATCACTTACACTTGAGACATAGCAGTTGACCATTAGGGTACCAAAATCCCCTAGTACTTAGTGGCACGGTTATCAACTGATTTGTCGGAAAAGGCCTCTCCCTTAGGAGGGTAAGTCATGAGACTGGTTCCGGAGGACTACGTGTACTGTCGCTCTCCACTTAGTTTCGAAGGACACCTTCTCGTTGTCCTTGTTTCACTTCCATACCAAGGGTGTAGCAACCAAAGGACTAACACAGTGATTGCTTTTTCTGGACATTCCATGAATGGGGTAGCCTATTTTCCATTCTCCTAGGACTCTTTTACCCGAGATCCCTCTTGGCAGAGGGATATCCCCCACCTACATGGATCTCCATTTCATATCGTCTGATTGCGGATTTCATCACCCTGCACGGGATACGATTTGCATGAGCTTCTAGATCTTCTAGTTAGGTGTTTGCATGCTCCTATACCACCATTGGATTAGCGAGTCTACCCTTTTTATTTTTTAGGAACCCTGCTTGTTGGTATTCTGACCACTTTTTCTTATCGCTCCGCTTGTTGTAGCATAGCTATTACAACAAGTGTTTTGAGCTTGTTGTTGGCCTGAGTACCATATTTTTTGTGCTCTCCTTTTTCACACACAATTGCATTAGGATTTTTGAGATTTTCACTCACCACAATCCATCTGTTTTACTCCCGTTGTCACCATTGATTCTCTGAGACATTCTCGTTGCCTACGGGGCCAGCCCCCGCTATACGGTTCACTTGACACCACTCGTCATAGGCGTAGAGCCTCATCACTAGATCCTGATGCCCCTTACTTCACATTTGATTCTGAATCAGAAATACCCATATTCACAGCTCCGTCTATCCCCATGGATGGCGTACCCTCCAACCCCTTTTTCGGCGGGATCGTTGGTGGTGGATCCACCACTAGCCCAGCTACCACTTAAGCGTCCATCCCCTCCATACCATCTATAGGACTTACACCCAGTATTCCTGTCACTACATCCATCCATATGGTTATTGGATTGGTTACCACTACAGTCCCATTGGTGACTAGAAGCACCCTTGGGGGAACATGCCCTTCCTACACGATTCCCCCACCTTTGACTGGAGGTCCTATGATCCCCATAATGGCTCATACCATTGATCTGCACATTGGGGGCAGTGGCCCCACCATTGCCGCTACGACTAACACATACGCCCCTGCAACCATGTCACGTCCTTCTTCCATTTTTCCATTCATGGCTAGCCTCAACCTCCCCAACCTAGCCAGATTAACCAATGACCCCATACGACACAACCCCACATGGCCTCCCATTCCCACCAAGCTCCCATCAGACATACCTAAATTCGAGGGAAAGTGAGGGGAGGACCCCCAAAATCATATCATTTCCTTCCACCAATGGTGTTCCTCTAACTCCATTGTGGATGACTCTATTCGCTTACAGTTATTACAATGAACCTTCACCGGCGATGCAGCCAAGTGGTACATCGACTAGCCGCATGGGACCCATTTCACATTCATGTCACTTTCTTCAACTTTCCTGCAGTTCTTCCAGTTACCAATTTGTTATGACGTTGGTGTAGAGATCCTACTGTCTTGCAGACAAAACACATCCACCCATATCACGGACCATATCCATGAATGGCACAAACGACGCAGCTTATGCAAGATTAAGTTAGATGACCGCATCTTCCTAGATTGGTTTCTGAAATCTATTATACCAGTTATTGCCAAGGATGTGGCATCTAAACGGCCTCAATCCGAAGAAGATGCCATCCTAAAATCCTAATAGTTTGATCTCATCTATGCTGAGTCAGGCTACTTATATTCCATTTTACCTGATGCTCCCCGCGATGACTCCTCCTGAAACGACACACCAGGGAAATCCCACGCTGCCAACGGCATTATTGGACACGTTGTGTCACATAGTCAACCTTATACTACCATGCCCCCTACTAGCGGCCCTGACCTTTCGCGTGCCACAACCCATTCTGGAGCAACGATCTCGTATGCTCCCATGGCCCAAGCCCCTCATGTCCATGGACCTTCATGTCCACCACAGTGTTACAGTCATGCACCACCAACTTACACCCCTTTAGCTGCAACTACTGCCTATTACCATCAATAGGCTACACCGGCACCTTCACAACCTCAAGTCCCTCCGACTTACTATCCACCGTAGGCAGCACCTACACAACCTCAAGCTCCTTCGGCTTACTATCCACCGCAGGAAGCTCCTGGAAAACCCTATCCCCCTCCCGCTTGTTATCCACCGCAAGCAACACCAGTTCCTGCTCAACCACAGAATCCTCCTAATCCTCAAGGGCAAGTTTATGCCCAACAAAATCAGCAACGGAACCATCCTACCCAACGAAATCAGCAAGGCCAACAAATCCAAGGAATAGGACATAACCACAGGAACAACCAACCCCAATATCAAGGCGGCCAACCCCCCAATCCACCAAACAATAACAACCCCACCCCAGCCAATCAAAACCCTGACAGACCACCTCGTCAAGGCAAGAACCCCAATTTACAAACGAACCACCCATGTTCTATATGCAGGGTATACGGCCATTATACACACACTTGTCCCCATTTGGGGTGAGCTCGCCAACTTTGGACAGATGACGCCCAATGCCAAGGACATGCTGCACCGCCAGCACCACCTAAACCCCCGCCACCTCATACACAACCCATGGTATTATAGAACCCTTACCCACACAAGGAGCAGTGAACAACCAACAATTTCCTCCCCCTCAAGGGGCTATGCCACCACAACAGCAAATCACTTATGTTACACCTTCTAGTCAACCCGTGGACTTGGGTACCCATCACCTTATGATTTCATTGGCTGATGTCAACCTTCAAACACGCTGAAATCAGTATGGTTCCACCACTGAAAACATCCCCGCCGACAAGGCTACTAATGCTCTTCCCACTGATCAGTCATTACGTATACCTGCGGAACCGTGTGATGGGGCCCCTAAAGCTCATCGCTTCCCATTACGTCGCATTAATAACATCCCCAATGCACATGCTGACCCCAATTATAATATCGTGGATGACTTAGCCCATTCCCCTGCTGCTATGTCATCCCTCGAGGTTTTGAAAAACTGTCTTGCACAGCGCAAGACATTGGTATCCACCATTGGTGTGATAGACCCTTCCGAATCACGAATGGTGGCATTTGATTTGGACCAATCCAAACCACGCATGCCTTCCACACTAGCATTCCAAGTTTCAGTGTCCATCCGAAATCTTGTTATCCATTGATGCATCATCGATGAGGGTGCCTCCACATGTCTGCATTCATGTGGCAGAAGCTCAGATCCCCTACACTACAGCCATCCACGAATGCCTTACAAGCTTACGATGGCCGCTCAACTCAACCCCAAGGCCTCTTGGCCAACGTTCCAGTCCAATTTGTTGGTAAAATAATCCTTATCAACATTGAGGTCATCAACGCACAGCTTGATTATAACCTCCTTCTTGGACGTGGTTACATGTACGCCATGAAGGCTGTTGCTTCATCATTCTTCTGCATCATGATGTTTCCCCACGAGGGACGAGTTGTTAAGATCGATCAACTTACGTATTATGACCCGAACGCCCCCGCTGCACCAGAAAATGTTCTCCCCATGGTTGAACAACCTATTCTTGGTGCACCCACCTCTTTTGTTTCCACAGTTGGACTTGGAATTTACTTAGAGACTCCCATGACCTCTATTTTTTAGTCCATTCCACCCCCTCCGCTGGCAGTGGATATATATGATCCGTGCACCATTTCATCCAAACAAATGGTGCCTAACCCACCACCCCCTTTGCTGTCACAACCACCATCGGTACCTAGTCATGTTGTAACAATGCCTATCCACACTATCTCATTCTTGTTCCCACCTTCAGGAGTAGTAAGTTCCCCAGTTATGGCTACACTGAATCTACCCAGGTTAACACTAGGACTACCCGTGTGGTACTTACCTTCTCCTACTCCTCCCCCGACGCCACATGTCATTCTCCAACCATTCCAACCAATTAACACTGCTAACCACCCACCTCCTAGTGTGGCGAGCACATCCGCAGTACACCCTACCCCTCCACCACCCAAGAATGTTGGGGGAAGAGGTCCGCAAACTTATACTTCCCCACATAAAATGAAACCTAACAAACCTCCACCTCCATTCCATGCACTTCTGAAGTGCTCTTTATGTGATGACTTGGGCCATGCTACCCATAACTCTCCACAATTTCCAAATCTTCAAGAGCACATGAAAACGTTGGATGATGATCCTAATATTCCAGTAGTCGAACTGGATCCCACCTCTTAATAGCGCAACAAGTAATTGTGCACCAACCATTGTTGTGCCATATGTGGAGTCTACGGTCATTACTCACATCATTTCCCGAATCTACCCGAGTACAGATTGGTTCTCCATGAGTGAAATCAATCTTCTTTGGAGTTGTCCATTACTACCATTGAGGAGATTCACCCACCTGAATCCTCCTCATCAGCTGAGGTTAAAACCATTTACTTAGTTTCCATTAGCGACCCCTTTCTCCCACCGGCCCCTTCAACTGATCCCTCCAAACCACTTGTTCAACCTTTTCAATCGACGAGGAAATCACATGTCCAGAGCATGGGGGCAGGCCCAAAGACTTTCCTACTCATCATTCTCATCATTCTCATCGGTGATAATGGGGGCATTCACCCCAAAATGGGAATCCCCATCATCATATCATCACTTCATTATGCCACAACGACCCACAGCCTCATGGTACACCCCCACGCCAGCAGTTGGTCGACGCCCTATTGATCCCTCTCAAAGAGAGCATCTACATTGCATTGATACCTCTACGATAGGGGGCATGATCAATCATTTTGACCCTAACCCATCACATCTATCTCATTATTTTAATGAGCCCATCGTTCAAACCAACACTTATGTGATCCATAATCACAAACCCCATGCATATAGTATGGGGGCAGGTCATTAACCCTACTCACTTTTTCACATGAGTGATCTCAACCATTTTTGAGGTCACATGTCACTTGTATATTTGATTTGATTTGATACACCTAGTATTCTACCCCTATGGTTCATCATTTCTCCCCACCACTACATCCTTGGCTTAGTGGGATCATGTTTATTTATAGCCATTTTTTTTAACCTTGTTTTTCCTTTGACCATTCCAGAGTCATTTGACCTCCATTTTCGGCACAGTTTGTACCACCGGATTCATATTTCCATGCTCATGATGATTCTTGAGATCATTTCTCGCTCTCACTGAAAAAATAAATTGGGCATTTTTTCCATGCCCCTTGCTGCCTCGATTTGCATGCCACATCGGTCGTTGTCGTTATTTTTCCATTTTTTGCATCACGACCCATCCATGATCCCTCCGCTCCATCCATACTGCAGTCACTTTGTTATTTTCCACCATTCATCAACCCACAAGGAGGCCCCATCAGTGTTCCCCCCATAGCCTTCATTATTGTTTCGCATAATTGTCCCTCAATTGAACACTTCCTCCTTGCTTGGCTATTACATTTGTTCGGTATAATTTTATCCCTTTTTTGGGCTGAGCAATTCCTTTACGAAAAAGGCACTTAGGGAGTTTCTATTAAGCTCTCTCCTAACTCCTAAAACATTGAAAATATCATCGAGCAATCTTGCTTCCTTTCATGTTCGTTAAATTACCTGAAAGGGCGTCTATCTGGTATAAGTTTAACCCTTTTCCGGACCTGGTAGACTAATTACTAAAAAGGAATACTCTAGTCCCATCACCTAGAATATTTCTTCATTGCATACTTTTATGCTTTTTTGGGCCTTGGAGACTAACACATGAAAAAGAACCCCCTTGGAGTCTTCTTATTTGCTTTCTAACTCTCTAAAATTGAAAGCAACCATGAGCACTCACCGTCCTGCGATCGTACAAATCCACACGACGGTACCTTTCCACCATTTCAGAGTCTTCTTATCGCTTTCAGACTCCTTAAAATAGAAATCACACATGAGCATGAATTGTCATGGGCTCGTACAAATCCACATGACAATACCATTTTGAGCACACTTCTATCTCTTCTTCAAGCTCCTTAAACCATGAAGAAGGTCACAATGGTGCCTCTCAGTGCCACAACATATCACACCTAGTACCCACATTATGGAATCCTCCCCAGTATCATTGCCTTTGTTCATAATATTCTTCGACGTGTCACACTTAGAGTCTCCTGATATAATTCATCATTTCCCCCCCCCTGAGTCTCCACCATTTCAGTCACTATCCCTGGTCCATCACACTATGATCCCCTTCTCCGAAGTTAATTTCATATGCTTCCAGGTCAGCCTTTCCGTCATACTCTGAACAAAGGAATTTTGATCCCCCCCACTCTATGACCTCAATCGTTCCCCCCCACAGTATGTCAATCCCACATTCAATACTATCACCTATTGGTTGTTTACCTCGCCCTCCTATCAAGGAAACATTATTTCCTTGGTATTTACAGGTCTCCCTCTGTCAACGTCATCCCATCTATTCTAGAGGATAGACCTAGAGTTCCCTGTGCCTTGGACTCATCACCATTAGTGGTGAGTTCCTATGGACCATTTTGAGTGGAGTCCTTAGTGCCTCTCCGAATGGTTGTTTCTCACGTGCTCGTCTTCAACACCATGATTGCACCGTTGAGATTCGTGCAGGGCATTGGTCCCTTCAGTTATTGGTCAAGGACCCTGAATTTCCCTTGAATCTATCACATTGGTGAGTCTCTTTGGAACCCCCCCCCCAGTTGTATGTTCCCGAGGATATCCGGGCTACGCTTGGCGATAGTATTCAGAAGCAACCCAGTTATATGCTTCCTTGAGTACCCAGTTCAGATGCAGTTTAGTGTACCTGTGACATTCTGAATCTCAGTTGTCGAGTCCATACAGTTGTTGGACACCTTTAGATCCAACAGAGCATCAGTTATTATGGTACCAAATGATCGCCATTGTCTCCATGTATCAGTTCTTCTGATCAATCATGATCAGATCATGAGTATGTCCCAGATTTGTGTCCCCCATGGACTATTATGATGTACACAACATTTCTCCATGTATTGTTCAGGTCCCCTCTTTGGGCCTTATTATTATTTGTATGTCTTGATACGAGCATGGGTATGCCCGCCTTGTCCATATATTGATATTATTCGTCATTCATTATTGAGGACATGTATGTTCAATTTGAGTCTTTGCAGTTCGTATGAAGCATGTGTCCCAGTCTCCAACCAGTTTCCAATCTTCTCCGTCACAATGCTCATACCCCTAGAAAATGATAGAACCTATGATGTCTATTGGCCATACGATGAGCTCTCGCCCTCACACATCAGGGGGAAATCTGTTAACACCCAAAATTTGTTCATTAGCTCATCTCCCTAGTCACATAACCCATTCGTCCACTTTCCTACCATTTTGGCCTCCAAAATCTTAAAAAAACCTCAAATCATTACCAAAAAGGCATAAAATCAATATTTCCCTCCTCCAATGAATAAAATTCCTCCAAAATGTCAAAAAACCCTCAAAAGGGGTCCAAAATTCCCAAAAAATCAAATAAAAAGGGAAAAAGTCAAAATAATTTCAAAAAAAGAAAAAGGAGGGAAAAAAGAGGACAAAAACCCTAAAACCAATTACCTAAACCACTTGGTGCCTAAAACCATGGGTCAATACTCCACCACCCGAAATATCTATAAAAATGTGATGGAGGCCCCCCATTTTCCATCCATCATCCACTCTAACCTTATGCTGCCAAAATTCCCACTGAACCCTAGCCCACCATTCGAGCTTGATTTCTCCACTCTAGGTGAATCCTTGGCCACCATTGAAGCATTTGGAAAAGAGAAGGAAGCATTGGAGTACTAGTGCAATACTCTCGTACAGCTACAAAGGCTCCAACAAACTCAACATTTGAGGTAAAACTTATGCAAACCCTTGTTTTCCATTAATAAAAAATGTAAATATTTATTTACTGAGTTCTCATGAATGTTTTTACTGTTTACTATTGAATTCTAGATTTAAATCTTAATATTTCCATGCACATGTTTTAGTTTAGTGTTTAGTCTTTCTGTTATTTTACATTTAGTTTTTACCCATTTACTGAACTGCTACTAAGGATTCCTTAATCCTTAGTAGGTGCTCTTTAGCACAAGCTAGGGTGAAAACCCTAGCTACAATCCCAATAGAAATATATGTTATGGCCTAGTGCCTTGAATTTTATCCCTAGACAATGGCATGGGCATCAAGAACCATCCTTGGTATGATGTTAATTCTCCAAATGATGAACATATCTCACTCATATGCTAAATATTTCATGTGTAGGGCACGTGTGGTTTTTTGGGGCACTGCACATGACCCATGAGACTTGGAGGAAAATATAAGAACTTAGGCCCTAAAGGTTAATCCTAAATCATGGCCTAGTAGTAAAAAGTTATTCATTGCGTTATACATCCCAAATTATCCACCATCTCCTACTCACAAGCCAAAACATTCCCTTTGTAAGGCCTATGTGATGGACTCAGGCGCTACGAAGAGTTAGGGATCATTAATGGGTAATTATGGCTAAATGAAGGGTAATTAAGGGTTGATTAGTTATCATTTAAGGGTAATTTGTGGTCAATTACGGGTAATTAAGGTTCATTTAGGGGTAATTATTGGGTAATGAGTTGTGGTAATTAGGGGTTAATAAGGATTCAATTAGGGGTTAATAAGGAGTCAATTAGGGGTTAATTAGTTGTAGTGCTATCACATGCATCATGAACATTGGCAATGACATCGGCGTCGGCGTCAGCGTCCTAATCATCATCGTGAACATCATACATTACATCAGTATCACCATCGTCATATATCATTGTGATCATAGTCATTCATGTCAACCACATTGTGATGATGAACAAGACATCTTAATACCTTTCAAGAATTTCATAATGGACATTTTCCCTTGCCTAACTGGTCAATGGGTCTTAATAATTAGTAATTGTCAAGATCCTCACTATCATCATCATCATAGTCATTATCATCATTTCCATTGTCCTAGACATCGAAATTATCACCATATTCATAACTAGTGCAATCATCATATATCATCATAGTCAATGTCGTGATTATAATCATCATGTTCATTGTGATGATGAAAAGGGCATCGGAACACCTACTAATCAAATGAGTTTCATAGAAGATATTTTGTCTATGATTGGAAATGTAGCCATCAATTGTCATTGTTATCATCTTATAATCAAATCATCATAAACGCCATCATATTTGTCATCATGCATCATCATCGTCGTCGTCATCATGATGTTAGGGTCACTCAAGTTCCATTAGGATCACTCAAATGTTTTTAGGGACACTTAGATTCCTTCAAGGTCATTTAAGTGACATTAGGGTCACTCAAAATCCATTATGATCAATCAGGATCCAATAATGCTATCACATGCATCATCATCATTAACATCGACATCATCATGATCCTCATTGTAATCGTCCTCATTGTCTTTATCATAATTTCCATCATCAAGAGATCAACATTATCACCATAGTCATCGTCATTCTCATTATCAATGTAGTGATCATAATTGTCATTGTTATCATCTTGTAATAAAATCATCATCAATTCCATCATCATTGTCATCATGCATCATCAACATCATCCTCATGTTGTTAGGGTGAATCAAGTTCCATTAGGGCCACTCAAATGTCGTTAAGGACAATTAGATGCCATTAGGGTAATTTAGGTGCTATTAGGATCACTCAGATTCCATTATGGTCATTTAGGCTCCATTGGGATTAGTCAAGATCAAATAGTGCTATAATTTCCTACATCATCATTATTGACATTGACATCATCGTCATCATACATATCATCAATAATATATTTATCATTTTCAGGATGCAACAACATCATCATCGCCATGCCATTAGAGTCACTCAAATGTCGTAGGGACACTCAAATGCCATTAGGGTCATTTAGGATTAATTATGATCTCGTAGTTTCCAAAAGGGCCACTTAGGTTCCATTAGGGTCACTCAGGGTCAAATAATGCAATAGCATGCATCATCCTCATCACCATCATTACCATCGACATAGTCATCATCATCATTGTTGTCCTTATAATCGTCCTTATCATCATAGACATCAACATCAATGTCTAACACAACCCTCCCAAATCTAACCCTCAACTCCAATAACCAATAACCTTTATCCCATCAATTAATTAACTCATATGTTGAACAAGGATCAATTCTAGGAGGAAAACTCGATGTTATTTTGAGAGCAAATTTAGGCACAATATTAGGAGCAAAAACATTGTGGTACTTTGGGAGCAAAACTAGATTCTATACTAGACATTATTGTAGACGCAAAACGTGGTGCTAAACCTACTGACAATTAGGAAGATAAATTAGGCGCTAAACATGGTGCTAATCTTGGATTAAATCTAAGTGCAACTTAGGGAGCCAAACTAGGCACAATTCGTGGTTTAAATATTGGTGCAAAAGAGGAAGCTAAACTTGGTGCTAAGCTTGGCACTATGGATGACGTTATTTCTGGCACTAAAGGAAGCAAAACTAGGCATTATTGAGGGCGTTATGCCTGGCGTTATTCCTAGTGGTAAAGTGGATGCAATTAGAATCCAGTTTAGCGCCTGATTTCAAAAAAGGACGCAAAAAACGCCAAGAAAAGTGCCATCTTGTGAAATAGCGCCAACTTTTCCTAGAAAATGAAGAAACACACACTAAAAGTGTTAGTGGACGCAAAAAAGGGAGCTAAAAGAGACGCTAATCACAGGGTTTTGTTGTAGTGTGTGGACCCTCCACCGCAACCTCAACAACGAAGAATAAACACGAGTAGCTCTTTTGAGCCAGCTGGAACAATTGATCTACCTAGGGAACCTTATCTTATCACTCAAACTACACTGGTTTCACACACAATTGAGGTTGAGGACTTGCAAGCAGAAGGATTCGTAAGACCCTTTAACCCACCCTTATCTGGACCATATGATCCGGTGTTAGTGTAGTTAACTTATTTAGATAAACCCAAGTTAAGTGTTTATAGTTTTATGTCTGGTTTTACCATGGATAACACAAGGGAAGGTTTGGGAAATGTCTACACTCCCAATTCTGCTATCATGTCTGGAGGATTCTCTCACCCACATGTTAGTATTCATGTACCTAGTTCTTTGTAGTTCACTTCTTCTCCAATCACATCATTTAACTTTAGTACGGTTTCCTTAGGACCACATATCACTCAAGCTGCTTCAACTTCTATGCCTTTCATATCCAATAATAGTTCAACTAATGTACCTTTCACTAGGATTCCTAGTTTCCCTTTTACGTCATCTCCTTTTTTACAAATATTCCATACTGGGCCTACTAGTTTGGCTCCTTATGTCCATGGATTCCCTTGGCATGGAGGACATATTCCTCCCTTTGCACCTTTTATATGATTCGTTCCTGTTCATTGCACTGCACCATTTACGAGTTCAAATCCCTTTAAAGGATATGGTTTTCAACAAACTAATGTACAGACATCGAATGTACCTGTAGAGAGTGTTGTTTTTTCACTTTTTGGTGGAAGAGGTAGCACTGCTTCCACTTCAACTACTTTTTCAGTTGGATAAAGTTATACTCAACTGCAGTGGAGTGGACATCAAGGGAGTAATCCACTTGCTTATGGATGGAGCGCTTTTCAAAACGTTTTCACTTCGCAACCAATGGTTGGGGGAAACCCCAACCAATCTTATGGGGGTTATGAATTAGGAAACTTTCCTTATCCACCCCCCCAAACACATTTGTCATCAACTAGACCTCGGTTACAATTTCTGGCAACTTTAAACTTTCCATACCTTTCGAAACTCATGAATGATCTAGTATGTCACAACCTGAATTGGCCTCTCGTTCCAACCAAACTTCCTTCATATATTTCAAAGTTTGAAGGTAATAATGGAGAAGGCCCTGGATATCACGTCACTACTTTTTACTTGTGCTGCTCTCCCAACTCACTGAATGATGATTCTATATGATTGAGACTTTTCCAAAGGACCTTAATCGGTGTAGAATCCAAATGGTATATTGAATTGCTATCTGCTGCTTATCATTGTTTTTATGATTTAGCGACTGTATTTTTAAACCATATCCAAATTCCACTGCGGTATGATTCTGGCACAAACATTTTGTCTACATTTAGGAAAAACAAGGCCACTCACATATCTAATCACATTCAGGAGTGGAGAAGGCGGAAAAGGATGATCAAAGCTGAGATTCCCATGGAATTTTTATTAGAGTGGTTTTTGAAATCACTCTTACCTTACATCTCTAAATATGTTTCCACTTCAGGGGTTACCTCAGAGGAGGAAGCCATCTTGAGGGCCCAACATTTAGACTTGATTTACTCTCAGTCTGGGATCCTGTATGAAATTATTCCTTACGTGCCGAGATCAACTACTGATCCTGTCAAACTTAATCCTGGACCGCATGCTGATGGCATTGTTGGTTCAGTTGACTCATCGACTGTAGAATATTTGTCTAAGCAAGTGAAAAATCTATATGTAAATCATTTTGCAACGGAAGAAACTATAGTTGCCACCTCCCCTCCTAAAACGGCTATTGTGTACAATATGCATTCGAACCAAAAGGGTACTCAGCAACCCAGTGGAAATAAATACAATGGAAAGAAGGGGGAGGGTAATTAAAACAAGCCCAATACCACTGATGAGGATGAGGGGGGTAAGAAATAAAAGAAGAAAGTAAAGTTTCCTTGTAAACTTTGTAAGCAATACCACTTGACTCATCAATGCCTCTTAATTGATGAAGCCCAGAAGCTACTGCAACAAAAGAAACCTGACGTCCTAATGTTTCCTTTTCCCAAAGCAAAAAATATGTCTTATGGAGGCTCTAGTGGTGGGGGAATACAGGGTGCCCCATCATCTGATCAATCCTATATCAACATGATTCACTTAGAAACTTTATTGCAGACTAGAGCAAAAAATTATACCCTAGAAACGTCGTAAAAAGACAAAGAGACTCCTGAGGTGTTTTCTTCTCTTCACATTGAGAGGCATGTCGACCCTATGCCTAAGATACCAAAAGGTATCTATAAGCAGGCATCAAACAATACCAACGCGAGGGTTGCTCCCAATTACTCTATTGTGGAAGACCTGGCCCAAAGTCTATGTGGCATGTCAGCTTTAGAAGTTTTGCAAAGTTTCCCTTCACAATGGAATACACTTCTGGCAGCAATAAGAAGTCTTGATTCATCCAATTTGTTGGCAAAGTTTGATATGTCCAATGTCAAACCTTGGTTTTTGTATCACATTGCTTTCCAAATTGATGTAGTCCATGGTTCTAAAACCATTGGACGAATGGTGGTGGATGAAGGCACATCTATGTGCATAATGGCGATTTATTGCCAACAAGCTTTAGGATCCCCTAAGTTATCCCCTTCAATCACACTACTTGCTGCTTTTGATGGTAGATATTTCCGTCCGCATGGGATTTTACCCTACTTTGAAATCCAGTTAGCAAGTAAAGCGGTGTTTGTAGAATTTGAGGTTGTTGATGATCCTCTTGACTACAATTTGTTGTTAGGAAGGAGTTGGACATATGTGATGCTAGCTATTCCATTGTTTGTTTTTCGGGTCTTGGTGTTTCCTCACGAAGGAAGAATCATCACAGTCGATAAACTTTCCTTCACTCGGAAAAATAATACAACCTCTTCAGAATAAAATATATCAATGATTGATCATACACATCCACCCAACAGTGAGAGTTTGGGAGTAGGTTTATATTCTTCTCTTATGGGCACCTTTGATTTGCTTGCTCCTATCAGTTACATTGGTGCAACAAGTATTCGAAACAACATTTTTGTATCTAAGGATGTATTTACAATATATAATAGAAATTATCCTTGGATATTACCTACTCATAATGAGCCAATGGTGCCCCAATCTGTGGCAGAAGTTGTTTATCAAGCATTACAAGAATCTAATATAGATCCCATCTCGACTCCTTCATTCTTCGAGGAGTTAGATGCTCATTACGCACCTGCATGGGTGGTAGACTCCACTCATTCTTTCGATTGTTTAGACACATTTTTTCCTTCAGGTGAGGCCATTCTGGAAGCAATGGTAGGAATTGATCACCCTTGGGAACATATGCATCATAGATCTTATTTCCTTCCATAGTTTGATAGAATTGAGAATGAAGAGTTTTGCGTGAGACCTAGTAGAGATATTGATCAGCCTGTTAACCCTTTAGTGAAACAGGGAATTTTCCGCTGAAGAAAATATGGCTAATATGTCGGCAACAATCCCGATCAATATCTCCATAAAACTTGGTATCATGGAAAACATCTTCATTGATGCAAGTTGTTCTCCTAAATAAATTCGCATGTACATTGATCTCTTAAAAGAATTCCACGATGTCTTTGCCTAGTCATATGAGGAGATTCCAGGCATCGACCCATCTATCGTTGAACACGATATTAAGACATATCCGAATGTGAAACCAGTTCGATAGAAGCTTCATCTAGTAAACCCATGGAAAGTCGTAGCTGTCAAATACGAGGTTGAAAAGATCTTGAAAGTCAGGTTTATCTACCCTATTGAAATGATGGAATGGGTTTCCAACCCAGTTCCGGTTGACAAGAAACAAGGTATTGTTCGCGTTTGCACAGATTTTAGGGATCTCAATAAAGCATGTCCTAAAGATAATTATCCCACTCCTTTTATTGATCAGATCATAGATGTGTGTGTGGGTAACGAAGTATTTTATTTCATGGACAGATTTTCAAGATATAACCAAATTCCAATAAAACCCGAATATCAACACAAGACTACTTTTAGCTATCCCTGGGGTACCTTTCCCTATAGGAATATTCCTTTTCGTTTAAAGAATGTTGGAGCTACTTTCCAACGAGCAATGAACTTTTTTTTCTATGATATCAAACATATAGTTGAACCCTACCTGGATGATCTATCGACGCAATCTCGAAAGAGAATAGATCATTCAAATCACTTATGACTTGTGTTTGAACAATGTAGACACTATAAGGTTCGATTGAATCCTCACAAATGTGTGTTTTGTGTCTATTATGGACGACTTATGGGTTTCATCGTGTCCAATAAAGGAATTATGGTTGATCCATTGAAAGTTGAGGCTATCATCAAATTGTCTCCTCCTCGCAACATTAGACAACTTCAGAGTCTGCAGGACATGTCCAACTTCTTGAAACATTTCATTGTTAACTATGCGAAAATAATGAAAGGGTTTATGCATCTACACAAACAAGACACCCCATTTTTATGGGACGAGACTACTCAAACGCATTTGAGGCTTTGAAGAAAGCCCTCTTATTATCCCCCTTGTTGAGTCTGTCAGATTACGCTCGATACTTTATCTTATATCTAGCCACATCTAAGTCTATAGTTGGTATAGTTCTAGTTTAGGAGGATGATAATCTTCAAGAGCACATCATCTATTACCTCGGTCGTGCTTTGTTGAGACCTAAACTTAAGTATCTCATGTCTAGAATTTGGCACTTGCAGATGTGCATGCCATTCAGAGGCTCTGCCATTACATACTGTTGCGAACCATTATGGTCATTGCAGACGTCAATCCATTTCAGTGCATATTTACTCGACGCATAATTGGGGGAAAATTTAATAAATGGATTGTTATCCTTCAAGATTTTGATCTCACTTTTCAGTCTGCTAAATCTAAGATGTCCTTAGTGTTCGTCAAACTCATTTCTGAGTTCCCTAGTGATGATGATTTTAACATGGAAGAAGATTCATAACCTGATGAACACATCATCCTCATTTCTACCTCTGATCCGTGGTATGGGGATATTTTGATTTATCTCCAAAATTTGAAGTGTCCACCAGCTTTTTCAAGAGAAGAGAGACAAAAAATTCGAAATAACGCTAAGAATTACCTCATAGTTTCTGATACTTTGTATAGACGAGGGATTGATTCCATCTTGAGTCATTGCCTAATTCTTGAGGAGGATAAGTTCATTCTAAATGATTCCCATAGTGGAGCATGTGGAGGTCATCTTTCTGGGTTGGTAACAACTCAGGAAATACTTCGTGTTGCTTATTTTTGGCCCGCCATATTCAAAGATTGTGTGGAAGCTATTAAGTGCTATCATCCATGTCAGCTCTTCACCAGAAATATGTGATCGCATATTGCTCCCTTATTCCCCTTCATTGTAGTAGGACCATTCACCAATTGGGGGGTTGATTATATGACATGCAACCCAGTTTTTGTTGGGGGCATCAATACATTATTTTTGTTGTGGACTACTTTACTAAGTGGGTAGAGGCAATGCCTATTGTGAAGGCGAACGGTGAAACTATAGCCTATTTTGTATTCAATCATGTTATCGCGAGGTTCGGTATTCCTAGAGAGATCGTTATGGATCACAACAGACATTTTCAAAATAATATGATGTCCAATTTGACTACTATGATAGGATTTCGACAGGAGCACGCATATCCTTTCTACTTGCAGGTGAATGGCCAAGTCGAAGCAGTAAACAAAAATTTGAAAACCATTCTCCAACATACAATTAATGCTAGTAGATAAAATTGGCATATCGTGCTTTATTTTGCTCTTTGGGTGTATCAAACAACCGTTAAGACTGCTACTAGTTTTTCACCCTTCAACTCGTTCACGGGATGGAGGCAATCACACCAGTTGAGTGTGAAATACCATCATTAAAGTTGGCTATTCAAATTTTACCCAATACATCTTCTTTGGAAGAACATCTGCTTCATCTTGAACAATTTGATGAACAGTGCAAAGATGTGCTCATTGCAAATGAAGCACATAAAAAATGAGTTAAAATTCAGTATGATAAGTCTGTTAAACATAGGGTTTTCTCTAAAGGAGACATTTTTTTGGTCTATGATTAGGACAAGGATCCTTTGGGGGCAGGAAAGTTCAAGTCTATGTGGCTCGAACCTTATGTAGTATCCAAAATTTTGAAGAAAGGATCATATGAATTAGTCGATTATGATGGGTATAAGTTGTCGGAGCCTAGAAATGGGATCCATCTGAAGAAGTATTATGCATAGCCCATGTAATTTTTCTTGTAGATAGTTGTACAGTAATGTAGAGTTTGTCTTTTCTTGTTTCTCATGTAACTCTGGTTTTGTTTCAGATGTCAACCGAGTGGTTTGTAGGATTCATTGATGGCGCTAGTCGTCATACTCATAACCTCGCCTCAGCTGCTTGGGTGATTTATTCACCTACAGGTCACCTGGTTTCATCAGGAGGTGCTTGTTTAGGACTTTCTACTAACAATATGGTTGAGTATAACGCTGTTATAGAGCTTCTATGAGATGCATTACACCAAGGAATTTCACATTTGGAGGTTAGGCTTGATTCTCAGTTAATCATGTCTCAGCTCATGGGTGAGTATCGGGTCATGGATTCTTCATTATTACATCAGTTCTTTAAAGTTAAATTGCTTGAAATACATTTTGATTATATCATATATCAATAGATTTCAAGAAACCAAAACACTATAACTGATGCATATGTAAACTATATACTTGACTAGCATTTGTATCATACACAGTAAATAAATAACCACACACATAAGAGAAACATGTATATAATCAATAGATGTAAATATATAGGTCCAAAATAATAAAATAGTTTGAGCATCCATCTCTATCAAATATACATATCAATATACAGGCGTAAGGCCTCAAAATGATGTAAATGTCCCTAAGGAGAGGTGGGATCCTCAGCCTCCTCGACTATGACCTCTATATAAAAGATAACTAGTCTAGCTACTTTCCAGAGCAACCTAATCCATGCAGGGGGCACGCCCACTGCATGTTCCTAAATATCCATAGGCATGTGTTCTATTCGATATGTAGGTATATATCATGTGTCAACTGGTTCATCTTCCCCTTAATGGTTTGAAGCATGGCCTTTGCTCCGCTTGGCTTTGCTAGTCGTAGGAACACTCTAGGGTGTTTGGATGGCCTCACTAGTCCCAGATCTGCATCAAGTATGCTGTTAATACTTAAACTCACCAAAAAATATATACTTACATATTCATAACAAAATTCATGAAAATTGAATAATGGAAAAACACAAAATGGTTACCTATGTCTCCCCAAACTGCTCATGGAGGGGGCATGAGTTCCGGGTCACCACGGAAGTCCAACCCAGCGTAAGGAAACTTCTCAAATGCAGGAACTTGCTGGCTACACCACCCTAACAATTCATCATCATCATAGGAAGTACGGGTCTCTCCCCCTCTCGGTCATACAAATACTTCACCCCAACGAGTCATCTTGGGCTCACAACAATCAACTAGTGGAAGGGCCACTCTGGGACTCAAACCTGGAACTCTCTCTTGAAGAAGGTACATAAGATAGTCCCATATCCAAAATTATTCTTTTTTCCCATCTTACACTCAGTCAATTGGTGCTTCATGTTCACCAATACACCGGTGCACCAGTCAATATCACATTGCATAAGCATTCCACACCAATTTTCATATAACTGCGACAAGCTAAGTGTTGAGCGGCACTCCTTCCTACCTAGTTAATAATACTCAAAATGACTTTCAACGGAAAGCTCGCTATATTCCCAATTGGTACTTGAGTGCCACTCTTCTCTGATCCAGTTGTGCAATTAGTGTTAATGTAATCTTGTACCGATAGGGCCCCCACTCCTCGAAAAGTGCCCTTGAGATTAACAACCTCTCCCACATAGGACAATCCGGTGATAAAATAGATGCCGTCTATTGTGAGCTCTAATGTCTCACCTTGGAGATTAAATAATCCCTTATCTGGATCCCATAGTTGCACTAAACTTTAAAGAAAATTGGGTTGTGCTCTCATATTGGATGTGCAGAAGAACTTTAAAAGACCACACCGGTGTAAGGCATTGAGGGTCAATGGATCTTGCATAGCCTCTCTATCCATTGCCTCATTCTCCCTTTCCCTCCATGTGAGCACCATTTATGCATTTCATCCATTCATATGAGTGAGAATTAAATTTTTATATTTTAAACTGCACCACCCACAATTTTTAAACTGCCTCTAATGAATTCTATGGTGGATCTTGGTCTACTGATTAGGATTTCTACTCTTTGAAGTGAGGGGGTCAGTTACTAGTTGTGATGGAAGGTAATCAGGAGTCTACTATGTTGGAAATCCTGGATTTGATTAGATCCACTATGGGTATGGTTCCTAGTTTGAATTCTTCAGTTGGTGATGGAATTTGTCATGGTACTTCTCTTTTTTCTCTGAGCTTTGATAAGGTTTCTTGGGGGGGGCTTGCCTCAATGTGTTGTAAGTATTGTTAATGTTGATTTTGATCTAGAGATTAGTAATCTGGTTCTGGAGACTCTCATCCCTTATGATAAATATGCTCTTGTTAAGAATCCCCTTTCTATTTTTTTCTGACAAACCCTCTGAAAATGAGGTCACTTCTATCACCTATATCCGATGTGAGAATGTTACGATTTGAAGGAGGAGGTATAAAAAAGATAAAGTGAACAATGATGAAATTGATCCAGGGCTTTTAAGCATGATTATATACCTTTATATTTATGATTGGATGGTATAGTTTATGGTTCTCCTTCTAGTGATGTGATTGATGATAATAGGGTCTTTAGAGCATATCGGCCCTTGAATAATGTTAATTGATGATTTTTACATTTTTTAATATTCGGGGGGGTGGTGGGTGGTCCAAAACTAAATACCCTCAAAAGGATTTTTGGCCTTCTTCTTCTGGATATTGTTTTGGTTCAGGAAGCGATGTGTTTAGGATCTAATTCCTATGAAGTTTTCTTAAGAATCTTCCTTGGTTGGGAGTGTTGTGATGTGGATGCAGTTAGCCTCTCTGGTGGTTTACTTGTTATATGTAACCCCTCTATAGTTGGATTTAAACCTTATCTTATGTATGCAAGCATCCTATTAGAAGGGAATATTCGAGGACTTGATAAGATGATCAATATTGTTAATTGTTATGGGCCTTATGCAGGAATCCTAGGATAGAATTTTGGCATAGAGTGTGTAATAATGGGCTTCTAAAGGAGACTTTCCTGATATTTGAGGGGGATCTCAATTTGATGTTGTCTTCTATTGAAGTATGGGATTCTTTCCCTCGTCTGGATGCTATGGTTGATTATTTTTGTCAGTTATTTCAGGAGGAAAATCTTATAGATGTCCTTCCCTCTTCCTTAGCCCCAACTTGGATAAATGAGAGGTCTAGCGATGCTAGGGTGTAAAAAACACTAAACATATTTTTCATCTCTGAATTTTTATCTAACTATGCGGATAAATACAGATCTTGGCCTATCAATTCTAGAATTTCAAACCATCTATTTATTTGTCTCCAAATTGAGGTGGAACAAAATGTTCAGAAATTGCCATTCAAGTTTAACCATGCATGGCTTGAGGTGGAGGACTTCAATTCTCTGGTTAAAAAATGTTGGAATTCAGCCTCAGTGGATTCAGGGGATTCTACCATGCATAAGTTGTTAGAAAAACTTAAAGTTCTGAAGAAGATTGTAGTACCGAGGGAAAAAGAAAAGAAATTGAATCTAAAAAAAGATTTGTTAATGGTTGAAGAGGAGATTGAAAATCTTTTCTCTATCAATTCCTCTAGTATTTTCCCCAGAGAGACTAAAGACCATTTGGTTAAGATGGAAGCAAGGAAATCTAAAATTCTGAGGATTGTTGAAGAGACATGGAGGCTAAGAAGTCGAGTTGTTTGGATTTCACAAGGGGAAAACAATACCAAGTTCTTCCATAAATTTGCTAATCAGAGAAAAGTTTTGAATGCTATTTGGGATTTGAAATACTATTAGGGGAAGGTGATAAATTCTTCGAAAGAATTGGAATGTGCAACTGTGTCTGGTTTTGCAAAAAAATCCAAGGATCATGGATTGACTAATATCTTTTTGCTATCGGACAATCCACTCGAGCGGACACAAGCCGTATCTCCCTAGTTCAAGTGAATCTAGAACAAATAGTACAGAATACAAAACTCATTTCCTTGATCTAGTTACAAATCAAGTACTTAGATATCATTCCTTTCAAATCGCAAATCCTTCTCCTTGTTGTTGCTCCAAGTCTCGCGGTCATCAAATCTCCAGCTGCAAGACCTGTCAAGACAATATGGAAACAATACAAGGAATACAAGATATCTAAATAATAACTGATCTAAATTAACAGTTGAGGAAGAAAGTTCTAAACATTATCAACGAGACCACATTTATGGAAAGAGATTATATTAACTGTATAAAAAGTGGGAATACATAGAAAATATTAAACTACAACCAAAGCCTCAACGTTGCATCCTCCATCCAACATGTCCAAGCCAAGCCTCCAAGATGGTACAAGCTTCCCAATCACCAATATGGGTTCTACCAGCATAAGGGTACCATAGACCTTCCCCCCTAGGTATGGGAGTGAGCCTCATTTATATAGGACTAAGTGGATGAGGTTATGGATAGGATAGGTTGAGAGATGGTAGGAGAGAGATAGGGGATCTTCCCAATGAATTAGGGGTCGAGTACCAGCTCTCCAAGAGATCAGGGATAAGCCCCTAAATGGGAAAGCTTCGAGAAAGATCTCGAAATGG
This sequence comes from Larix kaempferi, assembly GCA_027924585.1. Lineage (NCBI taxonomy): Eukaryota > Viridiplantae > Streptophyta > Pinopsida > Pinales > Pinaceae > Larix > Larix kaempferi. The sequence continues at coordinate 7,517,521 of BSBM01000498.1, forward strand.
CCATTTTTTCCCATTAACAGATCTCATCGCACCTTGCTATAGAGCAAGATGCGACGTCGCATGTTGCTAGTGTGCAACCTGCGACGACCTCTCAAAAGATTGCAAAAATGAGTGCAAATCCTGCCAGGAAGATTACTTAGTCCAAGTATCTTCAGGGGTGTGTACACAATGGTCAAGATGATGACATTATCACAACAGTCATGATGAAAACACTTGGTCATAATGATGGTACTTGCGACGGTCATGATGACAACACTTGGTCATGACGACGACACTTGCAACACTTGCGACACTTGTGACACTTGCACAAGGGTGACGACATTTTGGTGTAACAGAATGCCCCCCAAAGCATGAAGCTGATGGAATGAGATAGGTGAAATGCTTTGTAGTAAGAAAAATGGCAAGGACTTGTCGGTTGGAAGGAGTTGCTACAGAAATGACCTGAGATCCACAAGTCTCATACAACACAAAACATGGCTACCGACCAATACATTGCAGATCCATGATTGTAAAGACCGACTGAACACAATCATGGCTACTAGACACAATCGTAGATCCATGATGAGATAATAACACAGCCACGACCAATACAAAAGTGGATCCGTGTAATATGACTCAATACAAACTCCATCGCAACCTAGGTAAAACATGACTCCCCAAGGTCTTCAAGCTGAACCTGCAATGATACGAATCTATCCATGTGATTACAAATGTCTTGACGTCAAACATGGTAGAAACCACTTGATTACCGATCGTTAATGTATACCGTTAACAAGTGTGAGGGAGATCACCATTAATGTCAATGATTCCCAAGGTATCACAGTACATATCATCAAGCATGAATAAATGAGTTGAAGTCGAACGCAAGATGAAATATTTCAATCAAGAGTCAATGATGTAAACTCATGTTGAAATCGAGGTAACCTGCCATTGAGGCATGCAGGGACAACGTACTTGGTTGGTTTCTAGATTCAATCCTTGGATGATGAGTTGGTGTAGACAAGGATGAATCCGTTGAAGGAGGGCCATGATGAATCCCCCATCAATCGACACGAAACACGACAAAAGATGTGTAGAGTAGATCGGATGGTACAGTAATGTGCAAGACTGACTCAAGGTAGACCAACACGATTGAAGGTATACTGACTACAGATGATGAGTAATGAACATCTCTTGAACATGGGCATGGCATGACTTGGCAGTATTGACATGATGAGAATGATACCAACCCCTAATGCAACTAATGGTGGAAGCATTTTTTGGTTGATCCAAAGGAACGACACAACTCATGGAATTGACAAGACTCGAGGACAAACAAATTACCCAAGTACTGAATGCAAATGCAAACAAGTGCCATGTTCAAGAGTGACTATGTACTATCGTAATTAAGACATAACACAAAATCTTCCCTTTTTCCCCATCATGATTGATGAGTGCCTCATGTGTTTTTGACGAGCTTGATGAGGGTAACCAGATGCTCGGTATAGCTCATCTCATAGATGAGTCCAATCCCAAACGTTTCATGAACCTAGGAAAGGAGGGGTTCGTGCCATAATGGGCCCTTCAATGTTTAAAATTTAACTAGTCCAAAGAAGGAAAACTCGACGTCATTTCATGTTTAGAGAGTCTGAAAATAACTAAAGGAGACTCCAATGGTCCTTTTTCGTAAAGTTAGCCTCATCGCCCGAAAAAGGGTAAAACAACATGGGAGAGGACTCTTCTAGCCATGGTTGGTTGGAGTATTCCTTTTTCGTAAATAGTGTTTCCTGGTCTGAAAAAGTGGTAAACTATCACCAGAAAGACGATCATTCAAATGCTTTTACAAGTGTGAAAGCATCAAGTTCGCTTGGCAATCTTTTCCTATTTAGGGAGTCTAAAAAGAGCTTAAAAAGGACTCCATGAACAACTTTGTCATGGTTGATGACCGAGTACGACAAAGGAAAAGTAAACTCGACACAGTTCCTTTTCTGTAAATAGTCTAGTGAGGCCAGATAAAGTGATAAACCTATACTCGTTAGACACACCTTTTTACTCAAATTTTTAACGAGCACGATAATGGTATCAAAAGCACTCGGAATCTTTTTCATATTTGAACCAGAGCACGAAAAAGTAGAAAGTAAGCTCAAACCGCTTTTCATGTTTTAACCAGAGCACGAAAAAGTGAAAAAGTAAGCTCAAATGCTATCTTACTATTTTTAACGAGCTCGAAGATAGGTTGGAAGAATGCTCATGATGTCTGCTTCATTTTTTAACGAGCTTGTAACAGAAAATGAACTATGCTCGGGATATTTTTCATCGTTTAATGAGCTCGAAACCTAAGAAAGGAAAGTATGCTCGAAAATGTTCCCAATGGTGGACTTTTTCCCAACATGGCATCCAGAGGTTGGTGTGTGCCCCCAGCAAGATTGCTAGAAGTAAGTGACTTAGCTCCAACGTGGTGTGGATAGGCGATTGATTTGACTTCAACGTAACTTCCAGAGGTTGAAGACATGCCCCCAAGCTTCATTTCATCCGCCTAAGGCATAGGTGGGTGAAAAGAAGGTTCGGGGTACTAAGTCTACGAGGAGACTCGACTCAAAGGGAAAGGAGTTGTTTCATTTTTTAATGAGCTTGACACAAGATTAGAACTCTACTCATGGTTAAGGCCCATTGACGGGTTCCTTCCCAACATGATTCCCAGAGGTTGGTAAATGCCCTCAGCATGATTGCTAGCGGCTTAACATGGTATTGTTCCCTAAACATGATTGCTGATGGTACGACATGTGGCATGCCCCCAAGCTTCATTTCATCTAAAATGCTACTTGCTAACCCAACTACCAACCTGGCTACTAATATGAAAATGTTCACCAAGGGGGGGAAAATGAGAATCAGAGGAAATGAAGGTTCAAGTTCTAACTCTCTCGAGAGACTCGAACTGAAGGGAGGGAGATCTATTTCATTTTTACACAAGCTTGAAATATACAATAACTATGCTTGAGGGGGCCCATCTTATTTTTTAACGAGCTTGAAATGGAATAAAACTATGCTCAAGGGGGCCCATCTTATTTTTTAACGAGCTTAAAATGGAATAAAACTATGCTCGAGGGGATGGTTTCATTTTTATGCAAGCTTGAAACCAAAGGTAAACTATGCTAGGGTGGTCGGTTTCATTTTTTAACGAGCTTGAAACATAACATAAACCATGCTCGTAGGAACCTGTTTCATTTTTTAACGAGCTTGACATAGAACGGGAACTATGCTCATGTGAAATGGTTTCATTTTTATGCAAGCTTGAAATCAAAGAGAAACTTTGCTTGAAGGTTGGTTTCATTTTTTAACGAGCTTGAAACATAACATAAACTATGCTCATGATATTTTTCATGGTTTAATGAGCTCGAAACCTAAGAAAGGAAAGTATGCTCGAAAATGTTCCCAATGGTGGACTTTTTCCCAACATGGCATCCCGAGGTTGGTGTGTGCCCCCAGCGTGATTGCTAGAAGTAAGTGACTTAGCTCCAACATGGTGTGGAGAGGCGATCGATTTGACTTCAACATAACTTCCCCAGTATGGTCGCCAAATTTGTTATCGGACAATCCACTCGGGCGAACACGAGCTGGATCTCCCTAGTTCAAGTGAATCTAGAACAAATAGTACAGAATACAAAACTCATTTCCTAGATCTAGTTACAGATTGAGTACTTAGATATCATACCTTTCAGATCGCAGATCCTTCTCCTTGTTGTTGCTCCAAGTCTCGCGGTCATCAGATCTCTAGCTGCAAGACCTATCAAGAAAATATGGAAACAATACAAGCAGTACAAGATATCTAAACAATAACTGATCTAAACTAACAGTTGAGGAAGAAAGTTCTAAACATTATCAATGAGACAACATTTATGGAAAGAGATTATATTAACTATTTAAAAAGTGGGAATACATAGAAAAGATGAAGCTACAACCAAAGCCTCAACGTTGCATCCTCCATCCAACATGTCCAAGCCAAGCCTCCAAGATGGTACAAGCTTCCCAATCACCAATATGGGTTCTACCAGCATAAGGGTACCATAGACCTTCCCCCGTAGGTATGGGAGTGATCCTTGTTTATATAGGACTAAGTGGAGAGGTTATGGATAGGATAGGTTGAGAGATGGTACGAGAGAGATAGGGGATATTCCCAATGAATTAGGGGTCGAGTACGAGCTCTCCAAGAGATCATGGATAAGCCCCTAAATGGGCAAGCTTCGAGAAAGATCTCGAAATGGCTATTTTTTCCCATTAATAGATCTCGTCGCACCTTGCTATAGAGCAAGATGCGACATTGCATGTTGCTAGTGTGAAACTTGCGATGACCTCTCAATAGATTGCAGAATTGAGTGCAAATCCTCCCAGGATGATTACTTAGTCCAGGTATCTTGAGGGGTGTATACACAATGGTCAAGATGACGACATTATCACAACGGTCATGATGACAACACTTGGTCATAATGACAGTACTTGCAATGGTCATGATGAAAACACTTGGTCATGACGATGACACCTGCAACACTTGTGACACTTGTGACACTTGCACAAGGGTGACGACATTTTGGTGTAACACTTTTCTCAACTTAAAGTTGTGCAGCATTATCCTAGATTCTTTTCATCTGAGGAAGGTCTTCAGATTGGAAGGGAAGTTACTTTGGATGAAATTGAATTTGTCTTAAGGAAATTTTCTAGGTCTAAGAGTCCTGACCCTAATGGATGGACTATTGAATTTTTTCTGATTTTTTTTTTTTGGAAAAGGACCTATTATAGGTGGTGGAAGAGTCTAGATTGAAAAGTTATGTTTCTAGTTCATTAAATTCTACCTTTATAGCTCTTGTCCCAAAGAGTTCAAAGCCTTATTCTTTTATTTATTACAGACCTATATCATTGTGTAATTTGGTCTATAAGATCATCTCTAAGGTGATCTCAAATAGAATCAAGCCTAAGTTAGTTGAGTGTATGTCCGAACAATTTATTTTTTTGTAATATAGGAAAATTATGTATGCCATTGGGGTTGATCGAGAAAGCTTACATTCTATAAAAACCAAGAAATTAGCTACTTTGATTTTAAAGATGGATTTGATGAAAGATTATGACATAGTGGATTGGGTTTTCTTAAGGCTGATATTAATATATAATGGGATTCCCTTGGAGGTTACTGATTGGACAATGTTTTGTGTTTCATCAGTTAGATTTCTAGTTTTAGTGAATGGGTTTCCTACAAAAGTTTTTAAAAGTTCAAGAGGGATTAGGTAGGGATGCCCATTATCTCCATTGCTTTTTCTGTTGGTGGTGGAAGGACTCAATAGTCTCATTGGGAAGGCTAAGAAGGATAAGAAGCTGACAAGAGTTAAGGTAACTTCCGTCCATTATATCATTCATTTTTTGTTTGTGGATGATGTCCTTTTATTTGGCAATGGGTCATTCAAAGAATGGGAATCATTTCATGGATTAGTAAAGCTTTTGGAATGGTGTTTAGTGTGCAAAAGTCTTGTTTTCTAGAGAATGTTATTCAGGAGGATGTGTGGGCTTATATTCTGTTAATTTTTCCTTTCAAAACATAGCATATTGAGGTAGGTTTTAAATACTTTGGATATTTCCTTAAACCAAATAATTATGTCTAAGCAGATTGGATGTGAATATTGAGGGAGGTGAAGAAAAATATTGGTTGCTGGTGTTTTAAATGGGTCTCTCTTGAAGGCAGTTCGACTCTAGTGAAGTAAGTATTGGAAAGTGTTCCAGTATACTGGCTTTCTCTAGCAAATATTCTAGCATCCATTCTTCGCAGTTTGAGGAAAATAATGATGCATTTATTGTGGTTTGGGATTGCAAATAAGGAAAATGTTTCTTTTGGTGAATTGGGAAAAAATCCCTTTACCAAAAAATTTGGGGGGTTGGGGCATAAAAAATCTTTTATGATTAAGCATGGCTTTAAGTCTCAAAAGTTTGTGGAGGGTCCTTTTTGGTTTTGGATGTGGAGTGAGGCTCTACAATCAACATATTTGAAGAAGAAGTCTGTTGTGTGGAGTGGATTAGGAATCCAAAAAAATATGTTACAATGGCTTCAAATTTTGGAATGGGTTTGTCAGGTCTTATCCTTGGCTGGATTCCTGGTAATCCGGAGAATTGGAAATCGGGAAACGTTACTTATGGGTATTGATCATTTCATGGGAGGTGACAATTTGTATAAATAATCACATTCTCTTATCTCTTATCTTTCTGGAATGGGTTACGGTAGATTAGCTCATGTGAAGAAATTGGGGGTTGGGGTATCATACTCTTCTTATTGGATGTTTGCAGATGAATTGGGTCTAGTTGGTGAGCTTGATTTGGAATGGAACAATTTTGTGACTGGTTTAAATCATATTGGGATCATATTAACTTATCAGGAAGATCTGTTAGTTTGGTCTTGGAATAAAGAAAATGGTCAAGTTAGTGCTAAGCTAGCTTGATCTGGAATGGGTTACGGTAGATTAGCTCATGTGAATAAATTGGGGGTTGGGGTATCATACTCTTCTTATTGGATGTTTGCAGATGAATTGGGTCTAGTTGGTGAGCTTGATTTGGAATGGAACAATGTTGTGACTGGTTTAAATCATATTGGGATCATATTAACTTATTAGGAAGATCTGTTAGTTTGGTCTTGGAATAAAGAAAATGGTCAAGTTAGTGCTAAGCTAGCTTATGAGGTTATTTCTTCTTCTTCTATAGACTTTAGGGAAAAATGGTGGTATAAGAAGATCTAGAAATGGAACATCCCGTTGAAGTTGAAATGTTTTATGTAGCTATGTTTGGAAAATCATATATTGACATGGGACAATTTGATAAGAAGAGGTTTTGTGGTTCCTAATGTTTGTGCATTATGTGGAAAAGAAGAAGAATCTATTGACCATCTTTTAGTGCAATATTTTTTTACTCGGGAAGTTTGAAAAGAGATTCTTGGTGGCCTACAGATTACTTCAAGGTTGGATTAAAGTTGTTCCTAAGTACAAAGATTTGTCTTCTATTGTATTCATTTTTATGCAAGCTTGAAACCAAAGGTAAACTATGCTAGGGTGGTTGGTTTCATTTTTTAACGAGCTTGAAACATAACATAAACCATGCTCGTAAGAACCTATTGCATTTTTTAACGAGCTTGACATAGAACGGGAACTATGCTCATGTGAAATGGTTTCATTTTTATGCAAGCTTGAAATCAAAGAGAAACTTTGCTTGAAGGTTGGTTTCATTTTTTAACGAGCTTGAAACAGAACATAAACTATGCTCGTGATATTTTTCATGGTTTAATGAGCTTGAAACCTAAGAAAGGAAAGTATGCTCGAAAATGTTCCCAATGGTGGACTTTTTCCCAACATGGCATCCAGAGGTTGGTGTGTGCCCCCAGCATGATTGCTAGAAGTAAGTGACTTAGCTCCAACATGGTGTGGAGAGGCGATCGATTTGACTTCAATGTAACTTCCCCAGTATGGTCGCCAGATTTGTTATTGGACAATCCACTCGGGCGAACACGAGATGGATCTCCCTAGTTCAAGTGAATCTAGAACAAATAGTATAGAATACAAAACTCATTTCCTAGTTCTAGTTACAGATCGAGTACTTAGATATCATACCTTTCAGATCGTAGATCCTTCTCCTTGTGGTTGCTCCAAGTCTCGCAGTCGTCAGATCTCCAGCTGCAAGACCTGTCAAGACAATATGGAAACAATACAAGCAGTACAAGATATCTAAATAATAACTGATCTAAACTAACAATTGAGGAAGAAAGTTCTAAACATCATCAATGAGACAACATTTATGGAAAGAGATTATATTAACTGTTTAAAAAGTGGGAATACATAGAAAATATGAAGCTACAACCAAAGCCTCAACGTTGCATCCTCCATCCAACATGTCCAAGCCAAGCCTCCAAGAAGGTACAAGCTTCCCAATCACCAATATGAGTTCTACCAGCATAAGGGTACCATAGACCTTCCCCCCTAGGTATGGGAGTGAGCCTCGTTTATATAGGACTAAGTGGAGAGGTTATGGATAGGATAGGTTGAGAGATGGTAGGAGAGAGATAGGGGATCTTCCCAATGAATTAGGGGTCAAGTACCAGCTCTCCAAGAGATCAGGGATAAGCCCCTAAATGGGAAAGCTTCGAGAAAGATCTCGAAATGGCTATTTTTTCCCATTAACAGATCTTGTCGCACCTTGCTATAGAGCAAGATGCAACGACGTCGCATGTTGCTAGTGTGCAACCTGCGACGACCTCTCAATAGATTGCAGAACTGAGTGCAAATCCTCCCAGGATGATTACTTAGTCCAGGTATCTTCAGGGGTGTATACACAATGGTAAAGATGACGACATTATCACAACGGTCATGATGACAACACTTGGTCATAATGATGGTACTTGCAACGGTCATGATGACAACACTTGGTCATGACGACGACACTTGCAACACTTGCGACACTTGTGACACTTGCACAAGGGTGACGACATTTTGGTGTAACACTTTTCTCAACTTAAAGTTGTGCAACATTATCCTAGATTCTTTTCATCTGAGGAAGGTCTTCAGATTGGAAGGGAAGTTACTTTGGATGAAATTGAATTTGTCTTAAGGAAATTTTCTAGGTCTAAGAGTCCTGACCCTAATGGATGGACTATTGAATTTTTTGCTGATTTTTTGTTTTTGGAAAAGGACCTATTATAGGTGGTGGAAGAGTCTAGATTGAAAAGTTATGTTTCTAGTTCATTAAATTCTACCTTTATAGCTCTCGTCCCAAAGAGTTCAAAGCCTTATTCTTTTATTTATTACAGACCTATATCATTGTGTAATTTGGTCTATAAGATCATCTCTAAGGTGATCTCAAATAGAATCAAGCCTAAGTTAGTTGAGTGTATGTCTGAACAATTTATTTTTTTGTAATATAGGAAAATTATGTATGCCATTGGGGTTGATCAAGAAAGCTTACATTCTATAAAAACCAAGAAATTAGCTACTTTGATTTTAAAGATGGATTTGATGAAAGATTATGACAGTGGATTGGGTTTTCTTAAGGTTGATATTAATATATAATGGGATTCCCTTGGAGGTTACTGATTGGATAATGTCTTGTGTTTCATCAGTTAGAGTTCTAGTTATAGTGAATGGGTTTCCTACAAAACTTTTTAAAAGTTCAAGAGGGATTAGGTAGGGATGCCCATTATCTCCATTGCTTTTTCTGTTGATGGTGGAAGGACTCAATAGTCTCATTGGGAAGGCTAAGAAGGATAAGAAGTTGACAAGAGTTAAGGTAACTTCCATCCATTATATCATTCATTTTTTGTTTGTGGATGATGTCCTTTTATTTGGCAATGGGTCATTCGAAGAATGGGAAACATTTCATGGATTAGTAAAGCTTTTGGAATGGTGTTTAGTGTGCAAAAGTCTTGTTTTCTATAGAATGTTATTCAGGAGGATGTGTGGGCTTAGATTCTATTAATTTTTCCTTTCAAAACATAGCATATTGAGGTAGGTTTTAAATACTTTGGATATTTCCTTAAACCGAATAATTATGTCAAAGCAGATTGGATGTGAATATTGAGGGAGGTGAAGAAAAAGATTGGTTGCTGGTGTTTTAAATGGGTCTCTCTTGAAGGCAGTTCGACTCTAGTGAAGTAAGTATTGGAAAGTGTTCCAGTATACTGGCTTTCTCTAGCAAATATTCTAGCATCTATTCTTCGCAGTTTGAGGAAAATAATGATGCATTTATTGTGGTTTGGGATTGCAAATAAGGAAAATGTTTCTTTTGGTGAACTGGGAAAAAATCCCTTTACCAAAAAATTTGGGGGGTTGGGGCATAGAAAATCTTTTATGGTTAAGCATGGCTTTAAGTCTCAAAAGTTTGTGGAGGGTCCTTTTTGGTTTTGGATGTGGAAGGAGGCTCTACAATCAACATATTTGAAGAAGAAGTCTGTTGTGTGGAGTGGATTAGGAATCCAAAAAAATATGTTGCAATGGCTTCAAATTTTGGAATCGGTTTGTCAGGTCTTATCCTTGGCCGAATTCCTAGTAATCCGGAGAATTGGAAATGGGGAAAACATACTTATGGGTATTGATCATTTCATGGGAGGTGACAATTTGTATAAATTATCACATTCTCTTATCTCTTATCTTTCTGGAATGGGTTACGGTAGATTAGCTCATGTGAAGAAATTGGCGGTTGGGGTATCATACTCTTCTTATTGGATGTTTGCAGATGAATTGGGTCTAGTTGGTGCGCTTGATTTGGAATGGAACAATTTTGTGACTGGTTTAAATCATATTGGGATCATATTAACTTATCAGGAAGATCTGTTAGTTTGGTCTTGGAATAAAGAAAATGGTCAAGTTAGTGCTAAGCTAGCTTATGAGGTTATTTCTTCTTCTTCTATAGACTTTAGGGGAAAATGGTGGTATAAGAAGATCTAGAAATGGAACATCCCGTTGAAGTTGAAATGTTTTATGTAGCTATGTTTGGAAAATCATATATTGACATGGGACAATTTGAAAAGAAGAGGTTTTGTGGTTCCTAATGTTTGTGCATTATGTGGAAAAGAAGAAGAATCTATTAACCATCTTTTAGTGCAATATTTTTTTACTTGAGAAGTTTGGAAAGAGATTCTTGGTGGCCTGCAGATTACTGGAAGGTTGGATTAAAGTTGTTCCTCAGTACAAAGATTTGTCTTCTATTGTATGCTGGGGCATATGGAAGTTTAGGAATGCCTTGGTTTTTGAAAATCTATCACTGAGTTCTGATGTGGCTTGTTATAAAATTTTGGGTTATTACAAAGATTTTCATGAGCAGTTACCTAAAAAAACTAGAATATGTAAAGAGCCTAGTCTTTCATATGAGTATGCTATTGGATACTTTGATGGTGTTGCACAGTTTGGTCAGCATGGAGGATGAATGGTGATTAAAGTATCTAGTAGGCATTATTTCCTTTTATGGATGAGTTGTGGTGCTAGTAATAATACAAGGGTTGAGCTTTTGGCACTTTGGGGTCTCCTTCTATTTGCCTCTAATAGAGGATTTTTGTCTCTCCATGTATTGGGTGACTCAAAAACAATTGTGGAATGGGCAGTTGGTAATGCTTCTCTCCAGGTATCTGTATTGCAGTCGTGGTGTGTAAGGATCAAATTGTTACAAACTTCTTTTACAGTTTTAACTTTAATGAAATGAAGGTAAATCCTTGCCATCCCACCTTCTCTACCTAAGATGGGAGCATGTTGACTTGCCTTCGCATCCAATGTTGGTTGAGGGATGGTAGCCTCAACGACGAGCTCCTAGTAAGAGTGGGCCTTAGGATCACTTTTGTCATTATTTCGGTCCATTTATGAACCTAGGAACTTTGTTGCTCTTCATTTTAAACATATCTTTCGTCAATTGAATACTATGGAAAATCGACTTTCTAAAAGAGCATTGGGCCCAGCTGAAGGTCTCTTTTTCTTTGAAGAATTTCAAGACTTCACTTTGATTTCTAAAGCCTCCTTTGTTGTATATTAGGAGCTCTGTGGTGTTTGTTTTTGCCTATAGCTTCACAATTTTGATGGAGAACGATATCTTATAGTAGTTGGTACATTCTGTGGTTGAGATAGGTTTACTTGATGTGGTGGTTAGGACATGTTTACTTGATTTAGTGGTGAGGAGGAAGGGTTGTTTTTTGTATTTCAGTTATATGTTATGATATCTTGTGGGGAAGATCAGAGTTTTTAATGACATTTTGATGTAAAAAGATTTAGTAAAGTTTTCAAGTTTTTTTTTTCTTTTGAAAAAATTAAAAATTAATTTATGAAGGTGTAAATTTTTTATCTTACATTTTTTACATTAATAAAAAACAATTTACAACTTAAGAAATTTTATCTCTAAATTTAAATTTAAAATAAATCTACTAATTATAATTAGTTTTAGTTTTAGTGATTAAGCTAAAAGTTAACATGGGATCCCATGCTTGCCCCGAGGGCTAGAATTTGATGGGCAAAATGCCCGCTATGGCCTATTTTGTCGGTCAAATACAACCTATATTTCATACTAACCATCACAAAAATACGACCTATATTTCATACTAACTGTCAGAAAAACGAAGAAAACTATAAAACATCTATATTTAATGTCGAAACCATCATTTTTTGATGGGTAAGATTTTTACCAAATTACTGGGCTGCGGCCGCCCCGGCCGCCCCTCTCACATGGTGGGAAGGAGCACTTTTGTAGTTTTTTAAAACGTGAAGTGGCAGATAGGATATTACCCAATGTAAAGGGTCACGTACACATGAAACTAATCGTTAGTTGACTGCTTTTCAATTCTAAATTTATTTCTGCTTGCTTTCCTCCTTTACCGTGGTCTGTAGCCCTGCACCGATTCGGTATAGATTTCTTGATAGGGATTGACCATACTTTCTCGAATCTCAACAAAGCTTCATATCAAATAAAAATACGCAGAATTTGCATTTAAAATTTTCAAGTAATATAGACATTACAATGGAAAAGTAATTAGGAAAGACGACGCTTTCAATCGGAGTTAAGTTTGGGAAATTTCAGTTTGGCATGTTCCGTTTGAGATTTCATTTGAAGTTTCACCTAACAATCAAATTAAAATCAAAACCATGTTCTACAGATTTTAGCTTCCATCTTTATTTATTAAGATGTTGATTCTGTTAATTGAATCAATGAGAAATAACAGGTATCGGGCACCGGAAACTAGGATCTCCATTCTTCCTAGTATAAATCCAGGCCACCATTAGTTGCTACATGTTCCATTCTCAATGGAGCCAGACATAATCAAAGAATTCAACAAATTACATACAGAGCATCAATACAAGTAACTATCCCACTCCTGTGATTTGAGTTTTCAGCTTCCAGAGCTCTTATGGGACTGTACATGGGGCCATGGTACTGTTTACACTCACAGCAGACTTGCAATGGGAGGCGGGCTGAATGTGGCGGTTTCTTTGGCAGCCGCACTGCTTTTCCTCCTGGGCTTGGCTTCTGCCAACATAGTTACAACATCTCTCATGGAGGGCCTGTCTTTGGGCAATTTACTGGTGCAGAGCAACGCTATCCTCAATACCAATGCCATTTCTTCCTGAACATGACTGCACATAGCTCCAATGTTGGAATCCAGGGCCTGTGCCATGCCCTCCTTTGTTCTGATTTTTTCTCTAACCCATTCGACAATATTCACTGCTTCTCCAAATTCTGGATCGACGGGCTTTCTTCCTGTCAAGAGCTCCATGAGCACTACGCCAAAGCTATATATGTCGCTCTTCTCGTCCACATTCAACGTGTATGCATACTCTGCAACAATATCAACATCGGTCCGTCACAATTTTGTTAAATATTCGAACTTGCGAACCAAAATGAATCCAACAAAACTAACCAACCAGTTCTTAATGGCAGATCATAATTCAAATGCTGGAAATCAAATTGGTTGCAAGAAATACAGTCGGATAATACTACGAAATAGTAAATCGGTATTGAAGAGACACTGAATTTTTTGTTATACATCTGAATCCATATTCATATTCGAATGTGAAACTAGATAGATACCTGGAGCGATGTAGCCATATGAGCCTGCTACCATGGACATTGATGCCGTTGTCTCTATAATCTTGGCCAGCCCAAAATCTGCAACACGGACATCCAGGTTGGAGTCGAGAAGAATGTTATTGGATTTAACATCTCTGTGAACCACAAGAGGAAAGCAGTCATGGTGAAGGTAGCACAGTCCCTGAGCAATACCCACAGCGATGTTATACCTCGAAACCCAATCAGCCAACAGATTGCTGCTGCAAGATCCCTTCCCGTGCAAGGCCTCTGCCAGGCTCCCATTGGGCATGTATTCATAGATGAGCAACGCATGGACATCGTTGTAGCAGTAACCGAGTAGCCTGAGTATATTTCTATGCCGTAGTTTGCCCAACAAATCGACCTCTGCAATAAAAGAGGGATTCGATGGGTCGACGCCGAGCTCCTTCTGAGTTCTCCGGAGTTTCTTGACAGCCACCGCACCGTCTCCTCGGGGTATGTCGGCCTTGTAAACTGTACCGGTGCTTCCCATTCCTATGATGTTGGTGTCCTTTATGCAGGCCAAGATGTCACTGCTGCTGAAGTGGAGTCTCTGGAAAGCCGTCAGTCTCCAAGGCCACTCTTCACTGCCATCGTTCTTGAGACCGTGGCTACAGCTATAGTAACGTTTGTACAAAAACCGCCCTACAGCTACAAGAACCAAGACTCCACCGATAATAACCAAGCTTACAAAAACCCAGTACGCCATCGGCAAATTCATGCCTTTCATATTTTCTGTATCTATAGGGCTGCAAGGGGGCAGGATTCCTCCACAGAGTCCATGATTCCCCACAAAGCTATCAGCCGTGGCTGTTCTGAACATCCCTTCAGTCGGAACAGAGCCCGATAGATCGTTATAAGATACATTGAAAATCTCCAGTGAAGGCGAGCTGCCAAATCTGGTCGGAATGGTGCCCGTGAGATTGTTCATGGAAAGATCCACTATTGCTAGAGCTCGCATTACTGCAAGTTCAGTAGGAATGCTTCCGCTCAGATTATTGTTCTTCAAATCCAGCGCCACCAGCTTCTCGCACTTGCTAATAGCTACAGGAATGCTTCCGAAAAAAAAGTTATTGGAGAGATCTAGACCAGATAGATACAGACAGGGATTAAACCGGTCAGGTATCGATCCTGTTAGATTGTTGTTAGAAACGTGAAATATTTGCAAGTTGTATGTTTTCCAGATATCTGAATCAAGAACTCCATGGAGCAGATTGTAAGACAGATCAATGAAAGAAAGCCTGGGTGACAGACTAAGATCCCCTGGAACAGTGCCAGTGAGCATATTGTGAGACAAGTCGAGCCTTGTCAGATTTGGTAGCCTGCCAAAACCGGACGGTATGAAACCCGAGAGCTGATTGTTCTGCATTCTCACCCTCCAGAGCGACGGGCATTTGGCCAAACCATCGGGAATGGGGCCAGAGAATCCATTGTTGAAAAGGATAAGTTTAATAAGATTGCCTCCACTGCATAAATGTGGAGGCACTGGACCGCTGAAGAAATTCGACGAAACATCCAGCCATTCCAGACCCGAATTCCTTCCGAGCTGCTGAGGCAACTGACCCCTCAAGGAATTGCTCCAGATCTCTAGCGTCTGAAGATTGGGGAGATCCCCAATACTGGCAGGCACAATCCCGGTAAAATGATTGTACATAATGCTCAGCAGCTGCAAACTTCTGAGCTTCCCAATTTCAGGTGGAATGGCTCCAGTGAGAAAGTTAGAGGATAAATCTAACGACATCATGGAACTCATGTTGCCGAATTCGGGAGGGACAGATCCTGTAAACCGATTCTGGTAGAGGAACAGAGTATGGAGTCGCTTGAGACCTCCCAATTCTTTCGGTAAGCTGCCATTGAGATTAGCAGAGGCCAGATCTAAGTATTCAAGATTCGTGAGATTCCCAATCTCTACAGGAAGGCCTCCATCGAATCTATTGAATCCGATAATCAGTCGCTTCAGCAATGGCAGCTGACCGATTTCAGGCGGAATCTGCCCAGTCAGATTATTTCCCGACAGGCCTAGAAATCTGAGACTTAAAAGCCCCTTGAATGACTTGGGAATACTTCCCTCGAAGTAACTTCCCCTCAAATCCAAATACTCCAGCTTCGAAAGCCCGCCGAGATCCTCAGGCAGTTTTCCCGTGAAATTGTTGCTGTATGCTGAAATATTGACGAGCTCATGCGCTCGACCCAAACCGCTGGGAAACCCTCCGACGAAGAAATTGTGATTTATATCAAAAACGACCAAATGGGTCAGATTCGTGATCGAAGCAGGCAATGCCGTGGAAAATTCATTGCAGCAGATCTTGAAGCTTTGAAGCTCTGTAAGCAACTGAATATCATCAGAAATGTAACCAGTCAGATTCATATCAGAAATATCGAGTTGGGTAACTCTTCCATAGGCATTGCAGGTGATTCCAGTCCAGCTGCAATATTGCTTCCCATTGTATTCGTGCCAATCATTTAGATGGCCTGCGGGATCTATCAGATGGGATTTGAATGCTAGAAGTGCCTTTCCATCGGCGGACATTAAAGCATTATCAGGCGTTGCAACGCATGAGACTGATATCATGAGTAGCCCGAACACTAGTGCTGATACTGCAAAAAATCCCATGCCTTCCAGCGTTGTGTATTCATGAAGCAAACTGGTTGAATCTTATCCTTCATACGGTCTCGGACTGTGAAGCTGCTTCCCCTATTAACGTCACAAACTTTTGCAGTCTGCCGTGTTCAGATGACGATATATTACGACTGTCGTCTATCGCATCCTTTAGTTGTTGGGATTGGAAGATGCGGAGGCCACTTCTGCCACCTTTAAAGCATTTATGAATATATTTCTACAGTGGCCTTTTAAAATATTTAAATTCTCTATGGTGTTTAGGTTAGGTTTAAATATTCGAAATTTGAATGCTCGTGCAGTCTGGGGTCTTGCACCATGCTTGTCAGTTGTAAATTACAATCCAGTGTAATGTGGCCATAATATTATAAATTGCAATAATGGTCTCTTAGGTGGGTTTGTGTTTGGGTTTGTTAGTGAATGTGGATTACACGAATTATTTTTTGAATATTTTTATTCAAAGTTGTTACTTCCATTCCAAGTTCACATAGGGAACCTAATAATGTTGTATTTTATAGTTCAATGCATATGGTATGTTGTCTAAGTGTGACATAATAATATTATAAACTGCTTTGGACAGTGGCAGCAATAATGGTACGTTAGTTGTTACTTGTATTCTATTTTAGGTTCAAATTTCGAAGTGATAATGATATAGTTGGACATAATTTATCGCTATCAAATATTAAAGTGATTTTTCACCAAATTACTTAAGGTTACTTGTATTTAGTTTTAAGTTTTAATTTTAAAATAATTTTGTCATCATATTTTTATTATTTTTTAAAATTAAAATCTCTAAGACAAAGAGCTTTTTATGAAGAGTATATGCAGTACCACTTTCAATTTGAATTTAAAATTATTTGTTCACCAAGTTATTTCCTTTTTGTCTCAAGTTCAAATCTTAAAGCAAGAGCTTCTTCTTCCTTGAATGATGAGAACAATGAAATAAGTACTTGTAAAATAATTTGTTCGTTCCATTTCAAATTCATATCATGAAACAAGAACTTGGACCTCCTTGAAAAGTTTTGTTGCGAGGCGTTGTCAACGTGATCATTTTTATCCAATTCCAGAGTAATGGGAATAAGTCGAGAAAACAAGAAAGTTCAGCGAAATTCGTGCTTCCTATAATATAGAATGCACTTAGGGGAGCTATGTACGAGGCATTTAGTTTATTTTGTAGTCATATTCTTTGATCGCTAGTTCAAATTACGATTTCACTCTAATTTTAATTTGATTGAAAAACATTTATGTAGTTTATTCAAAATTTTATATTTAAATTAGCACAAAGTCATGTTAAAAAGTGAGAGATTTTTATTTTACATTATAATTAATGTTGGTAGATATTTTTATTTTGAAAATAGATGGTGGTGTAAAATTGATTGGTTAGCTCGATGGTTGAGTGGTCACCATCCTCAAAATGAAGGGAAGTCCCTGAGTGTTTCCCATAACATATTCCAATGAAAAAAAAATGTACAAATAATTGAAATAAATTTCTATAATTGTATATATTTCCATCATAAATTTTAACTATTATTATCAAAAAAATCTCTAATCTTATAAATAAAAAAATTGTATACACCAATTTATCTTAATAGTAAAATCTTAATATTATTATTTTAATAATATGAAATGAATATTATTGTATCTAACCATATACAATGAATTAGTCTTTACTTCTAAATGCATAAAGGAGTTATTTCACGAATGAATGGAGGGTTTCGCTAATAGCCCATAGTTAAAATTATTAAAATATTTTCTTTCTTTTTTTAATTTTTGCTTTACTTTTTTTTTTACTTGAATTGTGTGGTGTATTACACATTTATTTATGTTGTTTATTTAAAAAAAATTGGACCAAAATGAGTAGGAGATTTTATATTAAAAAGCAGGAAGAATCTTCAATGGTGTACAATCTAAAACAAGGCCATAATGAGAGTACAGTAACATCACATCATGGAAACAGTTTTCAAATCCACAAAATTTTTAGTCTTCCTCCTAGCTTCTATTTTATATGTTTTATAGTTATATTGTCTAAAAATCTGGCCTAGCAAAACTATGAAAGAGCGGAGCATAAACACAGTAGAAAAGAAGTGCCCATGGAACCTGGTCTTCTATATTAATCTATTGAGGTATGAAGGAGGAACCCTCTGCAAAGTCTCTTTCTTTTATCTGTTGTTGCAGTCATTCGATTTTTTGTTCCAAGCCTGCTATCTTATCCTCCATTATTTCAGAATGATCTCTTTGCTGGTCTAATTGGTCTTTCAACGGGTTCAATTGAAGCTGGAAGTCCCTCCTCTTGTCAATCCAGTTTTGGTCATCCTTGTCTTGCCATTCTTCTCAGCGGCACTCCCTATCTCTAAGGTCTCATTCCATCTCGTGGATTCGACACTTGAGCCGATGAAGACCATGAATTACTTTATGAATACCATGCTTGGCAGAGTAGAAGGGCTCATATAGACCACCATCACTATCCAGTTCCGATTCTGAGTGAAATTGACCACTAATTTCAGTCGTTTCCCTAGAAAAGACACGAGGAGGGATCCCAAATTTTGAAATACTGCAGCAAAAGTCAACCTGAAAATTATACAAGAGACTCTGGGTCTGATAATATAATAAGTGAGGAGAAGAATGGATAATAATTAAAAGAACGCCCTAGCTCAAACCATATCCTTCACAATTTAAGACTAAGCATCCAATATTTGATACATCGTATGCCTTCCCTTGGAAATTGGTTATCATCATTCTGCCTCTCCATGAACCTAAGTAATTCAACTCGTGGGAGAGAAGAGAAATGTGGGATTTGGATGTCATCCCATCCTGTCATGACATAATAGCATTTAATCTCTCTTATGTGGAAATTATGGAATAATCATCCCCTCGTTTGTATTGTGTTGGCAGGCGGTTTGGTAGAGTACTGTCGCAGCATCTCCAATGCCGCGACAAGGTAGAAGATGGCGGGATTGGTGAGAAGATGACGCAAATGGCGATGAGCGAAAGATTAGTTATGCATTTTGGGTCAATAGTACCGCGGAATGCGGGTTTTGGGTCATTTGGACCACATATTATGTAATGTTGAGTCAGTTATACCACAGAATGTGGGTTTTTGGTTGTTTTCGGATAAGTCGGTTAGATATTGGGTCATTTGTCAATAGTGTCAGTTAGGAATTCAGTAGTAAGTGGACAAGAGTTGTAAGGCGGAAGCCTATATATAGATAAGAATTGTAAGTGTTGAATATAATTGAGAAGGATATAATTCACGGGAGAAGATTGCGAAGCTTTGATGTTGTATGATTTTCGAGTATGTTTTGATGTCAAGAGTCATTGCGGAGATCTAGTTTTTGTAAAGGCATTGTATCTGGGTTGACAATGATAATATGATGAAGCTATTTCGGTGCAATCCTTGTGTTCAATTTGTTCAGTTATGATAATGTGATATTGCACTATACGAATAATGTCATGCTTCTTTGATGCGATACTTGCTTTACAATTATTGTTGTTGCAATGATGAATGTATTGGTTGAATGTCACTTTAATACTATGTTGAATGCTTAAAGATCTATGTCTTAGTGTTGCAATAAGTTAAGTATCATAGCCGCAACCATCCTCCTTCATTCGACGGAAGCATGGTTCCATCTGCTCTTCCTGCATGCCTTGGGTGAGACCTCATCTGCTCTGCAGGTGTTGGTGGGCGGGATAAACCCTGTCCGGGCCGGTGACCAAGGAGACTGCGTTTGGTGTCGACAGTGATGCGAACCCCTGTCGACTGGGTTTGAGTCAACAAATGGTTCCGTTTTTGGGACCATGTACGAAGTGAAAGGAGGACATGTTGTGCCACCCGATGAAACCGTAGATCCAAGAATGGTTTGATTAGAAGTTGCAGGAATTCACTGAAGAGGAAAGCAGCTTCACTCGATTGACAGTAGATCAGTGGGTGGGTAGATACATTCACAACGGTCCGCACGAATGGTTCTTCTATGAATTTCTGGTCCTATTGTTCGAATGGTTGGCAAAGTTGACCTTCCAAAAGAGGAACTTTCAAGGTGGTGAACCGATGACCTGGACCCTCGAATTGATTCAAGAATTACAGAAAATTGATAATAAAGCATCGAGGGTTGTCGAAGTGTGGTTCAATAGCATCCTAGAAGGCTATATCACGGAGTTTGCGGTTGATACTCAGAAGTCCTATAGTGAAGCTGAAAGATATTTTTTTCGCGAACCTTGGGGCAGGTTTTTACTGTCGCTTCAACTGTCGATCAAGATGCTTATTTGCGAAAAGGGTATATTGAAGATGCATCTTGATCAGTAGACAGCCTGGTGGGCGGAGGCAATGGGTACCATGACTGTTGGGGGGCGGTACATGGAATGGTAAGGGGTAGATGGGTGCAGGTCATGATGAGACTGTGAGTGAAGCCAAGGAAGAAAGTGGTCTTACAAGGGGAGGAGCGAGGTTACGATAGGAAAAGAGGCAAAGGACAGGAGAAGGTCCTGCTGCGGTCGAACCGCAAGACCGTGAAGGAAGGCCACATGGGATGAAGCGACCTCACAGTCCTGACAAGGACAACCAGGCTAAACCCAGGATAGAGGTAGGACCAAACCCCAGCACCAACGTACCCACACCTCTGCTCACTATCTCTCAAATAGCAAGAAATACCACTTCGACACCGCCAAGTTCATCAATTCCACAGAAGTTAATTGGTAGTAGTACAGTGAAAGGGGGAAGGAAGCCCAGAATGGTGGGCAGTGATGCTAAGTTACCGTTGTTCCACGGGAGTGTGACAGAAAGCCTAGAACAGTATTGGTTTTTGTGTGAAGTGGTCTGTACCATAAAACAGATCACCAATGATGCTGCTAAGAAAGGACAGTTAACGACGACTCTATGAGGTCGTGCATTAGACTGGTTTATGAAGTTCATTCTAGTACCTACAGGAGCCCCAGAGAAGTCATTGGATGAGATTCGGGATGGGCTGATTGCCGAATTTAGAAGGCCCGAGTCTGAGGCTCATTATATTACGGAATTGAAGGAAATTAAGTAGTATCCCAATGAGACGGTATGGGATTTCGACCAACAATTCAAGACGCTGATAGCAAAGGTTAGTTTCGATATGAACGTCATCCAACATAAAGAGTGGTTCATCGTGGCACTGCTACCACACATTCGGCTTCCGTTGATGCAACAAAACATCTCGACGCCCAGTGAAGCTCTAGAGATTGCAATGCGATTGGAGGCGTCGTCGATTGGAGATAATGCAGCCGGGATGTCGTAGATACAGACACATCTCACTAACTTGACTATACAGCTGCAAGATTTGAAGAAGGGCAAGGAGCAGCACGAAGAAGTATGGTGTACACAATGCCGAGGAGAAGGGCATACGAAGGACAATTGCCCGGATTTCCGCAATTATTTGGTGTCAGGTGCACCAAACCCGTTGAATGGCGGCAGCATGCCGTAGTGTCGTGTCTGCCAAGCGTATGGGCACAGTCACGACAATTTCCCTTATATGCAAAAAATGGTCACAACCCTGAGAAATCTTTATTGCACATTTTGCAAGTCGGTGGGTCACGATGACAAAGATTGCCGTGCATATGGGTTGCTACAAGAAAGAATGTATGACGCATTCTACGTCAAGGACGATCAACGTGTCGTACAACAATTGCAACTGCAATCGCAGGTATCCCAGCTGCTACCTCAACCGCAGATGCAGTTTGTACCATAGCAACAGCAACCATCACAGTTCATGTCACAATATGCTCCGATGCAGATGGATCCACAATAGCCACAATATGTACAGCAACCATAGTATTTACAACAAGGGCAAGGGATGTAATCGGCACCGATGCAGCAACAGTTTAACCAACCATAGTACCAGCAACAGGGAGGATTTCAGGGAGGATACCTGGGAGGACATGGCAAAGGATTTGCTCGTGGAGGAGGACAAGGTGGTCGCAGACCTATTCAATGTTATCACTGTGCGGTATGGGGACACTATCAGCGAGACTGCCCACTGTTGCAGAACCAGTGTACGTTATGTTTTGTTAACGATCATACAGTTGAGAATTGTCCACAGTTGATTGCACGATGGCAGGAAGGGAACAATCCCCAGTTGCAGACACAGCCCCAGGCACAGCACCCCACTCAGAACCAAGTACAGCAACCAGTGCAGAACTAGAATCCGCAACCGAATCCGAACATAAATCAAAATATAAATCAACCAGGGAACGTACCACAGAATCAACAGTAGGGTGCAAACATCATGACAATTTCTGTAGAACCAAGACCGCAAGATGCTTCCGTTGCTGTGGTCACTCAAGGAGGAAAGACAACTTGAGAAGACAGCTCAATGATCCGGTTAGCTGGACAAAATAAGGTATCATTTGATATTGATGCGGAATGGGAGACGTTTCTTCAGGCACGACGGGCCTTAGGGAATGACCGAGGTAAAGCCGTCATGTATGAAATGCCCTTTTGATGCTACTTCGGAGGTTAGCCCATCGCGGTGGTCCAGCACACTTCAAGCATTTTTGGAACATTGTTTATCCCTAGTGAAAGATATCGATGCTCTTTTTGTGATAGAAGCCTTGTTGCGACGACCAGCCCAGGATCGACAAGAGCTCGCGGTTAATTCCTTGCAACGACGGAAGACGGTTAAGGAGATGTGGATGAATATTCAAATTGGCGACTATGATGTTGATTCAGTTATTCTGGATCTTGGTTCGGATGTCAAGATATTGACCAAGAAGGCTCGTAGGCTTGGAAGAAGATGGGGAGCCCCTTATTGAGCTAGTCTCTTGTACAACTCCAATTGGCTAACCATGCGAAAGTAACACTCATTGGGTGAGTTCCGCGGCTAGTGGTAGATATTGAGGGTATGAAAACTTATGCCAACTTTGATGTCATAGAAGTTGTCAAAGGCGGCAGCTCTTATCCCACGCTATTGGGGATTGGATGGGCTAATGATAATGGAGCTATAATCAACTTCAAGCGACGGATGATGAATTTTGAAAATCGTGATCTCAGAGTTATCACCCCGTTGGATCCAGCTAAAGGATGCCACTACAGAGAGCCAGTGAAGGATGACAATCCCAGTGGATGGGACCATGCATTCAATATTTCCAAATATTATATACATCTGACTGCCAACGTTGAGCTGGGATGGCGCAGTGACAGCTCTGCGTCTTTCGACTTTGATGATGCACTGGAATATTGGCAGAACCGCTTGCACGAAGTGTCGCTCCGTAAGTGTGGATTGGTCACACAGTCATTATGCCATGTCGCGACTGAAATAGTTACACTACCAACATATGAAGGACTACCTGGCCTATCCAACTTTCTGATGGAGTTTGAAGACAGAGTTTTCAAACTACAGCGCTTGTTGGCATTGAATGAAGCATTGAATGCTGCTCTAGCATGCTGGTGGGCGACACACAAGGCATCGATTGATGAATGGTCGAAATGCCGAAGATTGATGATGGTACGTTTTGGTGATACTGAGGTTTACCACACTGGAAAGTATGATGGTCGGACTGATCCGGGTGGTCACTTGATGGAATGTCAACGGCTATGGCTATCATGACCAAAAGATGAGTGGGGCCATGCTTTTATCCATCCTTTAGATGAGATGCCATGCTCTTGGTATACTACAGCTGAGTTGCGAGGGGAAATTTATACTTGGATGGAGCTCACATTGTGTTTTACCCATACATTCAGTTTTGTGGATGCCGATCCAGAGGTTAATAATGCATTACAGCTCATCCGTGATGTAATTCTGCAGGTTGTCCAGGTAGCATATCCTGCGGATCCGCACATGCACTGCCAGATGCAGTCTCTCATGGAGTGTTTCAATATCAGTGGTGGGCCAGAAGATGGTGATGATCCATGGAATGTGAATATCCCGGAGTCAGAAGGAAGTCATGTTGTGGTACCATTAGATGCGTCAAGCGACCCAATCAGCCAGCTGCTGAAGCTCTGCAAGATCAATATTGGGACAGAGGACACTCCGAAGTTTGCAAATGTCAGGGATTACTGGGATGATGAGATGATAAGCAAGGTCACTGATTTGCTCCATGAGTTTCAAGACATATTTCCTATTAAGTTTTTCGACATGAAGGGGATTTTGGGCGACTTAGGAGAAATGAAGATTCCATTAAAACCAGATGCTAAGCCGATCCAACAGCGACCCTATCGATTGAATCCGCGACATAAGGAGCGGGTCAAGGCCGAGCTGGATCGCATGTTGGACGCTGGTATTATTGAACCACTTGAGGAGTAGGAATGGATTCATCCTATGGTGGTGCAGGATAAGAAGATTGGTGAAGTGCGCATTTGCGTTGACCTCAGGAAGCTAAATGATGCATGTTTGCACAATCCATTCCCCACTCCATTTACCGATGAAGTGCTTGAAGGTGTGGGTGGCCAGGAGATGTACTCCTTCACAGACGGGTTCTCTGGCTATCATTAGATCCGCATTGCCAAAGAAGATCGCCATAAGACAACTTTCGTTACTGAATGGGGCTGCTTTCAATACACTGTAATGCCATTTGGTTTGAAGAACGCACCTGTGATATTTTCGCGGGTTGTTATTGCTGCATTTAAAGACTTCATTCATAAATTTTACAGGTATACATGGACGATTGGACGGTCTATGGTTTGGTCCGTGATCATTTGGCAAATCTGCAGTTGATGCTCAAGTGATGCCGACAGCACCAGATATCGTTGAATCTGAAGAAATGCATCTTTTGTGCACCATTTGGGATATTTCTCGGCCATATTGTGTGTAAGCAAGGGTTGTTGGTCGATCTGGCTAATATTGCGCTCATTTTAAGTTTGCAACCACCGACCACTATTAAGCAGTTGTGGGTGACTCTAGGACACAAGGGGTATTATTGCAAGTTCATCAGGGGTTATGCTGCACTTACTACCCCTATGGAGAAGTTGTTGAAGAAAGATGCGGCATTTCAATGGAGACCAAAATGTTAGGCTAGCTTTGAAACACTGAAGGCGAAGATGGCGTCGGCATCGATATTGGTATTTCTAGACTGGAGTAAGGAATTCCATGTCCATGTTGATGCCTCATCAATTGCGTTGGGTGTCGTATTGGCTCAACCAAGAGAAGGCAACCTTGATCATCCTATTTCTTTTGCAAGTCAGAAGTTGTCCTCTGCAGAAAGAAATTACACTGCCACTGAGTGAGAAGGTCTGGCAATGGTCTACGCTCTGTAGAAGTTCAGGCACTATTTGTTGGGTGGGCACTTTAAAATGTTCACCGACCATTCCACGTTGAAATACCTAGTCAATAAGCCTGTGTTGGGGGGGAAGATATGCCACTAGCTACTTCTTTTTCAGGAGTTCGATTTTGAAGTCATTGTGAAGCTAGGCCGATTGAATGCCATTCCTGATCATCTCTCGCAAATCGATACAGGAGAGGAGTCGACCAACATTGAAGATGGTTTACCAGATGCTCAACTGTTTCGGGTTGAGGTTATAGATGGCTACTTTGCAGAAATCATTCAGTTCCTGAAAACGGGAACTGCACCAGACGAGTTCACCACCAGTCAGAAGAAGCACTTGGTAGTAAAAGCTACAGACTTCCAGCTAATTGCAGGAGAGTTATACAAAATGGGTTCCGATGAGGTATTACGCAGATGTGTCTTGCCGCATGAGTAATCGCACATATTAGTAGAAGCGCATGGAGGAGTAGATGGAGGACACTTTGGCGGTAGGGCGACTGCTAGGAAAGTGTTACGTGTTGGGCTATGGTGGCCCACACTACATAATGATGCGACATACTATGAGTGGTCCTGTGATGTCTGTCAGCAAACTGGCAAACTAGCTCGACGAGATGAGATGTCGCAGATGCCCTAGTTGACATTACAACCATTCGACAAATGGGCGATGGATTTTGTAGGACTGATCAATCCACCAGGGAAGCCCTTGGGTGCACGCTATATTATCACCACGATAGAGTATTTGACTCGATGGGAAGAAGCTGCACCAGTCACTGATTGCTCCATGGCCACAGCTGCGCGGTTTCTCTTTGACCACATTGTCACTCGCTTCAGCTACCCCAAGATATTATTGAGCGATCAAGGTAGCCACTTTCTTAATCGCACCATCAGCGCATTGACGGAGGAGTTGCACATACAACATAAGAAGAGTACACCCTATCATCCGCAGGAGAATGGCATGGTGGAGGATTTCAATAAGATATTGGAGCATGCGTTGACAAAGGTGTGTAACGTGAACCGCGATGACTGGGATCTCAAAATCCCAGCAGTATTGTGGGCCTATCGCACCACATGTAAACGGCTGATAGGGAAGACACCATTTAAGCTGGTGTATGGACAAGAAGCAATTATGCCCATGGAGTATATTGTCCCGAGTCTGTGCATCGCGGCAGCGATAGGCCTGGATGATGCAGTGGCACTAGATGAACGTCTAGAGTAGTTGGTGCAGTTGGAGGAAGATCATTTCATTGTTGGGTTCCACTAGGGGGTCGAGAAGGATCGCCAGAAAGTATGGCATGATCGACACATAAAAAACAACAGTTTTAGCAAGGTGACTTGGTGTTGTTGTACGACAACAAGTTTATGAAACATCCAGGAAAGTTGCAGATACATTGGCTTGGTCTGTATCGCATCAATAGTATTACTTCAGGGGGTGTGGTTCAATTGCAGCATTTGGACGGGGCAATGCTCCCAAAATTGGTGAATGGTCATAGGTTGAAGCCCTATCAGTCGGGTTTGGAATACCATGATGCTTGAGTCGCATCGGGGGAAAAAAAAAGAAGAGAAGAAGCAAAGTAGATTGATTGGTGGCAGGATGGCGCACCAACACAGATGAAATGCGGAAGCAGGGAGGCTTCTGCCGCAAGTTTGGAGCGGTCAGAGACACATGGCAGCATTGCGACTGGGTCAAATCAGGAATCATTAAGAATCATTATCAAACGAAACTTTTTCTTTTGACAAGTATGATTGTTAGTTGGCTCGGATTGTCGCAAGACGCACACACGTTTGACACGAAGAGCACACCATGGTAGTATGGCCGGTGGCACTCGAGGTGATGGTTTGCACACTTTGGCACGAATGGCAGCCGGCGGCAGTATGGTTTCCACTCCACACGTCATAAGTCTGGTTCATACACACAAGGAACAACGAAATGATATGATTGGCACCTTATGTGAACGGGTTTTGCAAATGATTGTTGAGGTAGACATCCGGACGAAGGCCATACATAAATACAGGAACCAGAGGATACCAGAGCACAAAGGTATTTCTAGTTGAGAGGTGTTTATGCTACAAGAGGGTCAGGAATCTAGCTAAGTTAGGAATTCCAAGGAGGTTGTGGAAATGATCCATTTCATTTCGTGTGGTAGCACACCAGGTGCGTTGAGGGTCCGAACCACGAGTGTCCATGAGTGGTTAGAGCAAGCGGCGCTTCAGACACTCTGGAGTTACAAGCATGAAGTTTCATTCGAGATGTCTAGGTAGTTGGTGATGGTTCGAAGTCTCGTGGTCCCTGCGGCCACACAAAAGGGGGGGGTTTTCTCCCTTGGGTCCCTGTAACTTGTGCTTACTGGTGCGAAACAGATGTGCCAGAGCCGTTGGCCTGTTTCGCCCCTCAGCAATGTTCGTAAACTTCTCCTCAATCTGCACTAGATTCCTCGAGACTGGAGGTTGAGTTTGAGAGGTACATGACAGCAAGTTGGGGGATGACCACTTTCGGGTGAGAATTACATGACAATGAGTCGACGATCAGTGTAGTAGAAGGAGCAGGACAACACTGCGCGATCCAGACAACAAGAACAATTGAAGAAACATAGTTCAACCATAGAAGAGTCCAAGTACACCATGTCCTGTTGACGTGGCTCGAGGGCGAGCCACAAGATTGTGTTGGGGGCCTGTTGGCAGGTGGTTTGGTAGAGTACTATCACAGCATCTCCAATGCTGCGACAAGGCAGAAGAGGGCGCGAATGGTGAGAAGATGATGTGAATGGCAATGAGCAGAAGATTAGCTATGCATTTTGGGTCAATAGTACCGTGGAATGCGGGTTTTGGGTCATTTGGACCACATATTATGTAATGTTGAGTCAGCTATACCGTAGAATGCGGGTTTTTGGTCGTTTTTGGATAAGTCAGTTAGATATTGGGTCATTTGTCCATAGTGTCAGTTAGGAAGTCGGTAGTAAGTGGACAAGATTTGTAAGGCAGAAGCCTATATATAGATAAGAATTGTAAGTGTTGAATATAATTGAGAAGGATATAATTCACAGGAGAAGATTGCGAAGCTTTGATGTTGTATGATTTCCGGGTATGTTTTGATGTCAAGAGTCATTGCAGAGATCTAGTTTTTGCAGAGGAATTGTATCTAGGTTGACAATGATAATATGATGAAGCTATTTCGGTGCAATCCCTGTGTTCAATTTGTTCATTTATGATAATGTGATATTGCACTATACGAATAATGTCATGCTTCTTTGATGCGATACTTGCTTTACAATTATTGTTGTTGCAATGATGAATGTATTGGTTGAATGTCGCTTTAATACTATGTTGAATGCTTAAAGATCTTTGTCTTAGTGTTGCAATAAGTTAAGTATCATAGCCGCAACCATTCTCCTTCATTCGACAGAAACATGGTTATGTCTGCTCTTCTTGGATGCCTCGGGTGAGATCTCATCTGCTCTGCAGGTGTTGTTGGGCGGGATAAACCCTATCCGGGCCAGTGACCAGGGAGACTACGGTTGGTGTCGATAGTGATGCGAACCCCTATCGACTAGGTTTGAGTCAACATATTGTGATGCTCCCCAAGCGGGAGATCTAGACCTCTTGATTTAAGAACATGTCTCATCCTTTTCATGACCACGATGATTGCCCCTTTAAGGCGGTTCCACTTGTATTTGGATTAAGCTCAATTCTAAAACCTTGTTCCCTAGCTAGGATAGGAACCCTAAGCACCTTATGGAATTGTTTCATAGTGTTATTCACCAAGATGATTTACATAGCATCCATCTATTCCTTTCGAAGCCTTGTTAGCCAACGAATCCGCATCACTATTTTGGGCCCTTAAGACATGAAATTTTTTTGCCTTGGGAATTCTCTTCAAATTTTCCAAAATTCTGCTTTGGATCCCTGCCAAGGAGGAGTTTTGCAGATGAGATCGGTATTTAACCGCTTTAATTGCAAGCTTCGAGTCTCCAAGCATTAGGATGTCTGAAATTCCCTTCTTGATGAGCATGTTTGTCCCTTGCCATAAGGCCAACAGTTCTGCCTGATTATTTGAAGCCTTGCATAGACTCCAAGAAAATGAATCCACCTTGATTCCTCCAGGGTCAAAGAGTACCCCACCCAGACCTGTCGTCCCGTTTATCCAAAAAATTATAATTAAATTAGTATTAAAAAGTTATGTTAAAAAGTAAAAGTGATTTTTAGTTTACATTTAATTAATGTTGATAAATATTTTGGTTTTGAAAATGGATGGTGGTGTAAGATTGAATAATGGAAATCTATTCTATTTTTACTAAGTTGTATCCATAAATGAAGTTTTCCAAAATTTCTTGTCTTATAAATAAAGGAGTCTCATACATATAGATACATAAAAACAAGTATTTCATATCAAATTGAAAATTTTAACACTTCTTAATTTTTTTTTACTTCTAAATACACATCGACTCCATGCTAATCCAAGCCAAAAGATGTCTCAATGGAATGGAACCCGGGTGGATGGAATGAAATCCATCCAACCCCACCAACGAACCACCATATCCTTAACAAAACATCAACTTCATACTTATCACTAAACTATAACCCACTCAAATTAAAAACAAAAATATTCTCGGATTATCTTACAATACAAAACACCCATTTCCAAAAAGCAATAGGAAAAATGTGTTATTTATCAACATCCAAAAAGTAATAGGAAAAAGTGTTACTATCAACATTCACCAACCGCTACTAAAACAAATGTGCAAATAAAATAACCACATCCTTGCGTTTTAAGTGCGATGATGCCTTACACTCCATCTTCCTCAAGAGTATGAAAGTGGATATATATATATATAAGGCATAGGGGTAGAAGAGACAAAAAACTAATAATAGTCAATCGTAAATTTTATTAGGCTATATAATCTTTCATTGGGCTTCTAATAATTGCACGGCTATTGTGACTTATGCTTTATTTTAATTTAATATTAATAAACAATGATCTTGGTTCTATGGTTTGCCAAAAAGATATAAAAAAGAAATAAGTGTTTAATAAAATAGAGAAAAGTAATTATATTAAGATTTGGATTAAGATTTTGGAAAGATAATGAGTGAAGAGATGCAAAGAAATATGATATAGATCTTTGGTTTTTACTTGGTTATGGTTCTCTTTGACATTTGAGCTACTTTAAACGTAATTTGCACTATATTTTATATTTTGTATATACATTTTAGGCCGATTTTTTTCTTTGAAAATCGACAAAGATCATATAAGGTTGAATAATTGGATTGTATGACAAGAGGCTTTAGCTCTTATAATAAATCCAAGTTTTCAAAGAACAAGCAAGGATAATTTTAGGGGCGAAATTTAACCTATGGGCTATTTTTCCATGTTTTTTTCCAAGAAAAGATTCGCCAATTTGCATTTTTTGAAGCCTCATTTCGCCCAATTTTGATGGGGTAAACTTTTTTCACTCTAAAAATCGCCAAATTATTATATAAACTGTATAAAATCCTTAGAAATTGAAATAATTTTTGAAAAATATCGCCAAATATTTTATAGTTGACATTTTAAGAATTGGTAAGATTCGCCAAGGTTTATACACTTTTAAATAAGTATGGATCCTTAAAATTATCCCTGAGAACAAGCATCGGGAAATAATATAGAGTTCTACAAATCTCATAATAGGCAGAGCATAATAAGAATAAACTTTTGTTCTTTTGATTTAGGCCTATGTTACATCCCATACATTACATAACATATATTTACATGAGGCAAAATATATGTGATGGTCTATGTCCATCCTTAGTTTGTAATAAAAGACTTTAAAATCCCAAGAAGAGAATGGAGATTATGAATGTTGGCCTTTAACATAGATTATAGTAATGATAGAATTATTCTCAATTTCGAGATAAGTAATATATACTTTATATGGTTGAGCTATATGTAAAACATTCATAATTATAATATTGATAATATTAGTTTAGTTTCAAAGCAGAATTTAAGTGTTAGATTGTATATCTAGAGATAAGTTAGGGAGTAGTCTAGTAGATGAAAAAGGGAAATCTTTTTACCTAATGTATTGTGCAATAACAATTAAAGAAGTGTTTTTATTTTTTTATAAGTAATACAAATGTGATATTTTCTATGGAAATCTCATTCATAACTATGATGTGGATATCTCTTTAGGATCAAGAATAAAGATATAGTTTGATGGAAGATGGTGACTCAATAGCCAAGCCAAAAGAATGCATAAGGGTCATAACCTCCACATACAGAGATTATTAGCATGCATACTTAGTGAGATTAATGAAATACTAACCTGTAAGAAAATGATTTACCTCTTTTTATTGATTCATCATTGAGCTAGAGATCAATTAAGTGATGGAGGTTTGCATAGAAATGTTGTTCATCCTCAATGAATTTCTTAATGGTATTGAATTGTGCATAATGGTGGCAGTTATGTAATGCTCAAGAGTAGTGAGTAATCGTGTGAGGACATGTAGACACTTTTTGCTAAGAAAATATTCCCATGATTCTTGAATTTGAGTAGGCACAAGAACTAGCACGCATGTGTGCCCAATTTGATGTAGACTAGAAGGTGAACAATGATGTATGGAAGAAGACCAACCATCGTAATTGTTCTTCGACTTTGTGTCTTACCCCCTTAGCACTTGTAAATTAGTTAAAGATGAAGGAATGAGATGTGAATCATTATGTCTATGGATATCCCCTCATATTTTAATATTACAAATATTCATTCCTTATATGGGAATGGAGTTGTTTCTTGTTTTGAACAAATTGGTTTATTAGGTTTTGGTAATGAATGCTTCAAGTTGTTCATATCTCTATTGCACATTTAGTTTTGTTAATGAAATCTTGGAATCAAATATTTTTGCTCAAACATTGTACCAATTGCATGCTCAATTCCATAGAATAGAATTTTGCAAATTTGAATTATTTTATTGTCTTATCATAATACATTAAAATCATGCATTAATAAAATTCCTTTGCTAATTGTTGATATGGATGCTCTTATTTTGTTCAGCATACTTTGCACCTTGATTCGAATCAAGTTATTATTAGAGAATCCCTTCATAATTACTTGTTGATTTATTATAGAGTTTAATATGGTTATAAAGGATTTCTTTCAAACATAGAAAGAGATGAAAGATAACATGCGTAATCATAAAGGTTTGCTCAAAGTTGATGTTTCTAGTTTGAATTCCAAGCTCAAGTCCATGGATGATCAATTAATGAGCATTGTCCATTTGCTGTAGAACTTAACTATCTTTATTATAATTTTGTAGGCTTCCATTCAAACATGGTTGTCAAAAATTAGTTCGAGCTCAATTCTCGGTAGTTTGAAGGGAGGTTCGTTGCATATTCTAGGTTCCTCGTTGAATGTAGAAACCAAAGTGGAGATTTACTCCTATGATGGGAAAGTGGATGATTTGTGATTATATGATCGGTTAAGGGAGTTATATTCCTTCAATGAAGTACAACAATTTATAAATGAATACGGTGTTGCTTTCACAAAGGTACACATGTGTTAAGAAGCTTTTCTTTAATAGGAGAATTTAAGTGAGCACATATTGAATCAAAGTTCCACACAAACTATGAATTGAGATGAATTCAAGGTCTCAATGAAAGACAAATTTTATCCTGTCAATTACTTGAAAGAACAACAACAACAATGGAAACACCTATGACATAAAACTAACCAAAAGGTAAATCCATATATTCAATAATTCAACCACTTTACTATTCATAGTAGAGTGAAGGTTGAAGAAGCCAAGTTGATCACCAAGTTCATTCATGATTTATTCATACCAAATTACAAAGAGCTTGATATGTTATAGATTAGCACTCTATAAGATGCCTACTAGAAGACTAAGCTAACATAAGCTAAAATAAGTTGGAAAAAGATTAGTAATATTGTTGGTGCAATTCCCAGTGAAGGAAAAATAATAGGGAAAATGTTAAGGATCCCTAATTATCTAAAAGTGTACAAACCTTGTCAACTATTACTAGGTCTTGAAATTCCAACTATGTCAAGTACAACTTGGCCTAGTCGGTGAACAAGTAGCTAATATATCCCCCAATAGGGTTCAAAACATGCCGATGACATGCTTATGATTGTGCTCATGCCTATGGATTCATGCTAGTGCACAAAAAATGGTTGGGGCCAAGTGTAAGTCATGGGTGCCATTGATGAAATAGATACCCCCTAGGGGCCAAGTGTAAGTCATGGGTGCCCTTGATGAAATATATACCCCCCACTCTTGATTTCTTAGCCAAGGGTTGTCTATGACACTCAATATTTGATAATAGGAATCTTAGTAAAAAAAATCTAGGTATAAAATATTCGGATATATTTTTGTAAAATTATCATATTCATAATGATTTTATATACTTTCTAGAAAATTTTAGCAATTTTTAACTAAATTATTTTATCCTACAAAATTTGGGCATACCTTTTTTATTAAAAAAAATGGAAACTGGTCAATCATTTTATGAATAGCAATAGGAAATCAATCAAACAACATATCCCCTAAAATTTCCCTTAGAAGAAGACCATTTTCAATGATGGAGGACATAAAAGTGATCCAAGGTGACTATGAAGCAAAAGGACAAACCCAAGCTTCCTAATGGAGGATATAACATATTGAAGTAGAATAAAGAGATGTGTGTTCTATTATGTAATTAATTTAAGCATAGAGGATATTCCAACACTACATTTCGAGAAGCATTAAAAGTATCACGTGCCTGAGTAGGGGAAAATAGATTTTACAATACTTGATAGCACATTTGAAGGAATTTCTCTTATGGTTGTGACATAATGAGGATGCATGGAGTGCGATAAGCTATTATCCATCAAGATCTAGTTTAAGAAGGACTTGGAAACTGCAATGTTTTATATTTACAACCAAAGAGATGTTATCTATAAAGAGGCAGTGAATAAGCACACTTTTCTACAATGGTGAATCTTGAGCCCTACTCTCTAGGGATGGATTCACAAGAACAAGGACTTGCAAGGTAATGTTCTCTATCTCAAAGGTCAATGCTGATGAATTGGAGTTTGATGTTGTTCCATTGGATGTGAGTGACGTTATCTTTGGTAATCCATATTAGTGGTATCAAGATGCAATCTACTGAAGTTGTTTCAACTAGTACCAAATCCTTATGGATGGTCAAGCCTATTTGCAGGTGTCATTAAAGGATCTAACAACATTAACAATTGTTTCAACTATGAAAGCATGAATATTAATTAAACGTTTAGGACAATTTGAAATGTTAATGTTGTGACTCGAGGAGGAGAAACACTCTCCAACTAGTTTCATATAACCACAAGTGCTAGGTCATGTGTATGAGGATCTGCACAACATTGAAGTCAAAGGGGCATAAGAAGTTGGACATTGATTTGGTAAAGTATTCCAAGCTAGTTGGAGAACCTCATGGGGTTCCTTCTAGCAACACAATTGAACCTTCCATTGATTTGCAGTAAGGAGTTTTTATACTAAACGAGATGGCACAATAAATTTTACTGGAGAAAGAAGAGATCAAGGGAAAATTAAGGAACTACTAGATAAGGATTACATTCAACCCAAGTCATTCACCATGTGGATAGACTATTGTTTTGGTTCCTAAGAAAGACCACACATGGAGAATGTCGATGGATTATTGAACCTTGAGCATGATCACCATCAAGAATAAATATCCATTTCCATGCATTGGTGATATGAGGGGGCTAAATATTTTAGTAAGATTAATTCATAGCAAGGAAGAAGATATATCGAATACAACACTTCAAGAAAAACCAAGGATTATTTGAAAGGTCGATAATGCCCTTTGGCCTTATTAATTCAGTTGCCACCTTTATGAATATTCTAAATGATATTTTGAGACCTTATCTTGACTCTTTCATAATTGCATATCGATTTGACGTATTGAGTTTCAATCAAATTTGGGAGGATCAGCTCCAATAATTGGAACAATTATTTGTAGTATTGGGAAATTATTTATGAACTTGAAGAAGAGCACTTTCATACAACATAACTTGTTTATTTTGGATTCTGAGTGAACTAATATTGGCTCAACATTGATTTGAAAAATATAGTTTTTCCATTATCAACTAGCCACTATCAAAGAAAATTCACGATATATGAATCTTCATAGAAATAGCCAACTACTTAAGGAAATTTCTTCTACAATTTTCCCATTATGCACACCCACTCAATTTGCTAAATATGCCAATTGAAAATTTAATGGGGGTGAACATTTTAATTAGTTTTCAATTTTTTTGCAATGCAGATTTCCCCATAATGAGTGTTCGTTGAACCCTAGCCTCCCTGAGCCCTAGTCGTTTTGGTTCGCGACTCGGCTCTGCCCGCGGGATTCTCTTGCGATGGAAGCCATGGATCCTCCCTTGTCCCCTTCTCCTGAGGAACGCAGACGTCTCCTGGATGTTTCCTTCTGTTCTCTGGTGGCCTCCACTTCCCCCCCCTTCTTCCTCGTCAGATCCCTCTGATGCTAGCTTCATCAAGCGTGCAAGGACTCCTTGTATTCAGATCGTGTCAGCAGCTTCCAAGTTAAAATCCCTTGCCTTAAGTGAGCGCGGTTTGATTGGGTAGTTTACTGGAATTTGGCCATCACCAAAATTCATGGACTCCTAGATCAACAAGAACTGGATGCCTCTGATCACTGGGGGCCTACAACATTGATTTTGCGGTAAGGGTTTTTTCACCTTTCTTTTTGCAAATAAAGCTGATAGAGATCTCAT
Source organism: Larix kaempferi (assembly GCA_027924585.1). Lineage (NCBI taxonomy): Eukaryota > Viridiplantae > Streptophyta > Pinopsida > Pinales > Pinaceae > Larix > Larix kaempferi. The sequence continues at coordinate 7,553,686 of BSBM01000498.1, forward strand.
ATTCAGAAGTGGCCCGTACTTCATGGGCCCCCATGGCCTTTATTTAAATAGATGGAGCCTCTCCTTTGATCCTGGGAAGGATGTCCCCTTTGCGGTCCCTGTCTGGGTTCGGCTTCCCCATCTGCCCTTGCATTGTTGGAGAGATGATACCCTGGAGGCCATTGGGAAGTATATGGAAAAAGCTGAGCCAAAAGGAACCCTATTCTCCTGTTCCAGAATCTGTGTAGAGGTTGATTTGGAAAAAGGACTGCCAGAAGAAGTAAACCTATTTATGGATGGATGCAAACATTTTTAGAAGGTCGAATATGAATAGCTCCCATTCAAGTGTAAAAAATGCCACGAATACGATCACTTTGTCAAAAACTGTCCGAAGGCAGCCCAAGAGGTCTCAGAAAAAACTAAAGAAGAAGGCTGGTAAAAAATTAAAAAAGGAAGGAAAACTATCCTAACAACTCACCCTCCCTAAGGGGCTCAAACAAAAAATAACCAAGAAACCACTCAAGAGACCCACGAAGATCTTACCAGGAATAGATTTCAGTACTTACCCACAGAAGAGGGAGAAATTCCAGCACTGGAAGCAGTCCCTTTAGAACAAGACAAAGAAGAAGCTCCCCTCTACCCCTCCTCCCCTAGAGAAGAGCAGATTGGCACAAGCATTGGCAGATCTAGCACTCCTGGTAGCTCATGGGAAGATAAGGTAAAGAGAAATTTCATCCCGCTCTCCTCGGAAACTCTTGAGGAGACTGATGTGGTTTAGCCACCCAATACAAGAGGCAAAAATTCACACAGGTACCATAGAGAACTTGAGGCAGAAAGAGAAATCGGACTGGGAAGGAAAAAAAGACTGGAAGCAACAAAACTGCTTAAGAATCTAAAGTCCTGGGATGGGGTAAAGTTTGATGGCAGGTCCCGAGCTAGACCTCAATAAGCAAAGAAGTAATGCTAGCAGTCTCTTGGAATTGTAGGGGTCTTGGCAGTTTGAACAAAGTAGAAGCAATCAAAGATATGATCAAATCTGAAAAGCCTGACCTTATGATCATCCAAGAGACTAAAATGTCGGATGTAGAGGTCATGGCCCTCTCACGCTCCCTCTCGAAGGATTGCCATGGAAAATCTCTTAGTGCTCGCGGAGCTTTTGGAGGAATTGCTACTTTAGTCTCTCCAAAGTTTACATTAGTTACATCTATTGAGAACAATCATTGACTGCTAACATAAATCAAAGAGAAAGGAAGCAACAATCCACTTTTCATCTGCAATGTTTATGGACCCACTCACTATAGGGACAAGAATAAATTCTTGGAAGATCTCAGCGATCTTAAAGAGAGCATGAATGGGAAAAATCTCATCATTGTTGGATATTTTAATGTCACCAAAACTCAGCAGGAAAAATGAGGAGGCAATATTGTTCATGACCCATTCGGGGAAAAACTGGAGGATTTAATTTCTGATTTAGATTTAATGGACATCCCATTGAAAAATGGAAAGTATACTTGGAGAAACAAGAGATGTGGAGTTGGGCACATCGCAGCTAACCTAGATCAGTTCTTTGTAAGCTCATCCTTCCTTAGCTCTAATATTTTAGCATGTTCCTTTACCATTCCCTATGCTACTTCCGACCACAGGCCGATCACCTTATCTCTTTCTTCCCCTGAAAACCTTGGGCCGATTCCTGTCCACTTTAATCCCATCTGGCTCTAGGAACCCATTTTTTTTTTACCTCGTCAGCACTGCTTGGAACTCTAGTTTTGTCGGATCTCCCAGCTTCATTTGGGAATCCAAGTTGAGAGTTTTTAAGTCTGTGCTCAAGAGCTGGGCAACCACCTATAAGAATCCCTGCCACATTAAACATAACATGCATTCAGAGCTTTCCAAACTTCATAAAAAAATGGAAATGGAGGAAGTAACGACCACCCTTCTAAGCTAGGAAAAATATCTTGATCTAAACATCCTCATTGCGGCCAAGCAGGAAGAGGAAGTTTGGATAGTCAAGTCTAGACAATTATGGCTTAAAGGTGGTGACAGCAACACGAAATACTTCCATAACCGGGCTAAAGCACGTCGCATCCAGAATGCTATAAGGGAATTGAAGGACCAAAACGGAGAAAGGATAAGCAGGCAAGAAAACTTAAAAAATCATGCTTTCAATCACTTCATCGAACTCTTCATGGATAGTGGTGACACTGATCCAACAACTCAAGCCGATCTTTTTTCAAGAATCCCCAGTTTGGTCTCGGATAATGCTAATAGGGAACTCTCCAAACCGATCCTGGAGCATGAAATTTCGAGTGCCATTTGGTCTCTTCAAGCTAACAAAGCTCCTGGGTCCGACGGGTTCACCATCAACTTCAATTAAGCCACATGGGAAATAATTAAGGAGGATCTGAAGCATATGCTAAATTGGACCAGGAAAAAGGAAACAATTGGAGGGGCCACCAACTCCTCCTTCCTCACTTTAATTCCCAAAGATAAAACTCCCTTCTCTATAGATCGCTTCAAACCGATCTCTCTTTGCAACACCTTTTATAAAATTCTCTCCAAGAACCTTGCCACTAGAATGAAAAAAGTTATGGGGAAGCTCATCTTTGACGCTCAAGGGGGTTTTATTGTCGATCGACAAATCCTAGATAAGATCATCATCATTCAAGAAGCAATACATTCCAGCATGGAAAAAAAGAACCAAGGTATGGCCATCAAACTTGACATGGAAAACGCCTTTTATAGAGTAAAACATCAATTTCTCTTTGAAATCATGACTAAGATTGGTTTCTCAAGAAGATTCGTTCGATGGGTTAAAGCTTGTATCAACAGCCCCTGGATAGCCCCTTGGTTAATGGTAGACCCACCAACTTCTTCCTAGCTTCGAGAGGTTTGCGCCAAGGTTCTCCTTTGTCCCCTTTCCTTTACCTCTTAGTTGTTGAATCCATGGGTAGGAAACTCCATCTCCTACAAGAATCAAGAGATTTAAATGGAATAAAAATTGTCTGAGGTGTCAAATCGGTTAACCACTCTCAGTTTGCCGATGATACCATTTTGCTTGGGGGGGCTTCCACCATCATTGTTGACAGATTCAACCAAGTTCTTACCACTTTACTCAAAGCTTCCGATGGAAAAATCAACTCTGACAAGTCCAAGATCTATGGTTGGAATTGCACCCTTGGGGTTCTCGCCAAAATTGCTAGAATTTTGGGTTTTAAAGGGATCTTAGTTTGGAACTCCTTTAATTATCTTGGTATCCCAATCTTTAAAGGAAGTAAAAAAGTTGCAGATTGGAAAGGACAGATAGAAAAAATAAAAATAAAAATCAATTCCTGGGGCTCTAGATAGCTCAACCCCGCTGGCAAGCTGATCTTGATTAACTCCATTATTTAATCCTATCCCCTTTACGCCTGCTCCATCTCTCTCGCCCCAAAAACTGTGATGCTGGAGATTACTAAAGAACTAAGGAAATTCTTATGGCATGGAGGCAAAACCAATCACTCCAAAAAATTTCACTTGATCAGCTGGGACACAGTGTGCAGACCCAAAATATATGGTGGGGCGGGGATCAAGGATCCTTCACTTATGAACCTTGCTCTCGGCGCCAAAATTCTTTGTAGGATCATCTCTGGGAAAAAGGATTGGTGGAAGGAAATATTCTATAAAAAGTATATGGTTGGAAGCAGAATCCATTGCGTGGAAAGTATTGATCAGAGCAAAAGAGGGTCTTCTATTTGGAACCTTTGCAAGCGAGCAACATTCGTCATTCAAGATAATCTATATTGGATCCTCGACAATGGAAAACCAATTCAAATTTGGAAGGGTAAATTTTGCACCAGGTCACCCGCTAACTCCATTCAGGAGTTCCATGATTTGAAAAGTTGGATGGAGCAAGCTAATATGCACACTCTATATGACATATCTTCTTGGTCCAATCAAGGGAAATAGACAAGATGGCTCGAGTTAGATCTCCCAGCGCACCTTCTTCATGATTATCATGCTCTCCTTTCTTTGTTTCACGGGTCTCTCCCAGTCCACCAAAATATGAGAGACAAGTGTGGCTAGGGTAAATTGGGCTCTTATTTGGTTAAGGCAGGGTATGGTTATATGGACACCCTTAACAAGCTTAGCATCAAGGACAACAAGTGGAATAAATTCTGGGACAGGGATGGGCTTCCAAAATTTAATGCTTTCTGCTGGACCCTTGTGCACAAGAAGACTCTAACTACTGAAAATATCAGGAAAAGGGGGATAGAAGGACCGGAAAGATGCACTCTTTGCAAGGAGGATGAGGAAACTATAGATCATCTGTTTCTGGAGTGTAGTTTATCCAAATAGGTTTGGCATCGTGCTTACAGAGAAATACAACCAAACATAGTTCTCCCAACAAAATAGAATGACCTCTTTGATAACTGGCACAACTACTACCACAACTTGCTGCTGTGAAATCCAAATTTCAAAAGAGCTTGGGTTGCCTTTGCCAAATTTATTTGCTGGAAAATCTGGACCGCCAGGAACAAAGAAATTTTTGAAGACATAAGGGTCACTCCAGGTAAAGTTCTCTCTTCCGCAAAATCTATTTGGATCGACTCACTCTCCTTGAGAGGTCTGAAAAACATATGTAAGGAACCCTTAAATGTGGAGGAAACAAATTGGGTGGCTGACCTCTTGAATTCTACTATTTGTTCCCCCCCGGATCATAATTTCAGGAAGCAAAAACCGCAAAATTGGCACGTCATAATGGATCCGAAGGAGCTTCAGTTCTGGATGAAGACTCTAAACAATGATACTCTCTTCTTCGATGGTGCCTCGAAGGGAAATATTGGGTTGGCAGGTGTGAGAGGAGTCCTTCTTGACTCTGATGGAAACAAAAGAAAGATTATGCCTGGGGGATTGGCAGAAGGTCTAACAATGAGGCGGAATGGCTCGCTTTGATCAAAGGAATGGAAATTTCCAGGAATGAAGATGTTAGGGATCTAGTGGTTTTCGGTGACTCTATGTTGTTAATTAGGGAAGCCATATCTTTGGCTAACAATCGTAGGAAGCCGGTCTCCAAACTTCAGCATCTATTCACCAACGTAGCTAAGGATTTCAACTCTATCTCCTTTCTCCATATCTTGAGAAATAACAATAAGGAAGCAGACAGAATGGCAAACATCGGTGTTGGATTAGATTGTGGTTTGGCAACTATTAATTGTCTTAACCTTGTCATTAACTGGGTCCCTTAGCCCCCTCTCTGGTTTTTTTATGATCCCCTTGTTCCCTATGCTCTCTCTCATGGTTTGGGTCTTTATTTTTCTCCCCTCAAACTATATAATCATTTTTTTTTGTTTTGGATTAATGGCAAGTTTGACTTGGGATCCTCCTCCCTGCCTCGATCCTCTCCTGCGTCCTCCTGGCACCCTTGGTGCCCTCATCCTCTTGTTCCCATTTGTCTCGCATGTGTGCATTCAATTGAACCACCCTTCGACTTGCCTTATATCTTTCCCCAAGGTGGTAGGCTTGTCATTTTGCATGTTCACTGCATTGAGAATTCGGATAGTCTGGTCCGATTAAGAAGTTGTTAGTCGTTATTCGGGTTTGTAATTGGGGTCCTCACTGGCTGAGTATGGAGTATAAACTGAACACTAGTCTGAACCTCACTGCGTTGTAGTGTCGTCGCTGTAGGAAGCATCTCCAGGTCAATACGGGAAGGGTTGGAATGAAGCGTTATCTCTAATCCTTTGACGTGGTTCAGGGACAGGGGAATGGTGGTTCTTGGAAAACTTGAGGCAGTTCGGCGCAGAATTTACTTCGTGGTCTTTCCAGGGTTGAAGAGCCTAGCAATGGTAGAAATTGGGCACCTCTGGAGTTGGGTGCCAGTCAAAGTATTGGCAACACAGTGCAGCACGCAACTCATGGAATTTCTAGCCAGCTCGACAATGGGAAAATTTGGACACCTCTGGATTTGGGCATCATCTAGAGCATGGGAGGTGCAGTGCAACATTCAGCTTATGGACATTCCAATGAACCTGGAAATGGAAATAACTGGACATCCCTGCAAGGCCTGGAGAGTGGGTTTATTAAGTTGGAGTCTCCACATGATCAGGACAGGTCGTCTTCAGAGGTCCTCTCTCACTTGTAGGAGCTAGAAAATCAGGTCCGTTGGCTCAGGGGTGAGAACTCCAATCATAAAAAAGCTATCTCACACCTCTTCACCATTGTCCAGATCATAAATTCAGAAGTCCGCAATGGTTGCAGCAAACTGAAAGAGTATTTCGATGTGTTGGTTGGAAAATTGGAAAATGGTTTCCCTTGTTCCGTGGACATTAGTACCCAGATTAATTCTCTGCATAACAGTTTGAGATTGGTTGAAGCTAAGCTCAACAGCATGAGGTTGGATCTTAGGAACAGTCCCACTGTATTCCATGGCATTCCTAAAGATAACGTCGAACCAGTGAATGGGATCAAGGAGAAAAATGGTCATCAGTTCTCGGTTTGATATCTCAGAGTTTCTTCAACACTTCTTTGTCTAAATATTTTTGTAATGGCTCGATGAAGCTAGTATACAATCTATCTACTTGATATGTATTTATTTTGTTGTCTTCTTTTAGGAAAGTTTGTAAGGATCCACATCTGTCGTAGATTTAAGTTAGTATTAGACTTGCAAAGACTGGAATTGGATGAACCTACCATGGCAACTCTCCATTTTTGGGATTAGTCTTCTCGTCTCTATTTTGTAACTCCACTTCTTTTTTTAATATAAAAGCTCATCACTCGTTCTTGTAAAAATAAATAAAAAAATTGATGAGGTGAAATATAACATTAGGCATTTGAAGAGATCAAGAAAAGAGTCATGACTGCTCTAGGCGTTTCCTTGCCTAAAATTCACTAAGAATTTGCAATCAAGGCAGACACATCTATCTGGGCATGCCATGGGCACAATATTTATGCAACTAAAACAAATAAGATCTATTGCATACTACAAAAAAAGGTGCACTGTTGAATAATTCCACATATGATCATGAGATGTATGCATTGTTACAAGATGAAAAAACATCTAGAAATTATATTTTCAAGAAACAATATTATCACCCATAGTCATCACAAGCCTCTCTGGTTTCTCCAGACACAAAAATATTGAGAATGTGTGCCACATGAAGTGGCTACATATTTGCAACAATTTAACAAGGTGATTAAGTATCACAAATGATGCATAATTAAAGTTATATATTTCCTTTCTAGACCTGCAATAGTTTGGTTTAAATGTGTTTACATAATATTATGCACATTGACTAATAAGGAACATGGGAACATCTCGTGAGGTAGAAAATTTACCAAATAAATCCCCCACTCATCTCACCTCCATAAAGCTGCACCCCCTCTTATAACCCATTCTTCAAGGAAAGTAGTTAAGTGTTAGTTAAATTAGTTGCCTTTGATTTGTATGCACCTTAATTTATTATTTTCTAGTTTAGAGTTAGTTTAATATGAACCTATTGTAAAATAATAAGAACTACATTTGGCCAAATAATTAATCAAGCAAGTTGTTTTAAGTTTTTTTCTTATTTTCTCTTGTTTCTTTCCATTGTTTTTGTTATTTTGTGGGTTTGTTCATGGTTTCTTTGACTAGGCTCTCTAAGCCTTATCATTTGGTATCACAGAAGTAGGTCTATGCCTACTCTCCCATACTCTCACCCAAACATTCTACTTGGATATTCTTTTTTTGGGTATTTTAAGCATAGTCTGGCCACAATGCTTTATTGTGCTACTCCAAAACCTCTTCTCCACACCCTCTTTTTCAACACATTAAAAAGACACTCTACTATATTCATATCTTCTAATCTACGAACTTGTGTTTTATTAGCATGAAAAACATCAAGTTATGTATAAATAACCAACTTTACTCTATAACTTATTTATTTTTTGTTTGAGGAACAATTTTGAACAAGCACCTAAGAATTCATTTAGAGTTTCCACAAACCTTGGCCGCAATGCCTAATTTTTGTAGACACTAGATCAATGAAAGATATGCTAAGTCAAGTCCAAAAAATGAAGAGCTACAACGCATATTTTCTTAGGGTTTACACCAACTCTAGATGCCCATTTATCCTCATGTTCAATGATTATATCCACTAGTGCCTATCTTGGATAGCTCCATCTAAATGCATCCACATCTATGATACAATTATGTTAGTGTGACCACATCTAGGAAACCATTTGCTCCTAGTGGAAGATGATGAGTGATCAGAGGTTGAAGATTGACCACCAACTATGACTCTAATTATTCTATCATTTCCCTCTTGAGCTTAGTATTTATGGGACCAACCTTTGGATGGCCGACCATGAAGATATTGGTGGTTTTTTTTTCACATATCTAGAAGGCTCATGTTCAATCCATCCTCAAGCAAAAAAATTTATAGGGTTTGTCTATGATGTGTTCCCTAGATCTCCTCCAAATTTTAGACATGATTCCTCTTCAGAAGTACATGATGGGTCACTTGAGATTTTCTATTATACAAGTTTCAATACTATTATTCCTTTTAGGGTTTCCAACCACCCTTGGCATGGTCGATCTCTATGCGATTTCTTGATTTACAAAATCAAACTTATGATAATTTTTCTCTTTTAGTGGTGAATTAATTAGGCTACTTATTATACGAAACCATACACTATATCCCAATAGGAACACCAATCATTTGGGCCTCATGGTCTCATCTAAAAAAGATCTCGTAATCCAACTTGCAGAAATCAATATGGAATAAAATATTACCAAAAGGTTTAGTTGTTCATAATTGCGCTATCAATAGCTCAATGGGTTGTTTTTTGACTATAGCCTCATATCATGCCTCCTCACAACATCAATATCCTTGGCACTATAAAGACCCAATTTTGAAGATAACCACATTCACCTGCACAACTAGATATCTAATTCTATATATGGTCAGTTTATCCTACACACTCTTACACACTAAGATCATTACCACATTCTAAATAAATCCTTGGCACTTTCCATCCCCTTGCACATGGCCTAGATTATTGATAGACATTATTCTATAATTGAAATCAAGCTAGAAAAATCCTCAAATGATGAAAACAATAATGGTTTTTGTGTGATTTGATAAAAGCTACAAACTTCACACACATCCTTAACACCATATTTTGATTGCTTATCCTCCATTCAAGCATATTATTCCTAGTTACAATAGTGCAAGTTTAGGCTAGTGTGTTTTATGATTGAAGAGGTGCTTATTTTCCACCAAGGGATATTATTCACATTCTCCATTACACCAATCACCAACACTTAGATACAACCTCTATTTCTTGACAACATCATTATAGATATAGCAGCACTTTCTACACTCATCATCAACAAATAATTGATCCATTTCTCAATGGGATTTATACCCAAAGTTGAAAATCTATTATTCTAAATTTTATTGCATCATAGTTAGAGGCAATGTTATTGGGCCTTCCACCATACCTCCATTTCATGGTCATACATGTTCTTCAACTAATGAGGAATCACCTCATTCTCGGGAAATACAAGAGCTCACTCTATCCCTTACAAAGCTAATATGCAAGCACATTCCAACTTCCACTCCTTTTCAACTAGACATGTGTATTTATCTACCCAAAACATGGAGGGAAAATACAACGAGACCTTCTTGAATCATGGATTTGTATCCCCACTGTGTACTTTAAACTATGTCCACACAACACTAAAGATCAACATCTAAAATTGTTATGATCTGTCACGTACCCAAAATTTGTAAAATTTAAAAAACTTTTCTAAGTGCCTAAAATGCCACTAAAATATATGAGGAAATATAAAGTGTGGGTTTACTTTCTTAAATTATTGCTTACAAATAATTAAAACCTTGCAATGTTTATTACTGTTTATAAATGTCATTATAATAATCAAGGAAAAGATCCCTTAATGAAATTCATGTATATTAAGTACTATCTCCCGTCATTTTTGCATGAATAGATAGATGTTTTACTTTTAACTAAATCAATGCTTAACTTAAGATGTCAACCATTTCTTAAATCTTGTGGGAAACACAAACTTCATTATGTCTTAATATACCTCCTTTAAGAAACATATACTTTTTCCAATAAAACAATCTAAATGGTAACAACACAATCATAATCATAAGAGAAGCATTATATCAACAACCAACCTTCTATATGAATCGTATACCTCAAAGTAATCATACACATTTTTAAGGACAGAAACAAATACTCATACATAAGACACATTGAGGAACACCATAAGAAAACATAGGAGACCAAAAGTAACGTCGTTCACCCGTACACGGGCTAGTCCACAAAAGTGTGTGCATTTTTTTTATTATGATTATCGAAACAAGTGAAGTATTACAAAATGGCAAACTCAGTTGTTTGCAAAATTCTATCATTCTTGATGCTTCTCTCCTAGAAAGCATTTTCTCTTCAAGATATTTGAAGCTAAACTATGGTTCTAAAATCTAATACATTAAAATCAATACTTTAAAAACTTTTTTACCAAGAGAATTCTCTAATTTAATATACTTTAAAGAAATATTATATTTAAACCAAAGAAATATCCAATATATTAACATACTTTAAAGAGATATTAAGTTTAATATCTTAAACAAAGAAATATCCAATATATTAACATACTTTAAAGAGATATTATGTTTAATATCTTAACCAAAGAAATATCCAATATATTAACAAACTTTAAAGAGATCCTATGTTTAATATCTTAACCAAAGGATTACATCTCATATCTTAGTATTCCTTTAAGTCAACATACTACCATAAAAAGATATTCACATATTACCTTTCTTCTTGTCTCAACGATTTCAGAGATAGTCATATAATTGCCGAAGATTTTATGCAAAATAATAATAATACCTAAATAGGTAACTATTTAATGAACTTATACCAGCACACGATTCTTACTAAGAAGGTATGCTCATTCTATTACAAAATAAAATATTTCGCTAAGGGACGGAACTAGTTAAATATGTCCGGTCTTAGTAATTACGCTCCATAATCAAAGCTTATAGAATTTGATCCTGGCTAAGATTTCCTGGCAGAAATATATATAAAGTATATATATAAGTTCCAGCACTAAAAATAAACGCACAGACTCAGAAAGTAACCAGAAAAGATGCATGAGGTTTGATTTTCCTAGAGGGAAGTCGCCTAGATGCTCCTTCAGTGTTTTGGAAACAACCACACATCAACCATTTCAATGTTTGTGGATCGAAAATTTCCTAAGAGTTAAACTCTGCTATTCATAGCAAAATGCAAAAAATACTACAAGGAACTAACTCCATCACACAGGGTGAAGAGATCCTATCGCCCAGATTTCATATAAATTCCCTACCCATCCATTTGGTAGTATTACAAACAATTTTCGCAAACAGATATGTATGTATAAACACATAGGGATTCTTCTGTGCACATATCATATGGAAAAATTTGAGCCTAAAAAGACTTCGATTTACAGTATTAAACCTTGTCCTAACTGACTCTACTCAGATTTGCAGTAAACTGATTCTATACCAAACTTACGGGAGTTCTTTATAATAGTTCGACTTCTACAAATAAAACGGCTCAAGATAGAAGACCAATCCATCAGATATATGGAATCTATGTAATTCGGTTTCTAAATACTTTGGTCAGTGATTCATGCAGATACCACTAAACTTGCCAAGGTGGATCTAAATACTGCAACTACAGGGAGCACAAAAAAAAAGATAATGAAAACGAGGACACCGCCCATTACACCCATAGGAAGGGTCATAAAAATCCATCCTTATTTATAGATTACAGGACAACTCTAACCATAACAACCTCCTGACTAACTAGTGGACCTTCTTTAATGAGGCCCCATTACATTTATTCACTAATAACTACCATAGTGGGATTTATTTAATAATAACGAACGTAGTAGACCTAGTCCACCTTATATTGAATGGAATCCACTATTATTACTCTAATGGGTCACCCCCCCCATTACACCCCTACAAGGGATCATAATAGAAACTTGCAAAATGCCAGCTAGAAAAAGTGGCCTAACATTGTGGAATTTTCACTTTGAGCATCATCTGACTTTGCAGCAACCATGTTCAGTTGCGGAGTTAACCGTGTCTGGTTAAGGAGGTAAGAAGTGAAACCAACTTCCATAATTAATAAATAAAGAATAATATATTTGATGGATGATGATAAAATTACAATAAGATCACCTTTATAGGGCTTGAGGAAGCATAGTGAAGGGTTACGCCCTTTCCCTAGTAACCTAATAATCTATTAATTTATAAATAATAATATTAATTAAATATTCACGGCATTGCCTTCCGCTTAGGAAAGTTTTGTCCTCAAAGCTTGAGTATTTTCCTAATGTCGTCCTTCATTCAGATTCGATGTCGGTATTAGAATCAGACGAGATTTCTTGTGCAGAGACTTGCACTTCCTCTCCATTGGTGATTCTGCACTGTATTGTTTGGTTGTTCCTACATTTATGGCCTAGGGTCCAGTCATCACCGCATCAATGACATATGTTTTTCTTCTTTTTTATATTATCAAAGTAACTGTTAGATGAATTTGATCTATTTTCCATTTCATAGGCATATGATTGAGGTTTGTGGTATTGATGGTCGGGTGACCAAGTATCTGCACAATACCTACATTGTGTCTCTTTTTCTTGTCGATAATGGTTATCGCCTCTTATTTTTATTCCTTCCAATTTGCATTCTGTGGTTTTTTCTTTATGTCTTGCTACTTCTACATAAGGTATGTCATGTAACTTTAACTCTTTTTGGAGGTATGGTTTAAGACCTCCTAAACAGGTTTCGAGTCTTTGCTTGTTAGACAACCCAAATACTCGTGTCGATAAGGATTCCCACTGATGTGTGAATTCCTCCACACTTCCAACCTGTTGTCATCTGGTAAGTTTACTGAAAAATTCATCTTCTTTGATTCCTTGAAACCTATTAAAAAAATCATTTTTGAACAAGTTCCAGGTGTAGGAAAAATTGTCTCTCTTCCACCATAAGTACCAATTATAGGTGTATCCTTCCATATGCATTGACGCATATTTCACCTTCTCCTCGTTAGATTGAATATTGTAAATGTCGAAGTATTCTTCCACTTTGTTTAGCCAAGCAACGCATTGGTCTTCAGTTCCATTGTATTTCGACAACTCTATTTTTTCCTTAGGTGGGTACACTATGTAAGGGTGATAATGATTGCCTTTTGCTTTATGGTTTGATGGTGGATCGAAACTACTAGACGATGTAAGTGACATATTTGAACTGCTTTGTTGTTGGCGGTGATTTTTAGCTTTTTATTGTCTACTATCTTACTGATAGCTTCTATTTTTCTGTTTAATCGTGCCTCCATATCTGACAGTACTTTTGTTTCTATCTCTTGCTTAAGCATCGCATTGTTAATCTTTATTTATTTTTGCAATTCTTCTTGATTCTTGGCAAGTGCTTCCTGTGTGAAAATATGAAATGAGGCATCTAGCATGTATGGACTACTAACTTGGTCTGTCTTAGGCATTAGTCTTTGTAACACCTCCATTAATGTATTATGGTTCTGCGTCATGGTGCTCAAGTTATGGGTTATGGTGTTTATGTTTTGAGTCATAGTACTCATTTTGTCATCCAAGTCTTTTTGTTTTTAATTTAGGATGTCAAATTTTTCATCTATCCTTCTTTCTATTACCAGGAGAACTTCGTCTTTGATTTCTTTTTTAAGCACTGTATTGTTATTTTTCATCTCTTCCTTCAAGTTTTTTTGGTTAGCTACGAGGGATTTGGTGTCTTTCTCCATTTTTTTTATTTTCTCTTTTAGTTCCACCATGGTTCTTGATCTGGTGTGGGGAGGTGAATATTTGGGCCCAATTTTGGCTTTATGAGGGGTGGAAATACTTAAATTTCTGGTGGTGGAAGAAAATAATAATAATAATAATAATAGATAATATATATATTTATATGTATAAATATATATTTATTTATATATTTGATGGATGATGATAAAATTACAATAAGATTGCCTTTATAGGGCTTGAGGAAGCATAGTGAAGGGTTACGCCCTTTCACTAGTAACGTACAAATCTATTAATTTATAAATAATAATATTAATTAAATATTCACAACAGACTTCTACTTGGGATGCCTTCTACCAAGATTTTTGCAATTGCTTTTATCCTCTTGGTTACCTATAGGATTTGATGTTCCATTGGTTCCATCTTTTCCAATCTCCAGGTCAAAGTGTATAGAAGTATATCAAAAAATTTATGAAAGTTATGATTCAACTCCAAATTCGAGACTCTGAAGAGGTGCTTGTTCTTGAGTTTAGTTATGGATTATTGAGTTCGTTTTGCAATGAAGTGGCCTTATTTGAAAGCAACACCCTTGACTCAGCCTTTATTGGAGTTGTTTTTATGGAATGATAGATGCCATACTGCTCCATTCTCCCTCCTTTCCTAATGCTAATCACACCCCACCTTCATAATGACTATCCTTCTTCTCCAAAAATTCCATCCTCCCCCACAATACTATTGTCTCACATTGCACCTACACCACCTTCTTTCTCTTTCCCATCCCTCTATAATCCACCTCACAGATGTACACAACCTCATACTACCACTATTATTCATCCCACATTTCCCACCCACCTTGAACCCTAAACTTCATCCATACCTCCTTCGGCCAAATCTAAGAGGATACTACCTCTTATCTTCCCCACATCACCTCTATCCCTTGACATATCTATGTCCCCCCTCATAAGCATGCACATCATACCTCTACTGCTACTAGATCCTCTAATGTTTAGTCAAGTGGCCTTCCTTAACTTCCTCCTCCTTGTTTCCTCAACAAACCCTCATAATCTTCTTGCACCTTGACCCCGACTTCTTAATCATTTCATGACCCCTCTCCTTCCCCACACTCTCAACCTACCAAGGGCTCTCTACTACCATCAATGGCCATGGAGCATCAACATAGTCCAATGTCAATTCCAACACCTCTGACCACTACAAGAAGATATTCAATCCATATTCCTATTGCATCTCCTCATCCAATCTATGATAAGGAACATAACACAATAGTCACCCCATCATTTTTACAACAAAAAGATCAATTGCCACTAGTAGTGATTTCAACTCATCTTCCTTGGTAGTTCCAAAATGCCTCTCATTCTGTCTACCCCATTTCATACAACATATATTTCATGGTGCCAATTCTAGCTCTAGCTACAGACGCCATCATATTTGTTCTAGATATTTACACAACATTTCTACCTCCCTAGTTCCATTCCTAGATCGAGAAGCAACCATTCTAGACCACTCTCATGTGATCTTTCTCATCAGGCCACTAGTTTAGAACAATGACTCCTAAATTTTCCTGCCCAACATTAAATCTAGGATTCCAGATTGCTTCCCACATGCTTTCTTTCTCATCATCCTTTCTCTCTCAACAAGATAGATGCACCTACTTAATTGACCTTCCCTACTTTAGGAGGAAAGTGGGGACACCCTTGAGTTAAACTGATAAGGAACATGGACACACCTCTTGAGGTGGACACCGCACAACGAAAGCTCCCACTCATTTCACCTTGAGAAAGGCACACTCCCTCTTATAGCCCATTCTTCATGGAAATTTGTTAAGATTTGATTGAATTAGTTTCCTTTGATTTGCATGCACTTTAATTTATTATTTTCTAGTTGAGAGTTAGTTTAATGTGGGCCTATTGTAAAGCTATAAGAAATCCATTTGGCCAATTGATTAATCAAGCATGATGTTCTAATTTTTTCTTGTTTTTTCTAGTTTCTCTCTATTGTTTTCATTATTTTCTAGCTTTGTGCATGGTTTCTTCGATAAGCCTCTCTAGGCCTTATCATTGACTAGACTATGCACACATCTATGTAGTTCTACAAAACTTAACAAAATCCCTACTAGATGACAAGTTCTACAATAATCAACTAAAAGATGAGGTTCTATACGAGTTCATAGTTATTTGTGCACATACGAGAGTTTACATACTACAATTGTTGCGTGAGACACATCATTCCAAATTATTAAGACATTCTAGAATAAAGAAGATGATGATCAATTTCCAAAAGTATTACTTATTGCCAAAAACAACACAAATGATGTAAAACTTTATGAGGATTTGCATACATATTGAAGCCAATAACTTGGAAGTTTGCAATGCACATTTCACTTCCTTAATTTAATAGAACCATGGGAGTTAGTTTCAATGGATTTCCTTTGAAGTCTACCAACAACTAGCAAAGAAAATAACTATTTCACATGAACAAGCACTTTTAAAATGAATTACTCGCTACATTACTTGTAAACTTTTGCTACTTTCATTTCATGTCAAAGAGCAAGAACTTCAACCTCCTTGATCGCGACAGTGATAATGGCTAGGTCAATTTGTGAAATAAAAGTGGAGAAAGTTAGTTACGATCCTTTGCCACTTCCATTTCGTCTCCACTTAGGTGGGAGTGGCGCATTCGCCGAGGTCATCATTATTGTTTTCGTCCAAAGGTATTGGGAATAAGCGTGGTTCAACTAAAATACATGCTTAGTATAACAAAGTTTACTATCAAACTATACATTCCATACTCGAACGAATAAAAAATTGGATTAAATATATACAAATCATAATGCCAGTGACTAATCAACGCTAAATCTTATAAAACCTTTTATTGGGCTTATAATAATTACACTCGTATTGTCTTTTCCTTTATGTAATTTAATATTAATGTTGAGAAGGGTTAATGGAGTTGGCAAAAGAAGATATAAAATAAGGGAGGGTGACTAATGTCGGTTTATGGGTTGATGAAAAAATATATTATAAAAGAAAAAGGGTTTAAAGCCATTTTAGAAGAGGAAAGTGCATTCATTAAAGTAAAATACATCAGAAATATATTCAGATTCATCCACTATCCATAGATGAGTGGATTAGAAACTGAAATAAGGCCAAGAAAGAAAAGTCGGGGTTGGACAAGATCCTTGGCGAGGTTGTATAACAGTATATAGTCTTTCCGATTTGATGATTGAAAACATGAGGAATTGAGATCTTATTTATCTATCTCAGGTACATGATATTCATAATTCTTCCCCTCTTAAACATAGATGGCTTTCAATAAATGTTTTGGGCTTGGAGGGTGAATATAGAATTTGTTGGGATAATTTTACTAAGGATTTGCAAGCTTGTAATATTCACGTAAGTGACAAATAAGACTCTCTGGTTTGGACTAGGAATGTGGGTGGGGAATCTATCTCCCAAGTATGGGATATAAAGAGGTCAAGGAAGAAGAAGACCTCCTTGAACCAATGTGGTTTAATCAGACCATCCATAAGTTGCAATGGCCCTTGAAGACTAAATTATTTTTATGGCTTGCTTTGAAAAGCAAAATTCTTGTTTCGGACATAATGATCACTTTTTTAGGCATAGAACCCAACATATGTTCTTTATCTCAGGCTACATCTGAGTCCATTGATCACCTATTTGTTCATTGTACATATATGACTTATATGTGGGTATTTTCTTCTTAGTATTTTGTAATTCAGTTTCTTTGGCAGGGTGATAGTTTAGAAGAAGCTTTCCAGTCATGGATTAATAATGCCTCTTTTTTTTACTATAGAGATTTGCTAGTTCTTATGGTGTGGGGAGTCCGGTTGGCTAGAAATAAGGCCATATTTCAAGCAATTAACATTATAGCTTTGACATATGCTTCAAATTGTGTGGCTATTTTGGATAATATTCCTTAATCTTAAGCTATTATAAAGACTAGGACCATCAGGGAGGAAGTCATTGATAAGACTGGATGTTGGTGCTACTTTGACAAGCCTCCCAAGGTAGGCTTGGGGAGGGAGAGGCAGGAGGAATTCTATTTCTTTATGATACTATCTGGTTTGAATTTTTAGCTAGGATTGGTAGAGCTACAAACAATCCAGCTGAGATGAAGGCACTTAGCATGGTCCTAAAGATGGCTTTGAATAGAAGAGTACATAATATTCAAGATTTTGGTGATTCCCACTTGGTGGTAGATTGGCTTAAGTTGAAGAAGCCTCCAAAAAATTTCATTTTAAGACCTTTCTTTGAAGATATCCTCAAATATATGGGATTGTTTCAGTCGATCACCTTCCACCACATCTATAGACAAAGAAACTAGGAAGCAGACTCCCTCTCCAAGAAGGGAATACAAGTGATAGATGGTATATAGAGAATATGGGAAGGTAAAGATAATTCTGTTATAAAGCATGGACTGAGTCCTCATCCCTATTGACTTCAACAAAGCTTTTTAAAGCATATTTAGACAACCATCTTGCTTTTCTTTTTTGACATCAAATACTCACATAATACATTCTAGTGATGTATTTTTGTTATAGTCGATTGTTTTTTCTTAAAATTGTTTAAGAACAAACTTTAAGAATTAAGTGGATCATGATAGAAAATTATCTTATATAAAACTTTGTCATAGACATACTAAGATGAAAGATTCTTTCATGAAGGGCTACTTGCCTATTTTTGTAAAACGTGATTCATATAATATAATGGATTATATTTTTTTTATTCGTGGAAACAAGAAGAGGAAAGTGCATTGGAATCTACATTGAGGCATAGAAAAAGATAGAAATAAAACAAATAGAAAGAAATATGATTTTGTTTAGACGAAGATTACGAGGAAATATGAGAAGAGTGGTATTTCTTGGTACTTAAGTTTTTTTAATCATAGTTTGAATTATACATTGTATAAGACCTATAAAGTCAAATGCTCTTAGGAATGTTGACAATATTATGCAAGGTTGAATAATGGGAAAGTAAAACAAAAGGGCTCTGAGAGAGTTTATTCTTAAGTAATTTTAACCTTAAAAAGTATAAGAGAGCCGAATTTTATGTGGAAAGGTGGACATGATCACATGGAAACATCTTTCTAGTTGAAACATAATGAATCTATGTAATACCTTAGCTCAAACTCTTATATTATGATATGTCGTATCATGTATTATTTGTAAATGATGAGGTATATCTAATGGGAGTAAAGCTAAGTGTGATAAGTTATAAATGAATTTATGTTGTCATTGTTGTAAATATATTTTTATAGATTCTTAGTGTGGAGCTTAAGGCTAAGGTTTGGTTACTAAACATTTAGATGAAGTAGATATACTTTCAATATTTTCTCTTTCCCTTTTGGGAATACACCAATTGAGCTTCAATTATTTGGAGCTTAAGGCTAAGGTTTGGTTACTAAACATTTAGATGAAGTAGATATACTTTCAATATTTTCTCTTTCCCTTTTGGGAATACATCAATTGAGTTTCAATTATTTATAGGCATATACCTTTTGCACTCAAGGGTTCGTTATGGAGGCAAAAACCCCTTTTGGTAGCCTTTAGTGAAGGATTGAGGGCACTATAAGGGTGTTTTAGTAGTTTTAGGTGGACATTCGACTAATGTGGTAGGCCAAGTTGTGACTAGGAAAAACATGGGAAAGTGTGAGGCTACTACATGGATTTGGGATGAGATGGCATGACACATAGAAACTAGGGAGATGGGTGACCAATCAAGAGATTCCATGTGGTGGATGGAAGGCAAAGTGGCCCATTAACTCAAAAATAACCCAAGGCATCTAGATAGGGATGCACATTTGTAAAGCCCCCCTCTATCAAAAATATGAGTGGATTGATTTAGGGTATATAAATTGCAAAGAGTTCGCTCACTTAATGCATGATGTATGATGTTTTGGAGTCTAGATTTGATTCCTGAGAAGGAATGGGTTGAGAATCAATCAAATTTGTACTTTGAACTTTAAGGCCATATATTTCACTACAGTTACCAATTTATTAGTTTGAGGCCTTGTTGGGAATCTTGCGGTGTAGAACACGATGAGTGGGTCCTCATGACTTAAGGATATTGGTATGGAATTTATTATGGCACAAATTATAGGCTCTACCACATGGACGATTTTGGTTTATAACAAGTTACATGGAAAATCAAAATATATGTTTCAATTTTATGAGGCCTGATTATGAAACCTTGGCGCTCCAATTGATTAATCACATGTTGCATTAATTTTATGATCCCAAAATTATATTTTACATTGTTAAGAGGAATTAAATTAATGAAGGAAACTCATAATTCATGGACAACCCCCCATAAGGTGATCTCAAATTTTCTAGAAATATTTTAAAGCCTATGAGGAACAAAGGGGAAAGTTTATTGACATTGGCATTCAAGATAGATGCACCTCTCCAATGCTAGAGATCCTTGTTATAGAGTACATGGTGAATTTATAGGTGGAACTATAAGTTAGTTTACATTTTTTGCGGTTTAGATCGTCATGTACAAAAATAAAGGGTTTCTGAAAGGTGATTACAACATCAAGGAATTAGAACTCTAGCATGGGATCATGATGGTGTTGTTGAGTATGTACATATATCTATATGGAATGTAAGAAAGAAAAGTCAAGAGAACTCATCCAACTGGTTTATCACAACTTTTAGGTTGATGATTTGAAATTTTGAAGGATATAAACCAACAACTTATGTATACACAATGTGAAGTGAAAGATGAACTTCAACTCACTTAGGAGGAACCACCAAGAATATGACTCTACAATGTGCTAGAAATGATGAAGGATAAGGTTATTCTTTCATTGGGAATTCCCAAGGAAAGGCAAAGTGAGACAAAACTATTAATGTCGAATCTAAAGGCATCCCATGATAACATGAAAGTTGCAAATCTCAAAGAATGGAATAGCACAAATAGATTCCTATGGTTAGTAGTGCAATTATGACAATGGACTTTCCCACCTTAGATTCCCATTTTTTTTTTAGAAAATATATGTGTTAGCCCAAGTAGTAGATATGCATGTGTATATGGATTATGGATTGCTAATTCAATGAAAATTATAGTTGACGCTTCATATGTTTGTAACTGGTATCATGTACATGAATTAAATCAACCATGGTCTATGGAAATCACTGCTAGGTATATGTAGATGGAAGGGAGAATTCCAAAACTCACCTCCTACTATGTTATCTATATTTTTGTAGTTCAGTAAATGTGTTTATATGTAGATGATTTAAGTACATGAATGTTGATAAATGCAAGAGATGAAAATTTATGGAATGTGGATGCATGAGTGAAACTATTGAAGGATGATTATGTAGTAGTGTGCAAGTAGATATAGTTATATCTTGTTACATGTGTACTAGTAAATGTTTCATGATGATTAATTATGATTGTTGTTGATTGTATAACTATGAATGGTAGTGGGAAAGGATACAATTGACATGTGTGTTGTTGAAGGGATGTTGCATACTCCCATGGGACAACAATGGAATAAGTGACATCAAAGATGTTAATGGAAACCATATAGGGATGATAAGCCATGCCAATATTAGATGTGCGGTTAAGGGAATTTAGGTACAAATTCCTCCAATCATGTTCGATATCATAATTTCTTTATTTATGATATTTAAGTGCATAAATATAGTTTACACCAAAGGGGGGTATGGTAAAGGAAAGATGTTTTTCACATGTAAATTTATTGAAATCATTTGATGAATTCATGTGATCGAATGTTGTGTTAAATTTATTATGATATCATAAATAGGGAGAGTGAATGCTTATGCCAAAATGTGGAAAGGAATACCATGTGAGACAACCATGTGAGAGACCATGTTGTTGTTGGAATTTTGAGAGCTTGGAATCATTGCATCACTATCTAATGGTCTCTCTAGTTCCATCAATGTCCTAGACTCTAACCTTCTTCCTACACTAGAGCAGAGTAACATTCCCAAGGGATTGTTGACTAGAGAAAGGAAAGTTGTGTGGTGTTTAGCTGAATAATAATGCGTTTAAATGGTCAACTAAGTATCATTGAGGTGTCTATAATATATTTATAGTGTTGAATATGTACTACAAGTTGTATGGTGTATTTCATGATTTGGAAATATGGTGCACTTGAGCTAATACTATCATGTATTAAGTGTAATTTGATGCATGTGAATATATTTGGCTATACATTAGTGAATCTTAGCACTCTTAATGAGTGATTGTGCTAATTTTTGTACATATGTTTAATAGTGTTGCGTGAATGTATGATTGTGATAATATTTCTAATATAATGAGAAATATTTCATTATAGTTAAAATGTTAGCAACTAAAAATGCTTGAATTATTGAGGTGTCATAATTCATTGATCATTTCATGTGTTGTTGTGGATGTAGAAATGAAGAGATTATATGCATGAATACACAAGTGTTGATTAGCTGAATAATAACTCTATCAACAAAGTCATATAACAGGTAGATTTGTATTGGATATGTCCAATGAGAGTAAGCCCATAAGAAAGAATATAACTACCACATTCAAACTTAAGGATAAGAACTATGAAAGGGCTCTCATATTTGTAGAATCTGATTTTTTAAATGAACATGTTCAAAATTCTGATTGAAAAAATAATGTAATATCTCATGGTAATTATATGTCTATGATACATGAAAGATGATGAACTTATTTAGTGAGGATATATGGTGGATTCTATACGATTGAAAAGGTGGTGATGATGCTAATTTGATGACCCGATAACCCTATATGATGTCTTGATCATCATGAGCTAATGATCATATTGATTTTTTTAGTGGGATTCCCTGGAAAGAGAAATATGGGGTGCTGCACTCTATTTGTATATTATAATTGTGGAACAAGGTATATCACCCAAGGGTATGATCAGTAGAAAAGGGTGTGACTAATCTTGCGAGGGCTAGTGGTTATAAGGAAGAAGTGTCTTGTGATTTTTTAGTGTGAGATTCATCACACATGCTTTCTTAGGATAATGTGGCTATATATTTTTGGTGTGTCAATGAAGACATTAATTTGGATCCCTATCAAGGAAACAACATGAAGTGAACATCTTTTCATGTTGATAAGTATTAGGATATTAATGCATATTGTATATTGTATAATGAATATATGATATTTAGTTAGGAATTTGGAATTAGAGTAGAAAGAATAAATATTTCATAAAAATTGTTATGGCATGCATGCTTCCTTGATGATTGTTGTAGGTATATGTTAGAATGCTAAGGCCTAGGAGATACCAAATTAGAAAAACTAATTGTTGTACATTATTGTACTTCAAGAAAACCAGCAATGCAAGTAATAATGAAGATGTAGTTGTAGGCAAATATTGATTTAACATCTCAATTATGGAAAGGAAGGCTCACCAAGGATATTGTTCATCCAAAGTGAGGGGAATGTAATACCCTAATTTTAACCCTTGGACTATGATATGCTAGATCATGCATTTTTTGTTAATGACGAGGCTTATGTGATGGGATTCAAGAAAAACACGATAACTTATAAATGACCTCTTGTTGTCAATGTTGTAACTTTATGCTTGCATGGATTCCTAGTTTGGATCTCAATGCCAAGGTCCAACTACTAAATGGATACGCTTGTAGATGTTGCAAATTATGTTTCAATGGAATATCTGGTATAATTATGATGGTGCACTTAAATATATGTAAATACAATGCTATAGTAAAATAAATAATGTTCTAATATGGTTGCATAGAGCATGAGACAAACTATGAATTGATAAGAGGGGAAGAGGAAAGGGATCCAATGGAAAAGTAACCATTTATCATCAAGTGTTATATTAGGAGTCTATTTATTTTCCACCATGTGATTTAATTGAATCTCATCCACCACCTTTGACTTAGAACCCTAATATAAATTCATGTCATGTCCCCTCTCCAATGATCATTGGAACAAGTTCCTAACCCAACCGATCACTTGGGTTGAGGATACAACTTCATTTCCTATGGGGTTATTTTTGAATTTAGGCATTTCATTAATTAGGAGTGTGAATTAATTTTTGTCTAAATTTTATTATTCACCTGGAATAATTATTTTTCATGCATTTAATAATGTTTTCATAAATAAATGAGGGTAATGCTCCACTAGGGTGCATTAGTGGATGAGGTTGACCTGTGGATGAATTGAAGAAGAAGTTAAGGAGAAAGCACCTAAATCTAGAAAATCAGGAAAAAGGAAAGAAAGATGTAGCAAATAAAAAAAGCAACAAAAACTCAGGAAAAGCATCATAAAGCAGAAAACAACACAAAAGCAGAAAGCACGATAAATCATAAAAGCAGGAAAGTTTAGAAAAGCAGGATAAATTAGAAAAGCCAGAAAAAACAGAAAAAAGCTAAAGCAGAAAGTGGAAAAGCAAACAAAAAAGGAAAAAGGAGGAAGGCAAAGAAAAAAGGAAAAAGGAAGGAATGCTAGCTTTCCTTATCCCCTCATGAGAGCGCATTAGATAAGGATACTTGCTACTCAAGTAATCCTATCTCTATAAATAAACCAGTGCGCCCCCCGTTCACATATTTTGTCAGTTTGAGAGCAATTGTGCCTCAAGAGACTTGGGAGATGTGTCCCTAGTCCAAGATGGGTGATGTGCCCCTGCTTCCTGTGAGAGTATGATGACATTCATCCATTCTAATTGAGTTTTATTGTAGGTACTGTAGCTTATACAAGGCTGGTTCAAAGTTCAGAAAATATCATGAGGTTTATGGTTCGAATCTCCAGTCTTATTGTTGATTTCCAGTGCTAGTATGTTGTATTGAAGAGGAGAGGAGTTTTTGTAATATTTTGAGAATCCTATTGGATTATATATGATGTAATTAAATTAATTATGAATCTCGAATATCAATCATAACATTTAATATTGCATAAGTCTAATATATTATGAGTTTTCTCCACCCCCTCTAGATTTGCCTAGAATTTGACTAGTTTTCAGAATGCATGTGATATATGAATGTGAATAGACCCAAATGAGATGATTTTTGTTCCTGATTTTAATTAATATGTTAAATGAACCAATGCATTTCTAATATAAGAAATTTGTGAGCCTTCCTTGACTTTTTGGGAGTTCTTGAAATTAACTAGCTATGCAATCCTGGAATGCCAATTTGCTTGTATCTTTGTGAATATTTCTCAGAAATTAATTAAAATTGCTGGAGCGAACTATGACTGTATATTTACTGATATTTCATATTTATTAGCCTCCCTGAGTCAGAAACATTCATCCATAGCTTTCAGTCAAAGTATAGAGCAATACTAGTCTGCATATGATGGGGTGCCCAAGAGCATTGTAGTAGATTTCATCCTTGCTAATTTCGACCCATCAATGGTCCCAGTAATTTTTTCATAGGTATTAGCATCTATCCTAGTATACCTTCCATCCAGAGCTTCTGATCCTACCCACCCACAGTCAAACTAGCTCCCTGAAACATTGTTTTTAATTGATTCTCCGAGGAAGCAAGTTTTGTATCACTAATCCTAGTTGGTACATTACAGTGGTATCAAAGCATGGTTCTCTGAACCTTCTCTTGAATTATTTCTATGAGTCCAAAAAGATATTTAGAATCCAAGAAGAAAGATCCTTTGTCAAAAGAAGAAGAGGGAGAAGAAACAAACTCTATTGAAGGAAAACTACAAGGAGAGTCAAACATGTCTCACAATGAAGACAAATATGAGTTCAAACTCTTTGTTCAAATTATGATGAAGGGATTGCAAGACATATATCACAATATTGTTCAATCCAATAAAGAGACCAAAGAATTCTTAGCTCAACATCTAGGAAGCAAGAATGGGGAGGTGAGCAGCAATGGTACCCCACATGGAGAAAGGAGGATGGGTAGTGGCCATATTTTCTCAATATTGAACCTCACAATAGCCCTGATGAATTCAATATGGAATCTAAAGCTCACCCCAGGCCTACTATTCCCAGTTTGAATGAAGATCAAAGAGAGGAACCCGAGGTTCGAAATGGAGGTCTTACTTCATGGGAAGACAAATATGTTGAGTACCTTACACTAAATGAAGAATGCATAAGTGATTTACCATTCAAAGACTTATGTGATCTACAGTACAAGTCCAACCCAAGAGGAGGCTTCTAGATGCAAAATCAGAACTATGAGCAAAGAAATGCTATTGGTAAAATTTATTTACCTTATTTTGATGGTTCACAGAAATGTACTGCTAACTCTTGGATTCAGAAGCTTGACACATATTTTCAGTTGAATCCAATGGATGAGAGAGATGCCATCAATATGGCTATTCTACACTTAGATGGAGAAGCAAATGACTATTGGTTTCATGGCCTAAAAAATCTTGGGCATGATCAAGTGACCAATTTTGAAGAGTTCACAAGAAGGTTGGCTAAAATATTGAAATAAGAGATACTGAGATCACCTTCAGGGAACTAGCGCATGTGAACACTTATAGGACTCCTTAGAACTCGGTTTTGTTTCATGGTTGAAGTTCTATGCCCCAGGTAGGTATCCAGTAGGTGTCCCTGAAAGCCCTTTGGATGCGAGACAGAATGAGCCATAGAATGATGACCGTGGCTCTGATCGACAAACCTTCAAATACGTTGGATTCAGGATGTCGGTATAGTGCTAGGGGTTCCCCTCTCCTTCGGTCCCATGTCCCCAATGTCACCTTGTAGGTACATTTTGGAAACTAGGGTTTTGCTTAGTAAGGGAGTGTGCAATTTTTTCACTGGGGGTCAACTTTGCAAAATCATCCATCGGGAACTTATGGATAGTGTTCCCAGCCAGAACCTTCCTAGACACACTTGCAGGACTCCTTGAAACCCAGTTTTGTTGCATGGTTGGAGTTCTATGCCCCCGATAGGTATCCAGTAGGTGTCCCTAAAGGCCTTTTGGATGTGAGACAGAACGAGCCATAGAATGACGACCGTGGCCCCGATTGACAAATTGTCGACTCCACTGGATTCAGGACATTGAGATAGTGCTAGGGGTGCCCCTCTCCTCCAGTCCCATGGCCCCAGTGTCACCTTGTAGGTCCATTTTGGAAACTAGGTTTTTTCTCAGTAAGGGAGTGTGCAATTTTTGCACACGGGGGTCAACTTTGCAAAATCATCCACCGGGAACTTATGGCTAGCGTTCCCAGTCGAAAGATTCCTAGACACACTTGCAGGACTCCCCGAAACCCGGTTTTGTTGCACGGTTGGAGTTCTATGCCCCCGGTAGGTATCCAATAGGTGTCCCTGAAGGCCTTTTGGATGCGAGACAGAAGGAGCCATAGAATGATGACCGTAACTCCGATCGACAAACCGTCAACTCCATTGGATTCAGGACGTCAGGATAGTGGTAGGGGTGCCCCTCCCCTATGGTGCATGGCCTTGGTGTCACCTTGTAGGTCCATTTTAGAAACTAGGGTTTTGCTTAGTAAGGGAGTGTGCATTTTTTGCACACGGGGGTCAACTTTGCAAAATCATCCACCCGGCACTTATGGCTAGATGTTGCTGAGGAACCTACAGATGACAATGACGATGAGGATGTTGATGATGATTATGATGATGGTGATGATGATGAAGATGTTGATGATGATGGTGATGGTGATGAAGATGATGATGATGATGATGATGATGGAGATGTTGATGAGGAACCTAGAGATGACAATGATGAGGAAGATGTTGATGATGATGATGATGATGATGGTGATGATGATGAAGACGTTGATGGTGATGGTGATTGTGATGAAGATGATGATGATGATGATGATGATGGAGAAGATGATGATGATGGAGATGTTGATGAGGAACCAAGAGATGACAATGATGATGAAGATGTTGACGATGATGATGATGATGGTGATGATGATGAAGACGTTGATGATGATGGTGATGGTGATGGTGATGAAGATGATGACGATGATGATGGAGAAGATGATGATGAGGAACCTAGAGATGACAATGATGATGAAGATGTTGTTGTTGATGATGATGATGGTGATGATGATGAAGACGTTGATGATGATGGTGATGGTGATGAAGATGATGATGATGATGATGATGGAGAAGATGATGATGATGGATATGTTGATGATGAACCTAGAGATGACAATGATGATGAAGATGTTGTTGATGATGATGATGATGGTGATGATGATGAAGACATTGATGATGATGGTGATGGTGACGATGATGATGATGATGATGATGATGATGGAGAAGATGATGATGGTGGAGATGTTGATGAGGAACCTAGAGATGACAATGATGATGAATATGTAAAATTAACTTGAAGTTTGATTATCATTAGAGCCATATCAAGTAAGAGGATATGTGGAGGGAAACATTTTAAAATGTGCCAACTTAGGATTGTTTGAATGGTGTTTATGTCATCTAATATTATTGTTGGCTTTGTGACACTTATGACAATAATGAACGGAGTGCTAAGATTGTATTTTGACTCATTTGTGATCATCTATCTAGTTGACATTCTTCTTTTTAGGAAGACATGGGAAGATCGTTTGCATCAATTGGACCTGGCACGTATTTGTAGCAATGTGTAGATAAAATTTGGTCAACATGAAATAATCATGCAAGCCAACATGCACAGAGCATTGGTCATGTGAAGATTTCAATTATTGGCAATGGCATTTCGCATTGGAATTTCATTTCATCTCCTCCCTTCAAACTATTTTTTTTTTACATTGCCCTTGACACAAAGTTTTAGTGACAAAATAACCCTTCAGCAATGAAGTTAGACTTAAAAAAATATCAATTAATAATTTTTTTTTATTAAAGAATATTGCGTGGAATTTAATGTTTGGCCACATGTAATGCAACAAAAAAAAACTTTCAATTTGAACACATTGCATTAATGGTGTAATTGAAATTGTGACATTCTATTCCAAATGGATTGGATTTAAAGACTAGATAAATATAGTATGCCCTTTATAGAGGCTATTCATTAAAAAAGACATTGCTATTGAGACTGTACTATGATGTTCTCCCCTTCCTTTGTCAAAAGAAGATTAATAAGGTTGTTTTTCCAAGGTATATGATGTTTTGGATTTCTCAACTATTATTGCATGTGAACTTGCACATACCAAGCTACAACAAATATTTCACAGAAGTGGATTTGTCTATGTGAATAGATAAGTGAAAAGATTTTAGCAACAAGACCTATAAATTTTAACTTGGAAGTATTGGAAATGTACAAAGTGGGATTGAGAGGCTTGATGGTGATCGTAGTAATGGGCATGGTATTGGTGAGAATGATGTCATGATAGTGGAATTAAACATTAAGATGGTGACCCTAGAGTTTGTATCCTAGCCTAGAAACATGAGATCCTATCCTAAAAACCCTAGTTGGTAGCGTAAACCCTAGTTTGTATTCTAATCACAATGAAACCCTATTATGTAGCCTAAGATCTAGCCCTAAATTATAATACATATAAAAATTAAATCATTTTCATTGTACATATATATCCATGTGCATACATTTGAATCCAAATCACTATACACATATATGCATAGTTTCTCATCTATATAGCAAGGGTGCATACAACTAGAAAATTGTTGTACCTAGCACCGGATACCTAATTTAGAAACCCAATGGTTTGAAATTGGTTGTACCATGAAGATTTTTATATGGTGGATATGCACACCTATGGAAACCTTCTCAATGGATGGAAAACCTAATATTATCATAACATTAGTAAATCTTAGTCCAACGTGTATTAATGCTTACATGTTCTAGTGTTGATGGTGCACTAATGGATGCATGCAACTTGATGAGGGTGTATGTGTGACTCCATTGATGTAATGCAAGTACTAAATGTATTTAACAAGTGTTTGAGTGTCCAATAGATGAATTAGGATGTCCTAATACCCCTCAATCCCTTCCAGACATAATTCAAAAGCATTTGGGGTATTGGGGTAACAAGTTGGTGTGTTGAGGTGGATATAGCCTAAAAAATACACCTCATAGTAGTCATTTATTGTAATGTCAACTATATGTGTTTAAGTCAATGTGTCTACATAATATTAGATCGCTATCACATAATGATAAATTAAGGAAGTCCTAATTGTAAATGGCAGTGGATGTGATGGTCATCAAATCAAAGGTGGCTATATCCATGAATGAGAATTAATGAGCTAGCTATACATTGTGCTTAAGGTTGTCCTATTTGTATGGTGACAATTGATTAAGAAATGATTCCATAACTTGGTTATTAATTTGTTGCATGATCTTAAGTAGACAAAATGGTCAATATAAATACTAGTGATGACATTTCATTATGTAGAGTATGGACATTTTGGATCTCATTATGTAGAGCTATTAAAAATCATGTTGGATCTCATTTTAACCTTTTGACAACAATGGAAATTTTCTATTTTTAAGTATTCTTTTCCTAATACTCAAGTTCCCAACATATATCTTATGTGTCATGAGGTGTGATTTGTCCATCCATTTATTCCGTTTTTTTAGATTAATTCTCACACATGATTTTGTTTGAGTTAGCCTATGTTTATAATGTTTTCTTAACATAGATACCATTACAAGATTTTACATGTGGAAAGATAAACCAAACTGAACTATGATATCCAACTTCTCTTCTAAGATCTAGGTAAGCTTCAGGTTGATTCACATTATCAACTAATGCATGGACATCATTGGTACCAAAACTTAAGACCGCATGCCATGGATAGATAGAAGTAAAAACCAAATTTAGACATCATCACATCATGATACACACAACATGAGACAACAACATTAGACAACAAGATACTAATATAGACAACATCGATATAAATCACATAACTGAAAATCCATGTACATCAAGGCTACAAAACTCATCCAAACATATACAATTTCTGGCAAATAGTGGAACATGGTTCCCAATGTACATACAATGGAAACTCATGCCCTATAGAAAATGCGACAACTCATGCTGTAGATCCAAAATACATGACAACTCGTGCCGTAGATACAAAGTACATGGAAACTGGTGCACAAAAGTGCCATATAATGGCTAATGTACATAACATGGTGTGTCAAGCATTGTGACCACCCCCGTCACTCCCAGGCGCATCTCCAAAGTTGATCTTCCTAATCTTCGAGCTACTGGTACCTCGGGTCTTGTTCCGTTTAGGAGTAGACTGTCTCTCCGGGCTCTGGAACAAATGATATAAGATACCGTAATTGTCAAGCATTTGCAACACTTACCACATTTATAAAACAAATGTAGAATTTGAATCTTAAATAAATCACCTCTGATGCGAGTGGGAAACGTGAGGCAGGTGTCTTGGATCTGCGGAGCCTCTCAACAATTCTAGCCTACAACATTTAAAACAATCATTTCATTGAAAAGTAATAATTGCTTAAATTAATTTTTGTTAATGCATCAAAATATTTTCATAAATTAGCTTGATTCTCACCATGAACACCTCCAAGGATGGACATGGCTGGGCTTCTGGGCTAGTAGGTGGAGTAGATGGCTGGACAACCAGTTCCGATGCAGTCATAGGGGGGGGGCGCAGATGTAGTTGCAACCACTACAAGTGCAACCACTGGAGATACAGATGAGGATACTGGAAGAGTAGATGCCACAATAGTGGCAGGAAGTGGGGAAGATATGGTGGGAGAAGACATGGTGGTATGGGGTGGAGGAGGACGTCATGGAAGATGAACCCTTACTGGTTGTACGATAGAGGGTATTGAACAAAAAGGGCTAGGGGGGATGTTGAGGGATGGTGCATGGGAGGGTAGTCCTGCATAAAGGGAGGATGATGGATGGAAGGGGGGGTGTGGACGAATGGGGGAGGATGGATAGACAGGGGGGCGTGGATAAATTGGGGAGGATGTATAGATGGGGGGCATGGATGAGTGGGGGAGGATGGATGGAGGGGGGAGTATGGCCGGAGAGGGGAGGCTAGATCGAAGGGAGGGGTTGGACGGAGGGAGGGATCTAGATGGAAGCGAGGGGGAGAATCATGGGAGAGCGTGGAAACATAGGACTTAAATGGGGAGCTACAAATATTGGTGGCACCTACATATACATTTGTAATATCACAATTTAGTAAACAAACAATAAATTAAACCAGTAAGTCGTAACAATTCAAATTAAAAGCATTCTTTTAACTACACATTGTACCTGTGTATATGGTGATCTACCAATCCCTGGCGGGGATGGTTGATCACTGTAGTTAGGGAACACCTGTGGACACCAAAATGCATGCATGTTATGAACATGTTAAACAAGTCATTATTTAGGCAATCAAGATATTCAAAAACATTGTACGAACTATCAACGCGTATGCCATAAATATAAATACTTAAGTAATATAAATGCCATAAGTAATAACAATACTGTGTGAGGTACTGAAAAATACCTCCGTGTGAGGTGCCGCAATTTCAGTTGCAGTTGCCATTACTACATCTAGGTTGGGAGATCCTACATTCTCCAATGTTGGTGTCTTAGCTCTGAATAACTGTACATTGAAATAATAGTTTAAGTCAAACAAAAATACTTTAAAAATACTTTACAAGTTATCAAGTGATGATTAAAAGCACTTTAAAAAAATTGTTGACCTGATCCATATAACAACCCTTGATCGGGCCAGGGCAAGTGTGCCCGCAATGGGGACAAAGATGTGGCATTGTCCCCGTCGAACTGGAATGCCCAACATGGCTACCACTGGTCACAGGTCTATCCTAGCCCTGTCGTGAAGGGCCTGCACCTGGATTTCTATCAAGGTCAACCAACCTCTCCACTGTAGTCACTGCTACAAAGGAGGTGTGTTTGAGGAGTCCATGTGCAACATTCCTCATTGCCTCTTCGATCTGATCAAGTCTGTGGGGTAACTGAGGTGGCCAAGGAGAGGGGTTGGGGTCGTGCCTAGGAGTTGGTGGCCCTCTCAGTGGGTTCCTCCTGGAAGCAGGTCGATCTTGGGAAGAGCCATGCCCAACACCCTGGAACTCGGTTATGTCAAACTAGTTGACATGTAAACCGAGCATAAACTCAACCCACAGTTGCCAGAGGAAGTACTGTGGAACCTCCCTATTATTGCAGGGAGGTTTATCGTACACCATGAACCACCTCTGCATCCAATTGTCCCTCCATGGTTGGTAATGACACCAATCCATGCAAACACGTGGCTTTCTAGTGTTGGGTGGTTGTTGTGCTCTTGGATTGGTGAACATACTGTATAATTGGGCCTTTGTAATATTCAAATCTTTTATTGCTTCCTTGGAAATGCCCGTGGAGTAATACTCTCGCATCCTAGCTCCATATTCAGTCATGTCAGTCAATTGGCGATGTGCATGGATGAGGGAGTTAATTGAGCTCTCAATTGACGTGGCAAGAGACACTCGAGATGGTTCCCCCATGTTTCTTAGTTCTCGAGTGTGCACTCTCATTTCATTTACATAATGGTTAAGGTCATCTTGTTCAACATTTGGTTGGGGGTTTTGATTTTCTTCGGTATTTGGATTTTGTTGACGGTTTTCTTTGGCATTGGGTCCAATGTTTGGGTTTTCTTGTGTTCCAACGGACTCCGGGTTAATATTTTGTTCATTCATTGTCTCAGTTTACAATCTGCAATTGAAAATTTCTCCATTGTTTTAATAATTTGGGAATTATTAACAATTTAATAAACAAAAAAAATCAATAAAATGACACAAAGAATGAATAAAATGACAAAAAAATTGGAATTTACCTATCCAATTGACGTGTTGATGAGTTGGTGGATCAATTTGGTGGGTTTTGGAGTGGAAATGGTCTCTTTTGGCTGTAGTCACACGCATGTAGAGAGGAAGTCGCGCTCGGCTCCAATGAGTAGAATGGGAACATTCTGCTCTGTTTTTTTTTAACAAGAGCGCATGCGTGCCCCTAAGCGTGCATGCGCCAGGCATGCACACTCGCCTCGGTTTGGTACCGAACCTAGCAGCACGTGCGCGCTGCCTTAGGTGCGTGCACGTGGTTGTTTTAATCCCGCCAGCGCGTCCCCATTGCAACGGTTTTGGGGAGCAACTTTGTGCACCCGCCCTATAGTTCAATATAATAATAATAGTGCCATATATCGGGTTAAGAAATATACCTTTCATGTGAAAACAAATCATATTGATATCCAATAACATTTTTTTCAGGACATAGTAGAGGATGGTAAGGTGGTATTGGAGAAAGTTGACACTTTGCAAAATGTTGTAGATGTTTTGACCAAATTGGTGAGCATGAGTAAACTCAAATGGTACTATAAGTATATGTGCCTTTTCCCCACTAGTAATTAGCTCACAATTTGAGTATGAGCCTTTTTCCCACTAGTAATTAGCTCATAGTTTGATGCATTATCTCTTAGATTCTTGCATGGTATATGACAAGTGGGAGAATGTTGGGACAACTGTGTCATACAACTTGTAGCCATATAAAAGAACAAGTAATGATTACTTAGCAAGCAGTGAGTACCCAACTATATAACAAATAATGAATTTACTAAACAAAAATAATTAATCAATTAATGATTTGTTGTTTCAACATTGAATAATATACAAAAATAATTAATCAATTAATTAATTATTTATGATTTCCAATATGTAGAATTGAAAAACCATACATGTTTATAGTTTTGTTATTTTACTCATTGTAAAGATGTGTCATGTTCCTCGACTATGATTCCTAGCTTTTTCTAACTGTAAATTATGTTCTCGAGAAGCATAATATCTCGTTTACCATGGCACATTGAAGTAAGATCCAATCATTAATGCAATCATAGACCATCTCGTATGGAATTCCATTGTTTGGAAAATATATTGACTTTGAAATATAAACTCACGAATGCCAAGATGACAGAGCTAGGAGCGAGAACATGAATAAAGGAATCAGGATTTATGCACATTAAATCAATTTTTCGGTGTTTAATTAAGTTGTACCAGAGACCTTTATTTTATTTATGCAGAGTCAATAAACAAACGACCTAATTTTTTTTAAAAGCTAAGACTTCTGTGATAGTTGGCACCCTGTTAATAACGGGAATCTGTATTCCATAATAGAAAACATATTTCAGAAAAATGACAGATTGGTTACACAGTACATTCCATTCTGCGTACATATACACGAGGTTTGCCATGGTCCAAACAACTCATAGAAAGCATAAGGGTTAGGTTTTAGTGTCAGAAAACAATCAGAACCTATTATCTGTAACTCTGTGAGCGATTCTAAGCATGTGCTGGATATTTATAATCGTGATAATCCTCCTAAATGATCGTGTTAACAAATAGAAAGCAAAAGAATAAACCGATATTAAGTCTCAGAGCCTTTTAACCTAAAAGAGAAATACTCAGTTATTCTATTTTATTTTCACATGATCCAATGGAGATAAAGAAAAATGCATAGAGAACGTGCAGGCTCTCTGTGCACTGTATCAGATATTAAGTTTATTCACATGCTCACACGTTGCTTCTGATAGCTAGCTTCCGCTCCACTCTGTACTGTTCAGAGTTTTGTCCAACGTTGCAATGTTTTAATAGTAAAAACTAGTAATACTCAGGATCGTCGTAATTGCTTTGTGGCAGCGAAAGGACCCACGCCACATCTTATCTTTTTTATAATCGGCCATGACACATCTCTGCTCATTGTATTAACTAAGAAATTGTTTTGTAATAATAGTACTAGTCTAATGTCAAAGCTTAAATTAAACAGTACCAGTCTAAATTAAAGATTTCAAAGCTTAAATTAAACAATACCAGTCTAAATTAAAGATGCCAAAGCTAAAATTTCGTTGCATCGTTCATAAGAAAGCACTGAGAATCGCATGAGACTCGTTGTCACACGTGATATGAATTTTTTTGAGTAAAGGTTTTATGGCCGTAGAGTGTACCTTGGATAATCAAGGTAGGCCAGCCATGGAATCTATTGAAGAATAGGGCTCCACCAATCTATAATCTCGTCCCATGTATAGAAAATGGATTGAAATAGGCCGGCGGTTATGGGCCACAAAATGTGTCCTTGCAGTTCCAAAACCCATGTGATTCTTCGCCATAACAACATTATAGAAAAGAATCACTTCAAGCTTATAAAGAACAAAAACGCATATAGAAAAGAATCACGCTGTTTCTTCTGTGTAGATCTATATGACAGCTTGTCTCTAAACAGTTGAGTCTCTCTTTTATATATATATATAAAAGAGACTTGACACTAAGTCTCTTTTATATATACATATATACACTTAGTGTCAAGTCTCTTATATATATAGTAGGATCTCTACAATTGGTTTAGTTTTAGATTTTTTGATGGGCATAAATCACCTTTTTGCATGAATTTGAGACTTGTTTGTATGCATTTGGGATCTTGGGTAATTATTGAGTAAAATATACTCACAAAACCAAAGTAATATATAAATATATATGCACTTGGTGTCAAGTCTCTTATATATATATATATATATATAGTAGGATCTCTACAATTGGTTTAGTTTTAGATTTTTTGATGGGCATAAATCACCTTTTTGCATGAATTTGAGACTTGTTCGTATGCATTTGGGACCTTGGGTAACTATTGAGTAAAATATACTCATAAAACCAAAATAATAGATGAAACAAGTAGGTGAAGTAATAGATGAAACAAGTAGGTGAATTTGGGGAGTGATGTAAATTGCTCTCATTTAGCAAGTATATATATATATATGAACCTTTTAAAATTTTGCATTACAACGAGCAATGGTGTAGTCTAGGGTGAACTTGTTTAATTTGTTATTTATACTTGGGAGGTATTTGCTCATCCTATGCTCCATCTTTACAAATCTCTAGTGAATACCTTCTACATTATCCTTCCTCAATTTACTTAAAATGTCCATTTTCAATTTTCCATTCTAAACGATTATAAATACTTTATGCCATTTTTCAAAGTTGAACCTAAACCAAGTGTCAATTTCATCCCCACATTCATCAATTGCTTTCTCCATGGTTTCCAACCATGATAAAAACTCACTTTAAAGAACTTTAATCTCCTCTCACCTTATAACCTCCTCTCACCCTATAACCTCTATTTGGAGATGAAAGATGCATGGATTTCCTATTTTTTATACTACTTTGAATGACTACAAATGTAATGAACACATGGGGTTTATATGTCTATCGTCTCATCTGCTAGAATAGAAACTAGGTTTGACAAAGTCCCTTCTGTTGTTGTAAATGTAACTTCGGAAGATATTCATTATACTTTATTATTATTATTGTATTTTATTTGTACCTCTGACGGAGATGTTTTTCTTCCGTTCGGGGATGTCATTATTATGCTTGGTCATGCAATATTATTGAGGTAAAACCTCCATTTTAAGTCGGGGCATTAGATCCCCTAAGGTCAAATGCAATTTGTATTGTTGAGTCTCCTAGGACAGGTCGGCTCAGTCAAGTTAGTGAGGTCGGCCACAATAGGAAAAAGGTCACCCAAACATAAAGTATAAATAGAGAGCTTGCTCGCTCATTTGGACACACCACTCACTCAAGCAAGTTTGCGTAAGGAGAGAGAGAAGACAAGTTTGCTAGAGAAGGAAGAGAGAGAGTTGCAGAAGACATCTCATATTTTGGGTTTTCTATTTTGCTTGATATTGTAATAGTGACGAATTTATCTTTGAGGAAGTTGCGGGGTTTTCTACTTTATGGTTTCCCCGAGGAAAATTATTGCGTCTCTTGTGTTTTGATGTGCTTGTCTGTCTTTCAGCTAAAGATCTAATTAAATTGAATTAAAGTGCAGACTCTAACATGGTATCAGAGCCAATATGGAAAGAAGGCATTGTGCAGCACTGGGAAACTAGGGATTCCTAGTTCAAGGTCTTCTCTCCACATATCATCATAAAAAGAGGGAAAGGCTAACTCTCCCTAGGAGGGAGCATCTTTTGGAGCAAGCATAATTCAATTTGAAGAATTCTCATTTTTTACCCAGACAATGGTGTCAGGAGAAAACTAGGGCATCAAGATTTTGTGGTTTTCCTCCATCAATCTGGACAAAGGAGTACATTGGATGACTCAGCCTGAGGAGGCACATATTCCTGTCCAATCAGAAGTTCAAAAATTTCAACTTTGGAAAATTAGGGTTTCTCTTACAAAACCCTAGGCCATCCAGCTCCAGAATTAAGTTGGGCATCTCAAATTGGTAAGATCTAAATCTTTGCTATTTCCATTTGAGGTTCTCATTTCAAAATGACCCACCACACCAATCTTGAGGGAGCTTACAACTTCCGAGCATGGAAGTATAAAATCTCTCTTGTCCTTGAAGAAAATGATTTGCACAAGTATGTTAATGAGGAGGTTCCAACACCAGAGGGAGATGAGGAAAAAACAATCCACAAGAAGAAATTGGTCAAGGCCAAGAGGATTATTGTAGACTCCATTAAAAATCATTTCATCCCTCATGTGCCATCCCTGAAGACTCCCAAGGAGATGTTCGATGCCTTGACAAAAATATTCGAAGGGAAGAACATCAATCGGAAGATGACATTAAGGAACCAGCTCAAGAATGTGAAGATCCAACATTCAAAGACCATGCAATCCTACTTCACAAGGATCTCACAAATCAAGGAGCAACTTGAAGCGATAGAAGACAAAGTAGAAGAAGGAGAGATTGTTATGACCACCTTGAATGGTCTCCCAAGATCATGGGACTCATTCATTCAAGGAATATGTGCTAGGAAGAAGTTGATCCCCTTCAACAAACTATGGGAAGAATGTACCTAATAAGAAGCTCGACTAGTAGTGAGAGAAGAAAATATGGGAGAAAATGATGATCAAGCTCTAACAGCTCACACTAAGAGAAATTACAACAAGAGGGAGGACCACCATAACATAAAGTTCAAAAGGAA
Source organism: Larix kaempferi (assembly GCA_027924585.1). NCBI lineage: Eukaryota > Viridiplantae > Streptophyta > Pinopsida > Pinales > Pinaceae > Larix > Larix kaempferi. The sequence continues at coordinate 7,592,348 of BSBM01000498.1, forward strand.
TCATGGATCTAGAAGAGATCTCTCCAGTGTTGGATGTTACACATATGATTAGAAGGGACATTACTCAAGAAACTGTCCCAGAAACCAAGGATTCTCCAAGAAGAGCAACAAGAAGAGGCATCATGCTCACACCACTGAAGATGATGAACTAGCAAGGAAAAGAACTAGAGAAGAAAGGGATGATTATTCAAGTGATGAAGAGTATGCCTTAATCTCAACACTCACAGGAATTATCACACACGAGATCAACGATTGGCTTGTAGATAGTGGAGCATCCAAGCACATGATGTGATACAAAGAATCATTTGTCAATCTATCTGAACTTGAGTCACCTCACAAGGTGAAACTTGGGGATGATTATCAATATCCCATCAAAGGAAGTGGAGAAGCTTCCTACAAGCTAGACTCTAGAAAATCATTGACGATGAAAGATGTTCTCTATGTTCCAGAATTGAAGAAGAATATTCTCTCCATCTTAGCACTAGATTCTAAGGGAATGAGGGTTGCATATGTTGATGGCCAAGTTCTAATGTGGCCAAAAGGAAAGACAATTGATGATGAAACAGTAATTGGAGAGAAAGAGGGAGGCTTGTACAAGTTGAAGGGACAAACTAAACAAACATTGGTTCATGACTTCATGGAACCAAGTGAACTATGGCATAGAAGGCTTGCACATGTGCACTATAGAGCACTATCTATTCCAAGCAAAGCAGTTTCAGGACTACCATAAATCCAGACAAAACATGAAGGCATTTGCAAGGGATGTGCGCAAGGAAAGAATGCAAAGAAGGCATTTCCCAACAGTGAAAGTAAGGAAAAAGGAATATTGGAGATAGTCCACTCAGATGTATGCGGTCCCATGTCTTCCAGCTCACTAAGCGGGTATGTATATTATATTTCTTTTATAGATGAATTTTCCCATAAGACATGGATTTATTTCTTGAAAAGTAAAAATGAAGTATTTAGTAAGTTCAAGGAATTCAAAGCATTGGTTGAAAATCACACTGAGAAGAAGATCAAGACCCTACGATCAGATAATGACGAATAATTCACTTTAGAATAATTCAAAGACCTTTGCAGAGAATCTGAGATTAAGAGGGAGTTGAGCACTCCTTACAATCCTCAATAGAATGGTGTTGTAGAAAGAAATAGTAGAATGATAATGGAAGCAACAAAGGCAATGCTACATGATCAGGATCTTCCGATGCACTTATGGGCAGAAGAAGCAAGGAAAGTTGTGTATGTACATAACCGTACACCTCATTGAGTATTGAACAAAAAGAATCCCGAAGAGGATTTCTCAGGGGAGAGACCTGAAGTCATCCATCTTAGAATATTGGGCTGCCTAGTGGACATACACATCCCAAAGGAAAAGAGAACCAAGCTAGATCCTTCAGGAAAGAAGGGAATATCCATGGGATACAACGCCACATCAAAAGCTTATCGAATATACTTCCTAGGATTCAAGAAGATCGAGATCAGCATAGACGCAACCTTCGACAAAGATTTAACATATAACAAATCAAGAAAACTACCTATTGAAGAAAATGAAGAACTTGAAGCTCCCAGAATTAGAGACTCGATAATGGAAGAAGGAATTCAAGAAGATCATGAAAACCGCGACTTGAAAGAACCACAAGAATCTATAGATCCACCTCATGAGAAGAAATCCCATAAGAGAAGACCAGCATGGGCACGTGAAGCAATACAAGATGTAGGGAAATATGGCGCTCCAGATGGAATGCATAGAGAAAGCAAGAGACCCAAACCATACTCCAGCTATGTGGCTCTGCTATGTGATATCATTGAGAAATAATCTTCCAACTACGAAGAAGCAATATAGAAGAAGGAATGGAAGGATTCCATGATCGGGGAGTACCAGTCAATTATGAAGAATGATGTCTAGGAGATAGTTCCAAGACCAATAGGAAAGTCTGTTGTGACTTCGAAGTGGATCTACAAGATCAAGCATAGTGCAGACGACAACATTAAAAAACCTAAGGCAAGATTTGTGGCATGTGGCTTCTCCCTGAAAGAAGGCATAGACTACGAGAAGACATTTTTACCTGTAGCAAGATACACTTCCATCAGATCTATACTTGCATTAGTTGCAGTAATGAAATGGAATGTACACTAGATGGACGTCAAGAAGACATTCTTGAATGGTGTAGTTGAAGAGGAAGTGTATGTGGAGCAACCACTGAGATTCGAGACACATGACTGACAGACTCATCTATGCAAGTTGAAGAAATCCTTGTATGGATTAAAGCAGGCACCCAGGACATGGTACGACAGTATAGACAAATTTCTGATGAGCTTAGGATTTACCAAGATTAAAGCAGATTCCAACCTTTACTTAAAGGTTGAGGGCAGAAGACCAGTGATACTACTGCTATATGTAAATGACCTGTTCGTGACAGGTGAGGATGAGCTCATTGCAGATAATAAGATAAGGCTTTCTGTAGAGATCGCGATGAAGGACCTGGGGATGATGTATTACTTCTTAGGCATGGAGGTGTGGAATAGTGCGGATGTGATTTTTCTTGGTCAAGGAAAGTATGCAGTGGAGATTCTGAAGAGGTTCAGAATGATGGATTGCAAGGAAATGGCCACACTAATGACATCGAACTTGAAGCTATGTGTGATGCTTCTTCATAGACAGTTGATGCTATGATGTACTGGCATATTATTGGTTCGTTGATGTACTTCACGAACATGAGACTAGCCATATGTTTTGCTATGAACACCCTGAGCCAGTTCCTGATGGATCCAAGACATGTTCACTTGATGGCTGCAAAACATATATTGAGGTACCTGAGGAGTACAGTTGGGTATGGGATCAAGTATGAGACAAATATGAGGATTAACCTACATGGTTATGTTGATTCAGATTGGGCAGGAAATGCCACATATAGGAAGATCACTTCGGGATGCTGCTTCAGTTTGGGATCCGATATGATCTCCCGGTTTAGTAGGAAGCAGTCATGTGTGGTGTTGAGTACAGTTGAAGCAGAGTATGTTGTAGCTTGTTCGGCTAGTTGTGAGGAAGTATGGCTTCAGAAGCTACTGTCATATTTGTTTGATCTCGAGCTCGAGGCAACTTGTATCTTCTTTGACAACCATATTTGCATGAAGTTGTCTGAGAACTCAGTGTTCCATGACAAGTCGAAGCATATTGAGATCAAGTACAACTATATTCAGGATATGGTGCAGAGAGGACTAGTGAAGCTCCAGTATGTGGCGACAGACAAGCATATAGTCGATGTGTTGACCAAGCCTTTAGCAAGAGTGAAGTTCGAGTACTTCAGAGAGAAGCTTGGTGTTATCGATATCGAGGTTCCTCAAAAGAGGGAGTGATGAGACCGAAAGACACAGGTGCACTAGGGTTAGTTCTCGCATGTTGGAAGACACAGGTGGTCCTTGGGACATAATGCACCTGGGGTGATCCTGGGATGTAACCACATGTTGGAGATGCCAAGAGGTCCACCGATCACAAAGACACCTAGGGTGCATCTAAGCTGGTTCTCGCATGGTGGAATACGCAAGTGGTCCTTGTGACGTAATGCACCTGGGGTGCTCCTGGGATGTATCCACATGCTGTAGATGCGATAGACATAATGCACTTGGGGTGCTCCTAGGCTATACCCACTAGGTGGGAGACGCAGGTGGTCTGTTGGACATGAGGTGTGCACCTGGGCTGCTCTCCGTGTGAGATGATGAGATGATATGGATACGATGAGATGATAGTAGGAGATGCAGGTGATTGCCGTGGCAATGCAATGTGTGGTCCTGGTTTGTACCTACTTGATGGATTGCTCGTAGAGATGATGAATACCTAGATGAGAGATAAGCCTACATTTAGCATGAAAAAGGGCTGGATCTGTAGAAATTCTTATGACGAATATATTCGAGAGATGTCACTAGTTAATGATCAACAAGATGAGGATTGATGCAGTAGTGACGATATTGATCCAGTGTTGATGAGGATCCAGTGATGATGACATTGTCCAAAATTTTTTGTCCAGAGTGATGATGATTGTGGTGAGAGAATACCTTCCTAGTTAAGAGGGAGTGTCGTTGTAAATGTAACTTCAGAATATATTCATTGTACTTTATTATTATTATTGTATTTTATTTGTACCTTCGACGAAGATGTTTTTCCTCCATTCAAGGATGTCATTATTATGTTTGGCCATGCAATATTATTGAGGTTAAACCTCCATTGTAAGTTGGGGTATTAGATCCCCAAAGGTCAAGTGCAATTTGTATTATTGAGTCTCCCTAGAACAGGTCGACCTTGTCAAGTTAGTGAGGTCGACCCCATTAGGAAAAAGTTCACCCAAACATACAGTATAAATAGAGAGTTTGCTATCTCATTTGGACACACCACTGTCACGTCCCCTCCCGTCGATCCGATGCAAGGGAGGAAACATGACTAACATTCCAGGGCTTATTTGGGTAACTCAGCCCCGTTCATTACTCACAAATTCATAATAAATAAAAACTTATGTGTGCAGGTTCATACTCAATATAAACACAGCGTAAATAAACATTATCCACACACAACTACATCATGCATTCAACATACCAATAGTAGTCATCAAATTAAACATGGCAGAACACATAATTAACATAATTCAAACCATAGAGAATACTTATCTTTAAGATGAAGTTGTACAAAAACTGGCTATGTGAGAGAAACGTTCCACCCAACCATAGGTCTCTGTCCAGCCTGTATTTTTTTAGCTGAGAGACCACCCTCAAGCTAGGATGTGTATCCACTAAGGAGGAACTAGACAGGCTCACTCACAGCCATGATTTCACACACACAGTCATGCTAAGCCAACACATGGTTGGGTTTGTCAAGCATGCAAGAGACAAATGAGGAGGATGCTAAGCCAGTGAGCTCAACCACAGAGCTACAAACATCTCAACTAAAATCAAATAGTAATGGCACCCACAATACCTACCACACCCAACACAAGGAAGGTCCCCTTCTCTGCTGCACAGTCCCTTAGGTGTCCCTTCCCTCCAGTGCTCTTTAGGGTGGGCATAGAAAGGTCCAGCTGCTAATTCCTTGGGATTATAGCCTTCACTGGGTTTATCAAGCCATCCATTCCTCCGTTCAAACATTCACACTCGAATTTTCACAATTCGATGACCAAATAACTCAATCCCGTATTTGGATTTCTGGGCTATAAAAACTGGGTTTTCCAATGGATTTTGGGGTATCTAATACTCTCAATTTTGCCCCAAGGTTCATATCTATGGATCCCCCATTGGATTTTACTGTCAATACCAAATTCTGGGCGTTTATGGCACTTCAAAATGTGGGTTAATTCATAGTTGCGATTTCTGGTTTTTCTCACTGTTGGGCATGTGTAATGGATGAAAACTGAAGCTTAGATGTTCAGCAATGGAAATGGGAATGAGGAAAAAATGAATTCCAATGAGGTAGAGTGACTTGTGGGTCAATAAAAACAGATCCCATACCTGCCATACGAATTTTTTGGCTACCCATGCTCCATTGAAGCCATGGACTGATTTCTCAACAACTTTTTTACAACTGAATAAATGTCAGCAAGGAAATTCAAATAGGTTCTCAAAATGACATTTGACAGCCTATGGTTCAATCCCACAACCCCATCACCTCTTCCTAGTGGAATACACATGACCCCTTCTCATTAGTTGCTTCCATGACCAATTTTGGTATTTTATTGAAATATTAATATTTACATCCATTTACAATATTCCATGGCTTAATAGCACATGGGTAGTAAAATATCAAATATTTGCTTTTCTAAATAAAATCCGAGCATACACTAGCGGGGCCTTGGCCTTAAGCTCCATGCTAGAAAAACATACATCGCATGTACACAATATTTACATTAAAAGACAATATATCATAAGGGTCAAAATTGGGGTATTACATTCCCCTCCCCCTTAGAACAACACCGTCCTTGGTGTTCTCAAACTGAAACAAAAATGGAAATGCCTCTCTCATGGCATCCTCCATCTCCCATGTCGCCTCATAATGACTAAGGTGCTCCCATTGGACCTTTACCTGCCCGATGGCTCTGTTCCAGAGCAAAGTGACCTTCTTAGTGATGATCCGCATAGGCTCTACTTAGAACTCTCCCCCGGGTTCCACCTGTATCACATTCCAATCAATCATATGATTAGGATTATGTATATACTTCTTAAGCAAATATACATGGAAAACATTATGAACTTTTATATTAGCAAGCAATGCAATTCTATATGCAACTGGCCCTATCCTATCAAGGACTTCAAATGGCCCACAGTATCTTGGTGCCATCTTGGCACAACTCCCCAACTTGAGAGAACTTTTCCTTGGATTCACTCTCAAATAAACATGATCCCCAATATGAAATTCCTTATGCAGTCTTTTCAAATTCGCATAACTCTTTTGCCTATCCTGAGCTGCCTTTAAATTCTGTCTAATCTTAAAAACTTCATTTTCCATTTCCTTGATCATCTATGGCCCAAGCACTACCCTGCTCACCGGACTATCCCAATTCACGGGAGTCCTGCATCCTTTGCCATACAATGCCTCAAATGGACACAATCTCAATGATGCATGATGTCCATTATTGTATGCAAATTCTACCAAGTGTAGGTAATCTTCCCACTTGGATGGTTTATCCATCACATACATTCTCAACATGTCTTCAAGAACCTGATTCACCCTCTCAGTTTGGCCATCTGTTTGAGGGTGATATGCTATATTGAAATTCAATTTAGTTTCCAATTCCTGAAATAGTCCTTTCTAGAAATTGGAAGTGAACTTTGTATCACAATCAGAAATTATTGCCTTGGGCAATCCATGCAATCTGAATATCTCTCTCATGAAGATATTTGCAATGTCATTAGCCTTTGAGTGGACTTAACTGGAATAAAGTGAGCTACCTTTGATAGCTTGTCCATCACAACCATGATTGAATCATACTTCTTCATTGTCATGAGAAAACCTGTTATAAAATCCATAGAGATCACTTCCCACTTCCGTTCTGGAATGGGTAAGGGTTGCAACAATCCTGCTGGATGTTGGTGCTCTGCCTTGACTTGTTGTCACTTTTGACACCTAGCAATGTACTCAGCTATGTTCTTCTTCATACCATGCCAAAAGTATTGCTTTCTTGCTGTTGTTATAGTTTTCTGATATCCCGGGTGTCCAGAATATGGCATTTGATGTTTTTCATCCATCATAAGTTTCTTCAAATCTGCACTATTTGGAATGTACAGTCCGGTACCCTGATAAATGAGAACATCATCATCACCCAACTGATATCTTGCACATGCTTCATCCACATTACCCTGCTGCAACTTCTCCTTAATTTGAAGGTAGGTTTCATCACTAGTTTGAGCTTCTAGAATCCTTGCCTTCAAATTTGATTTACACACACTTAATGCTGGAACATGAAATTTTCTGCTAAGAGCATCTGCAACCTTATTCTCTTTCCCTTTTACATGCTTAATTTCAAATCAAATTCACAAAGAAATTCCATCCACCTAGCTTGCCTAGCATTCACGTTTGGCTGATCAAACAAATACTTCAAGTTCATGTGGTCTGTCCTAATTATAAGCTCAAATCTTCTTCCCAACAAATAATGTCTCCACATCTTGAGAGCATGTACTATGGATGCTAATTCTAAATCATGTGTGGAATAATTCTTTTCATGCTCTTTTAATTTTCTTGACCCATAGAAAACCACAAATCCTTCTTGCATGAGCACTCCACCTAGCCCTTCAATGCAAACATATGTGCACACTACAAAATCCTTCTTTGGATTTGCTATCTTCAAAACAGGAGTGCTGGTCAGTAACTCCTTTAACTGCTGGAAACTTTTCTCACATTTTTTCAGACCATACAAACTTGAAATTATTCCTCTACAATGAAGTGGTTGGATGTGCTATCTTGGAGAATCCTTCAATGAACCTTCTGTAGTAACTAGAAAGACCCATGAAAGATCTAACATCTGAAACATTCCTTGGAGTAGACCAATCCATGATGGCATTAATCTTCTCTGGATCCACTGCAATTCCTTCTTCAGAAATAACATGACCTAAATATTGCACCCTCTTTTGATAGAATTCACACTTGCTTAACTTGGCATACAACTGGTGTTCTCTAAGGACTTGTAAAACCATTTTTAAATGCTCATTATGTTCCTCTTCATTCCTTGAATAGACAAGGATGTCATCCAAGAACACAATCACAAAATTATCCAAATATTTCCTGAAAACACTATTCATGAGACACATGAATGTAGCAGCTGCATTGGCGAGACCAAATGGCACCACAGTGAACTCATAATAACCATATCTAGTTCTGAAAGCTGTCTTGTGAATGTCTTCTTTTTTAATCCTCACTTGATGGTAGCCAGAACTCAAGTCAATATTTAAAAACATTTTAGCTTCCTTCATTTGATCAAATAAGTCATCAATTATTGGCAATGGATACTTATTCTTGACTGTCACTTTATTTAACTGCCTGTAATCAATACACATCCTTAAGGTCCCATCATTCTTCTTGAAAAATAACACCGATGCTCTCCAAGGAGACACACTTGGCCTGATATACCTCTTGTCTATTAACTCTTGTAGATGCATCTTTAACTCTACCAATTTCGGTGTGCTCATTCTATAAGGAGCTTTGGAATTCGGTGCTGCCCCTGGAACAAGATCGATGGTAAAATCAATATCTCTCTTTGGTGGTAGTCTTGACACTTCATCTGGAAACACATCTTTGAACTCTTGCAACAATGGGAAATCTTCTATCCTTGGTCCTTGGTCCTCTGATGAATCTGACATATGAACTGCATATAATTGACAACTTTTCTTATATAACTTTTTCAACTGTAAGGCTGAAATCTTTCTTACTGAAATTTGCTTGGGAATTTCTCTTACCAATCTTGGTCTTCCATCTTCATCAATGCATTCAAGTGCTTTCTCATAACAGTCCAACTTGAATCTATGTCTTTCCAACCAATCCATGCCAATTAAGTCATCATAAGATCCTAATTGTAGTACATTTAATTCTGCATGTGTGTGGAGTCTATTCAATTCTATGGGGCACTCCACCACTACTTCACTTACTTTTCTCTTAGTCTCTGTGGCTAATTGAACTAGCCAAGAATTATCATGCTTCACTTTTCTAAGAGAACAACCTTCAACCACTTTTGGAGAAACATAACTATGGGTAGATCCTAGATCAATCAAAACATAAATAGATTGCTTAGCAATATTACCTTCAACTTCCACCACTGATGATTGATGGTCTGCTTGATGATTATCCAATACTGCATAAATTCGAGGCATTTCCCTTGCCATATCCTCCACTGTAGCTGCTCCTTTTAAGTTGCGTAAGCTCCGTGGACTCTCCTTCCGATGTGGGCAATCCTTAAGCATGTGATTTTCTCCACATCCCCAACACTAAAGCGGTCATTTTGATGCTTTATCTGCTGCTACTATTGGCTTGAATTCACTCCTTGCTTGCTGCCCCTGTGGAAAGGTTCTAGGCTGATTTTTGAATGGTGGCTTGAAGCCACTTTTCTTTTGATCAAACCTCCCTCTTGGCTTTCGTTTCCATGCTGGGTGAACATCTGATTTTCCTTTATTCTGCTCATAGCAATGCATTACCATTCTAATGGATTCATCCATACTTGGTGGATTAACAAACTCAATTCTATCTTTGAAACCATGAGGTAGGATTCCAAGGAAGCATTGAATCTTTAACCTTTCATTTTTGATATAGTCCACATACCTCAACAATTCCAAAAAATTGTGGACATGTTCTTCCATAGATTTCTGTTTTAACCTGAGTTCATTGAACTCTTTTCTCTTACTGTCATAATACCTAGCAGAAATGTATTTTTCCTTGAAATACTTCTTAAATCTCTCCCAATTGATCTTCCTTTCATTGATCCCTTTAACTTCCAATAGGTTATCCCACCAAATTGAAGCTCTGCCATTTAGATTGTAAATGGAAATTCTAGCCTTTTCATTTCCTAAGTAATCATGAATCCTGAAGTATTTCTTCATCCCAAGAAGCCATGCCTCCGCCTCTTGGCCTGTCTTACCCTCTCCATCAAATGTGGGAGGTCTTGCCTTCCTGAATTCTCCTTGTGGGATGCCTTTGAATTTCTTTCTTCCTTCAAAACTGATAGAAGTATGCCTTGGACTTCTTTGAGAACCTCTGGAGTCACATGACTTGCTGGAAGAATATCTTGAGGAAGGCTTTCTATGCTTCTTGCTCACAGAACTCTTCCTTGGGCTTGGAGTCCTCCTCCTAGAATGACCTCTAGAGCGACTCTTTGCATCTCCTACATAACTTGGGTTGGACCCAAGGTTTATCCTCTGCTGCATATCAGTGAGGCTCTACAAAATGGCAGCATTGAGTTGGTTCTGTTCTTCCTGAGCCTTCATCAATCTTTCATTAAAGCTTACCATGGTCTCAACCAAATTCTGAGGAGTTATTTGCTCCCTTCTTCCATTGGATTCAGTCCCAACATTCACTTATTGCACATTTTATCCTAGTACATACTCATAATGCTCATAAGGATCTTGAACATCATTTATGGTCACCATTTTTCTTTGGGGACTCTTTCCCTGTATGCTGCTTCTGCTACAATTATTTAAATCTTATGAGCAACAAGCACTGTGCATTATGAAAATATTTATTAGGCATCTTAGGAATGCATATAGAAACATAAAACATGAATATTTTAACATAATTAACTCATGGAATAATTCTCAAAGATATTATGCATTCATTTCCTTGCCCCATCATGCAATTTTGGAAATTACCAATATTGACACAATTTGTCAAAATAGTCACTGGCACTCTTCTGCTCTACACATTTATGATGTATGATAACCTTATTCAAATTATGGTTATGCACCATTGTTCCCTGTTGAATAAGCTTTCGAATTCCTATCCATGTGATCCATTCCGACTTTGGGTGTGGGAATTACATTACTTCAAAAATGACAATTTTACCAAAATTCTGCGCTTTTACACAGTTGCAAAATCTCTTGAACTGACAACTTCAGCCACCTGTAGAAGCAAATATAGAAAAATTCAGGAAAAATTTTCTACCAAGCTAAGTTAGTCCATACAAAAAGGAACACTCATCAACTTACATATCTCAGTTTCGATGCACCATTCATCTTCTATAAAATTATGGGTTTGACTACTTTTCACTTTCCATTTTTTCCAAAATTTCAAATTTTTGGCCAAAAATGGCTATCTTCCAAACTGAGCATTTCTGAAAAATCTTTGTTTAACGGAAAATGTCTGGTTTAATGAGAATATGAAATGTTGAGTTCAGTAAATTTCTTGAATCCTTCATCTAAGATCTCTTTCATCCACTGCAAGCTTTTCAAAATTTTCAAAAAGTGGCCCAGAATAGTGCTTTTTGGCCTTCTTACTCATCCCGAATCCACATCCTTTGGATTTTGGCTTCAAAATTCCAAACTTAACACTATGCCTACTCCATGGCTGCTCCATATCAGTTTTAGCTCAATCTAACCTTCTATCAAGCCCCGGGACATCGATTTGTAAAAGCCATTAATTCCAATTTCATGTCAAATTGGAGCATAATGGGCTCAAGATCTTCACTGGACCTTTCATGGCCTTCGTTAATGGGCTCATAAAAACACAGGAATCATCCAATTCTAATTCCGCATGCTCCTGCAATCCAAAAATCAATTTTCAGGCTCTACTTTTTTTTCCGCGATCTGCAATCCCGCAAATGCGAGTGTGGAAAGCCAAGTCGCAAATACGAAAATTTAACATTTTCGCAATCCTGCAACCTGCATCCCGTAATCTGCAATCTCACAATCCGATATTGTAGGTGCGAAAATGCCAACTTTCCAACCCAGAAAGTACACCTTTCCGCAATCCCACAATCCGTACTGCGGGTGCGGAAATGTCAACCTTCCAACCCGGAAATACACCTTTCTGCAATCCCGCAATCCGTACTGCGGGTGCGGAAATGCCAACCTTCCAACCCAGAAATACACCTTTCCGCAATCCCACAATCCATACTGCAGGTGCGGAATTGCCAACTTTCCAACCCGGAAATACACCTTTCTGCAATCTCGCAATCCCGCAATCCGCAATTGCGGGTGCGGAAAGACAAATTGAAAATCCGAAACTTTAACATTCCCGCAATCCGCAATTGCGGGTGCAGAATTGCGGAAGTCTAAACCGCAAAAAAAAATGGAAATTCTCATTTCCGCAATCCGCAATTGCGGAAACACCTATGTCCCGGCAACTTGCAGGGCTCATATCTCCTTCGTCCCTTAACCAAATCAGGCAAGTTTGGTACCGTTGGAAATCTCTTGGAAATATCTATGCAATAGTGTGATCCTCAGCCACACCTGAGAACTCTGATCCTAACATTTTTCCAATCAAAATGCCGCTAAAAAATTCATCAATACCACGCTAAAACATTTATGATATCTTCCTGTAACTCATTGTTTGGCCCAAGCAACCCCAGTGATGCAACATGAGATTTGATACCACTATGTCACATCCCCTCCTATTGATACGATGCAAGGGAGAAAACATGCCTAACATTCCAGGGCTTATTTGGGTAACTCAGTCCCGTTCATTACTCACAAATTCATAATAAATAAAAAACTTATGTGTGCAGGTTCATACTCAATATAAACACAGCGAAAATAAACATTATGCACACACAACTACATCATGCATTCAACATACCAATAGCAGTCATCAAATTAAACATGGAAGAGACAGAATTAACATAATTCAAACCATAGAGAATACTTATCTTTAAGATCAAGCTGTCCAACAATTGGCTATGTGAGAGCAACGTTCCACCCAACCATAGGTCTCTATCCAACTTGTATTCTTTCAGCTGAGAGACCACCCCCGAGCTGGGATGTGTATCCACTAAGGAGGAAATAGACAGGCTCACTCACAACCATGATCTCACACACACAGTCATGTTAAGCCAACACACGATTGGGTTTATCAAGCATGCAAGAGACAAATGAGGTGGATGCTAAGCCAGCGAGCTCAACCACAAAGCTACAGACATCTCAACTAAACTCAAATAGTCATGGTACCCACAATACCCACCACACCCAACACAAAGAAGGTCTCCTTCTCTGCTGCACAGTCCCTCAGGCGTCCCTTCCCTCCAGTGCTCTTTAGGGTGGGCATAGAAAGGTCCAGCTGCTAATTCCTTGAGATTCTAGCCTTCACTGGGTTTATCAAGCCTTCCATTCCTCTGTTCAAACATTCACACTCGAATTTTCACAATTTGGTGACCAAATAACTCAATCCCGTAATTGGATTTCCGGGCTATAAAAACTTGGTTTTCCAATGGATTTCAGGGTATCTAATACTCTCAATTTTGCCCCAAAGTTCATATCTATGGATCCCCTATTGGATTTTACTGTCAATACCAAATTCTGGGCGTTTATGGCACTTCAAAACGTGGGTTAATTCACAGTTGCGATTTCTGGTTTTTCTCACTGCTGGGCATGTGTAATGGATGAAAATTGAAGCTTAGATGTTCAACAATGGAAATGGGAATGAGGGAAAAACAAATTCCCATGAGGTAGAGTGACTTGTGGGTCAAGAAATACATAACCCATACCCGCCATACGAATTTCTGGGCTACCCATGCTTCATTGAAGCCATGGGCTGATTTCTCAACAACTTTCTTACAACTGAAATAAATGTCAGCAAGGAAAATCAAATGGGTTCTCAAAATGACATTTGACAGCCTATGGTTCAATCCCACAACCCCATCACCTCTCCTTAGTGGAATACACATGGCTCCTTCTCATTAGTTGCTTCCATAGCCAGTTTTTGTATTTTATTGAAATATTAATATTTACATCCATTTACAATATTCCATGGCTTAATAGCACATGGGTAGTAAAATATCAAATACTTGCTTTTCTAAATAAAATCTGAGCATACACTTGCAGGGCCTTGGCCTTGAGCTCCATGCTAGGTATTTTAGGTATGCTAGACATCTCATATTTTGGGTTTTCTATTTTGCTTGATATTATACTACTGATGAATTTATCTTTGAGGAAGTTGCGGGGTTTTCTCCTTTATGGTTTCCCCGAGGAAAATTATTCCGTCTCTTATGTTTTGATGTGCTTGTCTGTCTTTCAGCTAAAGATCTAATTGAATTGAATTAAAGTCCAAACTCTAACACTTTCTCCCATGTCTACTTTAAAAGAGGCTTGTTATGAGGTAGTACTTGGAGGATTTTTTTGGGAAAAATGCATCATAATTTCCTAAGAACACAAATCTAGTCAATTTAGAAAGGCACATTAGTGCGTCAAAGTCTTAGGTCCAACATGGTTATGGTAAAATAAAATTTATCATGATCTATTTTCATCATTTTGGAGTTGCTTTTCTCCCTTCCAAGAACACATTATTCTATTCATTGAATCCCCACCCTCAAGTTAAGTGTCTTATTTTCTAGTTTTGGTCCCCATGTGCCACCTATAATAGATTAAAAATTGAAAATTTCTTTAAAAAACCTTAAAAGTCTTTTTTCATTTTTGAAACAATGCATGATTGATCGCATAAAGAAAACCACATGTTTTTCTCTCTGAGACCTTCCGTTACATTTAACGGTGTTATTTATGTATTTACTCTTCTTTCTTGATTTTTTTATTATTATTTCAAATTCCGTGAAAATGTCCCTAAGTTTATTTTCACACACCTTAAAGGGTGCACACACATGCCATAGTGGCAGTATATTTTTTTTTAGGGGAACACACTATAGATGTTTTGACCTAATATGCATTGCCAAAGATGTTCTTCATAATGCACCGAGAGTGGTATGTACGGTTAGGCATGACCATTGAGATTTAATGTTGCCTTGATTTTAAAAGGATGCTTTGTTTATGGTGCGAGAAATGCACACTGTTGCACATGTCAAGTAGCTACGGTTTCTATGCATGTTTCCCACACCATATCAAGGCATCCTGACATATTATGCACATTGAACAATGTAAATGAATTTGGTTTGAACTTTTTGGTGCCTATATGCTGACATGATGCATGGTTAAGTACTAGTTAAAGAAATTTACACGAGTAGACATGCCACAGCGACAGAATGTGTTAATGTGAAATCACCCACTTTGTTTGCAGGGTGTCCAATAAGGATAAACATAATAGAGAGTGAAGGAAGTATCCATTAAGTATTCTATTATTCCTTTGTGTTGATTGGATGCATTGTTTATGATCTTGTCGGTAGCACATTCAAGAACATTCTAGCACACATACTCTTTTGATGCACTATTGGATGCACTATTATAGGATCAACATTTCCATGTGAATGCACCATATTATATCTAGAGAACCAATTTCCTTAGTCTCACAATGCATTTCTTTTGTTTAAACTTGCCATTTATGAGGTGGAGGATGTGTGCCAAGAATAAAATGGTACATTATATACAATAAATAATATCATACTTGATGATTGATGCATGTTTTGCATTGCTATGGATGCCCCAATACCGGTGTGTTTTTCTTGTGCGAATATTATAAAATCATTTGTACATACTATTAGAATATGTAATGATGAATTGTGTAGTATTATTGATGAAATATCATTAAAAGACATAAATAAATCTATTAATATTATAAAATAGAGTTATACCACATGCATCCTGTAATACAATCTCTTATAACCATTCTTTATATAAGAGAGGTGGAGAGCTATTTATTGCAAATGTGTTATGGGTTGTAAATATTCTATACCTCTAGCTATATAATAGAGGTGAAGGAGACTCTTTTGGGTAGATTGGAGAAACATCATTGTGACATGATGTGAGGATGGAATGCGATGTGATGCAAATGTGAGGATGCCCTATACTGCAAGATGTATATTTTTAAAGAATAAAGAAGACCAAACCTTCATGTGGATGTTTCTCCATTTGGGGTTTTACAACGTATATTTGGTGTACTGTTCTCTTGTCTCTTATTTCTTACATGATTATTTGTTGCGTGTATGGATATAAGGATAAACTAGTAGATCTTCGATATTGATTTACATGTTAGTGTTAATGTATTATTTTTTGTTATGAATATTCTCAATATTCTAACATGGTATCATAGCTAGTTTTTATGTTCGACCTTCTTCGATAATTCTTTGAATTTTCTTACAAACAATGATTCTTCATATTCTGAGAGATGGGTTCTCCATATTTTCTAGATTTGACATCCAATATATCAAACCCAAGTGGTATATTTTTAGATCTAGTCATTTTTCTTCATGTTAGATATTTTTGTTCAAACCCTAACCCTCACCATTTTTTTTTACATTTTTTTTAGAATTTCTTCAAGTTGGCTCTTTATTTTTTCTATAGATCTGAATTAAAATTGATTGTATACTAACTTGCTATCAAGGATTTATTTTTTTTGTAGTAGATATAGTTTATTTTCGGGTCTAGTTGTGTTGTGTTGCAAGTTTCTATAAGGGACAGTGACTGTTTCACAATTTTTTGAATTTTGACAGGTTTCAGGGCAACTTTCAGCTAATTTGCACCTTTTGGTCTAAGAAAGCACAATTTTTTCTGGGAATTTCACACCCTATCTTCAGCAAAAGGACAAATTTGTACTAGGATTCACACCTTTTGTTCAATGAAAGTGAAAATATGTCTTTTTTGGACTTTTTTTGCCGAATTCGATTTTCTACTCTTGGTTCTCTAATGCAGGGTTACAAATCCAACTATTAGCAGCTATTAGGCGTTAATTTCAGTGAGAAATTTCTAGTTATCTTGGAATTTTATCATTAGGCTCTTGTCTTTTGCATTAGGGTTTATGTTCTTAGTTTAATCATCATGTTTCTAGAGGTTGTTTTATTCCCATTTCACTTGTCTCTAACTTCTTTGTGTGGAAGATGTTTCGACATTTTCAGGGCATGTATCTTTAGCATGTTATCATGGTGAACACAAGAAATGAATCAACGCTTAGGGTTTAGTTGCTTAATGTCTTTATTTTTCATATACAAGTGATATCATTGATTTATTTTGATCATATTTTGCTCAATATTATAACATGGTCTCACCCTTCCAATAATGATGATGCTTCTAACATGATGTTATATTTTTTGCTCAAATTTTTATGTTGAACTGCCAACCCTTGTTTGTGTGTACAAGCAATTTTATATTTCATATTCTATACCATGTAAAATATCATGTCATGTATTTTCCTTTATGGGGCTATCGTGTTTATTATATGTTTTACTCTTGGAAGTTCTTTTGTGTAGATTAGCTCTCTACTTACTTCACTTCCTCCACATTGACATTTGTGAAGAGTTATGGGACAACTTGGTTTTGTCGTTCCTTCCTATCTTAAGCATCTTCTTGTGGTTATATCTAGTTCTTCAACATTGTTCCTTTTTTTATCTTATCCTTGACAACAACAAAGTTGAAACCTTTTGTTATCCAGGATGGTTGAAGTTGTAATTAAGAAGGAACATAATGCCAATTACCATATCATATCACCATATCCTAGTAATAATGTATGAAATGAACATCCATATTCTATTGTAAGTCATGATCATTATCTGTGGGGAAAAAAAATTGATGGATAGGAATTTGGGTCTTGTATTCATGATGAGTATTCTACAGAGTTCTTGCATCTTTTAGATTAGTTGTCAAGATCAACTACTTGGAAAATTTCGATGGATAGACCACTTAGGTCTTGTATTTGCAATGTAGACTTCAATAGGGTTCTTTGAGGACTCACTACTGGAAGCATTTCGATATATAGATCAGGGGCTCTTGTATTCATGATGTGGTCTATTGCACATTTTTTTTAGCTATCAGTTGGGTTTTAGTTGTGATGACTATCTTCCAGCCATGGTTTTTGTTGTATGTCCATTTGAGGTTTTTGTACACTGTTGTGGTGTTTTGCAAGAGTTCATTATATAAATTGATTCAAGTGTAGGCTCATGATTAAATGAGAATCAGTTATTATCTTCATTAAATCAACGAGGAGAAGTGTGTTCTTATTCACATCTTATGGGGTATTCTGGAAATTTTCATTAATGGGGATGTTAGTGTGATGCCGCATTCCTACATTTCTATCCTTTCTCCTAGTCATGATTAAGGGGGAGTGTTAGAATATGTAATGATGAATTGTGTGGTATTATTGGTGAAGTATCATTAAAAGACATAAATAACTCTAATATTATAAAATATAGTTATCCCACATGCATCATATAATAAAATCTCTTATAACCATTCTTTATATAAGAGAGGTGGAAATCTATTTATCCCACATGTGTTATGGGATGTAAATATTCCATACCTCTAGCTATAATTTTTTTTTAACAGAAACTGGAAAGGGGGTTTGTATTATAAAAAAGTTGTGCACAACCATACATTACAAAAAGGGAGCTTCAGGTTGAGCTAAAAAATGTTCTGTAGAGAAGCCATAAAAAATTGTTCTATCCCTGAACTAAAATCTTTTCCATTATGCTTCCTAGATGTTTCCATAACCGAGGAAGGGTAAACCCTTACAAATTGACAGTTGAAAAATTTACAAAAAAAAAATTTAGACAAAAAGAGGAGGGAGGCTTGTCATTCCTGGAACCCTTGCAGTCCCTAATTTTGCTGTTGGATAGAGGCTTCATCCATTGGCAACATATCTTCACTTGGAGACTTTTAGAAATGGCTACATTGTGTCATCTTATCCATCTTTAAAACTTGATCTTTGATAATGTCCACGGTTCCCATGAGTTCGATAAGATTCCTCTCCAGATCATCAATGTGGGAGTCCTAGAAAGAGAGTTGTTCGATAATATATTTCATGTCCTCTAATGATTCACGATTTACCTTGAGGCCGATGCAAACCACATCATAGAACTTCCTGATATGGTGCTTGAAATATTCTATATTGGCCTTCAAATAAGCCATTCCATCCATGAGACCTCTCGAGTTAACAATGAGCTGGACACCGTCAACGTTATCAAAGAAATGGGATGGGGGAGTCAATGGAACCCTCTGCCCTGATCTATCATAGTTACTTCTTGCGCATGACCCAGAAGCGAGGGAGAGGAAGTCCAAATAATCCCACAACCACGGAAAAACTTCTTCAAAAACCTTCCCTTCTGCCCTCGAGATAGGCGAAATGCGAGACATCTTGTTGGGACAAATGCCAAGAGGCTTTGAGCTAAGGTAAAGGATCCTATTAAATGTCGAAGCGAGTCCTTTTCCATCAAAGGTACAGATGCCAGCATGCCCATGTCCACGCGCCCTCCCAAGAAACTCGGTTGAGGACAGTGCATACTTCCAATAGCTCCATCGATTCAAATCATAACGGGTGAGGCTAACAAGCCTATGGGATATACTTGAAACTTTGTATATCATTCCCATATTTCACAACTCCTAAGTCGATATTGAATCCCTTATTAGCAAGCTCATCTGCAGTCTTATTGTTTTCTCTTAGAAAATGAAGGTAGATGAACTCATGTGGAATGTTTAGATGACAAATTCGGTTGTAGATTATTTTGAACTAGGGATTTATTTTGGGATAGACATCTCTCATTTTTTGAATGACGTGTCTCGAGTCTCCGAAGACCATTATATTACCAATATTTAATTTAGAGATAATTTCCAGACCAAGAAGAAGGGCTAACCATTCTGCTATGTTATTAGATTTTACTCCCAAGCCCCATGCAAAGGAGCTGACAATTTTTCCTTCGGGATCAAAGATTATCCCCCCCCCCCCCCCCCCCCCCCCCGTGCCTGCCTCCCTTGCCATACCTCTAGCTATATAATAGAGGTGAAAGAGACCCTTTTGGGTATGTTGAAGAAACAACATTGTGACATGATGTGAAGATGGAGTGTGATGTGATGCAAATGTAAGGATGCTATGTATTGTAAGATGGATATTTCTGAATAATAAAGAAGACCAAAACTTCTCATGAACATTTCCCCATTTGGGGTTTTACCACATATATATGGTGTATTGTTCTCTTATTCTCTCGTCTCTTATTCTTACATGATTATTTGTTTCTTGCATGGATCTAAGGATAGACAACTAGTAGATATTTGCTATTGATTTATATGTTAGTGTAAATGTATTGTTGTATGTTATGCATATTCTTAATAATCTAACAAGGATCACAACATCCTTGTGACATGAAGTGAAGATGCCACATGTTCTCTTTGTATGTATGTTAGCCTCAAGTTTTATTAGAAGGCGACATCCTTGAAGAGGAGTCATGATTTTATAATCTTGTTGATCCATCATTAGAATTAGGGACAAAATGCATTGAGAGTTTGGGTAGACATGTGGGTTAGCTCCAATGAGGATACTATTTATTTCACATTATCTAGGGGGGGATATGCTCTTGATCCCCCATGTTGCATCCTGGTTTTCCTTCATAGACCCAACTCACATATGTCATGAAATATGTCTATACTAAGGCATGCGTAGCTGAGGAAATACATGTAGTTGGGGGACATGCAATGATTAATACATTCTAGCATCACAATATATGAGTTACTTCTCTTATCCTTAGTGCAATGTACCACATTGTTGGTGATGGGAAACACAACAATTTCTCTCTTCAACATTATGTAGACATGATTATCGACCATAGGAATTTGTGCATGTGTAATATTTGGGTGAGGAATTTTAGCATAGAGAGATAACTACATATTTTTCTTTATGATCTATTCATTTAGATTCAATGGTTTTATTTATTATGATAGAATACTTCTCATATTTAGAAGGATATAGTTTTGCAACCACACACACAAAGGGTTAATACAAGTCTAATCACCTTGGTATTTTCTATTAGGCCACATTCCTATGGAATTTTATTTATTCTTCTTTCCTGACTATATAAATGATTTTATTATAATTATTATTATTTTAAATTATGCATAAATGCACCTAAGTTCATTTTCGCACACATTCAAAGGTGCACACCCATGTTGCATTGACATAGTATATTATTTTTAAGGGGGCATACGACATATGGCGTGACACCTCACGTGGGAGCATACTACTACTATAATATGCACTACCAGCAATGTTGCTCATGATGCATCAATAGTGGTGTGTACCGTCAAATTGAATGATAGGTAATGCACAGCCATTGGGATTTATCTTTTCCTTAATTTTAATTGGATGCATTGTTGATGATGCAAGATATGGACACTGCCATAGGTGTCATGTAACTAATATTTCTATTCATGTTTCCCACACCATATGCAATAAATCCTATCATCTTATGCACATAAAAGAGTGTAAAAAAACTTGGTTTGAACTCTCTAGTGTGCATATGATGACATGATGCATTGCTAAGTACTGGTTAAAGAAATGCACACTAGTAGACATGCCACAATGAGAGTGTGTCAATGCACAATCACCTATGGTTGTTTATGGGGTGTCCAATCAAGATAAACACACTAGACAATGAATGAACTATTCAATGGGAATTCTCTATGCCTTTGTGTTGATTAGATTCATCATCTTTAATGTTGATATCATACTTAGGACCACTACTACACATGCCATTTTGATGCATGATTGTTGGATGCACCATTTATGTGTGAATGCACTACAATATATCTAAATACCAATTTTCTTAGTATCATAGTGCTTTTATTTTGTTAAACTCGTCGTTTATGAGGTGGAGGATGTGTGCCGAATAAAATGGTGCATCGTATGGAATAAAGAGTATCATACTGAGTGATCCATGTGCTTTTGCATTGTTATGCATGCCCCAATACTGGTGTGTCTTTTGTGTGTATATTATATAAGCATTGGTGCATACCTCTCTCAAACACATTGATGCAATCTATATTGTTAGAGAACTAAATTTGAAATTAGATATTTAATGAATTATATTTACCTTATTATATGAACAATTTCATCTTAGATTATATATTTTTCTAATGACGTTTTTTTTATGTGAATCAAGTGTTCTTGACAAGTTATTTTATGGTGTGTCTTGGGAGTCACGCGGGAGGGAACGGAAGAAAGCCTCGAAATATATTTCAAATGTCACATATTCTCCCTTAATGGATGTTTCTTTGCTCAATTTTTTTGATAAGGGTACATCCATGAAGGGGATGCATTATTTTATAATCCAATTGATCCATCATTAGAGTTAGGGACAACATGCATTTAGAGTTGGGCCATACTTGTGGGTTATCCCAATTAAGGATGTTATTCATTTCATTTTGGATTATTCAGGAGGGAAACATATGCTACCCGACCCAAGTTGCAATTTGGAATTCCTCCATAGACACAACTAATAAATGTAATGAAGTATGTCAAGCCAAAGGCATTCCCTTCTAGGGACTTTCAGGTAATTGGGGACAACTAGTGAAGTAATACATTCTAGTATGATGCTTTATGAGTTACATATCTTATCCTTAGTGTAGTGTACCACTTTGTTGGTGATGGGAAACACATCAACAACTCTCTTTTACATTTCATGGACATGATTATTAACCATATAAGGACTTTGTACATGTGTAGCCATATTTTTATAAGGAATTGTTGTCATGCTCTAGATGCACTAATAAAGAAAGAAAATTAATGCATTGAATTCTTAGGTGCACCATGGATAAGGTAAAATAAAAAAATATATTTATCAATTTTTCTAATTTTCATTCCCTTCTATGCAATATTGATGATTTTCTTCATTGCAGCCTTGCCTTGAAATTAAGTGACTCAATTTCCAATTTTGGTTACCATGCTCCATCTGCAATATATTAAAATTTGAAAACTTATTAAAATAAATAAATTTGAAGCATTTTCACATTTTGACAATCATGCCTCATTAACCATATAGATGGAAAACCAAATATTTTTCTTTGTGATGTCTTCCCTTAGACTTAATAGTATTATTTATTTATTCTTGATTCTTTAGTTTATAAATGATTTTATGATTATTATTATTATTATTTTAAATTCCACAAAAATGGACCTAAGTTCATTTTCACACACCTTCAAAGCAACACACATGCTGCATTGACACAATGCATTCTTTTTAGGGGAGCACACTAATAGATGGTGTGACATAATATGCTTTGTCAATGGTGTTTTTCATGATGCACAAAGAGTGGTGTGTACCATCAAACTAAATATTAGGTAAGGCACAAATATTGAGATTTAATGTTTCCTTGATTTTAATTGGATGTACGATTTATGGTGAAAGATATGCACACCACCATGTGTCAAGTAGCTAGTGGTTCTATGCATGTTTTCCACACCATATGCAAGGCATCCTATCACATTTTGTACATAGAAAATTGTAAAATAACTTGTTTTGATCTATCTGGTGCCTATATGATGCTATAATTCAATGTTAAGTACTAGTTAAATAAATGCACACTAGAAAGAATGCCACAATGATAGTGTGTCAATGCACAAACACCCACAACGTTAGTGCAATGTCAAATAAGGATAAACACACTCGAGAGTGAATGAAGTATTCATTGAGGATACTTATATGCATTTGTGTTTATTGGATGCATTGTTTATGATGTTGAAAACAAACCCATGACCACTATTACACACTCTTTTGATTCATTATAGGTGCATCATTTCCATGTGATTGTACTGCAATATACCCAAACTACCTATTGCTTAGCAACACCATGAATTTATTTTTTTCAACTCTCCACTTATGAGGCAGAGGATATGTGCTAAGCATAAAATGGTACATTGTATGCTATAAAGAGTATCATACTCGGTGATCCATGTGTTTTTTAAATTATTATGGGGGTTAGAAAAAGAACTCTTAATGTTTCAAACCATTGGAAAGCCTTAACCTTGGTTTTTCCTCTGATTGGTCCTTACCTTGCCTAGAAGGTAGGTAATGGATTACAATTCAAGATTGGGGTTGATGCCATAATGAGTTGAGGGCTAACCTTTCTCCTACAAAAAAATGTAATCACTCACCTTCAGAGCATTGCTAGGTGTACCCTCAATTTTGTTAGAGATCCCCTCAATACTACCATTTGATGTTAAGGGTGGTAGTCTTCTAAGAATCTGGGGATATCTAAGGATGCAATTCAATTATGTGATTCCTTTTTAGGGGAATTAAAAAGAAATCACGTCAAATTGATGGAGGAGTAAAATGAGCTTGTGTGTATGAAAACAAGGTAGGTGGCAATTATACTGCAAAGTTGGGATACCTTGCTTCACTATAGAATAGACCCAAGTTGAAAAATTTGATTCTTATGCTTTTTCTGGTACTCTAGGGAATTTGGATAGCTAGGAATAACTGAAATCTAACAAACAACAACCATAAGTGAAATCTAACAAACAACAACCATAACTGAAATCTAACAAACAACCATAACTAAAATCTAATGTAGCCATAACTAAAACCTCCCAATATTCTAAAATTTAACAAACTTAGAGCAATTACAGGAATTCAAAGCATAATCAAAGCTTGAACATAAGTAACACATTGTTGAAATTTTAAAAGAAAAAACCCATTATAATATGAAAATTTAGGATATATACCTTGTCATTAATTGCATTTCAAGTACAACCACTATATCTATAGACATAGAACTGATAATTTCTCCAATGATAGTATGCATGTAAAAAAACTAACATCTTCACTCAAAACAGATTTTAAGTATTGCATTCTCATGCAAGCCGATTATCGTTCCCCTGTCACTCACCATTTCCTTCATACACGAATTCCATTCGCTCCTGGTTTTCTATGGGATGGAAAGTCAAATGAAAGTTGATATATATATATATAGATAGATACGTTTTGGGACAAAATATACCAAAACTAATAAAATTTGATCAACAAGAAATATTGATACCTGCGTCACTTGTGGAAATTGTGTAGCTACAAATTCCTCAACATGTATATTTGTGTCGCTACCCTGAAATTTCATTAAAATGTAAGAGACTAACTAGCAAGATAAAAAACAGAAGCACAAACCTGCAAAATAAAAGACAAAAGGAGGTAAAAGAATTTATATACATATCAACAAAGTAATGCCTCTGTTTCTTCCTCGCCAGCAAAACAATCATCATCATAGTCATCATCATTTAGCATTTGGGCATACTACATAAACTTCAATTAATTTATAGACATGAGATTTGGATAGTAAAAACATATATATATATATATACAAAAACATTTAATATGTAACATGTACATTCTAGCTCATATTGTAAATGTGTCTTTGTGAGTTCAATTATTAAAGCATACTTACATACCAAATCTGTGCATCGATTTTCTCGAGCATTGACTCGCTTATACCCGTCTCTACAATATGATGCATACTGCTTGAGCTCTGATCGACTCATAAATATCAAGACATAATCAGAATAGTCATGAAATGAGATGTCATCCATATTGGTTGAAGATGCCATATTATTTATGCTGATTTCTACCACTACCAATCCAGCCCCAACATGCTCTTTTATTTGTTCCCTCACCCTACTTACCACGTCGGATGTCATTTCAAATTCCTCTACAAAAAAAAATGACTCTAGGTTGTTGAACTACTAAGTGAGGCGCTGATTGACTATATTAAACATCTCGCAATGAATTAGGACATTCATATGTACGACCTTTTCTATCACCATATAAAGATGGTCCCGTGTCTGTATAGTCAGGTCCATGCACAACTGAAACTCTGCAATTAGCATCTTGACAAAATATTGATGGACCTTGTCGTTATTTGGGAACTTCCCATATGCATATAGGAACCTCGAATAAATATGTGGTGCAATATTTCGATCATTGAATCTTGCAATATTTAGACGTCTTTTTTCTTTAGGCTGTAATTCAAATAATGATAAGATAATTTCTTTTGTGACAATGTTTTTTATTTCTTCGAACTTGTGGTGACCCATCACTGCCATTCACCTCCTATGCATCATGTTATAAAAAATATGGGTTGATGGTCCAACCCCAACATAAGTCTCAATCAAACTGTTCATATTGTGCAAAACAATATGGAGACTCTGTTGACAACTGATAGAGATAGTAGAACTCTCAAGTTCACCCTACAATCTCGTGGAACGCTCCCTCATCTCTTCCACAGTAAGCCTTGCGATATTGTCTTCCCAAGGAATCTCATCGGGAACATCTTTAGGATGAGTGTAGATAGGGTCATATGTTTCATTGTGGGCATAATGGCGTGCTCGACGGCCTATCCTTGTATTACGAGGTGGATTAGGAGCACGAGCAACAAACCCTGTAAGAAGTAAAACGTGTGCAAGTATTAGAATGTATATATAATTTTTCGATCAAAGTATACATATTTAAATAAAATGTGTTCATTAAAAATACCCGGTGGAGCCTCTGCCTCAGCATGTACACTGTGCATACTAGAAACTCACTTGTATGTCCTATCAGTATTCTGAGAATTTGTAGAAGCCCCTGTAAAAAACAATAAATTGGCAATCAAATGTAATTTTAAGTGAAATAGCATAATTTTTCGCAAATAAAACAATCATATCAAATAAGAATTATGGTCATAATTTACGTAAACAATCTCTATCTGGTAATGGGCTCTCTGAGCTAGTTGTATCGACAGCATAAGGCACTGAATGCACATGCGAAAAAATAATCAAGTCATATGCATGTAACGTTTTTAAAAAGTACAAGATATTTAACTTGTACTATAAAATGATAAATAATATTAAAAATTACCTATGTGTGTCCTTCGTGCCTGTCCACTAGCCCTTGTAAAACATAATAAATTGACAATCACATATACGTAAGAGAAATATCATAATTTTTCACAAATTAAACACACATGTCAAACAAGATTTATGAACTTAGATTTCACCTTTACCATGTATATCTTGCACTGGCCTTCTTGTGGTATCAACAGAATAAGGCACTAAATGCATGTGCACACAAATAATCAAGTCATATGCATGTAACGTTTAAAAAAAGTTAAATATATTGAACTTGTACTACAAAATGATAAATATCATCAGAATGTACATATGGGTGTCCTCTGTGCATGTGGGTGTGCAGCAATCAGGCCATCCTGACATTCAAGCCGCTCTCTTTCTATGCATCCAGTAGATCCGTCAAAAGTGTGTCTACCATGGTTAGAGGCAGAGCCACTACCTGTGCACGAAAAGATCTTAGAAAAGTGTGTAAGAGAAGATTTATCTCTATATTTTTTCACATTAAACATTACATATAACATATAGAATTGAGCATGAACTAAATATCAATTGAATTTACTTGATGATGACCTCTGATAGTGTCTGCGCATAGAAATAAAGTTTTCTTCACCCTGAAGTTGTGCAGCCGTGCATGACGAGAATTTTCCACAAATTAAAAAACATGTAAAATTCAACATAAATATTTTCATATTTGTATTGACATTAAACATTTGAAATATGTAACCTATACTTAAACATGTTGAATTTAATAGTCGAATGTACCTGATAGTGTACTTATGGTGCGTCCAATGCTCCCATCCGAATGGCGTCTATGAATTCTGGTACCACTACCATCATGTCTAGATGTCTTTACAAGATCCATGTGTCCTTAATTAAAAAGCATGCCAAATTTAACATAAATATGTTCATATCTGTATTGACATTAAACATTTGAAATATGTAACCTATACTTAAACATGTTGAAGTTAACAGTCAAATGCACCTGATAGTGGACCTATGGTGCATCCAATACTCCCATCCGAATGGCGTCTAGGAATGTTGGTACCACTACCAACATGTCTAGATGTCTCTAGATGATCCATGTGTCCTTATTAAGAATACAAATGATTAGGCTAACTCTATAAAATCATAATACAATGATTGCATTTGTTATGTTTATAGTTGATTCTACAATTCTTATGGCCTCTATTTTAATTTATGCATCATTTCATTTATTGACACAACATTTTAATTGTTACAGATCCCCCGACAATGAGTAAACAATATTTTGTTCAAGTATATTATGCAATGAGTAAACAAAATTCATGTATATTATGTAGTTGAGACAAAGACATCATTATGACCACAATCAAAATATTTGAATTTGTCCTCACTCTTCATGGGGACAAAGTTGAGACATTAATTAGTTGCTTTAATTGGGTCTTGCATTCACATCAAGCACTGGAAACCCATATATAACACATGATAACCATTATACTTTCCTCTCTTGGAATTCCTCCTCCGACCAATTATCTATTTTTTTTTTAAATAGAGAATGGAAACACCATCATTTACCTCCAATAAATCCTAGTTGATAATATCAATGATCGCAACATTTGCATATCTAAGGTAGATAATAATCGAGCTCTACTGTTCTAGTTCCACCTTTAGTCACCCCACATATGCCCATGGGAAACATATCATAGCTCTCAAGAAACGGTAGGTAAACTGGTAAGTAAAATGTTACCAGTTGAACTAGCAGTGCTAGCCTCTGATACCAAATATCAGTTAGGTTAAGATAGATAACAAATTAAACAAAAACGGAAAATATATTATTCACAACTTCACAATACTAAAGTAAGGAGAATTCACTATATGTATAAACAATTTTCAGACTGTTGTACATGTAAATTTCAGACCTCCTTTTCAATGCAATAAGATCATAATCAACACATCCTCAACTTATTAAATAATATTAAAATTTAGCACTGTAAATATACTTCAAAAATGTAGGTTTTATGACCTTATGGAGCAAAACAAACCTCTAAAAGGATTCAAAAGTCACACAGTTTACTAACCTTTCTTGTTGCTTTAATGTGCAGGCGTTAGGGTGGATTATAAGGGGAGTTGCAGCCAAGGAGGAGGGCAACGAAGGTTGTAAGGAGACAGGGGATCTGGATGGGAAGGAAAAAGGGGCAGACGGAGGTATGAAAGGGGGCTTCCAAGGTGATAGAAAAGGGGCAGTGAGGTGCTATAAAAGGGGCATCGAGGGAAACATATCACAATCTTCTGATGTTCTTGTAATTACCTAAATAATAAGTAGAGAAACCACTTCTTTGAGGTTTTCTTTTCCCATATTTAATTGAAACAATATTTTATAGGATCTATCTAATTCGTCTCTAAGTTTATAAGCATAGAAAACTATTGTTTGTAATATTTTGTCTTGATCAATTAAATCTAACTTTTTGTTCTTAATTATTGAAATAGAATTGTCACTAGTATAGTGAAATTCATATCGAAATAGAATTAAATTGAAATAGAGTTGGTGATGGATTTTTTTTCTGGACACAGAGGTTTATTCCTCCCTAGAACAACCTCTAAGGATGTTGAAGATGTGTACATATGGATAATCAGTAAAACAATTCATATTCTCATTCTTAGTGCATGAACCCTAAAATATTTAGTGGTGGAAGAAGGATCTACCTCGGTGGCCCCTATACTTCCATCCATTTTGAGCACACCAATTTTAGACTCCAGTATTTTCACGGGAAAAGAATTCAAGCATGTCATGCGTGTGATACAAGAATTCCTCACCCCTATCAAATGACCGGGACCAAAGGGATGCCCAATGAATGACTCCGAGCAATCCCTACTACTATTATAGTTTACCCCATGGCTAGGATAGAACATGAATGCAAGAGTAGGGGTGAATGCAATTTTTTCCAAATATTTATCTTAGATGAAGATGGGGTGAATGTGAGAATGAAATGCAACACATCTAGTATATTATCTAAATTGAGGTTATGGTTGTCAATTAACCAACCTCTTATTTTGGTTGCAGGTTAGATGAGTTCCTCTTTGCGCAGGTCCGATGCCTTCCTCTTTGTACGACCACTTCCTTTCTCTTCACGTAGGTCTGATGCCTTCCTATTCATGCAGGTCCGATTCCTTCTTCCTATTCACGCGATCGTTTCCTTCCTCTTCGCAGGGCCCGACCACGTTCAATGCTATGTGTGCTCCAACAATGTAACCTTGGGACTTTGTTGGGAGTTTGTCTTTCAATGAGTGTGTTGGGAGGTCCTCATGAGTGTTATTAGAGGGTTTCATGAGTGTGCTGGGAGGTCTTCAAGAGTGCACTAGGAGGGTTCCAAGACTGTGTCGGGAGTGGCTTTCAACGATGAAAAAAATAGACTAGCAGGGCTAGTCTGTGGTTTATATAAAAAAACAACTCTTAGCCGAGAGTTTAAAAAGAATCTAAACTCTCAATCGAGAGACCTGCTCAAAAGTTTCATACCAAAAATTTAATCATACTCTCGACCAAGAAACTGAAATTTTATCAGCCGAAAAGTTATCTAACCACAGCTAACCTCCCGACTGAGAAAAGCTTAACCTTGGGTAAATTCTCGCCCAAAATATATTACAACTCTCGGCCGATAAAATATGTGTACTTTATTCTCGGCCGATAAAATATTTTGACTTTATTCTCGGCCGAGAAATTGGAAATTATAACCCCAAAACACCTAATTCTCAAAAAATTGTATCCCAACTTCGTGTTTTTACCATGGACCTAATATAAACTATGAAAATTATGTGATTTTACCAAGAAGGATCTAGGACCAAGTGAACTTATAACGGATACCAACGACTAGAGAATAATTTGGAAAAAAGGACTTGAAAATCTAAAGTTTATGAAACTGATGGTGAAGTATAATATAGTTATTGGATTCCAACGGGTTCTTCCCTATGATGATATATGTTAAGAAGGGAAAGTTTTAAGTGTTGGTTGTGGAGCCAGATCTTCTAGTCTCATAGATGATATTGTATCAGCCGTGTTTGTACCCCAGTTTTATATGATATGTAGGTGGACTGTACACTCACCCCAGCGGGGGGGTGTGGGGGGGCATCGCCCCCCCACGGGGTTCCAGGGGGGTCCGGGGGCAACGCCCCTGAAGAAAATTTTTGGGGCTGTTTTCGCCAACTATTTTGCAGGCCCATGGTTTGGGGTATCCCGTGGTATTTTCCCATTGTATTTCCCTTATAAAAGAAAGACATTGTAATACGGATAGGGATGATGTATTAGGTTTTATGCATTGTAAAGATCTCTGAGATCAGGAGAGAGACTGTGAAACAGAGAAGAGGAAGTGCATCGGTTGTGATGTAGGTTGTATCCCTTCACCTTGCTGGATGGTAATAATAAGGACTGGCAAATTCAGTGTGGACGTAGCCCAAGTTGGGTGAACCACGATATATCTGTGTCTCTCTTGTAATGTGTATGTGTGATTATATTTGCATTTCTGTTTATTGTTATTGCTCTGCGATCCTGTTTTTCTAACAATTGGTATTAGAGCCAAATGTCTATTTGTCAGTTAAACCCGTAGGAAGCTAGGGTTTCTGGTTCGAGTGGGAGCAATGGCAGAAGAAGGAAAGTTTAAGGTTGAGAAGTTTAACGGTCAAAACTTCGGGTTATGGAAGATGCAAATGGAGGACTATCTGTACCAGAAGGATCTATTCCTACCATTGGGAGGAAAAGCAAAGCAGGCGACGATTATGAAGGACGAAGAATGGGAGGTTCTTGACAGAAAGGCTCTGGGAACAATATGGTTGAGCCTAGCTTCGTCGGTGGCTTTCAATATCTCAAAAGAAACGACAACACAGGGTTTGATGAAAGCATTGGGTAAGCTGTATGAAAAACCCTCAGCTTCCAACAAGGTATTTCTAATGAAGCGTTTATTTAATATGAAGATGTTTGAAGGTGGATCTGTTACTGATCATTTAAATGAGTTTAATACGGTTACAAATCAGCTAAGTTCTGTAAGTGTGAACTTTGATGATGAGGTTAGGGCTCTTCTAATCTTGTGTTCATTGCCAGAAAGCTGGAATAGCTTGGTCA
The DNA here is from genome assembly GCA_027924585.1 of Larix kaempferi. Classification (NCBI taxonomy): domain Eukaryota; kingdom Viridiplantae; phylum Streptophyta; class Pinopsida; order Pinales; family Pinaceae; genus Larix; species Larix kaempferi. The sequence continues at coordinate 7,624,123 of BSBM01000498.1, forward strand.
TGGCTGTAAGTAACTCTGTATCTGGTTCAAACACCTTGAAATTTGATGATGTTATTGGTGGTATTCTTAGCGAGGAAATGCGAAGAAACAGCACAGGTGAGACATCAGGTAATGCGTTGACCATGGAGAGCAGGGGAAGACAAAAGGAGAGAGGAAAGAGCCAAGGTAATCGTGGAAAGTCTAAAACGGGCAGATCCAAGTCCAGACTGGGAAAGATAGAGTGCTGGAACTGTGGAAAGAAAGGACATCTGAAGAAAGACTGCAAATCTCTAAAGAAGAAAGGAGATGCACAGAAGGAAACTACCCAGGAAGCAAATGTAGCAGGTGATGTGTTACAAGATGCTTTGATTCTTGCATTAGATAATACTAGTGATTATTGGGTAGTAGATTCAGGAGCTTCATGTCATGCTACACCCCATAGGAAATACTTTCATGAGTATGTTCCTGGCGACTTTGGACATGTTTTATTGGGTGATGATGAGCCATGTAAAATTGTTGGAATGGGTAAGGTATGGATAAAAGTTAAGAATGGAACTGATTGGTTGTTGAAAGAAGTTGGCATATTCCTGCTATGAAAAGAAATATGATTTCAACAGGGCAGTTGGGAGATGGCGGCTATCTATCTACGTTCGGAGAAAAGTGGTGGAAGATCACTAAAGGATCAATGGTGATAGCAAAAGGAGACAGAGTAGGTACGTTGTATTTATGTCCTCATAATACTGACCATTCTATCTCTTTAGCTTCCACAGGAACAGATACAACATTGTGGCATCATAGGCTTGGCCACATGAGTGAGAAGAGAATGCAGATTCTCCACTCAAAGAAGTTGCTGCCGGATTTGAAGTAGGTAAGTTTGGAATTCTGTGAAAACTGTGTTTATGGAAAACAAAAGAGAGTCAGATTTCTCAGGGTTGGGAATCAGAAGAAGAATGAAAAATTAGAGCTTGTGCATACAGATGTATGGGGACCAGCTCAGGTACAATCTGTTGGTGGCTCTCATTATTATGTTACATTTATTGATGATGAAACTAGAAAAACTTGGGTTTATTGCATTAGACAGAAATCTGATGTGTTTGCTACTTTTAAGAAGTGGAAAGCTTTGGTTGAGAATGAGACAGGAAAAAGATTGAAGTGTCTCAGATCTGATAATGGAGGTGAGTACTGCAGCAAGGAGTTTGATAGTTACTGTTCATACCATGGGATTCGTAGAGAGAAGACAGTCCCAGGAACACCTCAGGAAAATGGTGTGTTAGAAAGGATGAACAGAACGATCATGGAGCGTGCAAGGTGTATGAGACTGCATGCAAGGTTGCCCTTACAGTTTTGGGCGGATGCTGTAAATATTGTTGTTTATTTAATAAACAGAGGACCTTCAAGTGCTTTGGATGGTGGTATTCCAGAGGAAGCATGGACAAATAAAAAGGTAAACTACTCATTTCTGAGAATGTTTGGTTGTGAAGCATTTGTCCATATTGATAAAGAAAATAGAACAAAGCTTGAAGCTAAATCCAAGAAATGTACCTTTATTGGATATGGGGTTGATGAATTTGGTTATCGTTTATGGGATTATGAAAATAACAAAATCATCAGGAGTAGAGATGTGATATTCAATGAAAAGGTCATGTATAAAGATCAATTGCAGGGAAAGAAACAAAAAAAAGAAAACACAGAGTACATAGTGCTGGATGAAATTAAAGAAAATGAAGTTCCGAAGGTGCCAGAAAATCAAGAGCAGCAACAAGTACCTGAAACTCCTCCAACTGTAAGAAGATCTACCAGGTTAAGTAGACTCCCTGAACGATACTCTCCTTCAATGTATTATTTATTGATGACTGATTCTGGTGAACCAGAATGTTATGAAGAAGCAATGTAGGTGGAAACTAGAAAGAAGTGGGAGCAAGGCATGAATGAGGAGATGGAATCATTGGTAGGAAACCAGACTTGGGATTTGGTTCAGTTGCCTGCTGGTAAAAGAGCATTGCAAAACAAATGGATTTATAGGTTGAAGGAAGAAGAAGGAGGTAAGAAGCGGTACAAGGCCAGACTTGTTGTAAAGGGGTTTGCACAGAAGAAAGGTATAGATTTTGATGAAATATTTTCTCCTGTTGTTAAGATGACTTCAATTAGGACTATCTTAAGTCTAGTGGCAGTAGAAGATTTTCATCTTGAAGAGTTAGATGTAAAAACAACCTTCCTCCATGGGGATTTGGAGGAAGAAATATATATGCAGCAACCACAAGAGTATGAGGTCAAAGGTAAGGAGGATCTGGTATGCAGGTTGAAAAAGAGCTTGTATGGCTTGAAGCAAGCTCCAAGGCAGTGGTATCTAAAGTTTGACAGGTTTATGACAGAACAAGGTTATAGTAGATGTCATTCTGACCACTGTGTTTATTTCAAGAAGCTAGACCATGGAAGATATATTATCTTGTTATTGTATGTGGATGACATTCTTGTTGCAGGGTTTGACATGCAGGATATAAATGTACTCAAAAGGAAGCTAGCTAATTCATTTGCGATGAAGGATTTGGGTGCTGCAAAGCAAATCCTTGGTATGAGAATAACGAGAGACAGGAAAAATCGCAAATTGACATTGTCTAAAAGTGAGTACATACAAAAGGTGTTGGAGAGGTTCAGAATGCAGAATGCAAAACCTGTAAGTACACCTGTGGCTAGCCATTTCAGTCTAAGTAAGGAAATGTGTCCCAAGACACAAGAAGAGATAGATTACATGTCTAAGGTTCCCTATCAATCAACAGTTGGCAGCTTGATGTATGCCATGGTGTGCACAAGACCAGATATTACATATGCAGTGGGAGTTGTGAGCAGATATATGAACAATCCAGGTAAAGAACATTGGAAGGAAGTACAGTGGATTCTCAGATATTTGAGAGGTACTACCACTGAGGAATTATGTTTTGGAGGTTCAGACACTGTTCTATAGGGATATGTTGATGCAGATATGGCAGGTGACAAGGATAGCAGGAGGAGTACCACAGGGTATGTGTTTACTGTAAGTGGAACAACAGTAAGCTGGATTTCGAAACTACAGAAGGTTGTTGCACTTTCAACAACAGAAGCATAGTATGTTGCCATTACATAGGCTAGTAAAGAGATGATTTGGTTGCAGAGGTTTATGGAGGAAGTGGGTAAGAAGCAGAAGGATAGCAGATTGTATAATCATAGCCAGAGTGCCATTCACCTTGCAAAGAACTCCGCATTCCATTCCAGGACTAAACATATATAGCTCAAGTACCATTTCATACGCTCTGTTCTGGAAGATGAACTGTTGAAGATGGAAAAGATACATACTAGCCAGAATCCTGCAGACATGTTCACAAAGGTAGTGACCAGAGAGAAACTGAGTTCGTGCTCGGTTTCAGTTTTCCTTCTAGCATGAAGGTGAAAAGGAGAAATTTGCCAAGTCCAAGTCCAGCAGCGGTGGAGTTGCTGTGATCAGTCTCCAAGTGGGAGATTGTTGGTTGTGGAGCCAGATCTTCTAGTCTCATAGATGATATTGTATCAGCCGTGTTTGTACCCCAGTTTTATATGATATGCAGGTGGACTGTACACTCACCCCAGCGGGGGGGTGTGGGGCGGCATCGCCCCCCCACGGGGTTCCAGGGGCAAGCGGTCCCCCAGCGGGGGTTCTGGGGCAACGCCCCCGAAGAAAATTTTTGGGCCTGTTTTCGCCAACTATTTTGTGGGCCCATGGTTTTGGGTATCCCGTGGTATTTTCCCATTGTATTTCCCTTATAAAAGAAAGACATTGTAATACGGCTAGGGATGATGTATTAGGTTTTATGCATTGTAAAGATCTCTGAGATCAGGAGAGAGATTGTGAAACAGAGAAGAGGAAGTGCAGCAGTTGTGCTGCAGGTTGTATCCCTTCACCTTGCTGGACGGTAATAATAAGGACTGGCAAATTCAGTGTGGACATAACCCAAGTTGGGTGAACCATGATATATCTGTGTCTCTGTTGTAATGTGTATGTGTGATTATATTTGCATTTCTGTTTATTGTTATTGCTCTGCGATCCTGTTTTTCTAACATTAAGGATTCATAATTTTCTTAAAGTGTAAAAATCTTGGCGAATCTTACCAATTATTAAATTTCCAACCATAAAATATTTGGCGATTGTTTTGTAAAAATATTCAAATTTCGAAGAATTTTATATAGTTTCTAGACAATTTTGGTGATATTTAGAGTAAAATAATTTTATCCCATGGAATTTGGGTGAATAAATTTACATAAAAAATTGAAATTGATGAATCATTTTTCATAAACACCTAGTAAAATTAGTCCATGTGATAAGTTTCACCCCTGAAAGTTTCCTTGATGTGAAGGGTGAATGCTTGGAAATGAACACTATGATGCATTTTAAACATGGAAGGCATGGAGAGAAAAGACCCTACTAGAAATTTTCCATAGTGACCTATGTACTTTGCACAAACCATCACTAGTAGGTCCAAGGTATTATTTGACTTCCATTGATAATTATTCTAGGAATATTTGGGTATATTTATGAATAATAAAGTTAATGTGTTTGAAAAAATCAAGAAATTTAGGGCATTGAATGAAAAACAATGTGGTTGACCTATGAAATGTTTAAGATCAAACAATGGAAGAGAATATATGGGAAAGGACACAATGAGATACTTGTCACAGAATGGTATCCCTTGGGAGAGATCTATACCTTACATACTCTATTAGAAAAATGTTGTTAAAAGGAAGAATTAGACCTTGGTTGAAATGACATGATGTTTGGTTCAAGCCAAAGGGGTGTTTACTAGGTTTTAGGTAGAGGTTAGTTATTGTTTAAATTGTATCCTAAACATCATTCTGACTAAATCTATATGAAATGAATCCCCTTGATAAATGGAGTAGGATAAAATCCTCAATAGGACACTTCAAAATGTTTGGATGCATAGTGTGGGTTCATATTATAGATGATAAGAGAAAGAAGTTGGATGCAAAGAGTCATGCTTGCATTGATGAGATACTTTGAAGTAAAAAAATTATATTTTGTTTGAACTAGTCAAGGAAAAAATTATTTGCAAGAGATATGTTGTATTCAATGACCAAACTTGAAGTCTTACTTTGTTGAAGTCCTCTTATGGGTTGTTAAGCATTGTTCCACTATAAAATTTGAAGAATCTTAGTTGAATTGACTACTACAGAATATGTTTGTTAATCAGATAGTTGACTAATGTACTAGAAATAACTTGAATTTGAACTTCCATAGTAGAGTTGACCATCAATTTTGGAACACCTTGTCCTTCAACCGATGGTGATATCGATTTAGGAATTGCCTCTATAAGGGAAATTTTTCTTCCCAAATGGGTAACTAAGATGATTGAAGATGTTGATATAAATGACTCAAGGAAAAGAAGATGCTAGAAATAATTTGATATTTTTTCTTTAATGGAACATTTATAAGGGCTTGTGATCCTAATACATGTGAAAATGCACATGGTCAACCTAAATGGGAGAATGTATGATTGATAAGTATGATTCCTTAATGAAGAATCAAACATTGGATTTAGTCTCTTAAGTACAAAGAAACAATGTTATGAAATATCGATGGGTCATTAACACCGAATGTTATAGCATGATTTTCCACATCCTTATTCACACTTGTTGAATGTACTTGGTGCCTTGACACCCATTTTCATCATAAGTGGGTTGTCTCGCGTCTATTAACGGTATACCTTAATGACTGGTAATCAGATGATGGTTCATCATGTTCGAATCCAATACCTATATTCACGTGATGGGATATGCACCATCAGCGATTTGTGTAGAAGACCTTAGGATATAGTGGAATTACACTATATGCTACTATCCATGATCACGATAGTATCAATGGAACCTCATTTATCATGGTAGAGTAGTTTGTACCCCAGTTTGTACTAGATGTCTTCAGTTTAGTCGGGGACTGGAACTCACTATATATGGGTCATGGTTGTGACCACTTATGACATATATCTATGATGTATTGCTTTTTTATGGCCATTGTATCAAACTGTAATGTACTTCAAAGTTGCTGATATGTATACAAATTCAGTATTGTAATCTTCTGATGAGTGGCTAGTTCTTCCGGCCCGGTCACCATTACTCCACTTCTGATAGTTATAATGTATTTCGGCCATCGTGATATTCCCTCTGATCTCATACATTAGGGGGCATCTGTTATAGCATGATTTGCCACACCTTATGCAACATGCCTTGATGGCCTACCATGTCCCTCTACAGACTTAGACTACCCCTCTTTCTCAGAGAAACCCCTAAAAATCACATTTTTGTTGATGTACGCCACCTACCAGCACTATAATCTACGTATATGCATGTTTCTCCACTATTTCCCGTGTACATCGGGTTTCATGCTCAAATTAAAAATATTTTAGGTTTTCCTTCACAAGTAACGACCATGTTCATCCTTGGCCTTCCATATGTTGGAAAACACTCCGATTCGACCCTCCACCTCCTTTGAGGGTTGTATATTGAGCCATTGTGGATCATTTGGAAGGAGAAATTAGAGAGAAAGGAAACTCTAGAGAAATTTTTCCCCACTTCCATTTCCTCGAGTCTACATCTTTTTGTCCTTGTTGTTTGAACTCTTTTATGTTCATCTCCCAAGATCTCCCATATCTTGTGAAGGAGGAAACCAATTAATCCTTTAACTTGTGAGCTTTCCTTTGCATGGAGGATTGAAGTGGTGGAGGAAAATGAGGAGGAACTTAGTTTCTTGGTTCCAACGAGTTTCCTACAAAAGGTTTTCACTATGTACTTCTGTTCATTTCATTAATAGAAATACTCTTTTCTCGTCCAACACATGTTGCAAATGTTTATGTTATTTTCCTTGGGTATATTTGATAAATATGTTAATGGATTATGCTATTTTATGTGCTAAAAATGTATATTTGATATATATTTGTTGTTGAGGACAAGTTGTAGGTAAGGAGCATTGGATTGCAAGCTCAACGGTGGTCTTCTTTGAACATCCAGTTGAGGTAAGAGTTTTCTCTTTTGTTGTTGGAATTTTACATTTATATAGCATAATTGAGAATTGAGTTGATTTCTTGGGTCACTCTGTTTGTTGTGTTCTACCCCAAGCCATAGGAAGTTTTCTTCATAACACCAAATTCACATTTGAAGGTTTTTCTAAAAGGAATAAGGAACACTTGGTAGCAAATGCACTTTCTCAACCAAAAGGAATCAACTAGAAACTAAAACCTCTCTCCACGTTCCTTTAGTTATTTCACTTGCTACTCATTTTTTATGGGAGGTACATCAAATGGGTGTCAAGAGTGCTTTCTTACATGGAATTCTCACTAAATATATTTATATGGAGAAACCCATAGTATTTGAGAAGGATTATGGTCTTGTATGTTAATTGAATAAATACTTATATGGTTTAAAAGAAGCCCCTAAGGCATGGCCTGTGAACATCGACCCGTTTTTCCTCAATCTTGAATCACATCACAACCTCTACGTTTGTCAAGTAAATGGCGATACCTTTATTGCTGTACTATATGTTGATGATTTAGTCATTACTAGAATTAGTATTGATTAATTTTTGGATTGAATAAAAACTTAGGAGGTATGTTTAAAATTACTAAATTTGGTCTTCTTCATTTCTTTATGGAAATCAAGTCTTAATAAAATGGATGGAATTATATTTATTTCTCTACCCAAATATGTATTATTTCTATTATATAGATTTAAAATGGAAGACTATAAACTTTGCATCGTGCCTTACTAATTAGAAGTAAATCTAACTAAAAGTGTGATCTCCGAAATTTTATGCTACTATCTATAGGAAACTTGTTGTTAGTTTATTTATCTAACCCATAATCAACTTGACATTACCTTCATTTTTAGTGTGGACACTAAAGTTATGTAGGATCAAAGGGAAATCCACTTGAAGGCCACAAAGATAATTTTTTGATATATCAAGGTTACTTATGATCTTGTTAAAAAATGCAGTAGAAATAATATGAACTAGTTAGTTGGATACACCAACTTTGATTGGGATATAGATGGATATGATAGGAAATCCACATATATATGTGTTTCATCTTGGAATGGACCCATAGTTCGCTCTTGCAAAAAGAATAAGGTGGTCTCTCTTTCAAACAAATAAGTAGAAAATATAGGTGTAGTTAATGTTGGGACATATGTCAAGGAAATAACTATTTAATGTAAAATTAGTCACATCACATCTATTGAACAAGAATATCAATCACAAAGATGTAAAACAAATTGGAGTAAAAACTGTGCAAGATGCATCAGTGCTCTAGAATCCAGAATAGTATAATTACAATACAATACTGTCACAATGAGTGAGCAATTCAAATTATCCAAGGAGTTCATTCGAATATACTGCATGGTGTAGCTTGGATCCAACTAGGAGTCCCCATCATCAATCAGTGGTGGTCATCAATGCACAAGTAACTGTCAGCCAGGTGTCAAACTGAGTCTAACTGAGTGTAATAAGTGTAACTGATGGTAATGGCAATAATGTAGGGAAGGAGGCTCAGTGGAGAACGCATGAGGAGTTAATTGGACTCATAATAGGTAGTCAAGGCTGATCAGAGGTTAATCAGAGTGGTAACAGAATTTAGGAGTCAGTCTAGCCTCAAATCAAGGAAAGACAACTAACTAGCTGAAGTGAACTGGACTGGTAGGTGACAAAAGGCACCCTTCTCAAGTGGTGGGTGAGAATTGGGAGCCTCCTTGACCAGGAGGGCTAAAACTGAGTGGAAAGTGGCTCCCGGGTGCTGGCAGACTAGGGACTAGGTGCTGGAGGCATCAAATTGGTGACTGGGAAACATACGAATGCATGCAATGCATGCATGAAAAGTGCATGCAAAGTACATACTGAATGATGACATATCCTAACACCCCCCTCAATCTTGATAAATTTTGAGCATTAATTCACAATAATCTAGGATCTTCACTGAGAGAATAACATATATAGTATATCAATGCATAACAATCACAATAAGCATGACAAGCATCACAAGAATCAAAAGCATGAGAGACAAGAGACATAGAGTTTCCGTGGGGAAAACCCTAAGGTGAAAAACCCCACAACTTCCTCAAAGATAGAGAGAGCAATGGCTCAACCAAAGTACAACTAAAATACACTTGAGATAGTCTCCTAGAAGCAGATGATCCTCCTCCTCACTAGTGCACCACTTTTTGAGTGAGAGAGATATAACTTTCTGAATGATCTAAATAGAGATCTCCTGATCTCTATTTATACTAACCTGTTTTCCCAGTGACCTTATGGGGCCGACTTGTCTAGCTAGGTACATCCACAATATAATATATATTTCAGGTCCGACCCCACACATGGTGGTCTAATAACCCATCGGCAAGTACACACACTTGCGACACTTGTCAATCCACATGAAAACACTTCCTTATATAGGAATAATACATCTCTAATAAAGGTACAATAAATATATATGAAATACATAGATGAAATACATTCCGAAGTTACATAAACATCAACACTCCCTCTTAACTAGGAAGGTATTTCTCGACACAGATTTGCTAGGCAAGTCTTCTTCTCGGGATCATCATCATCATCACAGTCACTGATGCTGCTATCTCAACCAATCTCTGACTCTACTTGTCATAGGAAGTTCTACAGAGCCAGTCCTTTTTCATACTAGATGTAGGCCCACCACCTGCAGGTCTTCATCATCACTGGCCATACTATGAAAATCTTAGGACTTATTACGTGCATCACAAAACCTTAAAAGAGTCTCTTGACTAGCAAGAACCCTAAAGAGCATCTGAGGCCTTTTTAATCCTGTCCAAATCTCCAGGACTTATTACATGTGACCCCACCACAAAACCTTGAAAGATAATCCCAGGACTAATTACGAGTACAAGGCTCAACCTATCGGATCTCCCAGGGCACAAATTACATGTGGTCACCACAAAACCTCGAAAGAGCATCCCGGGACTGATTACGAGCACAAGGATCAACCTATCGGATCTCCCAGGGCACAAATTACATGTGGTCATGGAAAAACCTCGAAAGAGCATCCCAGGACTGATTACGAGCACACGGCTCAACCTATCGGATCTTCCAGGGCACAAATTACATGCCATAGGAAAAATCCTTGAAAGAGCATCTTCCAGATATCCCAGGGCACAAATTATAGGCAAAACCTCGAAAGACTATCTGCAGATCTCCTAGGGCACAAATTATATGTCCTCCCAAGCAAAACCTCGAAAGAGCATTTGCCAGATATCCCAGGGTACAAATTACATGCCGTAGGCAAAACCTCGAAAGACTATCTGCAAATCTCCCAGGGCACAAATTACATGCTTATCTACACAAACTGTTCCACGGCCACAGAGTATCAACCTGATACTCACCATACATCATCCTAATGTACACATGATCATCCTAATCATCATCACTGCAACATCCTGCTGCATGTCATATGGAGCAACATCCTGAAGCTCGTCATCCATGATCATCCTGATCATACAATGCATCCACTTGATGCACACCAAGTATCTACCTGATACATATCATCATACATGATCCACCTGATCATACAGTGTATCCACTTGATACAAATACAAATACATGATCCACCTGATCATACCTGATACATATCAACATACATGATCTACCTGATCATACAATGTATCCACCTGATACATATACAGATACATGGTCCAAGCATCCAACATGATGCATATACAAAATACATACACATCATCCAACCGATCATATCCAGCATCCAACATGATGCATACATACATATATAAATGATCCAACTGATCATATAAAGCAGAAACCAGAACATCATCCTGATGCTCATCATCCAATGCTTACATCCATATCCATGTGAAGGATCTTCCTTCCAACATGCTTGGAATGGCTTCAGCAAATGTGTCCATCACTTCTTCCTCGAAGTGTCATCAATTTGAAGAACACCAAGCCTCTCCCTAAAGTACTCGAACTTCACCCTGGCTAGTGGCTTCGTCAGCACATCTGTAATCTGCTCGTCCGTCGCAACATACAGGAGCTTCACAACTCCACTCTACACCATATCGCTGATATAGTGATATTTGGTCTCTATGTGTTTCGACCTGTCATGAAACACTAGGTTCTCGGACAGCTTCACACAACTCTGGTTATCACAGAAGATACCAGTAGCATCCAATGGGAGATCAAATAACTCAGACAGTAGCTTCCATAGCCATACTGCCTCACAACTAGCTGAGCAGGCTGCAACATACTCTGCTTCAGCTGTACTCAGTGCTATGTAGGACTGCTTCCTGCTAAACCAAGAGATCACACTTGATCCCATGCTGAAGCAACATCCAGATGTGCTCTTCCTATCTGCAGCAATGCCATCCCAATCTGAATCAACATAAACCTGCAGGTTAAACTTTTGATTCGCCTCATACTTGAGCCCATAATCCACTGTACCCTTTAGGTACCTCAGAACATGCTTTACAGCAACCAGATGAACACTCCTCAGATCTGTCAGGAACTGACTCAATGTGTTCACCGCAAAGCAAATATCTGGTCTTGTGTTCGTCAAGTACATCAAGGACCCAATCATCTGATGATACATAGAGACATCAATCGGCTCAGATGAAGCATCACATAGAAGCTTTAGATTCGATGCCATAGGTGAGGCCATGGCCTTGCAATCCATCATCCCGAATCTCTTCAGGATATCTACTGTGTACTTCCCTTGACCAAGGAAGATCCCACCTGCACTCTGCCACACCTCCATACCTAGGAAATAATGCATCATTCCCAAATCTTTCATATCGAACTCGGCAGCAAGCTTTCTCTTAGTATCTGCAATCAATCTGTCATCTCCTGTTACAAATAAGTCATCCACATATAGGAGTAGAATCACAGGATTCCCTTCCTCAACCTTGTAGTAGAGGTTGGAATCCGCTTTACTCTTGGTAAAGCCCAAACTAGATAAGAAACTGTCCATCCTACCATACCAGGTTCTGGGAGCTTGTTTCAAGCCATACAAAGCTTTCTTCAATCTGCACACATATGACTCCCTGTCATGTATTTCGAAACCGAGTGGCTGCTCCACACATACTTCCTCTTCAACTACACCATTCGAGAAAGTAGTCTTGACATCCATCTGGTGTATTTTCCATTTCATTGCTGCAACCAGGGAAAGTACTTTTCTGATGGAAGTATACCTGGTTACAGGTGCAAAAGTTTCTTCATAATCTATTCCCTCTTTCTGAGAGAATCCACGAGCTACGAATCTTGCTTTGTATTTTTCTACACTGCCATCTACAACATGCTTGATTTTGTAGATCCATTTGGAAGTCACAACAGACTACTCTTTAGGTCTTGGGACAACATCCCAAACATCATTCTTCATTATTGATTGGTATTCCTCAACCATGCCATCCTTCCATTCTTTCTTTTCTGCTGCTTCTTCATAACTGGAAGGTTCTTTGTTCATAATGTCACAGAGTAAAGCAACATAGCTGGTATGTGATCTGGTTCTCTTCTTTGCTTTGTGTTCTTCTTCTAGAATGCCAAATATTTCTACATCTTGAATGATCTCTCTAGCCCATGCAGGTTTCCTCTTGTGAGATTTATCCTCACGGGGTGGATCTACAGGTTCTTGCGGATCTTCAAACTCATGAACAACTTCTGGAACTGCTTCAGTCCTGGTAGTGTCTTGAAATCTAGTTTCCTTAGGTTCTTCATAAACTTCGATAGGTGCCTTCCTTGATTTGATGAATGCTGAGTTTTCATCAAATGTTACATCCCTGCTGACATCAATCTTCTTGAACCCTGGAAAGTATATTCTGTAAGCCTTCGAGCTTTAACTGTAACCCACAAAGATACCCTTCTTTCCTGAAGGATCTGGTTTAGTCCTCTTTTCCTTTGGGACATGAGTGTATACTGGAAAACCAAATATTCTGAGATGGCTGGCTTCAGGTTTCTTACCAGAAAATACCTCTTCTGGTGTCTTGTTGTCCAATATCTTGTGGGGTGTTCTGTTCTGCGCATATACAGCTATTCTAGCTACTTCTACCCATAGATGCATAGGTATATCTTGGTCATGCAGCATTGCCCTTGCTGCTTCCATGATTGTTCTGTTCTTCCTTTCTGCAACTCCATTCTGTTGAGGATTATAAGGAGCAGTCAACTCTCTCTTAATCCCTGAATCACTACAAAGCTTCTTGAAGTCACCTGAGGTGAATTCTCCACCATTGTTGGATCTGAATGTTTTGATCTTCTTGTCAGTTTGATTCTCCATCAAGGTTTTGAATTCCTTGATTTATCAAACACCTCATCTTTGTTCTTCAAGAAGTATACCCAAGTCTTCCTGGAGAAGTCATCAATGAATGAGACATAGTAAACATACCCACTCAGAGAAATGGATGACACAGGACCACATACATCTGAGTGGATGATTTCCAGGATGTCTTTTGCCTTGCTTTCACTGCTTGGGAAAGCCTTCTTAATGTTCTTACATTTTGCACATCCTTTGCAAACACCTTCATGTTTGGTCTTGATTTTAGGAAGACCCTCTACAGCCTTGCTTGCAATTGGAAGTTCCCTATAGTGCATATGAGCAAGTCTTCTATGCCAAAGTTCACTTGTCTCCATGGATTGATGTACCATGGCATGTTCAGGTTGTCCCTTCAATTTATACAAACCTCCCTCTTGCTCTCCAATCACTACTACATCATTTACGTTCTTTCCCTTTGGCCACATTAGGACTTGGCCATCCACAAATGCAACCCTCATACCTTTTGCATCCAATGTAGAGATGGAGAGTAAGTTCTTCTTGAGCCCAGGTACATAAAGGACTTCTTTCATCTTCAAAGATTTTCCAGAATCTAGGTTGTAGGAGGCTTCACGACTTCCTTTGATTGGGTATTGATAATCATCCCCAAGTTTCACCTTATGGGGTGATTCATGTTCAGATAGATTCACAAAAGATTCCTTAAACCCAGTCATGTGTTTGGAAGCCCCACTGTCAATCAACCAATCATTACAACCATGGGAGATAGTACCTATGAGAGCAGAAATTAGAACATATTCTTCTTCACTTGATGAGTCATCATCACTATCACTTTCTGCCCTAGCCTTCTTCTTTGGGGGTTCATCATGTTCGACATCATGCGCATGATATCTTCTTTTGTTATTCTTCTTCTTTTTATTGAAGTTGTTGTTGTCTTTCTTCTTCTTGGGACAATCTGAAGCAAAGTGTCCCTTCTCATTGCAATTGAAGCATCTGAGATCTTTCTTATCTTTATGATAATGGTGGTGTGAGAATCTCCTGTTATGAGATGCTTCCTTCTTGGACTTTCCTTTCTTGGCATGTGCTGTGAGAGCTTGATCTTCATTTCCCATCTTTTCTTCTCGGGCCACAAGCCTAGCTTCTTCTTGAGAGCATTCTTCCTGCAATCTGTTGAAGGAGATCAACTTTTTCCTTGCACAAATTCCTTGAATAAAGGATTCCCATGACCTGGGTAGGCCATTTAGAGTGGTCATCACCACTTCACCATTCTCCACCATTTCATCCACTACTTCTAGTTGTTCCTTGATCTGGGAGACCCTTGAAAAACAAGATTGAATGGTTTCTCCATTCTGAAACTTTACTCCTTTCAATTGGTTCCGCAGGGTCATCTTTCGATTTATGTTCTTCCCTTCAAATAGCTTGGTCAAAGAGTCAAACATCTCCTTGGGTGTCTTTAGAGAAGACACATGGGGTATGAGATGGTCTTTGATAGAATCAGCAATGATTCTCTTTTCCTTGACCAAGTTCTTCTTATGCAAAACCTTAGCCTCTTCATCCTCTGGGATAGGGATGTCTTCTTTTACATATGAGTCCAACTCATTCTCTTCTAGGATTAACCCAATCCTATACTTCCAAGCTCAGAAGTTATCAGCTCCTTCAAACTTATCCTCAAGCTTGGTGTGGTGAGACATATTAAAGATTACTTCAAATGGAAATAGAAAAGATTTAGGTCTTACCACTTGAAATGCTGAAAACTGGATCTGGTCCCGGATTAGGGTTTGTCGAAAAAAACCCTAAAAATTCAAAATGTGAATTTCAATTTTCTGAAAGGATAGAAAGATGTGCCTTGATGAGCTGATCAGCCTGGTGTATTCAGAATTTGAGATCAACAAAGCTTTACCCTTCAGATTTTCCTTTTTGTCCTCCCGGGTTCACTAGGGAGAGCCTTGAATTAGGGTTTGAGTTTTTCGGAGATCTACCTAGCCAAAAATCTCGATCCAAATCTCTAAACTTCGATTTGTGGTAGGAGCTTCCAGCTATGTCTACAGATTTCAGAAATTCCTTTTTTTATGGAAACCCTAATTTTTAGGGCCAAATTTGAAAATGCTCAAAATTGAATTCTAATTAGACAAATAGGTTCTCCTTGATGAGTAGAGTCAATCCACTACACTGCTTTTCCAAAATTTGTGGAGAGAAACCCAATAAATAAGAAACTCAAGTTTTCGTCACTGCAAAATGTCTTCTTCTCAGGTTAGCTCTGATATCATGTTAAATTTTGAGCATTAATTCACAATACTCTAGGATCTTCACTGAGAGAATAACATATACAGTATATCAATGCATAATAGTCACAATAATCATGTCAAGCATCACAAGAATCAAAAGCATGAGAGACAAGAGACACAGAGTTTCCGTGGGGAAAACCCTAAGGTGAAAAACCCCACAACTTCCTCAGAGATAGAGAGAACAATGGCTCAACCAAAGTACAACCAAAATACACTTGAGATAGTCTCCTAGAAGCAGATGATCCTCCTCCTCACTAGTGCACCACTTTTTGAGTGAGAGAGATATAACTTTCCGAATGATCTAAATAGAGATCTCCTGATCTCTATTTATACTAACATGTTTTCCCAGTGACCTTATGGGGCCGACTTGTCTAGATAGGTACATCCACAATATAATATATATTTCAGGGATGACCCCACACATGGTGGTCTAATAACCCATCGGCAAGTACACACACTTGTGACACTTGTCAATCCACATGACGGCACTTCCTTATAGAGGAATAACACATCTCTAATAAGGGTACAATAAATATATATGAAATACATAGATGAAATACATTCCAAAGTTACATATACATCAACAAATCTATACTATGATGTAAAAAAAAATGTAGGGCCCTAGTTACTGAGACCAAAGGTCACCCCAATACAATAATCCAAAAATGCTGAAAATAAGCTAAGTGAGGAAAGAGGGAAAACCCAGTGGGAAGAAAGCCCCCCCTCAAGCTAAACATAAAAATGGATCTTATTTGTCTCCACCATGATGCAACTCACTCCCAACAGTGAAAGGAGGTAAGAGAAAGTCTTCTTAGTGAAGCTCTTGGTCAAGATGTCTGCAATTTTCTCATCAGTAGGGCAATATTGCAGAATGATGGTACGATCATGCACCAACTCTCGAATGTAGTGCATATGAATCTCAATGTGCTTGGTCCTCTGCCGCTGAACTGGATCTGTGGAGATCTTAATAGCACTTTGATTGTCAGAAAATATGGTAGTTGAAGTAGTGCTACCAAAATCAAACTTGAAAAGAATACCCCGCAACCAAACTGCCTGAATGCAGGCATTGACTGCCCCTCTATACTCTGCCTCTGCTGACGAAAGTGCAATGGCCGCTTGCTTTTTGCTTGACCAGAAAATAGGGCCATAGCCAATCATGAAAACATATTCAGAAGTGGACTTCCAATCTATGCTATCATCCACCCAATCTGAATCAGTAAAACCAATGAAATCTAGCTCAAAATCTGCAGCATAATGTATGCCAAAATATCTCATACCTTGCACATACTGCAAGATCCGCTTGGCTCCCGACCAATGAAGCTCATGGGGCTGCTGCATATACCTTGATACAAAACTCATGGCATATGAAATATTAGGTCTTGAGTGTGTCAAGTAGCGTAGTGAACCAATCAACTATCGATACATAGTGGAATCTGCAAGTGGTGTGGAATTTCCCTCCTCAAGACTGATTCCTGAGAGGAATGGAAATGGAGCAGCCCTACATTCTACCATATTAAACTTTAATAGAAGGTATGAAGAATACTTTTGCTGAGATAATGTGATCCCATAAAAATTTTGAGCTATCTCCAAGCCCAAAAATTTCTTAAGCAATCCCAAATCGCTCATGTCAAAAGCTAGATTTAAAGCGGTTTTTAGCTTGTTGATTGTAAGGAGAGTGCTACTAGTAATGAAAATATCATCAACATAAAGAAAAAAATTCAGCAAATTACCGTTAACTTGCTGTAGGTACACATTCAGATCAGATTTGCATCTTTTGAAATTCTGAGAAAGAAGGAAGGAGTTTATCTTTGTGTAACAAGCTCTTGGGGCCTGTTTCAATCCATACAAAGATTTATTCAATCTGCAAATTAATGATGGATCTAATATGTATCCTTCTGGTTGCTTCATATATACTTCTTCATCAAGGTCTCCATGTAAAAAAGCACTGTTCACATCCATATGGTGCACTTCTCAGTGCTTGGATGTGGAAATGGCCAAAACTAGGTAGATGGAATCCATCTTTGCAACCAGTGCAAAGGTCTCAGTGTACTCCACTCCTTGGACTTGGGAGAAACCTTTTACCACCAGCCTAGATTTGTATTTGCTTATAGAGCCATCAGAAGAAACTTTCGTGCGGTAGATCCACTTACATTGGACCAATTTTCTTCCAGGTGGAAGAGAAACTAGCTCCCATGTATTATTCTTTCAAAGAGAACTGTACTCTTCATCCATGGCGGTTTGTGATTGTGGATCTTGGTGGGCATGATAGTATGATTTGGGATATGAAACAGTCATCAAACAAAATTTCTTAGATAATAATGGATCAGAAAATTAAAGAGCCATACCTGCTCTTTGAAAGTCTACTCTTGTTCTCCTTGGATCAGCAGGATTTCCAATGTTTGGAGCAACAGATTGTAGAGTGTTTTGGGCCCACTTTGGTAACTGAGGAGGATCATTATGGTAGGATTTTGAACCTGATATGTCATGGCCATAAAAGTCTGATAAAATATCAGAAATATTAGATCCAATGCTTTCTTCATCTTCTCTTGAAACTTCTTCTTGTAGAGACTGCGAATCAACAGTGTTTTCCTCGACTAGTTTCAGATCTAGAAGCGGTTCTTCAAACTTCACACTTCGCTCTATGAATATCTTTTTGGATCTGATATTCATGAGTTTATATGATTTTGATTCTTCTCCATATCCTATTAGGATGCATTCAATACTTTGTGGATCCAAATATTTTCTCTTATCAGAATGAATTCTAGCTCATGCAGTGGAGCCAAAAACCCTCAAATTGGACACATCAAGTTTGTGACCAGTGTTAAGAGCTCTGCAAATAAGTTAGGTGTCAAGCTGATCCAGTAGTTGGAAGCTCTGAGTCTTAGGTGTGTGAGAACTGTAGTTCTATGCTCTGCTAGTTGCCCTTGTGGTATAACATAGCAACAGAACAACTGCATGTTCGCCTCTGTATAAAGAGTCTGTAAGTGCGCTAGTCGATATACCATGGGTGTCCCAGGAGCCTGCTACTAAGCTCATGCCTTCGGGAAGTGCTGAACGCTAAACGGCCCCATGTCATTGTATCCAGGTGCTCAGTTGAGTGTATGGTGAGGACCTTCGCAGTCCGAAGGCGATCCATTGGAGTCTGGATGTATGCTATTCTGCATTGAGGCGATAATAAATTTGCAAAAAGCTTGTTTGGGGAGATCTTGGCGCGTGAATGGTATCTTGGCGCGTGAATGGTATCAATCCAGTCAAAGGCAAATTGCGCTAATTCTTGGTAATATCTTTATACTACAATGTATATGAATGAATTAACAATCATGATTATCGTTGTTGCTGCATGCATTGTATTGTTGGGATGCTTGTCTAAAATACTGTTAAAGGAAATCCGAAACTATTTCTCTGCATAAGTCAGTCTCTGTCCAATTGTTGGTCATCAAATCTATAAATAGTATTCTGTAGGTGGTGGAAATGACCACTGAGGGATAGTTGGAATCCACAGGGGTGTAAGAGATGTCCGATGTTAGAGTAGCAGTAAGGCCCGTAGAGTGAAGGGGAGTAAGTCTACAGAGTTTCCGGAGTCTAGATTTAGGTCAGCACTCACCTCTTTTATAAATGGACCCAACTATGTATACTATTGAGCTTACAAATCACATAGAGTGTGAATAAGCAAATGATACTGAAATCTCATTAGCAGAACACAGAGAGTCTTCCTTTAAACCTTCTACTTCTTAAGATGCATCCTATATCACTATCCGTGATCAAAATCCTAGCGCTGATTGGCAATTACCCCAAATCCTGCCTCGAGATGTGTATAAACTCCATTGGTGGAACATTACTTCTGCTACCCATATCCGTGTTTCCAGTATTGATGTTGCTTTTATGGATAAGGAAGAACCCATACACATAAATCTGTTAGACCGAGCACAGATCGATTGGGCTAAGTCCATGAAGTATAAGTATGCTCATTTTGGAGCAGTTAAGTTAGGACTTGGACCCTTGGTTCGTCCACGGCTTGCTATTTCTTCCTTGTGTTGTATAGTTGATACTAGGCATAAAAAAATTTCTGATGCTGTAATTGGTGGATTCACAGCCCCTTTGCATGATGGTCCTGCTTTCGGGACAATCTATCCAAAATTCTCTGTCAGCTTGGAAGACCCTCATATTTATAATATTCTTAAGGCTTATATCTTGCCCAAAGGTTTTGATATGGAGACTGGATCTCGAATTATCCAGCTCAAAGGAGGTGTCTGTATTCGGTTTGGTAATGATACTCTCCCGCAGTTGTGAACTGCTGTCCATCAGAGTTCAGCAGACTGCAGCATGGTGGAATATACCACTTCTTCTGCAAAATCTGCTAAATTAAAAGCAGCTATCTCCAAAAATGCCACTCCGATCACTTTTAACTGGATTGGGATAAAGTATCCATCCTCTTGGGAAGTTAAATATTCTGAGTTGAGAAACCAAGAAAGAATGATAGCCTCATATAATCCACAACCTCTTGTCTTTGATGAAGCCAGTTGTTCTTTCAGACCAGCCCAAGAAAATCCTACTTCCAGATCTCATCCTCCACTTATCAGATCTACTTCAATGGCCTCTTATAACAATGCCCGACTACAAGCCATGTCTGATCAGGTGAACAAAGAAAGCCAAGCTGAAGATAATAACACTCTGCCTAGGTCTACTTCTGTAAATACTACTTTTTCTGGTGTGTCAGATTTTAAACATAAAGGTCAACATGCAGACTGCCCTGCATGTAGAAAAATTAAACAAAAATTAATACAAAAACAAAAAATCAAAAAAGCTCAAGACAATCCCCATGAATATCCATCCCTAGGAATGTTCTCTTTACCTCGCTCTGGATCTGATTTCGAGACCACCAATAGTCTTGGTCAAAAGTATTTCTATCCTGGTAGGAATCTTCCAGAAACACCTTTCCGCCAGTATGCTTCAGATGGTTCTTCTAAAAGAGAATACATGATTGTAAAATCTTCTATTGCTGACCAGTCTGTGTCAGATAACATAAAGTTAGCAAATTGGGGAAACTTGCAAGAATTGTGCACTGCAAGAAATATTGATGATATGACAAATGACATTTTGATGTTGAAACATCAGTGTTCTGAACAGAGAATCCAACTTGATAAAGTTGTAACAAAGTTGGAACTATTGGATCATTTATTGCACGATACTACAGAGATACAAAAGGCAATCACTTTAGCTTCTGATAAATTAGAGAGAAGAATTTCTGTTTTAAAAGAACTTTCAAGTAAAACAGAAGAATTAAAAAAGAAGCGTTATTATGTCCCAGATCATGTTCATCGCTTAGCAGCCCAAGGACATAATAGGAGTAAATCCCTAGGACAGTTCAATATTGTCCCAGAAGAAGAAAAGCCAGTATGGGATTTTGGTGAGAGTGATGCCAATATAGAATATATTGAAGACTGGATCTCTGAGTTTAAGTCTTTCAATCCTGTCTTAGATCCAAAATATGAAGTGTCATTAAACATGATGGCAGAAGAATCCTCTAATAGAATGAGGATTACTGGTCCAAGAGAACACTATGATGAGCATATGCATGATGTAGTAGCTGAAGGAGAAACCCCACCCAAATATTTTAACTTTGGTATAAATAATATGAATAATCTCATTTCCCAAATGCCTGAGCAACCAGTGCTCAACATCCAGTGTCAAAAAAGAGAAGAAATAAAAAATGCAATACAGTTATTAGAACATTGGCTTTTGTATAAAAAGCAGCAAGACCATAATCTGACAGGTCAGATGCTTGCAACTCAATTAGTTGCAGGACTGTCAGGTCTAGCGTATGAATGGTGGTGATGGTTGCCACAGGAAACAAGGCATGAAATACTTGCTGCCAATGATGCCGATGAGCAACTTCTCTCTGCATTGGGAAGAGAATTCTATGGTCAAGTAGGCCAAGAAGATACAGATCATCTAGCATCCTTGTTTATGACTGCTAGACTTTGTGATCTGAGTAAAACTGAAGAATATTTTTGTTATATGCAAAAATTATTAATCAGTTCAGGGAAATCAGGAAATCCGGCTTACCTTAAGCACTATCTAAGGAGTTACCCTGGCCATGTTCCAAATGCGGTTGAAAAAAGGTTAAAAGATTTGAATATTGAATTGAGAAGCTTATCCTTAGCCCAACTACATGGTCATATATTAGAATGCTGGCAAGAACATTGCTTAGATAAAAGAGTAAGCAAAGATTTTAAAAGACATCAGCAAATGTTTTCTGCTTCTTTTTGTAAAGAAGTTGCAGGTATGCCAGATTGGGGGTGTGGAGCACACAACAGAGGTCATCTTAAAGAATGTAGATGTAAAAAGAAGAAAAAGAATTTCTATACCTCTGAAAAAAGATATCATCCTGAAGGCTCCTATAGACATAAGCCGAAGCATCGCTACAAAGATTACCAATCTAAAAAACAGCATAAGTATAAAAGATTTGTCAAGTGTCGCACAGATAAAGGTTCTGGAGACAAATGTTTTATCTGTGGACAAAAAGGACATTGGGCAAGCAAATGCCCTAAGCAAAAATCTAAGCCAAGGCTTGCAGCACTTTGTACAGCACTAGATCCCGTTTGGTGGGATTTATTTGAAGTTACTTTGGATTCCCCTCTCCCTCCTGGAGAAATAATTGAACTTCCTGATTCTGATAGTGATTCTGCTTCTGACTCTAGTTCTGAGATCCCTCTTATTGCTAAATGTGATCCTCCAAATTCATCCTCTTCATCCGATTCTGATTTAGATGATCCACATTTAGGGGGGTGTAGCCAGCCAGAGTTTGACTTTTCTCTTTATATGTTTTCTTCCAGAGTTTCCATCCATCAGTTAGAAAAACAGGCAGCTAACATTGACTTGCAGTTGTCTTTTATCCCTGTTTATAGACACACTGAGAGAACTGAGCTAAGGGAAGAAAAGAAACAAATTCTAGCAAAAATAGAAACCCTAAAGAAAGAGAAAGGTAAAGTAAAGCAATCAGACCATAGCTATAACCCTATTGAGCTATATCAGAGATATCCTGAGAGTCACATTGATAGACAAAGCCATAGACAAGATAGAATGAATTTGCTCCAAAACCAGATCAAACAAAAACATGAGCAAATAAAGGCACTGCTAAAAGAAATAGACAACTTGAAACAATCCATTTCAGTCTTATCAGCAGAAAGAGATCAATCTTCAGAAGAAGAGCTCTCTCATGAAATTGAAAGGGTCTGTGGTACTAAAGAAAAGTCTCCATCTCCTAGATCTACCCCTGAAAGATCGCCATCTCCTAAGCCCCAATCCATAAGTTTGCTTGGTGTTGTATCAGGTCCAAAGTTGTTTATAATTGTAAATTTTTGTCCAGCTGAATTTTAACCTTACCCTGTACAGTGTTTAATAGATTCAGGTTGTCAGTTTAATTTAGCAAAAGGGAATGCCCTTCCATCTTTTTACTGGGAAAAAAGTAAAGAGTTAGGTTCTGCAATTCAAGGTTCGCCTGTGTTTCTAACAGGTAAGGTCAAAGATTTTCCAGTAAATTTGTTAGGCCATTCTAGTTCTTTATCTTTGTTTAGATTAGACCAAATAAAAGAAGATTGTGTTTTGGGATCAGAATTCCTTGTCAAAGTCAGTCCATTTTCTATTGATACCCAAAAGATGGTTTTCATGTGTACAGTCAATGGTCAGTCCGTGTCAGTATCTTTGAGTAATAAGTTTAGTCCTCATTGTAAACCAATTGTAAATAGTCATGAGTCAAGGGTGTCTGGTCAGTCCAATAAAAGTTTGAATAAAATGGAACGTTGCATCTCCTATGCAGAGGTTCATGGTGAAAAGATTCTTGCAGATATCAAGGAAAAGATTATCAGAGACTGTTGCTCTGAGAATCCAAATGCCTTCTGGAAGAGGGAAAAATATTTTGTTTCCATTGAGTTAGATCCTCTCCAAAAAATAAAACCAATGAAGGCATCGACAAGAATCATGAGTCCGTCTGAGAGAGACTTTTGCTCCAAAGAGATTCAAGAATTATTATCCAAAGGTTTAATTGAACCATCAAAGAGCCCTTGGGCATGTAGAGCCTTTGTGGTAAATAAACATTCAGAGCAAAAGCGAGGAAAGCCAAGATTAGTGGTGAACTTTAAGCCACTAAATGCTGTGTTGAAGAAAATCAGGTATCCACTTCCTGATAAGTCAAGCTTGTTGCAGAAAATCAATGGTTGCACTATATTCAGTAAGTTTGACTTGAAATCTGGATTCTATCAGATAGGGATCAAACCAGAAGACAGATACAAAACAACTTTTGTTGTTCCACATGGTCAGTACCAGTGGAAAGTCTTGCCATTCGGAATAAATAATGCTCCATCAGAATTCCAGAAAATAATGGAAGATATCTTTAGAGACATACCATGGTTGCTTATGTTTATAGATGACATATTAATTTGTTCCAAGAATGTACAAGATCATCTAAAACATTTACAAAAATTTTATGACTTGGTTTTTAAGCATGGATTGGTATTGTCTGCTTCAAAAATGGAAATAGGAAAGACAGAAATGGATTTCCTAGGTTTTCATATTAAAGTTGGAACTATCATTCTGCAAGAACATGTATTGAAGAATTTTGAAAAGTTTCCAGATAAGATTTTAGATAAAACACAGTTGCAGAGGTTCCTTGGCAGCCTCAATTATTTTCGGCCATTCTATAAAGGCCAAGCTTCTGACATCAAATGTTTGCAGCAACGTCTCAAGAAAAATCCTGTTGCATGGTCAGAAGAGATGACTCTGGCAGTCAAAGCAATAAAAGCCAGAGTAAAAGAGCTTCTAGCACTTCATCTCCCTCTGGGTACTGGTAAGCTGATTATTGAAACAGATGCTTCAAACTCTACTTGGGGTGGAGTTCTTCTTGAAGAAATTGAGGGAAAAGAAAATGTTTGTGGTTATGCTTCTGGTTCGTTCAGAGGAGCAGAATTAAATTATCCAAGCATCCACAAGGAAATTCTGGCTGTCAAAAAGACAGTCAATCACTTTATTTTATATCTCAAGCCAGTCAGGTTTATAGTCAGAACAGATCTGAAGATAATGCCTGGAATATTTAGAAATGAAAACTTGATGGCTGAGAATTCAAGTAGAATATTAAAATGGTTCATCTGGTTGAATAACTTTGATTTTGATATTGTGTACAAGCCTGGATATATGAACTGTTTAGCTGATATGCTCACTCGGGAAAACTTGCAGATTGAAGACAACAAAGTTCCAAGTTTAAATATGTTTTCTGCAGGTTCTAGCTCCAGTTCCAGAAAGGATCGTGATGATGGTCCTAAAGGCAAAAAGCCAATATCAGATTATAATGAGGAACCAATGTTCCATGGAAATCGTATAATTGGAAACCAGCCAGAGAAGCTTCCAAAAGAAGCTCTATTCATGAAGCCATGGGATAACAGTCCTACTGAGGAGGAAAGAAGGGAATTGCTCGATTATGCTAATCGACAAGATGCAGAAAAATATCTCAGTCTGACTTTAATAAAACAGATTCAGATGAGTCCCTGTAAACTCCACATCATGGAGCGATGGGAAAAGAAAGCATTCAGAGGATTGCGAAATGCCAGAGAACAGCTCAGGAAATGTAACGAGCTGTGGATCGATTTTAATGAAGAAAAGGAAGGTCCTAGATGGTATGTGGATATTGGTGAGGGTGACCTCACATGGACTTCTTATAATTTGATTCTGCAATTCTGCAGGGAAGAAACATCAGTTGTCATATGTGCTGACCCAGGAAACATGCGCAACAAGAAGTGGTCCGGGTGGACTGAAATCTTGTTGGATAAGTTCTGTCCAAGGAAAGATTGGACTGTACGCAGAGCTAATTTTATCCTTCACCTTGAAGCAGATATGCAGGCTGCAGACCAGGCAAATCTTTGGTTTAAGTTTCTGCTTCGACATCATGGTGGAAGATACTCTGAACTTGAACACTGTGTAAATATTACGCAGAAGTATATTAAAAGAGACGAAAATGGTAACAGGATTGACACCAAGGTTCATAGGCGAACTCTCCCTTTGAACTATCGTGTTGAATCTCAATTTCAGAGTGAGTATCTTTATGAAGAAGGACATGAAGCTGTGTTTGGCTCTGATGTAGAGCGTTGTTTCGGAGATCTTCTATATCCAGAAGTTGAATATCCTGAAGACGAACAGTACATCTATGATTCCCAACCGCCATATCATTGGGAAGATGAGCTTGTTCGGAGAGAAATAGAAGAAGCACTGTATGATGATGAACAGGAATGCTGGTGTGGAGGCCAAGGTGTCGGACCGCCGGATGATCCTGATGTATTTTGTGTCTGCCGTTCCAGAAGTGATTAATGAAGAATCTTCATAATAGGAATGGAGCCCATGGTCCGATTGAAATTGTAATGATTTGCTTTTGTACATAAGCATCTTTTAGTAGAAGCCGTAGTGGGCCGGTAATAGTAGCTCCACTTTGTAACGTCGGCCAAGCTTGTCGGCCATGTTTTGCTTTCCGTAGGAATATTAAGATGGGCCAATAGGTTGTCGGCCATCGAATCTACTTTTGGTTGTCGGTTTCCGAGTCCCCTCATGGCGTTGCCTCATAGGGACGAGATAAACGTGGTGCTGTCCCACCATGTCCTCGGATTCCTTTCCTTTTGACTGGTTGGTGTAAGTTTCAAGTGACCGGATGACTGACCGGATGACTGGCTAGCAATCTATATAAGGAAGAGCTTGAGCTCATTCTAGTTATTGGAGTCTAGTGCATTGAGCTGGTTAAGAGCTCTGCAAATAAGTTAGGTGTCAAGCTGATCCAGTAGTTGGAAGCTTTGAGTCTTAGGTGTGTGAGAACTGTAGTTCTATGCTCTGCCAGTTGCCCTTGTGGTATAACATAGTAACAGAACAACTGCATGTTCGCCTCTGTATAAAGAGTCTGTGTAAGTATCTTGGCGCGTGAATGGTATCAGAGCCAGTCAAAGGCAAATTCCGCTAATTCTTGGTAATATCTTTATACTACAATGTATATGAATGAATTAACAATCATGATTATCGTTGTTGCTGCATGCATTGTATTGTTGGGATGCTTGTCTAAAATACTGTTAAAGGAAATCCGAAACTATTTCTCTGCATAAGTCAGTCTCTGTCCAATTGTTGGTCATAAACTCTATAAATAGTATTCTGTAGGTGGTGGAAATGACCACTGAGGGATAGTTGGAATCCACAGGGGTGTAAGAGATGTCCGATGTTAGAGTAGCAGTAAGGCCCGTAGAGTGAAGGGGAGTAAGTCTACAGAGTTTCCGGAGTCTAGATTTAGGTCAGCACTCACCTCTTTTCAAAATGGACCCAACTATGGATACTATTGAGCTGACAAATCACATAGAGGGTGAATTAGCAAATGATACTGAAATCTCATTAGCAGAACACAGAGAGTCTTCCTTTAAAGCTTCTACTTTTGAAGATGCATCCTATATCACTATCCGTGATCAAAATCCTAGCGCTGATTGGCAATTACCCCAAATCCTGCCTCGAGATGTGTATAAACTCCATTGGTGGAACATTACTTCTGCTACCCATATCCGTGTTTCCAGTATTGATGTTGCTTTTACAGATAAGGAAGAACCCATACACATAAATCTGTTAGACCGAGCACAGATCGATTGGGCTAAGTCCATGAAGTATAAGTATGCTCATTTTGGAGCAGTTAAGTTAGGAATTGGACCCTTGGTTCGTCCACGGCTTGCTATTTCTTCCTTGTGTTGTATAGTTGATACTAGGCATCAAAAATTTTCTGATGCTGTAATTGGTGGATTCACAGCCCCTTTGCATGATTGTCCTGCTTTTGGGACAATCTATCCAAAATTCTCTGTCATCTTGGAAGACCCTCATATTTATAATATTATTAAGGCTTATATCTTGCCCAAAGGTTTTGATATGGAGACTGGATCTCGAATTATCCAGCTCAAAGGAGGTGTCTGTATTCGGTTTGGTAATGATACTCTCCCGCAGTTGCAAACTGCTGTCCATCAAAGTTCAGCAGACTGCAGCATGGTGGAATATCCCACTTCTTCTGCAAAATCTGCTAAATTAAAAGCAGCTATCTCCAAAAATGCCACTCCGATCACTTTTAACTGGACTGGGATAAAGTATCCATCCTCTTGGGAAGTTAAATATTCTGAGTTGAGAAACCAAGAAAGAATGATAGCCTCATATAATCCACAACCTCTTGTCTTTGATGAAGCCAGTTGTTCTTTCAGACCAGCCCAAGAAAATCCTACTTCCAGATCTCATCCTCCACTTATCAGATCTACTTCAATGGCCTCTTATAACAATGCCCGACTACAAGCCATGTCTGATCAGGTGAACAAAGAAAGCCAAGCTGAAGATAATAACACTTTGCCTAGGTCTACTTCTGTAAATACTACTTCTTTTTCTGGTGTGTCAGATTTTGAACATAAAGGTCAACATGCAGACTGCGCTGCATGTAGAAAAATTAAACAAAAATTAATACAAAAACAAAAAATCAAAAAAGCTCAAGACAATCCCCATGAATATCCATCCCTAGGAATGTTCTCTTTACCTCGCTCTGGAGCTGATTTCGAGACCACCAATAGTCTTGGTCAAAAGTCTTTCTATCCTGGTAGGAATCTTCCAGAAACACCTTTCCGCCAGTATGCTTCAGATGGTTCTTCTAAAAGAGAATACATGATTGTAAAATCTTCTACTGCTGACCAGTCTGTGTCAGATGACATAAAGTTAGCAAATTGGGGAAACTTGCAGGAATTGTGCACTGCAAGAAATATTGATGATATGACAAATGACATTTTGATGTTGAAACATCAGTGTTCTGAACAGAGAATCCAACTTGATAAAGTTGTAACAAAGTTGGAACTATTGGATCATTTATTGCACGATACTACATAGATACAAAAGGCAATCACTTTAGCTTCTGATAAATTAGAGAGAAGAATTTCTGTTTTAAAAGAACTTTCAAGTAAAACAGAAGAATTAAAAAAGAAGCGTTATTATGTCCCAGATCATGTTCATCGCTTAGCAGCCCAAGGACATAATAGGAGTAAATCCCTAGGACAGTTCAATATTGTCCCAGAAGAAGAAAAGCCAGTATGGGATTTTGGTGAGAGTGATGCCAATATAGAATATATTGAAGACTGGATCTCTGAGTTTAAGTCTTTCAATCCTGTCTTAGATCCAAAATATGAAGTGTCATTAAACATGATGGCAGAAGAATCCTCTAATAGAATGAGGATTACTGGTCCAAGAGAACACTATGATGAGCATATGCATGATGTAGTAGCTGAAGGAGAAACCCCACCCAAAGTTTTTAACTTTGGTATAAATAATATGAATAATCTCATTTCCCAAATGCCTGAGCAACCAGTGCTCAACATCTAGTGTCAAAGAAGAGAAGAAATAAAAAATGCAATACAGTTATTAGAACATTGGCTTTTGTATAAAAAGCAGCAAGACCATAATCTGACAGGTCAGATGCTTGCAACTCAATTAGTTGCAGGACTGTCAGGTCTAGCGTATGAATGGTGGCGATGGTTGCCACAGGAAACAAGGCATGAAATACTTGCTGCCAATGATGCCGATGAGCAACTTCTCTCTGCATTGGGAAGAGAATTCTATGGTCAAGTAGGCCAAGAAGATACAGATCATCTAGCATCCTTGTTTATGACTGCTAGACTGTGTGATCTGAGTAAAACTGAAGAATATTTTTGTTATATGCAAAAATTATTAATCAGTTCAGGGAAATCAGGAAATCCAGCTTACCTTAAGCACTATCTAAGGAGTTACCCTGGCCATGTTCCAGATGCGGTTGAAAAAAGGTTAAAAGATTTGAATATTGAATTGATAAGCTTATCCTTAGCTCAACTACATGGTCATATATTAGAATGCTGGCAAGAACATTGCTTAGATAAAAGAGTAAGCAAAGATTTTAAAAGACATCAGCAAATGTTTTCTGCTTCTTTTTGTAAAGAAGTTGCAGGTATGCCAGATTGGGGGTGTGGAGCACACAACAGAGGTCATCTTAAAGAATGTAAATGTAAAAAGAAGAAAAAGCATTTCTATACCTCTGAAAAAAGATATCATCCTGAAGGCTCCTATAGACATAAGCCGAAGCATCGCTACAAAGATTACCAATCTAAAAAACGGCATAAGTATAAAAGATTTGTCAAGCGTCGCACAGATAAAGGTTCTGGAGACAAATGTTTTATCTGTGGACAAAAAGGACATTGGGCAAGCAAATCTCCTAAGCAAAAATCTAAGCCAAGGCTTGCAGCACTTTGTACAACACTAGATCCCGTTTGGTGGGATTTGTTTGAAGTTACTTTGGATTCCCCTCTCCCTCCTGGAGAAATAATTGAACTTCCTGATTTTGATAGTGATTCTGCTTTTGACTCTAGTTCTGAGATCCCGCTTATTGCTAGATGTGATCCTCCAAATTCATCCTCTTCATCCGATTCTGATTTAGATGATCCACATTTAGGGGGGTGTAGCCAGCTAGAGTTTGACTTTTCTCTTTATATGTTTTCTTCCAGAGTTTCCATCCATCAGTTAGAAAAACAGGCAGCTAACATTGACTTGCAGTTGTCTTTTATCCCTGTTTATAGACACACTGAGAGAACTGAGCTAAGGGAAGAAAAGAAACAAATTCTAGCAAAAATAGAAACCCTAAAGAAAGAGAAAGGTAAAGTAAAGCAATCAGACCATAGCTATAACCCTATTGAGCTATATCAGAGATATCCTGAGAGTCACATTGATAGACAAAGCCATAGACAAGATAGAATGAATTTGCTCCAAAACCAGATCAAACAAAAACATGAGCAAATAAAGGCACTGCTGAAAGAAATAGAGAACTTGAAACAATCCATTTCAGTCTTATCAACAGAAAGAGATCAATCTTCAGAAGAAGAGCTCTCTCATGAAATTGAAAGGGTCTGTGGTACTAAAGAAAAGTCTCCATCTCCTAGATCTACCCCTGAAAGATCGCCATCTCCTAAGCCCCAATCCATAAGTTTGCTTGGTGCTGTATCAGGTCCAAAGTTGTTTATAATTGTAAATTTTTGTCCAGCTGAATTTTAACCTTACCCTGTACAGTGTTTAATAGATTTAGGTTGTTAGTTTAATTTAGCAAAAGGGAATGCCCTTCCATCTTTTTACTGGGAAAAAAGTAAAGAGTTAGGTTCTGCAATTCAAGGTTCGCCTGTGTTTCTAACAGGTAAGGTCAAAGATTTTCCAGTAAATTTGTCAGGCCATTCTAGTTCTTTATCTTTGTTTAGATTAGACCAAATAAAAGAAGATTGTGTTTTGGGATCAGAATTCCTTGTCAAAGTCAGTCCATTTTCTATTGATACCCAAAAGATGGTTTTCATGTGTACAGTCAATGGTCAGTCCGTGTCAGTATCTTTGAGTAATAAGTTTAGTCCTCGTTGTAAACCAATTGTAAATAGTCATGAGTCAAGGGTGTCTGGTCAGTCCAATAAAAGTTTGAATAAAATGGAACGCTGCATCTCCTATGCAGAGGTTCATGGTGAAAATATTCTTGCAGATATCAAGGAAAAGATTATCAGAGACTGTTGCTCTGAGAATCCAAATGCCTTCTGGAAGAGGGAAAAATATTTTGTTTCCATTGAGTTAGATCCTCTCCAAAAAATAAAACCAATGAAGGCATCGGCAAGAATCATGAGTCCGTCTGAGAGAGACTTTTGCTCCAAAGAGATTCAAGAATTATTATCCAAAGGTTTAATTGAACCATCAAAGAGCCCTTGGGCATGTAGAGCCTTTGTGGTAAATAAACATTCAGAGCAAAAGCGAGGAAATCCAAGATTAGTGGTGAACTTTAAGCCACTAAATGCTGTGTTGAAGAAAATCAGGTATCCACTTCCTGATAAGTCAAGCTTGTTGCAGAAAATCAATGGTTGCACTATATTCAGTAAGTTTGACTTGAAATCTGGATTCTATCAGATAGGGATCAAACCAGAAGACAGATACAAAACAACTTTTGTTGTTCCACATGGTCAGTACCAGTGGAAAGTCTTGCCATTCGGAATAAATAATGCTCCAACAGAATTCCAGAAAAGAATGGAAGATATCTTTAGAGACATACCATGGTTGCTTGTGTTTATAGATGACATATTAATTTGTTCCAAGAATGTACAAGATCATCTAAAACATTTACAAAAATTTTATGACTTGGTTTTTAAGCATGGATTGGTATTGTCTGCTTCAAAAATGGAAATAGGAAAGACAGAAATGGATTTCCTAGGTTTTCATATTAAAGCTGGAACTGTCATTCTGCAAGAACATGTATTGAAGAATTTTGAAAAGTTTCCAGATAAGATTTTAGATAAAACACAGTTGCAGAGGTTCCTTGGCAGCCTCAATTATATTCGGCGATTCTATAAAGGCCAAGCTTCTGACATCAAATGTTTGCAGCAACGTCTCAAGAAAAATCCTGTTGCATGGTTAGAAGAGATGACTCTGGCAGTCAAAGCAATAAAAGCCAGAGTAAAAGAGCTTCCAGCACTTCATCTCCCTCTGGGTACTGGTAAGTTGATTATTGAAACAGATGCTTCAAACTCTACTTGGGGTGGAGTTCTTCTTGAAGAAATTGAGGGAAAAGAAAATTTTTGTGGTTATGCTTCTGGTTCGTTCAGAGGAGCAGAATTAAATTATCCAAGCAGCCACAAGGAAATTCTGGCTGTCAAAAAGACAGTCAATCACTTTATTTTATATCTCAAGCCAGTCAGGTTTATAGTCAGAACAGATCTGAAGATAATGCCTGGAATATTTAGAAATGAAAACTTGATGGATGAGAATTCAAGTAGAATATTAAAATGGTTCATCTGGTTGAATAACTTTGATTTTGATATTGTGTACAAGCCTGGATATATGAACTGTTTAGCTGATATGCTCACTCGGGAAAACTTGCAGATTGAAGACAACAAAGTTCCAAGTTTAAAGATGTTTTCTGCAGGTTCTAGCTCCAGTTCCAGAAAGGATCGTGATGATGATCCTAAAGGCAAAAAGCCAATATCAGATTATAATGAGGAACCAATGTTCCATGGAAATCGTATAATTGGAAACGAGCCAGAGAAGCTTCCAAAAGAAGCTCTATTCATGAAGCCATGGGATAACAGTCTTACTGAGGAGGAAAGAAGGGAATTGCTCGATTATGCTAATCGACAAGATGCAGAAAAATATCTCAGTCTGACTTTAATAAAACAGATTCAGATGAGTCCCTGTAAACTCCACATCATGGAGCGATGGGAAAAGAAAGCATTCAGAGGATTGCGAAATGCCAGAGAACAGCTCAGGAAATGTAACGAGCTGTGGATCGATTGTAATGAAGAAAAGGAAGGTCCTAGATGGTATGTGTATATTGGTGAGGGTGACCTCACATGGACTTCCTATAATTTGATTCTGCAATTCTGCAGGGAAGAAACATCAGTTGTCATATGTGTTGACCCAGGAAACATGCGCAACAAGAAGTGGTCCGGGTGGACTGAAATCTTGTTGGATAAGTTCTGTCCAAGGAAAGATTGGACTGTACGCAGAGCTAATTTTATCCTTCACCTTGAAGCAGATATGCAGGCTGCAAACCAGGAAAATCTTTGGTTTAAGTTTCTGCTTCGACATCATGGTGGGAGATACTCTGAACTTGAACACTGTGTAAATATTACGCAGAAGTATATTAAAAGAGACGAAAATGGTAACAGGATTGACACCAAGGTTCATAGGCGAACTCTCCCTTTTAACTATCGTGTTGAATCTCAATTTCAGAGTGAGTATATTTATGAAGAAGGACATGAAGCTGTGTTTGGCTCTGATGTAGAGCGTTGTTTCGGAGATCTTCTATATCCAGAAGTTGAATATCCTGAAGACGAACAGTACATCTATGATTCCCAACCGCCATATCATTGGGAAGATGAGCTTGTTCGGAGAGAAATAGAAGAAGCACTGTATGATGACGAACAGGAATGTTGGTGTGGAGGCCAAGGTGTCGGACCGCCGGATGATCCTGATGTATTTTGTGTTTGCCGTTCCGGAAGTGATTAATGAAGAATCTTCATAATAGGAATGGAGCCCATGGTCCGATTGAAATTGTAATGATTTGCTTTTGTACATAAGAATCTTTTAGTAGAAGCCGTAGTGGGCCGGTAATAGTAGCTCCACTTTGTAATGTCGGCCAAGCTTGTCGGCCATGTTTTGCTTTCCGTAGGAATATTAAGATGGGCCAGTAGGTTGTCGGCCATCGAATCTACTTTTGGTTGTCGGTTTCCGAGTCCCCTCATGGCGCTGCCTCATAAGGACGAGATAAACATGGTGCTGTCCCACCATGTCCTCGGATTCCTTTCCTTTTGACTGGTTGGTGTAAGTTTCAAGTGACCGGATGACTGGCTAGCAATCTATATAAGGAAGAGCTTGAGCTCATTCTAGTCATTGGAGTCTAGTGCATTGAGCTGGTTAAGAGCTCTGCAAATAAGTTAGGTGTCAAGCTGATCCAGTAGTTGGAAGCTCTGAGTCTTAGGTGTGTGAGAACTGTAGTTCTATGCTCTGCTAGTTGCCCTTGTGGTATAACATAGCAACAGAACAACTGCATGTTCACCTCTTTATAAAGAGTCTGTAAGTGCGCTAGTGGATATACCATGGGTGTCCCAGGAGCCTGCTACTAAGCTCATGCCTTCGGGAAGTGCTGAACGCTAAACGGCCCCATGTCATTGTATCCAGGTGGTCAGTCGAGTGTATGGTGACGACCTTCGCAGTCCGAAGGCGATCCATTGGAGTCTGGATGTATGCTATTCCGCATTGAGGCGATAATAAATTTGCAGAAAGCTTGTTTGGGGAGATCTTGGCGCGTGAATGGTATCTTGGCGTGTGAATGAGTTCTGAATGTATGCAAAAAGATTCATGGCATCAGCCCAAATATTTGTAGCCAAACCTTTTGACTCAAGCATACAGGTAGCCATCTCTTTCAGTGATCGATTCTTCCTTTCCGCTACACCGTTCTGCTGGGGTGTGTAGGGAACTATATGTTGGATCTAAATTCCGCTTTCGGCACAAAGTTGCAGCAACTCAGTCTTGATATGTTCTCCTCCATTATTATATATAAGAGCTTCGATCTTGCTCTCAGTGGCAGTCTCAACAGAAGCCTTAAAATCCTTGAATTTTCAAAGCACTTCTGACTTGTTTTTGAGAAAAAATACCCAAGTAAAGCGGGAGAAGTCATCGATGAATGTCAAAACATACCTTGAACCATTCATGGAAATATTTGGCAGTGGACCACTGATATCAGAATGTATGAGACCCAAAATTGTAGAAGCTATGATAGCTTTGTCGCCTTCAAACTTGTGCTTGAGGTGCTTCCCAATGATGCAACCTGGGCAAATTCCCTTCGAGGAACAGAGGTGCAGAAGACCATCGACCATGCATTTGTCTTGTAACAGCAGAAAATACTTGTAATTAAGGTGTCCAAACCTTTCATGCCAAATCCTACTAACCTCATTTCCATGGGGTAGAAGAGAAGTAGGCTTTTCAAGCGGCACAAAGTGTGAAAACTCATAGTATTTTGCAGTATGGTTTGCCTTTTCGACTACAATAAGTCTTCCACTTTCAATATCAAAAATTTCAACTTTGTTTGGGCTGAATGTAACTTGCTTCGGTGCACCAGTTTGTTTCATTTGATACACGGAAAGTAGTTTCGAAGCCAAGGAAGGCACATAGAGAACATTTTGAAAACTTCCATGCTCTAAATGGATGGTACCTTTACCCTTTGATGAAATGTTTGAGTCATCTCCCAAATGGATGGGGATGGAGCTATTTGGATCAAATGAAGAAAATGAGTCAATATTTGCAGCCATATGATTCGATGCACCAGAATCCATCAGTAGAGTGGTGGGTTTCGAAACAGTTTCCATGAGTGCTTGACCTCTTTCATGATCATCATTTCTATCCTTCTTCCGTGCACCGTCGGGAAGAGTTATGTTATTCTTTTCCAAAAGGAGGGCTATCTGATCTATTGTTTTCTTCATGCATGAAATTTAGGATGAAAGCCACGGTTGCAATATGAACATTTATATTTTTCCTTACCCTCTTTACCCTTTTGCTTGTTCCTTGAACCGGATGGTGCATCTGATTGTTTGCTTTTCTCTCTTTGCTTGATAGGTTCAAATTTGGGCTTCTCTTTCTTTTGCTTTCCTTTTCCATTCAAATTCTTTGATCCTTGAACAAAGAGGGATGAATCTTTGGAGCTTATGGACCCCATTTGAATTACCTTATCATGCTCTTTGGTAATGGACTCAATGAAGGCATTCAAGGTAGGCATCTTCCAATTCAGGGTAGTCAGCCGACCAGAATTGAAAGTAGAGACAAATACCGAGAAATATTTACCAAGATTTGAAAGAATGGAAGGATCAATTTCTTATCCTCTTTAACAACTCCACTGATCTTCAATTGCAAAGACAAATGCTTGAATCTTGTGAAAAATTCATTGATGGTCTCGAAAATCTCAGGATTCAAGGAAATCAATTCATTTTCCAATTGAAAAGACCGCATGTCATCTTGCTTCCCAAAAATCTTCTCGAGTTGCTCCCATACTGCCTTTGGAGTAGTCAATCCACTGAGGTGAAAGTGAAGATCCTTGGAAATATTGTGGCAAAGAAGACCATATGCTTCATCCAACTTGTTGAAGTGCTTTGATTTTTCAATGAGTGTATTGGGCTCAACTTCGAGGCCCATGGTGACTCTGTAGTACCCTCTTGAGCGCAACATAATATCCATGTCATTCTTCCATTCAAAGTAATTGAAGGGAGTGAGTAGCTTAGAAGAAGAATAATCCATCTCAATAATAGCGAATGCACTTGATGGAGATGATTAACCTGCAAATCACAATCAAAACAAGAACAATAAGGTCGAACAATCCACCCTTTTAGAGTTGCATCACACTTGGGATTGGAGATCAAGCAAGCTTGAATGATCCAATGTATCTAATCCATGAATTCTGTGGAAAACTCAGGCTTCTGGAGTGGATTGGAGAGTATTTTTCAGCCTTGCATGGACATGAGCGAATGCACATGAGATTTTGCATGCCAAAACTTCAGTAATTTTGAGCAAATTCACTCAATTCTTCATGTAGAAAACCTGTATATGAGAGATATTGTCCTTGCAATGGCTTTGATACCATGTAAAATTAGTCACAATAGATCTATTAAACAAGAATATTAATCACAAAGATGTAAAACAAATTGGAGTAAAAACTGTGCAAGATGCATCAATGCTCTATAATCCAGGATAGTAGAATTACAATACAATACTGTCACAATGAGTGAGCAATTCGAATTATCCAAGGAGGTCATTCGAATATATTGCATGGTGTAGCTTGGCTCCAACTAGGAGTCCTCATCATCAATCAGTGGTGGTCATGAATGCACAAGTAACTGTCAACCAGGTGTCAAACCGAGTCTAACAAAGTCTAACTGAGTGTAATAAGTGTAACTGATGGTAATGGCACTAATGTAGGGAAGGAGGCTTAGTGGAGGGTGCATGAGGAATTAACTCGAGTTAGAATAGGTAGTCAAGTCTCATCAGAGGTCAATCGGAGTGGTAACAGCAGTTAGGAGTCAGTATAGCCTCAAATCAAGGAAAGACAACTAACTAACTGAAGTGAACTGGATTGGTAGGTGAGAAAAGGAACCCTTCTCAAGTGGTGGGTGAGAAGTGGGCGCCTCCTTGACTAGGAGGGCTAAAACTGAGTGGAAAGTGGCTCCCGGGTGCTGGCAGACTAGGGACTAGGTGTTGGAGGCATCAAACTGGTGACTGGGTAGCATGTGGATGCATTTAATGCATGCATGCATGCAAAGTACATACTGAATGATGAGATATCCTAACATTTAATGTATTGTGATAATAAAAGTGTAATACAAGTAACTAAGAATCATGTTTGTAGTAAGATGAAGCACATGGATCTGTATTCTCATTATTTGATGCAATTGGTAATTGGAACTGTTGTGTCTCTTGTTTCTTGCAAGAAAAATTATTATATCAATGATAATATATTTACAAATATTTTAAAAAAATCCAAGTCTATGAAAATTTAGGCCATGCTTGAGATTTAGGAAGCTACAACTATGGGCCAAGGGTGTATAAAAAAGATAATTTCATAGTATTTCAATCATCTAGAGAATTGTGCTAATGGGGGTGTTAGAACAATATGTTCATCACACCTATGGATATTTTGGAAACAATTAGTTGACAATCAACAATAGAATAGCAGATTGAATTGAGAGGTTGATTGTGTAATATACCCATATAAGATTCTGAGAATATTAATTAATAACCAATATTTGAATCATAAATTCTTAAAGAAAGTTGTGAGCTAGTTATTAGAACTAGTGTTGAGGTAACTAGTCCTAGTCTTAGCTAAACCCACCCAACTTCACAATTGTAATTTATTTTAACTGATCAGAGTGGGGAAAAGGATGCAACAGAAAATGATAGGGATAATATTGCTTAAGAATACTCTGCACAATGTATTGGTACCTTTTATTTTTCAACAACAACTACCGCTGAAGTCTACACAAGGCTTCCTGGGTACACCAACATATGCAGACTAGATCCTTTACACAGTATTCGGATGCTATCATAAGGTTTTTGGACTGTTTATAAGTCCCAATATAACTTCACACAAAGTATATTGAGGATTTGGGTCTGTTTGACTAAGTTTGGGATGACTTGGGAGAAGTTAGGAAATTCAGGACTATTGGGGAGCACGTCCTTCAAGCAACCCAAACACTGTACGAACTGCACTATAATTAGTTCCAATACTTGGAAATGGTTCAGGTATGTATTAAGGACCTTCTACACTTTATATAATGAAAAAT
Source organism: Larix kaempferi (assembly GCA_027924585.1). Classification (NCBI taxonomy): domain Eukaryota; kingdom Viridiplantae; phylum Streptophyta; class Pinopsida; order Pinales; family Pinaceae; genus Larix; species Larix kaempferi. The sequence continues at coordinate 7,662,592 of BSBM01000498.1, forward strand.
ATTTTCACATAACTCCTCCAATGATAATTTCAGTGAAACTAGCTAGTTTCCTATCCAAAAAGAGAAAGACATTAAACATTGAAGTACAAGTGACAGTGGAATATAAAAAATTCATTCTTAGAATAAATATAATAGATCAAACACATGCATTTATAAGCATCAAACATCCATTTGTATATTTATATCACTAATTGAATCATACAAGTTCCAACTCTAACATATAGCTCACAATGTGCAAGATCTGAGTTCATGGAAGCAATAATCTATGATGGAAGAATGAGAGAAGGGTAGAAACCACTGGATCAGGCCAAATAATATAGAATGGACTTATAATAACTCATGGAAGGTTCACTCAACATATGAATCTTCTTATAGGAGCACAATATCTCCAATTGTTCTCCTTCTCTAAGTGAATCTCATCAAAACCACATCAAATATTCTTGAATCTTTACATTAAATTTGAGGGATCTATCTCTTCATGAAATGGGATGGATTAGACCTACAAATCAATAATCAATGACTACACTGAATCATATGCAGAAAAGTGAAACAATAACTATGGGGCACACCTCCCACAAGTTGCTATGGGCGCATCTCCAAAGCCTAGAGAAGCACTAAGATTTCTCAGTCATAAACATAGAATCTCCAAAAGATGTGAAAGTGATGCACCCTCCTTATTTTATAGATTGGATGACTTGTTGATAAATTTAAGTTTCTAGTGGACCTCCTTGGCCTCATCCAATGCACCTTCCTTGACTGAGTTGTAAATTTCCTTCTTTTCACACCGACTAGATTTCTTCCTTTTGGAAACCGTGCCCTCCTTGCTTTCCCGATGTTTCCTACTTTTCACACTGACTAGATTTTATTCTTTTTGGAAACAACGCCCTCCTTTCTTTCCTGATGTTTTATGATTTTCACAACTAATTGCTTGTCTGCACTTGCCTACTTTGTACACTTCCTTGCTTTGTTCACTTTCCTTCTTTTCACTGTGTTTTCCAGTTTCCTTCTTTTTTTCTTTGCTATGTTTTTATCTCATTTTCCTCTTGGGTTGAAAACTAATTAAGCTATCCTTATCTCCTTATGCACCCTCATGGGACCCTTGGCATATTCCAACTCATTGTCACATTTAATTACTAATTAAATATCAAAATATTAATTGCATCACTTCCAATTTAATTTATTCTAAAACAACTATAGTCCAAATTATTCCTAGTTAATTTAGTTTCCTAGAGTAATTGGCCAATCTTATCCCCCTTATTAATTAATTCATTGATTTTCAATACGATCTATGGGGGTTTGATGGGTCATTGGCTACTTCTTGGTGCTAACAAAAATGGGAACATGATAGTCCCGCCCTCCCAAAATTGCTTGTCCTCAAGCAAGAAACCAACTACAACCATCTATCAAGCCAACCAGTGACTTCACTCAAAATATGTTGCTTCCTTTCTAGAGGTGGAATCCTCAATTCCAAACTAAATACAAAAGGTCCACCATGTTTCTGCTACACCACTATGATTATTACCCTCTTCTCAAAAAGTAACATTGTCTCCTATGCAGCTATCCAACCCCCAACTGCAACAACTGAATGTCAGGATCCCACTGTTTGGGTTGCATTCCTCTAGATGACAATTCCATCCCAAGCAATCCATGATACCAAGGGATTCTTGGATTCCACTGTCTTTGTTGTATGTCTCCCAATGGCATTGTTACTTGTGGAAAAATTTCATTCCAAGTAATTCTAGGGTCCCACTGTCTTAGCTGCATCCTCCCAAACATTAAGATCAACAAAAATAATATATCATCATCGAGGATGTCTAGATCACTCCACCATACTGGAAGTTCATCACTTCCAATGGAATATTGAATCTTAGTAAGTTTCTCCATCAAAGCATAGATATCCTCATGTGTCATGCGCAAACTAGCACTGTGATTTCCATCCGTAAGATATAGGTGACAATCCCATGTCCATCTAGGTATACTGAAGAAATCACATAGAAGCCATGGATGCCCATACAACTACTCACAAAATACGAATGATGTATCAATAAATTCTCCATTGATGCAAACAATAAGTTTACCCCTTATGGTACTCAACTCCCTCATGTATCTATCCACCCAATCAATGGATGAATAAACACTCTGTCTTAATGATCCAAATGGAAATCTTGTAGCTTCCCCATGTGCCATCTTCACTATGGTGCAACAACTAATTAATCCGCTACTTGTTCCACCAAACAGGATCAAGTGGAAATCCCATGCACTACTATGCATGATGGAGACATCATATATATTCCTCTGCTGCTGCTCATGATATTGGTAAGGGACTGGTGCGCTTGTCAAACCCCAAGTTCTAACCATCTAGTCACCAACAAGGAGTGTGTGAGCCTCCTTATCTTCATGTGGCACCAAAAGAAAGAATCCATTTACCCAATCATCATCCCTATGTGTGATGGCTTCCATATGTGTGTGGGATGGAAAATAGTGAACCAATTCTCTACAAAAATCATCCATAAGAATTGAGATTGGATCAACTGTAGTGAGATCATGTGCCTCCTCCAAAACTGTGCAACAATCTCCTAGAGGCAAATCGTAATATCTTCGTAAGAGAACAAGTGATTGGCCTTCATCTTTCTTAACTTCAAAATACCCAAGCACATGCAAATCAGAATGTACTTTATGCGCCCAATGCACACAAGTACCAAGGTTCAAAACACTGTTGTTCAAATGACAAGGGTGAAAGTCCAATGTCCAATCAAAAAAAGGGTAGGAATCATCAAAATTCCATGGATTCCCATGTTGCTCATAGGAAGTGTAAAATGTGTCAAATAAGTCTCCATAGATGCAAGCATGAATATCAATCATGTGTCTTTTTATCCAAATAGGAAAAGAAGAGAAACTCCAACCCAATGGTCCAAATGGAAAGCACAATGCTTCCCCATGAGAATACTCCCAATGGCTCAACTCTGTGCCACTAGTAAAAGAGTAACTCCAATTTCATTAAACTTGGACTTATTCTAGTCCAAGTCACTTTGAAGACGGGGATAAAACCACCTTTCTAAACTCCAAAATCAAGCAAAATCCGGTTCCAAAACTGCCATATCCAGGTTCCAAAAGTGCCAAAACCGGTTCCAAAAGTGACAAAACCAGTTCTGAAAGTGCCAAAACCGATTCCAAATTGCCAAAACCGATTCCGAAAGTGCCAAATCAAGGTTCCAAAAGTGATAAAACCGGTTCCTAAATAGCCAAAAACTAGTTCGAAGAGTGCAAAATCCAGTTCTGAAAGTGACCAAACCGGTCCCGAAACTACCAAATCCGTTTCCAAAAGTGCCAAAATACAGGTTCCAAAACCATAATTTTTCTTTTGATATTTGTGTATGTATAATATGATGGTCATTTGAAGTTGAATGTCGTTAACCAAAACCCCATTTTTGAATGAGGCTCGAGCTAAATGAATGAAGGAGCGGCCAACCCTTCTTCTGCCCATTATTTTTTTCATTATAGTTCTAGACTGCAAGAAGGGTGGTTTGATCCTTCTTGTGTTCACCATTCTAGATACAAGTGAATTGTTGGATATTGGTGTTCACAATTATATACTAAAAGAAGGGGCGGCCGATCCTTCTTGTCGGCAGTCGGGATAAATATTGTTTACATATTATAACATAGGCAATGTCCCAATCCCTACCACATAATGCGGAAGTCGGTAGTGGGGAAATGTTGTCCCAACCTTCGTAAAATAATTGTTCTTCATTTCTCTTTTAAATGAAGGGTCGACCGACCCTTTTTGTGGTTAGTATTTTTGCAGTCTTCGACATTTAGGATATACATGAATTGGCAGCCTATACTTCATAGGTTGAATATCTGCATAATTCCCTCATAAATGAAGGGGCGACCGACCCTTCTTCTGCCCAATATTATTTTCATACTAGTTCTAGACTGCTAGAAGGGTCGGCTGACCCTTCTTGTGATTTATATTTATCCAGTCTTGACCCTTATGGTTATACATGAATTGATCTCTATTTTGGAAGGCGAAAATCTCACATGCGTGAGCCTCAAAGAGAGAACCAACGCCATAGGAAGTGATGAGATGGCATGTATGATGACATGGCATCTATGATGACATGGAATGTGTTATGATGACATGACATGCATGATGACATGGCATCGAAAGACACATGATGGTGTTCTGGTGTTATCATTAAGTCAGTGTTGCAATGTGACATCATTCTGGAAAAGTATGGCAAGTTTGTGAAACTTTTGGAATTGACAAAGTATGGAAAAGTAGTCAAAACTGCTATGAGAGAATGCCTGCAATAATTCATGGTTTTAGAAAAATGCACGCACCATCATATCATGCTATAGCTTGTTGAAGTGGCTACATAGTTATACATGATTGCGGATTGTGAAAACTGTTTGATTAATGGATTTGCGACATGCGTTTATGCAATCCGCAATTCGGATTGTGGATTCCAGAAACTTTGGTTTGTTTTTATTTCGATTTGTAGTCCTGCAACCCACAATTGTAGATTGCAGGAATGTTGTATATATTGCAAAACAATTAAACCCCCGCAACTCGTCTTTTTCATTCCCAGATTAGATCTCGACCGTCGACTTGTCTTAAACTTACGACCCAGAATTAAGCTGATGGAATTAATAAATATGTTGATGTTGTTTATGTTTCCTTTTATTATTTTTCATCTTCAAAAATTACTTGATGTGTGGATTTTACTGCCAAATCCGTTTCAAAAATTTCCAAATCCAGGTTCCAAAACCATACTTTTTCTTTTGATATTGCCACTTTTGAAATTGGTTTTTGCGGTGTTCTGATACGATAATTATGACGGTCATTTGAAGTAGTAAAAAATATACAAATTATCAAATGAATCGGTGTCTGCATAATATGACGGTCATTTGAAGTTGAATTTCATTAACCAACACCCCATTTTGAATGAGGCTCGAGATAAATGAATGAAGGGTCAGCCGATCCTTCTTTTGCCCACTATTATTTTAATAATAGTTCTAGACCGCAAGAAGGGTGGTACAATCCTTCCTGTGTTCACCATTATGGATACAGGTGGATTGTCAGATATTGGTGTTCACAATTATCTACTAAAAGAAGGGGCGGCTGATCCTTCTTGTCGGCATTCATAAGCTCCGAGAAATATTGTTTAGATGTTATAACTTAGGCAATGTCCCGATCCTTACCATATACTGCGGAAGTCGGTTGCGGGGAATTGTCGTGCCAACCTTCATAGATTTAATATTTTTTCATTTCTCTTTTAAATGAAGGATCAGCCGACCCTTCTTGTGACGTTAGTATTTTTGCAGTCTTCACTATTCAGGATATAGATGAATTGACATCCTATACTTTATAGGTTGAATATTTAGACAATTCCATCATAAATGAAGGGGTGGTTGACCCTTCTTCTGCTCAATATTATCTTCATACTAGTTCTAGACTGCAAGAATGGTCATCCGATCCTTATTGTGTTCACTAGTATTGATATAGGTGAATTACTGAATATTCAGATTTGATTCCCGCAACCCGCATTTGTGGATTGTGGGAAGATTATTGTAAATGCTTGCGTTCTGCGTTTCCGCAACCCGCAATGCGGATTGCAGGAACAATTCGAATAATGGATTTGCGATTCTCCTCTCAACATAGTTTGTCATTGCAGAGTCTTGATCAAATTCCTTGGTGGTATAGTGAAGAGGATCATTGGAGTTTTACGCATTCCAGGTTTTGTGTGTAACCTAGTATTATTAAGAAAACTTATTCATGTTCGTGTCAGGTTCCTTTTATCTAACAAAGGGTGTAAAATGGTCTAGTAATCTATGGTGTTTGCTAAGGGTGATTGTGTGGGAACTCTATTCAATGTTGATGCATGTATTGTTGAATGTAATAGTTATTCAGTTTCTACAGTGAACAAACAATCACTAGGATCTACAACCTCACAATTAGAACCTATACATACCTCTAATGGTCATGAATTTTAGGTACCTAAACAATCCCTTGCTTCATAAATGAAGTTACCTACAAAGGTGAAAAGTTCAATGTCTAAAATATTCACTCATTGTTTGAATAGCCATTCAATCGACTAAGTTATAACATATAAAAATGGTTTGTCCCGACTTTTGTTTTCCGACAAGAAGGATCGGCTGCCCCTTCTTTTCATAGTTAATTGTGAAAATATTTATCCAACAATTCAGATATATCCATAATGGAGAACACAAGAAGGGTCGACCAAACATTCTTGCAATGTCGAACTATTATGAAAATAATATTGGGAATACGAAGTTTCAGCCAACCTTTCAATTACGAGGAAATTTTCAAACTAGAACACCTTGGATGTTTTAACATATAAAAATTGTTTCTCCCGACTTCTGTTTTCCGACAAGAAGGATCGGTTGCCTCTTCTTTTTGTAGTAAATTGTGAAAACCTTTATCCAACAATTCATCTATATCCATAATAGAGAACACAAGAAGGATCGACCGACCCTTCTTGCGGTGTCAAACTATTATGAAAAGAATATTAGGAATAAGAAGGGTCGTCCGATCCTTCATTTACGAGGAAATTGTAACAATAGAAGACCTTGGAGAAAGAGCGACCACTCTTTCTCTGAGAATATTTCCACTTGCCAAACAAGCCTTTGAAGCAAAACATCTATAAATTTTGTTGTTTAAATGTTGATATCTAGTATCCCAGGGTGACACGTGGAATGATCATATTATGACACGTGGCGTATTTGATTTGAAAAATTGAGTATTAGAAATATAGTTTAATTATAGTATTGACTCGTATAGAATATTTTCTCCTCTGAGCACCACTGAATCCATGCTATGTTTTATTCTCTATTAAACACTATGTTTTAAATATGCTTGGGTGAACAATCTGATTCCGTTCCAAATCATCAATTTTGGAGTCGTAACAGGTTAATTGTTTTATTTTAAATAGAAACATTCTTTATTTTTGGTCATTTAAATCGAAGCATTATTTCTTTTTTCTTTTTCTAAATAGAATGAAATATCATAAAAGGGAGAACACAAGAAGGATCGACCAACCCTTCTTGTAGTGTCGAATTATTTTGAAAATAATACTAGGAATAAGAAGGGTCGCTCGACCCTTTTGTAGTGTTGAACTATTATAAAAATAATATTGGGAATAAGATGGGTCAGCCGATCCTTCAATTACGAGGGAATTGTAAAAATAGAACACCTTGTAAGTTATAACATATAAAAATGGTTTCTGAGTAATTTCGTTTTTTATCCTTATTTTTCGACAAGAAGGATTGGCCGCCCCTTCTTTTCGTAGTTATTTGTGGAAACCTTTATCCAAAAATTCAGCTATATCCATAATGGAGAACACAAGAAGGATCGACTAACCCTTCTTGCAGTGTCAAACTATTATAAAATGAATATTGGGAATAAAAAGGGTCAGCTAAAATTTCATCTACGAGGGAATGGTGAAAATAGAATGCCTTAGAGAAAGAGCAGCCGAGCGACCACTCTTTCTCTGAGAATATTTCTACTTTCCAGCAAAGTCTTCGAAGCAAAACTTCTATAAATTTGGAGACACGTGGAACGATTATATTGTGACACGTGGCATGTTTGATTTTTAAAATTAGTTTAAAGATTTTTTAAATGAATATTAAGGATATTAATGGCACCAGGCATGTTGGCTGTGGGATTTTCAATGAATCGATTGGAGTAATAAGTGTACGATTACTCCAGCAAAATATGTATTTGCTACGGATGATATCTATGACCACCATGATCCCGCCATACTGTGATAATTAACATTGACCCCATCCAGAGACTTTGTTTGTGACAAGACATAAACATTATGTGGAATGAAAGCATGATGAGATTATTCACATGAGTGATACAATCCATCATTTACGACGAATATTATTAAGCCTGTTGTAGGCCATTTAATGCATTAGCAGCAGGCATGTTGGCCATTGGATTTTCAAGGAATTGATTGGAGTGATACATGTATGATTACTCCAGCAAAATCTGTAGTCGCTACAAATGATATCTTTGACCACCATGATCCCGCCATACTGTGATAATTACCTTTCCCCATCCGTCCCAGACTCCCATCCCATTCAATCCATCAACACAATGGCCGCTCACTATATATAGGCTAATCCATCAACACAGTGGCCACTCACAGCAAACTGAAATGGAATTTTCCAGTTTGTTCGCCTTATATTCCCTGGGTATGCATGGATTTGTCATTATGTTCCTGCAACCAGGAGGGGACATAGGGAGATTAAGAAACATTCTCATATAGGTAGATGAAGAAACGTTCTCATATAATGGATCTAATACACCATTTCCCTGTAGATAAATTTGGGGAGATAATAGGTAGCTTGAAATCATTGAAGAATCTTGATATCCATATTCCGAAGCCTCTTCCTCTTCTCAACTTATTGGAGAAACTTCCTAACCTTGAAAGACTACATATCCACAAAAGGTTTTTCTTGGTAAGAAAGAATTTTTGTAGTCATTATTATACACACGTCTAATTTAAGTGTTTGCTTATCATTTGCAAAGTATATTTCATTGGTTGAATGCCTTTGCTTCCACTAACTACGGTGTTAGGAGCTAACCCGTCCAAGCGGGATTCCCAGACCAACTGTTATGGTTCCCTTGGCAATTTAGAAATAGTTTCTCTATTTTTATTGTGCATGATGATATGTGTGCTCACTTGTTGGCTGCAATAAAAGATTATTTTTGCATTTGTTGGAAATGGTTTCTTTTTATGGCAGCGTGATAAACAATTTTTTTTCTATGCAGGTATTCAGAGAGATGCAATACCGTCGTGTCTAGGCTATCTTCGAATCTTTGTGCCTCTAGATCATGCTGTCAGCTGCTTCTAACTGCGCATAATTTGTTTCACTCGTTTTAAAGATGCGCACCTCACCCATTTCCACTACATTTTATAGTCAGTCCCATGACAGTCGAAAATATCGAGACTTTCTAGCTCCGCAGAATGAAAAACATAATGTTATCAATCGTTTATGTTTCTTCCTCGATGAATTTCAGCTCACCAACTTAAGATAGTAGTATCAGACTTAACAGATACTAAACTTGGTGATGGTGCAGTATCAGAGTTAACAGATAGTAAACGTGTTATCACCATCGCACATTTTTTGCACTATTCATCAACAAATAACTACATCTGGCCCAGAGAGCTTACCAATCTTTGCAAGAATATTCCCTTTGTAGTTGAAGGTGGGAAAATCATTAGGGTAGAAGGCTTTCTAAAGTTTCTCTAGGCACTTGCATCCAAGAGTAACTAGGCCAAGTTAATGGGATGGAAATTGGAATCCTTGGATGACTATGGGATTTTCAACACTTTTTGAAGGTTACCTTATACTACCACCTTGTGCAGGAGGTATGATGTATTCAGTGAATGATTTGGTTTCATTCTTTCAAAGACACTTGCAGCAGTCATCGAATGTTGTTTTAGTACATTCCTTCATGTCTGGAATGAGTCTAGTGCTTTTAAATCTACAAGTCGAAGCTCCAATAAAAGTTTAGTCTTTTATTACTCCTTCAAAGGAGATGATCTGATTAAGGATAAGGAGAATCTAAAATGTTTAGCGACTTTAAATTATTTTGAAGTTGAATTTAAAATAAAAAAATGCAATTGAAAAGGACCTTCTGAAAGTGGCAATATTGGCTTTGAAAAGGGTGTTTTTCTATGAACCTTAAATTGCAGTTTGTTGTTATAAAACTATGAACTTCAATTCAAAAAGTGTGAATTTCAAATCAAATAATGCAATTTTTTATTTGAAAATTGCAATTTTCATTTGTAAATGTTCTAAAGTTTAAGGTGAAAAAATCAATGTCTAAAATATTCAAGTCACGTTGAAGATGGGTCAAAAACCGCCTTTCTAAACTCCAAAATCAAGCAAAATCTGGTTCCAAAACTACCAAATCCAAGTTCCAAAAATGCCAAAACTAGATCCAAAAGTGCGAAAACTGATTCCAAAATTGCCAAAACCGATACTGAAAGTGCCAAATCAAGTTTCAAAAAGTGACAAAACCGGTTCCTAAAGAGCCAAAACCGGTTCCAAAAGTGCAAAATCTGGTTCCGAAAGTGACCAAATCGGTTCCGAAACTACAAAATCCATTTCCAAAGTGCCAAAATCCAGGTTCCAAAACCATACTTTTTCTTTTGAATGAGGCTCGACATAAATGAATGAAGGAGCGACCGACCCTTCTTCTGCCTACTATTATTTTCATAATAGTTCTAGACTGCAAGATGGGTGGTTCGATCCTTCTTGTGTTCACCATTCTAGATACAGGTGAGTTGTTGGATATTGGTGTTCACAATTATCTACTAAAAGAAGGGGCAGTCGATCCTTCTTGTCAGTAGTCGGAAGTCGGGAAAAATATTGTTTACATGTTATATCATAGGCAATGTCCCGATCGCCGCCACATACTGTGGAAGTCGGTAGTGGGAAAATGTTGTCCCAACCTTCGTAGATTAATTGTATTTCATTTCTCTTTTAATTGAAGGGTCAACCGACCCTTCTTGTGCTTAGTATTTTTGCAGTCTTCACCATTTAGGATATACATGAATTGATAGCCTATACTTCGTAGGTTAAATATTTCCATAATTCCCTCATAAATGAAGGGGCGGTCAGCCCTTCTTCTGCCCAATATTATTTTCATACTAGTTTCATACTTCCAGAAGGGTTGGCCGACCCTTCTTGTGATTTATGTTTTTCCATTCTTGACCATTCTGGTTATACATGAATTAATCTCTATTTTGGAAAGGGAATATCTCACACGTGTGAGCCTCAAAGAGAGAACTGATGCCAAAGGAAGTGATGACATGGCATGTATGATGACATGGAATGTGTCATGAGGTTGGAAAGACACAAGATGGTGTTCTAGTGCTATCATTTAGTCAGTGTTGCAATCTGGCATCATTCTCAAAAAGTATGGCAAGTTTGTGAAACTTTGGAAATTGAGAAAGTATGGAAAAAGTAGTCAAAACTGCTCTAATAGAATGCCCTCCATAATTCACGGTTTCAGAAAAATGCACGCACCATCATATTATGCTATAGCTTGTTGAAGTGGCTATCTAGTTATACATGATTGCGGATTGCAGGAACAGTTTAAATAATGGATTTGCAACATGCATTTTTGCAACCCGCAATGCGGAATACGGATTGCGGAAACTTTGGTTTGTTTTTATTTCTAGTTGTAGTCCTACAACTCGCAATTGCGGATTGTGGGAACGTTGTATATATTTCCAAAAAATTAAACCCCCGCAACTTGTCTTCTGCATTCCCCAGATTAGATCTCAGCCGTCGACTTGTCTTAATCTTACGACCCAGATTCAACCTGACGGAATTAATAAATATGTTGATTTTGTTTATGTTTCCTTTTATTATATTTCATCTTCGAAAATTACCTTCTGTGTGGATTTTACTACAAGTTTTTTCCAGGGGTCGTTTTCTCCATTTTTTCCAGCTTTAATGAAAGGTCGGCCGACCCTTCTTGTGCTTAGTATTTTTGCAGTCTTCACCATTCAGGATATACATGAATTTACAACCTATACTTCGTAGGTTGAATATTTGCACAATTCCCTCGTAAATGAGTTGGGAGGAATTATTCCTCGAGAATGGGGCAGCTCCCCAGTTACAGATGGAGCAGACAGAATGGGGAAGCTCCCCAGTAGACATGGAGCTCCCCAATAGACACGAAGCAGAGAGAATGGGGCTGCTTTGAATGTGTAGAGGGCCGAGGTACCAGAGTTGTAGCCAGCTAGCCGGTGAAGGGACCTTCTAGCAATGCAAGAGCAACACAACATAATGACCAAGATTAATTACTAAGAAGTACAAGGTATAGGGTATAGTATAACCAACATTAAAATTTCTGAGGGGAAATGTAAATTCATGGATGTCAAATAGAACAATTCATCTATATCCATAATGGAGAACACAAGAAGGATCAACCGACCCTACTTGCAGTGTTGAAATATTATGAAAAGAATATTGGTAATCAGAAGGGTCGATCGACCCTTCTTCCAGTGTCAAACTAATCTGAAAATAATATGTTAAATAGGAAGGGTCGGCTGACCCTTCAATTACAAGGGAATTGTAAAATAGAACACCTTGGAAGTTATATCATATAAAAATGGTTTTTCCCAACTTCCGTTTTACGGAAAGAAGGATCTGCTAACCCTTCTTTCCATAGTTAATTGTCAAAACCTTTATCCATCAATTCAGCTATAGCCATAATGGATAATACAAGAAGGAATGACTGACCCTTCTTGTAGTGTCAAAGTATTATGAAAATAATATTGGGAATAAGAAGGGTCGGCTAACCCTTCATTTAGGAGGGAATTGTAACAATAGAACACCTTGGAGAAAGAGCGGCCGCTCTTTCTCTGAGAATATTTCCACTTGCCAGCAAATTCTTTAAAGAAAAACGTCTACAATTTCATTGTTAAAATGTTGATATCTAGTATCCTAGGGTGACACGTGGCATATTTGATTTGGCACATTGAGTATAGCGAGGTTACTAATGCGGGTTTAACCACAACACAACCAGGAAATGAAAATTCACTAATAGCAAGATTACCCTCTGGAAATTGAATAGCAACACTTTTTCTATGGAATATGACGACTAACAAATTTCCCATATTGGTCTTTGTGTTTAAGAAGAGCATTAAAGATCCCATAATGATTAACTATAATGAATTGCCAGGCAATTGATTAGAACCTTTCGGTCTGAGAAATGCAATTATTACATCTATAACAGAAATAACATATAGCATGCGCCAACAAAATTTGGATTAAGATGAAGTACAATTTTATTTTTATCACGTATCATGATTGATTTAAAATCTAAACAACTTATCATTGATCTTCATCTGTCTTGCATACGGGAGATTAATGTGGACTAGTCCCAAGGTCTGCAGAGGCTATTTCATGCACGAATATGGCGCATTCTGTATCTTGCATGTCCCTCTCTGCGAAGGTTCTCCCTGCGATTTTCTCCGAAGTCGATCGCTTTGTCTGAATATGGAGGAGAGAAATTTGTGTCTGTCTGCTCTGCAATGTCGCAAACCTAGGAAGTTTTCCCAGGGGCAGTCTGGGGGGTTGGCTCGAAGCGATACCTCTCTGATATTTTTCATGGGCACAACACTGGCGGTAATGAGCTCTCTTATGGTGGCTTGACAAAGCATGCTGATGACTCCGGAAGCGGTAAAAGATGGGCTCCTCTCGACTTTGGTCAGGGTCAGCAAATCAGGGGCCCAGTGCAACATTCTGGCTTCGGTTTTGATTCTGGAAGCAGGAATTGGAAGGTCCTCTCAACTCCTAACTCTGGGTTTATCTCGACCCCCTATGAAGCTGGCCGCACTCAAAGTGGTCCTACGCAGCAGTTTCATGGTATTAGCCCAAGAAATTGGCAGCATCCGTTGGTCGATAATGGTGGTCTAGTTAACATTGATTCTCCTAGTGGGTAGGATAGCCCTTCCCCAGAAATTCACACACAAGTTCTAGACCTGGAAGCCCAGGTCCGTTGGTTACGGGCTGACTTATCCGAGATAAAGACAGCCATATCTCACCTCGCTACCTTCGTTCAAATTTTTAATGCTGAAGTCCGGAATAGCAATGGCAAGATTAAAGACTAGTTTGAGAAGCTGGTTGGCAAGTTAGACTCATTCCATAGCTACCTCAGGATTGTGGAAGATAAATTTGATTGTAGCAGAACCAGTGGTAGAAATAGTCCATCCGTCATCCTAAACATTGATGATAAAAATACAGGTACAACAACAGGAGGCAAGGATAAGAACGCTCGTCTCCATCATGGCAACTGACTCCTTCTTTGTGTTATCGTCTCGACATTTTAGCAGCTCTGTTTGGGATTGAATTTTGTAATCCTTCTTATATGTATTACTCTTGAAAGTTTCTCTTAGGTCAGTTCATTAAAATTTTCAGTAATAGCAGGCATTAGGCCTTTTTTGAAGATCACAGACTGAAATATGAAGAGACCATTTCGACAGCTCTTGTTTTTTGGGACTAGTCTCCACTATGCTATGTAATCTATTCTCTCTTTTTATTATAAAATATCGTTAACCGTTTGTCGGATCAATGACTATAAATTCAAATTTGGCCAAAGGTGAAAATCGCAGTTAGGAGACTAATTGCAATTTTTAAAAAAAATGGTAGAGGGTAATAATAATGCTAAACTGTGGATCAGGCACAAACATGAAAACTGAACTTATTGGCCTATGGTGTATGCTGAAAGTTGCCAATCTTTTTGGTTTAAATGATTTGAAAGTATTCGGTGATTCGAGGGTAACAATTAAATGGGCTCAAGTAGACTACAAGCTTAAAATCCTCGAACTTGAGCATTGGTGTCAAATGATCCGCTTAGAAATCCAGTTTTTCAAAACCATCTCCTTTGAGCATATATATAGGCAGCACAACAACGATGCAGATAAGCTTTCAAAAGATGCAATGAAAAAATAAGTTTGTTATTTGTTTTGGGAGGAAATTATTGATCACTTATGTTTTGATAAGGGATCAGTAAAGTTATTTGACTAAGCCATATTTTGGACTGCTTTTTGACCTAGAAGGGATAAGTTTCTAAATAGCTGAAAGTTTTTTATTTTCTGGAAAAAGGATGAAATTCTCATACTATTTTTGAGAAATTATTGTAATTTTCCAGGAAGTCTTTTTGACAATATCTGGTTTACTTTGGCTCTCTAGTGAGTCAAGGAACCTCATGGAACATCATGTACTATTTGATTCAGTTTTGAATAGCAATAGTATGATTTTTTCTTTTGAAAGAAAAAGGATTATAATGTTCATGTATTTAATTATGCTTGATATGTTCAATCTGTGGAATGAAATTATGTGTAAATAAATGTAAGCCATGAATATGCTATGTTAAGCTTGTTAGAAGGTTATATTCATGAATGAGGTTTCTTTCAATTGCTTAAGCTATCTGCTGTATTAATTTTGTATGTGAATGATGAATCGCTAAACTCCATTTATGTAATACATGTATGCTTATGTTGTCACAACCTCATTGATGGATGGATGCCTCCTGTATGTTCTTAGAATGATAGGCATAAGCCTAGTTATGAAGCTGTTAATTAGATGCTTAATAACTTAACTTAGCAAATTAACTTAATATGATGATATTAATGACTGTTATGTAATTGAAGAAAGTGAAACAATATGAATCAAGTAAAGAAATTTACTTGTGCATAACCTGCATATAAATCATATGAATGATAAATCAAGCACACAGATTTATATGTTTTATGATTTAATAATACAATTTAAACAGAGTTACATTTTCGGAAACCAAACTCGACACTTTACAAGAATTATAATCACAATGAAATTGGACATACTAGTACAAACAAACATTCAAGTGTATTATTTAACAAAATACTTCCATTTTTAATTTATTCACAATTGGCCTCACATCGCTCACGCCATCCAGGTGCTGCAAGCAAGGCCATAATCTATCTAACAAAAATGTGTCATTGACATCGTCAGAATTATAAGTTTTTGTTATAATATAGTTTCCTTCATCATTAGAAACATGTTTTTCTTTGGAGTCATCGACATTCAAAATATTTTTCCGATCCCAACCATGGTTCAAAGTGTCCCAAACTATACTTAAAGGCTTGTGAAATACATTAGGATTTCCAACACCCTGAAAACCCTCTCTAGCCACGGAAGAACAATTTTCCTGTGTTAAAATTAATCTAAATTGTTCCCTTTTCAATCCTGTTCTTTGTAATAATCTAGGCAAAAACTTGTCAATGTTTTTTCGTTGAGCAGATGTCCATACCCCAACCTAAAAAATATGAAAGAATTTTTCAAAAAATTCCCTTAATCCTAGCCATATAAAATAATACTTTGTTGATGTTTCGATGTTTGGTGGTCGTTGCAATCCGAGTTTCTTATTTAAATGTATTGCGTGTAACAAAACACCATTGAAATAAAAAATGATCAATGGTTTACTAGAAACAAATATTCTAGTACTATATGCAAACAAAAAAACACACACACACACAAACCA
This sequence comes from Larix kaempferi, assembly GCA_027924585.1. NCBI lineage: Eukaryota > Viridiplantae > Streptophyta > Pinopsida > Pinales > Pinaceae > Larix > Larix kaempferi. The sequence goes on from BSBM01000498.1 coordinate 7,678,667, forward strand.
GTCAATAAAATATTATGGTTCAATGTTTCTAAGTATATTGATTTCATGTTCAACAATTTTTTAAACACATTACCAGACACATGGTACAATACCCATAAATAAGATGAGAATTGTGCAATAAAACTTACATCAATTAAATGCAGGAGTAACTGTAAAAAATATACAAATCACTAAATGAATTTGTTTTGTACAATATGACGGTCATCTCAAATTCAATGTGTTTAACCTACGCCCCATTTTTGAACAAGGCCCGAGATAATTCAACAGAGCACACAACATTGTTTTTATAGTTATATCTCTCTCTTGTGAACTGTCAAATTTCCAACTAGTTGGAATTTTCAAGCAATTTTCCTTGCTATTATTTGTTGATTGATATTGCCCTTCATCTATAAACAACATGTCTGTTTGTTTATATATATCTCCATATTGGATAAGTACATCCTTGAAGGACTTTTTGTATATGTTCGGTACTTCACCAACATTATAGTATGTAGACATTGAGTGATTATAAATAGTACTAGGTTCCCATTTCTCTCGATCCCAAATAAATACAAATTCTTCATTTTTCAACCATTCAAATACACCCAGGAAATTTTTAATTTCCATGTTGTCGAGCTAGGAAAACCACAAAGCAACGTTGAAATGCTCTCTGGCAACACTGATAATTTTGCGGCTGAACATGCATGTATAATAATGATAGCATTTATGGACAAAATGAGGTTGTTTGGAAGAATCTTCAATTTTGGATAACATCCAAACTCCAAAGAGCAATCCCTCTACTCCCAGGACCAATAGTTTCTTTTGCGGTGATATCCTCATTGCATATAAGAACAATGACTATATATATAACAACAACAACAACAACACTGTGTTCATGAAGTTAATGATCACAACAAATTCAATTGATTTAATAAAAGCATCATACTGAACTAATAATATGTGACATTCACTAGACGAAAATAGCAACGTCTCCGGAAAAAACAGAAAACACATTGAATGATTTAAAATAGACAATGATAGATTACATCTAGAAATACGAAATTATAGGTTACATTTGATAGTTTCTGATATCAGCTGATTCTTGCATTTTACTCAAATGATGCCAAACTCCATGTACCAATTCAGTATCTGTTCGAAGGGACGATCCAATAAAGGGCTTACACGAAATACAGTTTTGAAATGGAACTACTTTCTCACCATCACCCTTTAAAATAATCATTGATGTATTAATTTCTGAAGTTTGCATTGGGAACTCCTTCCACACACTGTCCATATTTTTTGTGTATTTCCTTCTTGATCGTAGGTACATCTCTCTCGAAACCAAATAAATAAATTTTTTTGTTCATATGATTTATCTTTACCGCATGCCAACAAAAATTTTGTAAGCAGTAGCTTCCCCTCATTGACACCACATTTAGATGGCCAAATCCCAACATTGAATTTGGAAAGAAGTAAATCCAAGAATTAAATGACATGTGTTGGTGAATCATATGAATTTTTTCTATGTTTAAATTCACCACTTTTTAGAGTAGTCTCTTCCCGGTTTTTTACTCTTTCCCCTTTTTTCTCTTTTGGAGTCATTTTCTATGACTTTCTTGCGAAATAGAAAACCTTCCATTTCTAATATCAATAACATTTTTGTATGGGGAGCTGCACAGAAATATTGTTTGTCATTATATATACTTCAGAATAAATTTTTTTTATCAATTTAAGTAGAAAATATTTTCTTTTACCTGTCAATGGCAGGCCAACATTTGACTGGTGAGTAACATTGCTGGAGACACCGCATTTTGACACCAAGGTGCCCTCTCCATGTTCAATACTTCCCAAGCCCTCTTCTTGTGCTGCATTGTTCAAGCTCTCGCCTTGTTCATTATTGTCCAAGCTCCTGCCTGGTCCCTTATTCTCCAATGTGATTTGCTGGCCAATCTCCAGGTACATCATCAATGCCTGCTCTGGTTGTGGATGATCCACATGTTGACGTGGAAATGTGCAGGTATACATTTTATATAATTTTTTGTAGGTCACTATTCCCTTTCATAATTTACTTAATTTAACCACGATCTGTGAAAAATGATTTTTTACCTTCTTGTCCTGTTTGGTAGTTCTTTGTAGATTCTCTATCACATTCAGTTTCATCATCGAATATTGTAATTATATTGGAGGATACCTGGGTATGCTATTTATTTGAAGTTGTAGTAGAATGGGAATTTAAAGAAGTTATTGAACATAACTGACCGAGAAAAGTAAAATAAAATCAAAGACATTTGAAAATGTTAATAGAAATACCTTGTTTTATACCCAATTCATAATAGAAACTATTCATGCACAGCTCTTGTTGTACTGTCTCCACAATAGAAATAACTATTATTTCTGGAGACCTGGTCAATGAATGAAGAAGCCTACCTCCTGCGTATAGTGAAATAACTGTGCCTTCAAAAGAGACTTGTTTGGAAACTATGTGATCCCAAAATTCCCGTGTCCTTTCTTTTGGAAGCACATGGCTCCTCTCACTATCGCTGTTAACCTTGGGTCGTGGTAAATCAAGCATCGGTAGGCCCTCATCTTTCCAATCCATGTCAATTTCAAAAGTAGATAAAATATCCTCATCACTTCCAATGCGCCAACACTGTATAATAGAGAATCCTATAAACAGGTCCCCGGAGAATTCTCTATATACTCCCAGTGTAGGATTCGTTGTAACATGTTTTTTTTTATTTCTTGCTCCAACTTGCGAAAGATTTAGAAATCATACAAGAGTTCTCCATATCAGCTAGAAAATACAAGTACATGCATCTTTATTTATTTCTAAGTAGTACAAAAACACAAGCATGTCTTGTTATGTCCATGGAATATCACAATTACACATATCCACAGCAAAAAATTCACAGTTGATTGTCGCACCAAAAAATGGAATTGTTCTGAGTGTGGTGAACAAAGAATCATGGTAACAACATTGACAAGCAAATTGTGAACTATTTTCAACGTCCTCAATGGACATCCTCTCTTTATTGATATATAAATTCAATATTTTCTGAGCATCAATTGGTATTTTGGTACCAATATCCACTTCAGATTCGTTCTTTCTCTTTTTACATGGATATTTTGCTTGCTTTCCGGAGCATAAAATACTAAACAGTTGCTGGAGATGGTTTGGTGCAATTTTATATATTTGAATGACGTTATGGTCAGTGACATTCTGTGATCAATCAGTTTGAACATCATTAACTTTGAAATATTTAATGATCTAATTCCTGGTTGACCTCATACTTTATTCGTTTGCAATATTGACTTAAAGTTTCTGCGCAAAACTTTTTATCGACTGATGTGCTCATCCAAACCGATCCGTTGATTTTATTGTCCTCCACAACGGTCAATTCATCTTCATCAAGATCACGCAATGGTCTGAAAAAATTAGAGCCATAAGTCTTTATTTTATTTAGAGAAAAATCATCCTGAGCAATGCTCTTCAGCGAGCATGCCAAGATGCCACTTTTGTAAAGCTCGAATACAGACTGCCATTTGCTCCACAATCGTTCCAATGTCAAAACAAGAGTTAGCTTTTCTTTAAGGATATCCCTTTGGTTAATAAGAAAGATATCCATACATTGAGTTTGGAAAGACTGCAAACATATAAATTGAATATTCCAGTTAATTTCCTAATCTCATAACACAGGCATGAATCTAAAGAATTTAATTGATAAGAAAAAAAATTCTATACCTGCCAAGCATCACTGGAAGCATTTCCCTTTCCTAGGCGGGATGGAGAATTGCACAATAACCATCTCTCCCTTGCTTTTTCAACTAAAGAAATGAATGAAGTGTTTGCAAATTCCTTGTTTGACAAATTTTGCTGTTGGCAGAATTTGTTGATGATGTCCTAAGGAACGTCTCTATGTATAAGATGAGATGTTTGATGCCGATACGTTTTATGGAGCTGTTTATATTGATCATCTGCAATGATTATTTTCTGCGCAGAAATACTATGCTGCCCATCCAATATATAAAAATTTACTGATGGAAGATTAATTTCTTCTTCATTTTCAGGAAGAAAGGGCAATCTGGTCTCCTTATTGAAAGGAAATAGAATAACATCTCTCAATGTTGTTGTAAATGTATGTACAAGTGATACAACCATATTTTTCACAACCTCCTCATCAACCTTTCGATATTGTATGTGCGGAGGTGCAACAACACATCTTTTTACATCAATGGAAAAAAAATTCTCATTGAAGAAAAAGTATTTGATCTACTGTTGTTGAACTTCTTTTGAACTTTCGAAGCTCTTAGTCGCTTTCCGCAACATCGCTCTAGAAGGACTTCCTTTGAGTTGTTTCAAGGTAGATTTCTCCACATATTTTACAATATATTGGAGAAATGCTCTTCTGTTGTACGTATGAATGTTTTCATGGCGTACCTTTATCGGCCTCTTATTAATATTCATATAATGTAATACAAAGGAATTTTTCCCATCCAGCATTCTTTTCCTCCATACCGACAAAATTCCTTTCTTCAAGGATGTCGCAGTATCAATTCCGGAATGATTAGAAACAACATACAAGGGTAAAACCCACCCTTGCTTCGCACAGGAAATCAGATCTGGATTAGGACCATTTTTCATTAGATCTAGTCGATAATTAGAAACCATAAAATCACACTGTATAAGGCCACACTTTTCACCAATGACCGCTTCAGCTTGAACTCGCAATTTTTTATTAGAATCAATGGGTTCTGCATATGTCAATATCCCAGCTCTAATCGGTTTTCTGTCATCATCCAAGTAGAATAGATATATATCCGGGTACAAATTATCTGGTTCTTCCATCTCAACATACCATCCATTTGTGAATGGCAGAAGGTAGTGATCTTTTGTCAATTCAAAGCAAGGGATTTCCTGGTAGTTACTGAGGCTCAACAAATCAACCATGCTTTATCTGCAAAACAACGAATATTAAGTAATCAATATAAGAATGCATACAATGTCTATAATTATAAATTAGTGTTTTAATATTAGATGTATACTTGCAAATGTTCATGCTAATGATCGATGGTTAGGGAACAACCCCTCATTTTCAAAATCAATCGATTGATTAAGAACAAATCTGCCAGCATTATCCATGATAGATAGAATGCACATTTTATAGAGTCGTCTGGGATAAGGATCGATCATAGAATGAACGATCATCATAGAAGGGGCGGTTGATCCTTCTTGTTTATGTGTATGAGTTTATCACATGTTTTGTATTCAAGTTTATTTGAGTTTTTGTGCTTAATTTATATGTATGTGAATGGTAATTGCACATTGATTAATTGGAATACAAGTGTGTGATTGTGAAGAAGAAGCACATAGTTTGACGAATTCGTAGCAAACTGGTGAATACATTAAAGAGTCAATGTAATTCTGTATACTGCAATAGCTACCAAGTACGAAGTCATATGGTGTTCTAGTTGATGTTAAATAGAATGTTATGCGAAGATCGTAATGACATCTTTGCATCACCATGGTTAAGAGAATCTTGATTATGCAACCCCCAAATTCGCTTCGGGTTAGACTTCAACCTTTTTACAAGGTGATGCCAAAGGGTCGGCCGACCCTTATCTCAGTCTTCTTCCAGTGTTCACCATCCTTCATATACATGAATTGACACCCTCGCCTTTGGAGGTTGAATATTTTTACAATTCCCTCGTAAATGAAGGCTAGGCCAAAACTTCTTGTACCCATGACTTGTTTCGTAATAGTTCAATATAGTAGGAAGGGTCGGTTAATCCTTCTTTTGCTCACCATTATGGATACGGGTGAATTCACAATTCTCTACTAAAGGAAGGGGCGGACGATCCTTCTTGCCAGATGTCAGGAGTCAGGATGTGGACAGGGGCCAGATCAACAGTTGATAATAACTACGTAGATCCAAGGTGCAAGGAAGGAAACATTTGAGAGATTGAAGACTATAGAGGGCCGTGGGGCTAAGCATGGAAGGAGATCAATGGTACCAGATCAATCATGCAAGATGGATAGCTCAAAGAAATTCCTTTATCCGTAGAGGTGCAAGAATTATAGGAAAGGATAGATAATATAAAAAATGAAATGCACGGGGATCTGAGTACTGCTTTATTTGATTTCCCCCTTCCTCCCTTGGTCGAGGTCAAGGGGGGAAGTTAGTTTAGATAGACTCAAATAGACTCTAGCACCTTGGTGGATGCACATTCTATCTGGTACCAAGTCCAACAAAACTAATGCAATAACTAAACAACTAGCTTAAAGAAAAATTCAAAGAATTAGGTAAGAGAGCTACAATGGAATGTCACATTACACATATGGAACAAAGTTATATTCATTTTGAATCTTTGATATAATATAAGCAAAATTAATCTAGGGGTTTAATCTTGCTCCCATGGATGCAAGAAAATTTCCCACTTCCATAGGTATGTTCTTCCTGCATGAGATCAAATGAGCTAAGCCTTAAAATTGGACAAAAGTATTTGCAGGCCACCTGATAATTTGAAAATATTTATGGTATTAAGAATGGAATTTAGCTGCATTGAATAGATGGCATGTTAGAGAATAATGGTGAAATGCCATCCGATAGAGTTTGTTTTTAGAAATAAAAGGTTTCAGATTCGTTTCTAACAGAGTTTGTTGAAGCCCTTCCTTCACTATAAATGTAACTGATATGCAAGTAATAGAATTGTGTGTGTGTTGTGTGTTCCTCTTTCGTGTATTTTCTCTGTGCTCTAATTCTTCCAATTTGGTATCAGATCCCGGTTTGAAGGCGTTGTCGATCAGACACATCTGATAGCACCCGTTTGGCCGTTGTTGCATTTGCAGTCCTTCTCTCATCCATCTTCCTGTCGTTCAACACCATTGTGAAGTTTCAGATTCTCGTGCCCGCGTGAGAGACATCCATTCAAGGAGCAATTTTCCTCAGACTTTGTGAAGAGTCATTCAATCTTAAAGATCCTTCCTTGAGTTTGTGCATTTCTACCTGATTGAGGTAATAGCTTAATTTTAGTTTCTTTCAATCATGGAATATCTACCAGTTGAAAAATTTAATGGCAATAATTTCCATACCTGGAAAGTAAAGATTCAATTGCAGATGATGAACAAGAACTTATGGGGTATAGTAAAGGGTACATAACAGAAACCCACAGATGCCAAGAAGTTAATCGAATGGGAAAAAAGGGAGGACAGAGCTAAGTCCATCTTAGGATTATCTCTATCAGATTCACAATTACATCTCATTGATTTAGAAAAATCATCTACAGAAGTATGGGAACAATTGAGGAAGATATTTGGAGAAAAAGCTGTAAATGCTAAATTTTCTTTAAAATTTCAATTATTTAAATTTAAAATGCATGATTAGACACCATTGTCTACTCATATAAATAATTTGAAGTCTCTTATAAAACAGTTAGCAGATGTTCGCTTTGAAGTGGACGATGAAGATGCAAAGGCAATTTTATTAAACAGTCTTTCTTCAAATTATGAAAATGTTATTTTCACTCTAAGCCAATTATCTTCCAGAACATTAGAAGAAATGATAGAAGCACTATTAGCGGAAGAAAAGAGGGTGAAAGGAGGAGATGTGGAAGTCAGGTCACGAGATGAAATTGCATTGTTTTCTAAAAGAAGAGTGAATCATAGCAGGAGTGTAGTTGAATGTTTTTATTGTCACAGGCATGGACATACGACATTGAATTGTAAAATCCGAGCCAAAGATCTTCTAAGAGGAAATCTTAAAGAATCAGCCAACATAGTTATGACTGAAGACTTGCTGGATTCTCTTAGTGGCGAGGAACTAGTGGAACAACCTCTCAAACTTTTCTATAATATAGCTATTTTGTTTTGTATGTTACAATTATTTTATGTGTAGAATGAATTATGAAGACCAATTATTAAATAGAGTAATGTAATGTAAACCTATGGTTCTTGATGTATTTCGGTGTCATGTAAGAAGTTATTACTGGTTTTCTTATGACTGCACTCTGTTATATGCTGGTGACACGTGCTGTGCTTTGGGCTTCAAGAATCAACAGTTATAGGTTATTTTTTGTGTTTGTAAGTATAAAAGGTCATTTTGTAAGATTGATTGCTGGAAACATCCAGTATTCAAATCACTTTCCTATATAACTGTTGAAATTTTCTCTTCGGGGGAATTTTATAGATGGAAGTGTATCCATAGGGTGATTCAAGATCATGGTTATTCTTCGGGGTAGTCAAGAATTTTCAATCCTTCAAATTTATCAATGATGGTAAGAAGCATTTGCATTTTAATTGAGTAAGAAGGGAAGCTCGAGGTTGTGAAGAAGAAAGAGTGTGCACTAGAGATTTTAGAGTGGGTGTAAAAGCTGATGAAGACCAGGAAGACAAAGATCAGAATTCCAGAATGGTTGTAAGAATCACATTTCTCCATTAAGGGAGAGTGTTAGAGAATAATGGCGAAATGCCATCCGATAGAGTTTATTTTTAGAAATAAAAGGTTTCAGATCGGTTTCTAATGGAGTCTGTTGAATCCCTTCCTTCACTATAAATGTAACTGATATGCAAGTAATAGAATGTGTGTGTGTGTTGTGTGTTCCTCTTTCATGTATTTTCTCTGTGCTTTAATTCTTCAAAAGTTGGCAACCTTAATTAACCTTGGACAATTATTGGACAACAAGCTCTACAAATCATACAGAGATAACAAATAAAAATTATTAGAGAGTATTGATTGGATTGTTTCTTATCTCTTCTTTCCCACCAGACCAAATCATTTTGATAGTAACTAGATGGCTACCTTGCCTTTGTTAAAAATTGCCATGCAATGAAGGGGAGGCCATCCCTTCTTCTACCAAGTATTCTTTTCATAATAGTTTTAGACTGCAAGAAGGGTCGGCAAATCTTTCTTGTCTTCAACATTCTGGATACATGTGAACTCCTGGATATAGGTGTTCACAATTTTATACTAAACAAAGGGGCGGCCGATCCTTCTTGTATCCAATCTCCATTCCCCACTATTTACAGCGGATGTAGGGAGTCGGGAATTGTTGTCCCATCCCACAATCTGCATTCCAGGTTGTGGGATAGCAGTATTGATGGAACGCTTTAAGAAATCTAGGTAACCGCAATCCACAACATATTTGTGTATTCGGTAAAGGCGATGAAATCCTCACACAGGGTGCAAGAAGGGTCAACCTACCTTTCTTGTGCCGAGTATTCTGTTCAAAATAGTTCTAGGTTGCAAGAAGGGTCATTCAATCCTTATTTTGTTCACCATTCTGGATACAGGTGAATTGTAACCTATAGGTGTCTACAGTTCTCTACTAAACGAAGGGGCAACCCATTCTTCTTGTCGCATTGTTGGGACAAATATTGTTGATATGTTATAACTTAGTCAATATACCGATCCAAACTATAATTTCATTGCGGAAGTTGGAAGTCTGGAATTGTTTTCCCAACCTAGTCAGGTTGAATATTTTTACAATTCACTCGTAAATGAAGTGTCGGTCGACCTTTCTTCTGCTGAGTATTCTGTTGAAAATAGTTCTAGACTGCAAGAAGGGTCGGTCGATCCTTCTAGTGTTCACCATTCTGGATACAGGTGAATGGTTGGATATAGTTGTTCACAATTTTATAATAAACGAAGGGGCGACCGATCCTTCTTGTCGGAGGTCGGAAGTCGGGATAAATATTGTTTATATGTTATAACTTAGCCAATCTCCATTCTAGGATGAATTCTGCATTAATTTGGAAGAAAGAACATTGACAATATTTAAATGTGTGGACCAGAGCATATAAAATGAATTCTAACTCAGCTATTACAGTCAATTATGAGGCAAAGTGATAAGATGGTGTAACACGAAATACATCCACAAAAGAGAAATTAAAAGACCAAAGAAAGTAAAAACATATGAATCTCTGTTTCCGATATACTTTTACTTTTGTTCTTCATTAAAGTCTTCAAAACATATTACGCCACTGTATTTTTTGCTCTCGGATCCAACCCCTATTACTCTGTAAAATCAAAATTTATACAAAACGTTATTTGAAATCGTCGCTAAAAAAAGAAATTTCAAAGAAATCTCTCTAATCCAACCCCTATTATCTTGTTCAAATTTGAATAAATTTGCCATTTATTTCAATCCTTCTACTGTTTGATGATCAAAAGCATTGTTTCCATTTAGATGTCTCCTTTGCGATATAATTTGATGAGGATCATAATTAATCCTTTCAGCCTCTTGGAAATCCATAATCTTCAGTAATGTTTCTACTACAGAGAGGGCTGCCTTATTCTAAATGATGAATGGACCAAATTTAAGGGGGAATTTCACATCCGATTCCTTTTTGAAAGCACAGAAATGTTCTTTTGAATGCAACCTTTGTCTAATAAATTTCAAGGTAAAAACCCTCACTGTTAAAAAGGCTGGCAACAGATATGGTACTCCAGTAAAACCATACACCCTAATTATAGTATGTTCTCTATACAAGAACCAATCACCTGTTTGTCCTTCTAGTGTAGCCTGCAAAGTTTCTTTCATTTCTTCTAACACTCGGGGCATTTCAGCATTAAAAATAATTCTGTAAATTTATGGCATGATTTTATGGTTGAACTCAAACATATTGACCTGTTTAGGAAGGTCATGAGAAAATATGGTACCAAGAAACTTGGATTCTGAAATATTTGAACACACGAACAACTTCAGGAGATATGACTGATACCTGAAATGCTTCAACTGGTTGAAATTCACCAACTGGACATGAATCGCTTCAGCTAGGAATTCATCAAAATTAAAACAACACACTGGACTCGACTGTGACTCTAGTGAAATTACTTGGAGAAGGAAACCTAACATAACTTCCATGATTCGACTTATCACTATCTAGACCTAAAATTTGACTCAACAAGGACAAAACTAACCAGGTATCTCGCTGAAAGACATCAATACTCAATGGGAACGATAGGTTTTCATGCGACTAACCATCTTTCAAGACTTGTAATAAAAACTTGTCTTTTTCTGCACGACTGTTGTTTCTATAAACTTTGCCAAATTTTATTCGTTAAATGACTCAGGGCTTTTGGGAAATGTTTCAAGTAAACCTAGAACCTCACGGATAGTCTGCGCATTTACTGGGGATAGAATTTTCATAGTTTTTACATTAATGATTACCCTTTTTCCCTATGAATAATTCACCGCACACCAACAAACAAATTTGGGGAAGTGTAGGGTTTGTTCGACACAAAAATAGTACATAAAAGAACCAAAAACATTAAATACATCATTTCCCTGCAACTTAAACTCCATTAATTTCTCCTTAGACTGTGAAATACTACACACAGACAAAACATGGTCGAAAATATCCCTTTCCCTATCAAATACAAGCTTCTCGTTTTCATTTGAACTTTCATTGAAGGGAAGAAGGTCTTGGGTTTTCGCCATTTGGAACACAAAATCTAAACACTGAGGGTTTCGAGCTACCTATGAAGTGATCTTCTTAGGTGTTGTTCCAGTTGATGAAGACAATGACATGTTTCCCACGGACCATTCTTTTCCTCTAGGTAATAAGCGACAAAAACATTTTTAAAACTTTGAACAAACCTTTTATAGAACATATGCTTAGGCAGTTTCTGAACTTGCGATGAGTGGTTTAAATTTAACTGCTTTTCATAGTGGACTCCACCAACGCTTGCCACGTGGTAAGCGGTTTAATTTCCACTCTACCTTTTCAAAGTTTAACCACCATGCACTTTCTAGCGTGAGAACCCATTTCCACTGTCGATTTGCTTCTGGGTGTGTCTGCCACATTGCTACACGTTTGCATATTTTTTGTGTGAGTCGTCCAATTGTTTAGCGCCTTTTCCACCTCCACCCTTGGAGTGAGAGACCTTAGAATAGTGACAATATTTGCATTGTTCCTCTCTATAAACATTAATAACCCAAGAATCCATATAGAATAAATTTAAAAAACATAAAGACAAAAATGCTAACAATATGAAGAAATCACTTGTTTGATGAATTATACCAATTCTAGACATTGTTTGTAGATGGGTTTGTAGAAGATCTAGTGTAACATGGGAAGAAGTCGATGAAGAAGAGGGAGAGATGACCATAAGAGATAAGAGAAGTCTAAACAACAAGATCAATCTTCCAATATGGCATTGAGATGAAACATTAAATTAGGAAAAGAAGGAAGAGATCACATGTCGTAGCAATAACATCTAAGGTTGTGTTTTTTTTTTAAACAACCCATTTCATATTAGCTCCATAATTATATTGTTCATGTTTGACTATTAATAACTCGAATGCTTCCAAATGGCTCCAAATGCTTCTGATTTGGGTCTCAAGGTGTTTGAAAGGTATTAGAACATAAAAAGCGACAAAATTTGCATTGTTCCTCTCTATGACTTTTAATAAGCAATGTCTAACTGAGATAAACAAAGAACCCATATAGAGGAAATTTTAGAAACATAAAAAATACCTAAGAATTTGAAAAATATTCATAACCATTGAAATTTAATTGACAAGTAATCAAGCTTCTAATAGAAAAACCAAGTTTGGATGCAAACGGAATACAATCTATGCAATTTCGAATGAATACAGAGATCGATAAACACAAAAGAGGGAGTGAATCTAAAAAATATGTTCATGAATACAAAAAATATAATCTTGAATCACTTCATTAACAAAGTCCACTCCTTTGAAGCCCTTTGGCAACTTGAAAGTGGATGAAAAAGTGAAAAGGTAACATTAACCAAAGCTAAAGCTATAGCCAATTCGTGAGCCTTTAGACAGTTTTAGAAAGTGCTTTTGACAACTACAGGGTTTTATGCTTTTAGTAAGCCTTAATTTCTTGTGTTTTTCAAATTTCCTTTAAGGCATTCTTTACGTTAAATTCTTGTGTAATGTCCCCAACTCGGAACTTTTCCCAATTCGGTCAATTTTCAAAACTTGGACTAGTGAAGCCTCAAAATGTCTCAAATTATCCCAAATGCTTTCGAACCATGTATAGAGTGGATTGAGGTGTAATATGACACATTTATGAAGCTACTATAGGCATGGAAAATTCCAATAGACTTCAACCACTTGCATTTACAATTAGAGAATGAAAGGAAGAATCACTAGGAAAATCTATGTTGAATCCCCCAAGGGTAGATGGCTCCAAAAGACTATTTAAAGGATTTCGAATTGGGTATAAAGGTATATGAAAGGAATTAAGAAATAAAAAGGAACCTCATAGGTGATTATAGACTAATATCAGAATACTTCTGCAACATCCATTTAACTTCAGGATAAGTTGGGGAATTTTACTAGTCAAATCGAGGTTCAAAACCCCCAAGGGTAGGGGACGAACATGGATTGTGATAGTGACATCAGTACAAAGATACATGGATAATGAAATAAAGGTACAAGGACATAGATACACGTATAGGTTGATGGAAACCATGATACAATGGCAGTGGAGTATTGTTCTTCTTATTCATATTAGGGTGGTAGGATCGAGCAAGGATAGGAGATTGAAGTCTCCTTTGGTTTGGTGCTTGTGATCTCAGAGGGTTGGGGATTCCACCCAGTTGGTGCTAGTAAAACTATTGAGTTGGACTTTACTGAGGTTTGGAGTCCTATCTATAGGTTGGAAATTATGAAAACCAAGGGGTTGTAGCCTTGTTCTGTTAGCTTTTCATCATTTAATTCAATATGATCTAGGATCTTAACTAAGAGAACAACATGTACAACATGTCCAAGACAAGAGACAAGATACATAAAGAATTTCATGGGAAAAACCATAAAGGTGAAAAACCCCACAACTTCCTCAGAGATAGAATAAGCAGCAATAGAAAGATCACAAAGATGAAACCCCAAAAGATAGATGTCTCCAAAGTTCTTCCTCTAGGATCCTCCACTTGTGCGCACTCCTCTCTCTCAACTATGTGAGTTGGATGTGTGAGTGAATGAGAAAATATAGTCGTACAACCACTCTATTTATACTTTAAATTAACTTGACTTGCCGTTTATCCTAACAGGGTCGACCCCCTAGGGGAGTCTAATAACCCTTCCACTTAACACATACTAGGTTGACCCCTCTAAGGAGGTCTAATAACCCATCAAATATAAGTTACGACACTTACAATAAAACTTGTGACACTTGAAAATAAAAATGATGACACCTCCAAACGGAGGAATAAGAACATCTCTGTCGGGGATACAATAAAGTACAAATGTAATACATACAATATAAAAGTGAATATCTTCTGAAGTTACAGATAGTACATTAAGACTCCCTCTTAACTAGGAAGGTATTCTCTTGACACAACTGTCAATACATATAGGAACAAGTCTTCAATACTGGAGCTGGATCAGCAACACTGGATCACTGGAGCATCATTGTAGGTGTTCATCCATGTAGGTCTTCATCATCTCTGAGAGTAATCCATCAAGTAGGTACATCTCAGGATTGATTACATTGTCTCTACAAAAATTTGTGTAACCTACTGTCACCCCATAATCTTCAGATCGTACAAAGATTTATTCAGTTTGCGCACATGAGTCTCCCTGTCGTGTGTCTCAAACCCAAGTGATTGCTCCACATATACTTCCTCTTCCACTACACCATTCAAGAATCCTGTCTTGACATCCATCTGGTGTATGATCTTCCTTTTCACGATCTTCATTATCTTTTGGTTTTACTTCATTCATTGTTGCATATCGATTCCTGAGTACTTCTGGTTCTTCAAAGTCTTCTTCTTGACTTCATCAATATTCTTGCTGAATCATCGTCACTTGTTCTTCTAAACAAGTATCTCTTGTAGGTGATGGTATATGGTCTTTCCTACGGGACAAGTTCAATTTTATGATTAGAAACATATCATAGTTTTCAGAACAAATTCTTACACATAAAGACATATGTCATACAGTCATGCAATTATCTTAGCCAATCATGCTTCAATACAACATTTATCCATATCCCGTAACTTTCTAGATGCCTTCCATCTCTACCAGAACATTGTTAAGAGTGTGCACTACTCCAACATGTCAGCAAAGAGGTTTCATTCTAGATAAGTAGAAATGGAATGTTGTACAGTACCATCGACCACTTACCCATTACTTGCATATAAGTAGTATCTTGTTCATTAATGCAATTTTATTCTAACATGCATAATATACATCCTAATTAATCTAGGAACATAAGTATGTATATGAATGAACACCATTATTTAAGTAATCATATATACAAGAAATAATAATTCAAATACTTATCTTTGTTTGGTTATTTGGTGGACTCCCTCTCAATCTTTTCTTCCTTGCAGGAACTATTGGAGTCTCCAAAAGAGTGCTCTTATTCTTGTGGGAGTTGCTTTTGTTCCTGTGACAATCTCCTTCTTGTGATGAGGATGCTCCCGCTTGTTGTAATTCTTCTTGGTGTGTGTTGTGAGATCCTGGTCGTCACTACCCATGTTTTCTTTTAGAGCTACAATTCGAGCTTCTTCCTGTGAGCATTCCTCCCACAGCCTACTAAATGTGATGAGCTTCTTCCTAGCACAAATTCCTTGGATGAAGGAATCCCATGACCTAGAAGGACCATTTAAGGTGGTGACTCATCACTATTTCTCCATTCTCTATATCTTCTTCAATGGCTTCAAGTTGTTCTTTTATCTAAGAGACCCTTGTAAAGTGTGATTGCATGGTCTCTGTGTTAGTTTATAATCATTAATTCAATATGATCTAGGATCTTATCTAAGAGAACAACATGTACATCATATCAATCAATCACAAGAGACAATAGACACAAATCATTTCACCAAGGAAACCATAAAGGATAAAACCCCGCAACTTCCGTAGAGATATAATGAGCAATGATACAAAACCCCAATAACAAGAGATAGTCTCCTAGCAGCTTCTCCTCCTCCACTTGTGTGCACTACTCACTTGAGAGAATGAGTGAGTGAATGAATGAATAAATAGAGAGGTGCTCCTCTCTATTTATACTCAATGTATTCCACTTACCTTTCACCCTACCTGGGATGACCTCTCTAGGAGAGTCTAATAACCCAGTATAAATTAACTCAGGTCCAACCCCACTAGGTAGTATGATAACCATATCACATACAATGATGACCATTCTGATCGGAGGAATGAAACCTCTCCGTCGGAAGTACAATGTCATTTGAATACAATATAAAATATTCAAGTGAAATACATTCCGAAGTTACCAATACATCAACACTCCCTCTTAACTAGGAAGGTATTTCTCGACACAGTTCTTTAGCACAAGTCTTCATCGTCGACTAAACCATTCAAGAAAGCTATCTTGACATCCATCTGGTGTATCTTCCACTTCATCACTACAACCAGAGCAAGTACTGTTATGATGGAACTATATCTAGCTACGGGTGCAAAAGTTTCTTCATAATCTATCCCTTCTTTTTTGGAGAAGCCACGAGCCACAAACCTTGCCTTGTATTCCTCCTCCTCCACTTGTGCGCACTATCACTTGAGAGAATGAGTGAGTGAATGAATGAATAAATAGAGAGTCTAATAACCCTACCTCCTCCACTTATTTATACTTGTCTTCCACTTTCCTATACTCTACCTGGGCCGACCTCTCTAGGAGGGCTACAGGTGAAATATGATGAATTAATACAGTAGGTTACAGGTGAGACCTCCCTGTAGGAAGCAAAGCAAGTCATTTGGGATGACATTATTGCGGAGGCAGAGAAATTGAGGCCATATCTCGATTTCATTCTGGACAAAGAGGCTGTAATAAATTTAGCGAGGCAAAGCATAACAGTAGTCAAGGAAAATTTCAACAAGAAGCCCATGGACTGTGTAGAAAAGGCCATAGAATTTCTGAATGGGCTGACAGAGGATGATGTGAAAACAACTAGCATAAACTTAGGATAGAGTGTCTAGTATTATTTGGGCAAAGAAGGTGGTGAATAAGTATCACCAGATGAACATGATTCAGGCAAGGATAGACATTTTAGCACATCAAGTAAAACTCTTCAAAGAAATGTTTGATCCATTATTCAAGAAGGGACTTCCTCTCTTTTGGGAGCAGGATGGCACCACGAGGACATAGGAAGAAGAATATCAGGGCAAGTTGTGAGGATGTCGATTCAATTTGGATTATGTATAATTTAGGTAAATTTATTCTAATGGTTATGTATTGATTCATTGTAATTTTTTGCATAATTAATGAAATTCAGTCGATTTCTCTTGGCCATCTTTTTTGGATATTAATTTGTCAAATTTCTTTGAACTATGTTTTATGTTGCCAATTTAATGAATACATCGATATGTAGGTTGGATTTTTATTAATATACGATTCATGTGTTATTATCTGTTAAATGAATTTCTTCGTTTAACTCATTTTATGTATAATTTTCTACAACTGATAAACAACCACACATTTATATTGATGCTAGTAAGTGGAAAAGCGCTCTTACAAAGCAAGTTGCTTGGATCTTCGTTGGATAAAGATAAGTAATCTTATGCATTTGTTTCTGATGCGTTTTTATTTCATTCTTGCATGCTGTGGTTGTGTAATTTAAAGGTTTTTAATTATGTTGTGATTGTGTAATTGAAAGGTGTTTTCCACTATGCATGTGCAGGTTGACATGGAGAAGCCACGTGGGAAGGAAGTATGGCACGAAGGAGACACATTGGCAGGAGCCCTGACATGGAGGAGTTGTGTGGGAAGAAGGTGTGATGTGGAACACATCATATCCACACATGCCAGTGACCATGAAGGATGGGAGAAGGTGGTTTAGCAAATCGAGGACGGTGGTTTTCCTTACTGCCCTTCCAACTTGTGAAATCATGTGGTACTGCCACGTGGAGAACGGTTTCAGATTCCACAACCACCCATCCCTTTGTCCTAGCGTGCATGTTGGGGATGCGAAATGGAAGTGGGACCCTTGATCTTTCACCGCCCAAATGATCTTTTCCTTCATTTAAAATGGTTTGTACGTTGGCATGGAGGTGATCTTTTCCTTCATTTAAAATGGTTTGTACGTTGGCATGGAGGTGATATTTTCCGTCATTTAAAATGGTTTGTACGTTCGCATGGAGGTGATCTTTTCTACCATTTAAAATGGTTTGTACGTTCGCATGGAGGCGATCTTTTCGAACATTTAAAATGGTTTGTATGTTGGGATGGAGTTGATCTTTTCCACCATTTAAAATGGTTTCTACAACGCTAATGGTAAATGATGGATTTTATCACTCGTGTGAATAATCTCATCGCGTTTATGATGGATTGTGTTTATGTGTCACGATGTATAAATGATATCCCTCCAAACCATGATAATAAATGTCATGAACTTTTCTGCATTGATATCCTACCACACTTCTCTTCCCTCCCACTGCCAACATTGAAACTTATCTCGCCACACTGCTCTTCCTGCCCATTGCCTACATTGAATCTTATCCTGCCACACTGCTCTTCCCTCCCACTACCTACATTGAAACTTAAAGTTCAAACTCTCTATGTTTTCCAGTTTGGAGGTCTATTTTCTCTGAGGACTGAGGTTTGCTTTTGCTGAGGTGGAAGAAGAGTGTTGGGCGGGTAGAGCAGTAAGATTGGTTTGAAGAATCGACTGCTAGTTTTTCAATTGGCAGGTATTTATATTATTCAAACCATAGATCTAAATATGTAACAGAGCATGCTTATTTAGCCTCTGGGCTAAAAATCCATATCTTCCATGGTTGTCAAAAATCAATTCAATGACAGTTTGAAGTTCACAATAATTTAAAGCCGCTGAACGTTTTAGATTCTTTAGATTTCCTTCCACCCTTGTTTGTCTTCTTTAGATTTCTAGAATTTATTTCATTCAATTCTGAGTAGTTATCTTCTTACAGTCCATTAATATGAATTCACAACGTTATATTTGCAAAATCGCATGTTACTCATTATTGGGCTAAATTAATGGAATTAACAGGTTTAATGTCGATTCCCGCCATCTTGATTACATTTTCTACCTGGTGATGTAGCGTATTATTTTCATATATTCCATATTGTTTTCTGCAAATCCTCTAGCATTTGGCTAGGTTTGTTGGAAAAAGATAACGACAAATGAACTCGAAAAATTGAAACATGTTTTTTCTTTTTAATATCATTTTGCAGTTAATATTCACTATAGTATACTGATCTATGTAAACGTTAATACTTTATTTGAAATATTTGAAATTGATAATTTATGTCTTAATTTATATAATATTGATTACATTTCTTTTAATATAAATATATATAATTTAAGTATTTAATTTAATTGAATAAAATTAAGCGATCAAATAGCTTTAAACAATATGAAGGTATAATTGTTTGCCAATACAGTATCCTGGCTAGAAAAGTCTCATGTATTGCATAGTTGGACATGGTGTATAACTCAAATTGTTGGATGGAATGAGAACACATGTGAGTCTTGCATATGATACCAAGGCATTTAGTTTAAGAGATAAAGCTGATAAAAATGTTCTTAAAATTTAGTAGGATACCGTGTTGGAAAATGAATTTAACAGTGACAACAATGCAGATAGTGATGCCATTAGTTGGAAAAATTTTGACTGCGATTAACTGGACAGAAACATTTTTTCATACTTTTGGGCCGAGAATGCGGTGAATGATATAGCATCTTCTACTTCGCCGAGTGTAGCACAGATCAATTCTAGAATAATCAAAGCCACGTGGCGCAATATGAACATTCCACGTGTCACCCTGTAGACTAGATTTCGACATTCGAATGAAAAAATTTACAGACGTTTTGCTACAAAGAGTTTGTTGTCAAGTCAAAATTTTGTCAGTGAAAGCGAGGTCTCTCTATCGTAAGTTTGTTCCATTTCTGGGTGTTGGAAGTAGATGCTGAGGAGAAAGAGCGTCCGTTCCTTCCTCGAGGGATGATTTTTTCAGAGTGGCTAAAGTAGATATGGGCACTCTAAACACATATTTCATAGGAACATTGCTTCGCACATTTTGCTGGAGAGTGGAAATATCCAAAGAGAAAGATCGATCGCTCTTTCTCCAAGTTCTATTTTTAGAATTCCCTCGTAAAAGAAGGGGTGTACAATCCTTCTTCTTCCCAATATTCTTTTCGTTATAGCTTGAGACTGCAATAAGGGTCAGTCGATCTTTCTTCGTCTTCACCATTCTGGATATCGTTCAATTTCTAGATAAAGGTTTTGAAAATTATCTACTAAACGAAGGGGTGTCTGATCCTTCTTCTTTGAAAAACAGAAGTCAGGGAAAACAATTTTATATGTTATAACTTAGCCGTGCTCAGTATTATTTCGGTGTTCACCATTTTAGATATAGATGAATTGATGTACTAGCCTTCGTAGGTTGAATAATTTTACAATTCCCTCATAAATGAACACGCAGTCGACCCTTCTTCTGCCCAGTATTGTATTCATAATAGTTCTAGAATGCAAGAAGGGTCAGTCGATCCTTCTTTCTTTCGCCATTCTGTATATAGGTGAATTGTTGGATATAGTTGTTCACAATTATCTCCTAAACAAGGAGGCCGCCAATCCTTCTCTTTGAAAAATGGAAGCCGGGACAAACATTTTTATATGTTAGAACTTAGATGATGTCTGAGTCCCTGCTATTTACAGTGGAAGTTGGAAGCCGAGAATTGTCGACATAGCCTTCGTAGATTAAATATATTTAAATTTATTTCATAAATGAAGGGTAGGCCAACCCTTGTTGTGCTCAGTATTCTTCCCATGTTGACAATTTTGGAAATACATGTATTGACGACCTAGCATTCGTAGGTTGAACATTTTTAATATTTCGTCATAAATGAACGGGGGAGAGATGCTTATTCTACCCATAATTATTTTCGTAATATTTATAGACTGCAAGAAGGGTCGTTCGATCCTTCTTCTGTTCGCTTCTTCTACAAGAAGGGGCAGCCAATCCTACCATTCGGAAAATTGGAAGTCCGGACAGCCATTTTTTATATATTATAATCTATGTTATATCTTTGTTTAACATAGATATGACTATTAATGTGCTTCTGTTATTTTATATTTCATAAAACGCTTCTGAACTGGATTTTCGTTCTGAACAATGTGTGTTGTTATTTTATATTTCAGATATCATTTAAGAAATGGATTTTGGTACTCAACAATGTGTGGACCTACTTTTGACTGGATTGAAAGTTGCTGAAGGAATCTCGTTTCCAGAAAGAAATTTTTTGCATAAGATCAACATTAACGAAGGATGTATCATTGTAAATGTTACCAAGTCTTTGAATGCAATTCTTCCATTTCCCTATCGATCAGAAGGTGCAAATACATTGTCAGAGGCTATTGGTGGTTATATTCAATGGCCTGTATCTGAGATCGTTAACCAAATTGGGTCTTCTCTTTGTGAGAACGAGGTGAATGATATACCAGCTTCTTCTTCAACGAGTGTAGCACATATCATAACAACTGAGAATGAGGTGAATGATATACCAGCTTTTGCTTCAACGAGGGTAGCACATATCACAACAAATGAGAATAAATCTTCTTTTATTATGAGAAAAGTTAAGTTGTTACATAAGTGGTCAGAAGAAAGGATTGCATTTCCATAGGTTTTGTAACAAATGTGAGTGAGACTGATTTTGTTGGGGGAACATTTTTGGGTGACTTCTCCTTTGGTATTCTGGTCGATGAAGTGGTGTTTTCTTGTATGGCATGTTGTCCAGGGGTGAGCAATGTATCTTTTGTTGTATGGTCGATTAAAAGAATCATTGATTTTAATACAGAAACATTGTTTTATGTTCCAAGTGCTTTCAACAATAATCAATCTGAATCTACTAGCTAATTTGATACATCAATGTTCTTTAAAGCCATAGTATGTTGCTTGGGGAATAGTGTCAACTGTTTTTGAGGGAGACATTGTACAATTCAAAGTACTAGATGCTGGTGAGTTTGGTATTTTAGTTCATAAAGTCTTCTGCAATTGCGAGGATTGTGGTGTATTTGAAGGATCCCTTATAAGATGTCCTGCAAACACTTTGCTTGACCTCGATAATGTTCCTTTGGATGTTATACTTTTTGAATGTTTTTGAAGAATGTCCTTTACAGATGGTCCTTCCAGGTACTCCCCATAGTGAATATACAGATGCTAAAGGTAATGGAAAAAGGCCATACAATTCTGTAAATGAGGTAGCACATATCATAACAATTGAGAATGAGGTGAATGATATACCAGCTTCTACTTCGATGAGTGTAGCACATATCACAACAACTGAGAATAAATCTTCTTTTATTATGAGAAAAGTTAAGTTGTTACATAAGTGTTCAGAAAGAAAGGATTGCATTTCCATAGGTTTTGTAACAAATGTGAGTGAGATTGACTTTGTTGGGGGAACATTTTTGGGTGACTTCTCCTTTGGTATTATGGTCGATGAAGTGGTGTTTTCTTGTATGGCATGTTGTCTAGGGGTGAGCAGTGGATATACCAGCTTCTTCTAAAATTTTCGAATGAAATTCAAGATCGGTACCTTATAGGCCTGCAATAAATCAGGGTGCACACCTTTCAAACATTGGCACCGAACATTGTTGCTCAAATGTTTGTATATAAAAAATTCCACTTCGATCAATAGTTGAATGTGCTAAGAAATTTGATAGTTGAATGTTATAAATTCTATGAGATCAAATGCTCTTGTGGCCAAAGAAGGAGATGACAAAAAAAAAGCTTGTTTACAATGAGATTAGGCACAATAGACGTCTATCAAAATGCATGGTATAAATGCCATCGGATAAAAAAGAGCACTTTGGGTGAGGCGATTGGTGATATTTATCAGGAGTCAGATGCTAGTACTATCATATTGGAACCGTCATGTTAAATTGTCACGTTTTTTTCCAAAACTTATTTTTGATGGGCACTTTATTCTCTAAACCCTCATTAATTTTTGTGGGTTACTCTTAACAGAATTTGGATTTACATTTTACAGCTAACCTTTCTAATTTCTTTTAATTTTTTTTTCCATGATCATTAATTTGTTTGATAAGTTAACATAAACAACTTGGCATTAAAATAGAAAATTCCAAATTGTTAACTTGACACGTAACCATTGGACCTTTCTATGCATATCATACCTGGAAATAAATGTACACATTTTAAATATTTTCAGCCATGAGCATTTGCTATATAGTTAAAACTTTTATTTTCTATGTAAATGTGAAATTTTAATCAATTTTAAAATATATATTAATAAAAAATTTACTATAGACAGGTAATTATTTTATCTGCTGAAGGGAAAAATTTAAACCAGACGGTTTTTGGATGGGGAATATATATACTTAAAACGTCAAAAAAAAATTGTTCGACGGTTAAAATTAGAACCAAATTCCAGCCCTGGGTGGAAGCCAATAGGAGCATCGAAGGATCTGAAGGTCTTATACAAAAAATGCTTAGATATACAACGACAATGGGTTGTTGGTGCAAAAGAAAATATGAAGATTGATGTAAATAGCATCATATGGGCATGGTTACCAAGAAGGGCCTTGCAGTAGAAAAAATTAGAATAAATGAGAAGGGCCTTGCAATAGTCAAGGCACAATGAGAAAATATAGGGAATAGTGTTCAGAGTGGTGGATGTTCTCAAGGGTTGATAGTAGACCAAAATTGGTTTCTAAATTTCTCTATGTGGCAGTTTTAAGCAACAAAATTGTTGTGTTTCTAAATTTCCACTTGGTCAACAAAAAGTTGTATTTTCTCATTTTCATTAAAGTTATATAAAAGGAAAGATACAACTTATAGCCATTGGGATTGATAATGGATGGTTATTTGTTACAAAATTGGATTTGTGTTAAGTGTCGTAATTTGCGCACTAATTGTCCTTAAGTGTTGTAATTGTTCTTAAGAATAATTGGCCTTAAGAAGTGGTTTATCTGCTGCACTTAAAATCAAGTAATTATCCTCAAAGTAACTATCTAAATACTAAAATATGATCCACTATACTCAAAATTCCAAATTCAGCGGTGCTCATAGGAAAAAATATTCTATACGAGCCAATATTCTATGTGAGCCAACTATATTTATAATATTGAATTTGCCAAATCAAATATGCCACATGTCACAATATGATCATTCCACGTGTCACTACGGGATATTAGATATCAACATTTAAACAACAAAATTTATAGACGTTTTGCTTCAAAGACTATGCTGGCAAGTGGAAGTATTCTTAGAGAAAGAGCGACTGCTCTTTCCCAAAGGTGTTCTATTGTTACGATTCCCTCGTAAATGAAGGGTCGGCCGACCCTTCTTATTCCAAATATTCTTTTCATAATAGTTTGATACTGCAAGAAGGGTTGGTCGATCCTTCTTGTGTTCTCTATTATGGATATTACTACGAAAAGAAGGGGCGGTCGATCCTTCTTGTCGGAAAACGGAAGTCGGGAGAAACCATTTTTTATAGGTTAAAACTTCCAAGGTGTTCTATTTTTAAAATTGCCTCATAATTGAAAGGTCGGTCGACCCTTCATATTCCCAATATTATTTTCATAATAGTTCGACATTGCAAGAAGGATCGCTCGACACTTCTTATTCCAAATATTATTTTCATAATAATTTGCCACTGTAAAAAGGGTCGGTCAATCCTTCTTGTGTATTCCATTATGGATTAAGCTGAATTGCTCGATAAATGTTTTCACAATTCACTATGAAAAGAAGGGGCGGCTAATCCTTCTTGTTGGAAAACAGAAGTCGGGACAAATGATTTTTATATGTTATAACTTAGCCAATTGATTGGATATTCGAAAAATAGAAGTCGAGACAAATGATTTTTATATGTTATAACTTAGCTAATTGTGGAATCTTGGTTTTTGGTTTTGATATATTTTCTTTCCGCAACCTGCAACCCGCAATTGCGGATTGAGGATTGTGAAAAGAATGTATATATTTATGAAATAAAACCCCACAACCCTTCTTTTCCTTCTGGTATGTTTACGTTTTAACTGTCGATTTATCTTGATCCTGTGGATGAGATCACACCGAATGATTAAAATGAAGTTTAGCTTGCCCTTTTAGCTTGTTGGTGTTAGCAGTAGCATTGTCCTGGATGAAACTGGGAGGATCAATTTATAAAAAGAATGGAGAAAGCTTTGGTGGTCTGAGCAAAATAGAATCATCTGGGTAGGTATTGACGGCCTCAAGGGTGAACTAATCAAATCCCAAGCCTGAAAATTTGCAAGGAGAATTAAATTGCTGAGGTCCGCCTACAGTTACATATCTAAGCAAATAAATGGTCTAGATCGGTAGTGGTGAAGATCTATAATCATGAGCACGCTTCACGCAAAAAGGGTGAGGTGTTCTAGACGGAGGCGGAAGGTTAAGCCCACAAGCATCTTAAGTAGCAGATCAATGACCAATGGCGCAGATCGACAGTCAGGAACTACTTCTCTGATACGACATGCGCGGAGCAAACAAAATTTCGGATCCGCAAACTTTTGGTAGAGGCCTACGGGCTTGGATGGCACAGATCTGAGGAGGCCGAGATCCATGGTCAAGGTTTTGTTCGTGGATCTAACTTGCACAAAACATCAACACAAGCCAAATCTGTGAAGTTGGTAAAATTCACAGCGTTTGACAGTCAGGATTCGAGGTGACATGTGGCGGGATTCAAGGCCACCATGGATCAGGAAAATGTATGGCCAAGGAAGCTTCCACGCCGCAGGAGATGTAGGGGTGATAAAAAAGGATAAATAATATAAAAAACTCTCCTGCACGGAGAGCTGGATTCCTATTTTTCATCCGAAAGCGACAGGAGCAAGCTGTGAAGAAACAGACAGGTCAACCAAGGGCCCAAGCCAACTTAAAAAAACAGTAGGTTCTCTGCTCTACACTAAACTATTTAATGGCTGAATTGAGTGATAGAGAACCCATAGAAACACTGTTTGCAGACAGAGATGCAGAGGTATACGACACTATGATGACTGATGACCCCATGGAAATTATAAAAAACAACTGAAACTGGTTAGGGAGCGAGGTATAGATGTGCACCAGGTCCACCAGTCCTATTTCCATCTGTTTATAGTCAGCCAAACCCCCGATTTTCCCAAATTTGTTGAATGGTGCACCTCTAACTACTCTTCTACCGAGAGGGAAATCATGGATGCTTCCGAGTCCAATATCCTTTGCGAAATCGATACCCAAACCCTTATAAAAACCCTGTTAGTTCCAAAAGAGTTTTGCCAGAAAGCTATAGGGTATACTGAGGAAGCCTTAATCCAGTTTTTTAGACAATCCCCTATTGAAGTAAAACAGAATTTCTACAGGTCCTGTTTGAATCCTACTGTCCAAATACAAGAGTAGGATTTCCCAGCTGAAGTCAAACTATTCACGGAAGAATCTAGAGGTGTTATCACCATGATTAGCCAATTCCTAGGTATAGACTCTAATGTGTATGTCACATAACCTCTAATAAGTTTGCTTTTTGTCCTAGGCACCTGCCCCTTGGAATCAGATGACCCAAGCCAGTCTACCCAATGTGCATGCCTCAGGTTTGATGAAGTTTTGGTTGAAAGTATACACTCCTAGCTAAAGAATTTACAGGAAACAAGGATTTTCATATTTCAGTCCTACTTACTAAAAATGTTCCTGGCACTCGATGAGGAAAAATTGCAAATGCCTGAGGTACTACTTACTCAGGATATGTACACTAATTACACCAAGTTCCATGATGAGCTCATGTTTGAGGTTTATCAAGTCATTTTCCAAAAGAAGATGCCTAGAGTATAACCAGAAATGCAGGAGTTATTACAGCTTTCCCCTGAGAAGAGGGTCGGAGATTGTTTCCTTTCAGAGCATGGCACAATCATCAAAATTTATGGGTTTTCTTATGCACCCTACATGATACCAGTTTTCCTGACCCCCAGAATGTTTGCATTAGAATTCATCAGACAAAAATTGAAGGCAGAAGATGAGCACTTTCTAGATCATAGAAAGGGCTCTGATATTGTGTTTCCATGGGCTATTGGTCCATTCTTAATAAAAAACAAAGGAGCTCTTACATCCATCGAATGCAAGATAAAGGAGATGGGTTTCAAAACAGAACCACCCTTAAACTATGATCCCCACCACATCATTTCCAATAGGAGGAAGGAAAGCAGTAGGAATTATTTTGTGCATTTCAAAATTCCAGGCATGGATCAAGCTGCAAATTTATTGGAATGTCCTAGTAGGAGCTAGATGGAAATAGACACACCTGAGAGCTCCTCCTTGTTGACACAAGGGAACACACCCGCAGTGCCTAACTCTCCTAGCCTAGTCCTATCAGTTCCAGCATCCATGCATATGGCCATCAACTTAATAAAGTCCAGCAAAGAAGCTGACGGTGTCCCTACGAACACAGAAGGGGAAGATGAGAGAGCCCCAAAGAGGCAGAAAAATGACGAATATGAGCAGCAGCTAGTACTAGTGGGGACTCGTAAAGGAAAAAAGAAACAAGTGGATAAGCTACCAACATTTGAGATCAAAGAGTATGTGTTTAACCCAACAGCCATTGAGCCTACTACCTTAAGCAAGACTAGAGATGAGTTGATAGATGAATACAAGGTGGACTCATGGGAAACCTCAAAGGAGTCCAAGTTATATACTGAAGTAAGGAAAATTTCAAGCAAAGAAGTGTCTCCAGTGACTAGCAGGAGCCTCTCTCAGAACACCCTGAGTTTGGCCTTGGACACCAAGAGAAAGGACACTGAGCTAAGGATGAATTTAGAGGACATCCCTATCCTAGATGTAATAAACTTGCACAAAGAAATCGGGGATGTTATTTATACTAAACTGTTGAGGACAGCTTTGGAGCTATCAAAGGTATAGGTTAGTAAGAGTAAGGTTGCTAGCTAGCTCAAGCAGGAAAAGATGGAAAACAAATCTCATAAGGCAAAGATAAAGAAATTGCAGGGTGACATAGTGGCCACTGAGGGCTAGCCTGATAAAAGAGCCATTATTCAAAACCTACTCAATGAAAAAGACAACATCATCCAATCTCTAAAAAAGGGGCTGAAAATCCCCTCTACCGAGTTAGTAGCAGTCTTTGAGCTAACATAACTGGAGGAAAAGAAGGAGAAGTTGCAAACTGACTTGACAGACTGTAGGGACAAGCTATTGAATCTTGAAGCGAAGGAAAAAAAATCGTAGATAGATCTAGCCACTGTGGTGGCAAGTGAGAAAATATCAAAGGCCAGAGTGGAAGAGCTTGAGAAGAGACTGCAACAAAAAGAGCAAGAAGTAGAAAGCATGGCCACACCATCCATAGAGGCTGGTGATTTCTCCTTGGTAGGGGCTAGAGCTAAAGCTAGTCTGGAAGACGTGGAAATAACAAGATTAAAAAAGAAGAATGTGAATATGAAAACTATGAAGGATAATGCAGAAAGAGAAAAGGAGGCTTGGGAAGCCAAGCACTAGGAGTTGCAGGGTAAATATGATGAGTTGGAAAGAAAAGCTACAGGGAAGACTTCCTTGCTAGAGGCCATGCAGGTAATCTAGGATGGCATTATTGAAGAAGTAGGAAAATTGAGGCCCTTCCTCGATTTTGTCTTGGACAAGGAAACAGTGATAAAATTAGCCAAGAGTAGTGTGACAGCAACAAATGAGAAATTGAACAAAAAACCTGTAGAGTATACTGAGAATTCCATCGAATTCCTGAACGACTTATCTGAGGAGCAGGTCAAGACAACTGGTGTAATAGATAGGGTTTCCATCATCATTGGAGCCAAAAAAGTGATGCACAAGAACCAACAGGTAAAGGCTATTCAAGCTAAAATAGATGTCATGGCACAGCAGATCAAGTATTTCAAAGACATGTTCGACCCTTTGTTCAAGAAAGGGTTACCTCTCTTTTGGGAGGAGGATAGAACAATGCTCACAGAAGAAGAATATCAGAAGAAATTAGCAGGATGTAAAGTGCATTTCAATGATTTTGCAGGTATGGATCAGTTGCTATCAGGGAAGATAGTGGTGGAGAAAATGGCAAAGGATTTTAAGTTAAGCGTGATGTTCAAGAAGGATAGTGCACAATTGCAAAGGTACTCTTATAGGGACCACACTAAGATCCGAGTCTTACTGAAGAAGTTGGCCACCTCAAAGCTGCCAACTGCCAAGCTATGGAAGCTCGTTGAGAAATATGGGAAGGGAAAGCTGTTATTGAACCGTTGAAGATTCGATGATCGTGGGATAGCAGCATGGAGGAAATATTCATTGAAGCATTTTGTTTATTTTGTTAGAGGCTGTTGTCTTCTGGTAAAAATGTTCAGTAATTTTGTAAAAGGTAATTGAGCCAGTTTTACCAGCATTGTCATTTTGTTGTAACTAATTCCTGAGGGTGGCGAACCTATTTGAATATGTGTCACCTACATTGTAACAACTTCCTATTGAGGCAGCTCGATCTGGAAGGCTCTGAGCATCTATGTAAGCAATGTAATAGAAGGAGAAAGGGTTGGAAACTTTTGTTGGACTCGTGAGTTCCCTATGTTATTAAGCACTTTGAGATATATTTTAATAAAATATGGCTAGGCCGAGCAAGATTTTCTATCAGAGATTCTTGTGTTATCCGTCTTACAGTCTGTTTACTTCTTCTCTTATGTGAATGTTTCTCTCACTGTTTAATTCATACTATTATGCTTTTTCATGCTTGGATAAGTGTTGTATCTGGACAGAAGTCATAAATATTATGCTCTGTCGCTTTCATTTCAAGCATCCACTACCATTTTTTGCTAAAGTCGGTATAGAATTCATTATCATAAGCTCTATATTGATGGGTTGTTCATATCTTCTTCTTTAATCACCAAACAAAAGCTCTTTGACTGTGAGTGGGTGGCTATCCTGCCTCTGATTAGTTTTCTTTGCAAAGCACTGTCATGTTTAATCATATCCTGCCTCCTACCTCTGATTAGTTTGATCTACAATTTGGATTTGTCTTTACTCATGATATGTGTGTGTTCTATGTTTTAAGTGAATTTATTTAATTAAAACATTTATCTATTTCTGCAAATGATTAACATAAATTAATAAATTCATGTTAATTTTTGAATTAGCATTCCAGCTATAGGGTAAAGTTGCATGTGCCTAATTCTTAAAACTACTATGATTGAATTTTCATTTCCTGATTGTGTTGTGGTTAAACCTGCATTAGTAACTTCGCTATACTTAATGTGCCAAATCAAATAAAAAATAGTAACCTCCCTATACTCAGTGTGCCAAATCAAATAAAAAATAGTAACCTCCCTATACTCAGTGTGCCAAATCAAATATGCCACGTGTCACCCTAGGATACTAGATATCAACATTTTAACAACGAAATTTATAGATGTTTTGCTTTAAAGACTTTGCTAGCAAGTGGAAATATTCTCAGAGAAAGAGCAATCACTTTTTCTCCAAGGTGTTCTACTATTACAATTTCCTCCTAAATGAAGGGTCGGCCGACCCTTCTTATTCCAAATATTCTTTTCATAATAGTTCGACACTCCAAGAAGGGTTGGTCTATCCTTATTGTATTATCCATTATGGATATAGTTGAATTCCTTATTGTATTATCCATTATAGTGGCGGATCACTTGGCCTCCGGCTCCAATGGCGGTTCAATAAATCACTACTGGCTCATGAAGAATACGTTGGGGAAGATTCTTGACGACATGCTGGGAAACTGGGGTTCTACTCAGAACCAAATGCTGGCCACCAGGGCCAAGCTCATTTCCCTGAATGAAATTCTATCTAATCTCGACGCCACCTTCTCTTGGATCCAGCATGCGATTGTAAGTTGAAGCCTGGTCTAGGCTGACTCTGCTGGAAAATGCGATGGCGATTATTGGGCCTAGGTTGGGACAAAGTTTTCATAACACTTTTTTTTTTATAAGCAGATAAAGCTGAGCTGAGCACAACTCAGAAATATAATTTTGTCTAAGTATTGAGGATGTTGCGGAACTGTGCGCAACATCCAAGTTTTGATCAGGCTGCGAAGCTATCTGCAACATCCAAATTTTGGAAGCACTGCGAAGACCAGTGCTACGAAGCAGACAGGACACATGGAGCCAACAAAGTGGAGTGTTGGACATGGATCAGGTGCAGGTACCAGATAGACCAGTAATGGTCTAATTTTGGAAAGATGCTCCAGGAGTGTCGAGCGGCGGGAATGAGCAAATCAGGCAAGCGGCCAATGCATGAGTTTGTTGAGGAAAGTGACATCTTGGCATGCTTGGTTGGAGAAACCGTTAGAGGTGAATGGTTTAGAGGAAGCGACCTATTGGCACGCGTATGACAGGAAGGCCGATAGCGACAGATTGAAGACATGGAGAACTGCCATGATGAAGCATACGCTACCAGATGCTAGCAAGTTGGTTTAGGGAAACTGGTGCAGCTTTGTAAACCCTAAGGATTTTTGGGTTTAGGTCTTCAACATTGTAAATACATGACCCTCGGGCATGATCTATTTAAGAAGGCAATTTTGCATGGGATGGGGTTACATTTTGGAGTTACACTCTTAGTTTTTGCTGTTACAATCTTAGATTGTGTAGTGTAAAATCTCTCTGAGCTAAGAAGATTGTAAAGGCTCTACAGCTGCATGCGCAGAGACCTACCTGAGAGGAAGGAGAGTCTGTAGCTGAGTGCGCAGACTAAGAATGGTTGTCCCCATCCCTTTCTAAAGAAATATATTACCAACCGTTCTTGTGGATGTAGCTTCCCACCCGGGGGAGTGAACCACGTTAAATCTCGTGTTGTGTGATTGTGCTTATGAATGAATGCTTGCTTGTGTTTTCTATCAATGAATGTCTAGATGTTTCCTTGCCTACTATTATGAGAGAGCTTTTATATGCATTTGCCATTAGAGAAGTATGGAAATGATATGTTAAGTTTCGCATGAATAGTCGAATGGTGAACATTTATTCTTTTGTATGAAGGAAGTAAATCGGTCATTTAGTTAAGTACTTTCTTACACGCAGTAAAGGAATGTATAACAGTGGATTAGATCAGTTGGCTATGTTCAGAATCATGACATCTTGATTTAATGAATGAATGTTAGAAGGATAGATAGTTAAGCGTTTGAATGAATGGATGAGTGATATTCATTTCAGTACCTTAAGCACTCAAGATAATCCAAGCATAGAATAAGGCTGGATTGTTCGCAGCTTCAGTAGAAGTCCAGCGGTAGAAGAACCTAGTAGTGCGGACCGCAGCGTTTCCCATCGTTGTGCACTCTCACCTCGCAGCACCTACCCTCTGTTGTGCTACGCAGTACGTCCGTCCAGGAAGCTCATCACTTACTGTGGAAATATGATTCCGCAGTACCCCATAGATACACCTTGGGTGAGACCTCAGCCTGCTTGCAGGTTGTTGCTGAAAGGGCCGGTGCAAAGGGGTTTTGTTGGTCAAAGGGAAACCACGAGAAACTTGGGTCTTATAGAAAACATCTGGGTCAGTTATAGCCAACAAATGGTTCCATTGCCGCGCTAGAATCCATGGTGAGTTGCAATCGTGATGTCTGACGAAGAATACCAGTTCCCGGAAGACTCTAACAACTGGCATCCTGAAAAGACAGAAATCCAAGCTTGGTGGGATAAGACTATAAGAGACTTTAAAAGACAAGAGAATAGACATCCGCGTCTAAGTGACACATAGTGGTCGGATAGATATCTGTTCAACGATATTCAAGAGATTTTCTGGGAATCATTTCCCAATGAGCTGCATTTGTGGATCTCGCGGCTCATAGAGAAGAAAACTTGTTTTCAAGGAGGAGTTCCCACATAGTGTACTTCCAAGTTCATGGCGCAACTCAAAGCAATAGACAACCCATTGGCACACGCAATTGATTTTTGGGTTGATCATATGCTAGAAGGCTTCGTAACAGAATTTGCTATAGACACATTCAAATCCTACAGCCAAGCAGAAACATACTTTCCTGAACAATCTCAGTCGAAGGATTTCAAGGTAAGTTCCTGAACAATCTCAGTCTATACATTAAGATGTTGTTAGCTGAGAAAGGTGTTTTAAGAATGCAGTAATATTCTTAAGTCTGTCATGGTAAATAGTATATTTAGTGATTCGGATGAAGAAACACATAATCTTTGAAGTGGTAAGAGATATAAATATAATAAGAATCTTGGAGGCCTTGGACTCCATATTAATACTAAGATCCCGTGTAACATTGAAAATGAAGCCGCATCGCCATTTATCCCTGAGAACCCACCGGCTGCAGAGGCAGCACCACCTTTATCTCAAAACCCACCTGCTACTCAGCCCGCCCCGCAGAATATTCAACCCAGTCTGTCTATCCCGGTAAGCCAATTTATATTCACTGCATAAAGCCCTTCATAGTATCCATTCACTAATTAGGGCACTCCACCACCTAGTAGTGCAATGGCACATACAAATATGAAGCTACCAATATTCAGAGGAACTGGCTTAGAAGACCCTGATCAGCATTGGTTTCTTTGTGAAGCCGTATGGAGTGTAAGACAAATCTAGGATGATGCAGTGAAGATAGCACAGCTCATCACCACTTTCAGGGATAGAGTGTTACAGTGGTTCATGAAATATTCTACTACACAGCCGAGAACCCTCGCAGAAATTAAAGCTTTGCTCGTGGTTGAGTTTAAGAAACCTAAATCTGAATCTCAGTGTATAATTGAGTTGAAAGAAATAAAGTAGAAACCGACTGAAATGGTTTGGGAGTTTGATCAGAAGTTCAAGACCCTATTAGACCAAGTGAGCTTTGTTATAGCTCCGGAACAACACAAGGAATGGCTCATTGATGCGCTATTGCCCTATATTAGGTTACCATTGATGCAAGAGACGGTCATGTCCCCGGAAGAGGCCTTGGAGATTGCAATGAAGCTAGAGGCTTCACCGATTGGTGAGACTAGTTCTGGAATGTCTCAGATCTAGAACCAGCTGACCACCCTAACACTAGAGCTGTAAAGCATGAAGAATGGCAAAGAACAAAGGTATGAAGCTAAACATGAGGTCTGGTGTACAGGTTGTAAAGGAGAAGGCCATGACCGAGAGCATTGCTTATTATTCCGCGACTATCTTAACAGTGGTGCGCCCAACCCATTGAATCAGAATCAGGCCCCATGGTGTGAAATCTGTAGAACCATAGGACACAGACCTGAAGACTGCTATCTTATACATAAATATGTGAAAACACTTAAACATTTATACTGCAATTTCTGTAAATCAGTTGGACATGATGAATCCAACTACCACGCATATGAGCTAATGAATGAAAGAAAACGGGATATGGACTCAATGAGAGGTGTTGGCTTGTACCGCGTACAAGAAGACACCCAGCCAAAACAAGAGAATGCACAATATGACTAAGGAGGATACAAAGGTTGTGGTGGTGGATACCATGGCAGAGGAAGAAATGCTAGCCCGGCGCAGGGAAGAGGCCGTGGCCAGGTTATTTGTTATAATTGTGGCCAGCCAGGTCACATATCTAGGGATTATGTTAACCCATGCACTACGTGTAATTATTGTAAATAATTTGACCATGTTATTGAATATTTCCCAATGCTAGAGGTGGAAATGTAGAAAAGAAGACAGACAGATGCGCCAAACACGAACGTCCAGTGGATTGCAGGAGAGAAAAGACAAGCAGAACCGAGCATCAATGTGGTCATGCGCAGTGGAGCTCAGACAGGCCGCGATAGGGGAGCATAAGCTTCCACGTCAGGGGAGGCTCACACAAAGCAGTCTCCTCTTGAGACCTTATGGATAAGGAAAGCTCCGAGAAAAATACCTCCTCTTGACCTACAAAAGAACAAGGAAGTCTTTATCGATGCATGGGATAGTTTTAGAGAACCAGCAACAGAAACATAGAGGATCCTGTTGCATAGTCAAGCACCGCATGTTGAAGACATGCCAACGGCCTATGACAAAACAAACACTAGGATGGATGTCAGCACCTCCGTTGCGCAGTTCCTGCGAAGCTGCATGAAGTTACTGAAAAGTGAAAATGCCATTGTAGAGTTGCAGAAGCTCATAAACCAGTATAAGCCACAGACCGAAACAGAGGCTTCTGATAGCGTAGTACATCACATAAGGAAGCATAAAAGAATGGGCCGAGAAATGAGACTTACCATGCAGATTGGAGATTTTGAAATGGATGAAGCCATTCTTGATATAGGCTCTGAAGTAAATGTGTTAACTAAGCAGACATGGCAGCAGATGGGTCGACCAAAGTTATCATGGTCACCTATCCAGTTGAGAATGGATAACCAAGAGAAAGTCATATCTTTTGGCCGCTTAGCTGACGTGATAGTCGACATCGATGGAGTCCAAAGTCATATAGACTTTGAAGTTATCGAGATTGTGGATGATAGTCACCCTTTTCCTGCAATGCTAGGAATTGATTGGGCTATGGATAACTTGGCTATTATCAACTTAAAATCAAAGAAGATGATATTTGAAGGGAAGCATCTTAGGGTCATCGCACCATTGGATCCTGTAGATGGTGACAGATATATCGAGCCGATTCAGGAGGAATCCAAGGCTCAAGACTTGGATAGACTATACCAACTCACAGCGAACCAGGAAGATTACATTAATCTGACCGCAGATGGCACACTCAGTTGGAGATGTGACAGTTCCTGCGTCTCTGATTCAGAGGCAGGGCTAGAAAATTGGCAAAGCCGAATGCATGAAGTATCGGCAAGAAGGTGTGCGAAGGTTATGAAATCACTGCACTGGATTGGGAAGGAGGTAAGTCCTATTCCCACATATGATGGTTCTGCTAATGTTTATACTTTCATTCAAGAATACAGTGCAGCTATTGCAGATAAGCACAGATTACCAGCATTAGATATGGCACTGCACGACACACCCGCCAGATGGTGGAATGCGCACAAGCAGACATTGACCACTTGGGATCAATGCAAAATTAAGATGCAGATTCGGTTTGCTGAAAAGGTTACCTTACCTTTTGAAAAGTTCAATGGACAGATAGATCCTAGTCTGCTCACAGGCATGGGCAGAGAGGCCACAAATAGAATGGGTGCATCTCTCTGTACATACGCTGGATGATGACATTCCAAAGAAATGGTGCCTAGACCTGGAGTTGCGCAGAGAAACCATGGATTGGGAAATGTTGACTGCCAACTTCCAGAAGGAATTCAGCTTTGAGGACGAGAATCCCTTGATCCATGAGGCATTGCAAATAATTAAGGAACGCATATTCAGGGAATGCTGTTCTCACAGAAATATGACATTGGAGGAATTTTTCGGGGCAGATCATGTTCCCGCGCACCTACACTCCGAATGGAAGGAACATGAAGAACACCTCATCGAGTGTTACAACCTAGCTGAAGACATTGATGATGGAAACGAAGATGACAATGACAATCCACGCAATATAAACATACCAGAGTCGGAGGGTGCACGTGACGTAGAAGGAACTCCATTGGAAATCCCAGATATGAGCGGACCAATAAAAATAAAGAAGGTGAATATTGGCACAAAAGAAGAACCAAAGTTCGTAGCAATTGGAGACTATTGGGACGATTAGACTGTTGCAGAGATCGCAGACACCTTACATGAGTATCAGGAGTTGTTTCCGACAAAATTCACAGAAATGAAAGAAATTTTGGGAGACCTAGGAGTCATGAAAATATCTTTGAAGCCAGGTGCAAAACCTATGAAGCAGAGACCGTACAGACTAAATCCGCGCTACAAAGAAAGAGTATGTGCAGAGCTGGATAAGATGCTTGAAGCATGAATCATTGAACCTGTTGAGGAATCATAATGGATTAGTCCCATGGTCGTTCAAGATAAGAAAGCGAAGGGTGAGATCAGGATTTGTGTTGATCTCATAAAATTGAATGATGCTTCCATGCATGACCCATTCCCTACTCCTTTCACAGATGAAGTGCTTGATAATGTTGGAGGGAATGAGGCCTATTCTTTCACTGATGGTTTTTCCGGGTATCATCAGATCAGGATTGATCCCGCAGATAGGCATAAGATGAATTTTGCTATAGAATGGGGGTCATTCCAGTACACAGTAATGCCCTTTGTCCTGAAGAACGCACCTGCCATATTCTCCAGAGTGGTCGTCGTAGCATTCAAAGAATTTATGCATAAGTTTCTGTAAGCCTACTTTGATGATTGGACTGTCTTTGGTCTATTGAAGAACCATTGTGCGAACCTCAAAATGATGCTTGAGAAATGTTGACAGCATTAGATCTCTTTGAATCTGAAGAAGTGTATTTTTGTGTTCCTTATGGAATTCTACTTGGGCATATTGTTTGTAAGCAAGGATTGATGGTGGATCCTGTGAAGATTGCAATTATTGTGAACCTTGCAACACCAAATCCAGTCAAGATGTTGTGTTTTACCTTAGGCCCTACTGGATACTACAGGAAATTCATAAAGGTTTATGCGCAGATAACCGCACCAATGGAAAAGTTGCTAAAGAAAGACACACCGTTCATCTGGAACGCGGAATGCAAGCAAGGTTTAGATACATTAAAAGAAAAGATGGTGACTGCGCCGATTCGAGTTTTTCTAGATTGGACGAAGCCATTTAATGTCCATGTTGACACATCATGTATTTCCTTGGGAATCGTATTTGCATAGCCAGGGGAAGGAGGTATTGACCACCCCATTGCATTTTCGAGCAGGAAGCTCTCAACAACAAATAAGAACTATACCACTACCAAGAGGGAAGGCCTTGCAACGGTATATGCCCTACAGAAATTCAGTCATTACTTGCTGGGTGTGCACTTCTTGATGTTCACTGACCATTCTGCATTGAAATACCTGGTCAATAGGCCAGTGTTAGGGGGGTGCATATGCAGATGGTTGTTGATATTCCAGGAGTATGATTTTGAGATTGTTGTTAAGCCAGGTAGACTGAACTTGGGATCTGATCATATGTCAAGGATTGAGTCAGGAGAAGAGTTGACGAACATTGAAGACATCCTACCTAATGTGCAGTTATTTAGTATATAGGTTGTTGATGACTACTATAAGGATATCATCAATTTTTTAACAATCGGGCTGGCACCGCAGGAACTATCTGTCCAACAGAAGAAGCAGCTAGTGGTGCGCACCGTAAACTTCACTATAATTGGAGGCTAGTTATACAAACTCGAGCCAGATGAAGTCCTGTGCAGATGCGTACTAGATCATGAGAAACCATTGACTCTAGCTGATCCGTATTCATGGATCGTGGGAGGTCACTATGCAGGAAGAGCTACCGTGTAGAAGATACTACGTGCAAGGCTATGGTGGCCCACGATCCACAGAGATTCCAAAGAATACTGCAGGAACTGTGATGTCTGTCAAAGGACAACGAGACCTTCATGAAGAGATGTAATGCCATTAAATCCATAGTTGACCTTGCAGGAATTTGAGAAATGGGCAATTGATTTTGTGGGTCCTATAAACCCACCAAGGAAGAGAACTGGTGAGAGGTATATTATCACTGCTACTGATTACCTCACCAGATGGGCAGAAGAAAAACCAGTAAAGGACTACAGTAATAGTACTGCTGCATAGTTCATCTTTGAAGAAATATTGTCAAGATTTGGCTGTCCGAAGATTTTGATGAGTGACCAAGGTACTCATTTTTTGAACAAGACTATTGAGGCACTTATAGAGGAATTCCAGATTCGTCATCAGCGCAGTACTCCATATCATCCATAGGTGAATGGCACTGTTGAGGCTTTCAATAAAATTCTGGAGAACGCATTGACTAAGCTCTGCAATGTGAATAGAGATGATTGGGATCTGCGTGTCTCTTCTGTATTATGGGCATACAGGACAACATGCAAGAAATTGACAGGACATACACCATTTCACTTGGCCTATGGGCAGGAAGCTATAATGCCAATGGAGTACATTGTCCCTAGTTTAAGGATCACTGCATTCACAGGGATGGCAGACCGCACAGCATTAGAAGAAAGGTTGCTACACCTTGTTGGGTTGGAGGAAGATTGCTTCATTGTCGGCTTCCACCAGCAAGCTCAGAAAGATCGCGAGAAAGCTTGGTATGATCTCCATATAAAGAACAAGTGCTTCCAAGTAGGTGACCTAGTCCTCCTGTATGATAGCAAGTTCATGAAGTTTCCTGGTAAATTTAAGATGCATTGGCTTGGTCCATATATTGTAATACATATTACTAACACTGGTGCAGTCCAATTAGCCAATTTAGTGGGATTGCGGATTACCTTTTTATTGTTGGTTTTCTAGGTTGCGATCCTGCAAACCTCGACCCGCAATTGCGGATTGCGGATTGGGGGAACAATGTACATAGTTCCAAAATAAAACTCCCGCAAGTTGACCCCGCATCCCGCAAGGTTTAATCTCAGTCGTTGATTCGTTTTCATCCTACGGTCTAGATATGGCCTGTCGAAAAGCAATAAATATGTGATTTTCCCTATTTTTCCTTGTCATTTTTACTTTCAGAAATTACCTTCCTACTTGAATTTTACTGCGAAGTTTTTACCGTGTCTGTTACCCGTTACTTTCAGCTGAAACAGGTTGGTTTTTCTCATTCGTCTTATTGAGTTATCTACTGTTTCGAGACTTTGAATTTTTTTATTTTTGTTCATTCGTTTATCAGAAACCCTCTAGTTTCAAACATGTCGAGCAATACACGTTGTAAAACTGCTCAGAAGGATTTACTGAACAAAGACCCAAATTTTGGTATTTTCTCAGACACTAGTGATAAAATCATTGAAACCTATCAGTTAGACTAGTCCATAATCTATTCAATTTTTGATAATGATGACCTATCAGACATTCAGAATGACCAGCTAGTGTATGAGAAAATTAGGGATTCCCAGCTTCATGCCATTGCTGCCAGACCTGCTATCTTGCCTTATACTGATGCATTTAAATGGATTGTGGACCACGCTAACCCTAAATACCGGTCATTTAATGACAGTGCAGGGTCACAATTGGCTACCTTCCTCCCTAAGGATTTCATCAGAGCTTATGATCTTAAACGGTCTATGCAACCCCTTAACACTGATTTCATGGAATCTTCTAAGACTAGGTACAATTTCAACGAAATGTTGAAGTCATGGATGAATAAACCTAACAGTTTCATCCGTAGGGCTGATAACTTGAACTCGGTTTCCTAGTTTAGAGAACCTTATTCCCTATTGGATGCCATGCTATACAGACTCTATGGTCTCCCAAACTATTATGTATTTAAAGTTGAGTGGGCTCCTATAGCCCATCATGTTCTAACGATTAGTGAGTCATTCCCTTGGGCGTCAATCTTGTCTTTTGAACTCAAAACAGCCATTCAAGCATATCAGAAGGCACCGACTGTGAAGAAGCAAAATTTCTTCTTTTCAGCTTTTGTCGTTGATATATTTTGTGTAGAATTCCAATATCCCAACTGTTAAATTTTGAGCATTAATTCACAATACTCTTGGATCTTTACTGAGAGAATAACATATACAGTATATCAATGCATAACAATCACAAGAAGCATGACAAGCATCACATGAATCAAAAGCATGAGATAGAAGAGAGACAAAGTTTTCATGGGGAAAACCCTAAGGTGAAAAACCCCACAACTTCCTCAAAGATA
Source organism: Larix kaempferi (assembly GCA_027924585.1). Classification (NCBI taxonomy): domain Eukaryota; kingdom Viridiplantae; phylum Streptophyta; class Pinopsida; order Pinales; family Pinaceae; genus Larix; species Larix kaempferi. The sequence goes on from BSBM01000498.1 coordinate 7,719,175, forward strand.
GAGAGAGCAATGGCTCAACCAAAGTACAACCAAAATACACTGAGATAGTCTCCTAGTAGCAGATGGTCCTCCTCCTCACTAGTGTGCCACTTTCTGAGTGAGAGAAGTGTGACTTTCCGAATGATCAAAATAGAGATCGGGAGATCTCTATTTATACTAACCTGTTTTCCCAGTGACCTTATGGGGCCGAATTGTCTAGCTAGGTACATCCACAATATAATATATATATTTCAGGGCCGACCCCACACATGGTGGTCTAATAACCCATCGGCAAGTACACACACTTGCAACATTGGTCAATCCACATGATGACACTTCCTTATAGAGGAATAACACATCTCTAATAAGGGTACAATAAATATATATGAAATACATAGATGAAATACATTCCGAAGTCACACATACATCAACACTCCCTCTTAACTAGGAAGGTATTTCTTGACACATTTCTGCTAGACAAGTCTTCTTCTCGGGATCATCGTCATCGATGCATCATCATCATCATCATCACTGCTGCTGCTATCTCAACTAATCTCTAACTCTATACTCATCATAGGAAGTTCTACAGAACCAGTCCTTTTTCATACTGGATGTAGGCCCACCACCTGCAGGTCTTCATCATCACTGGCCATACTGTGAAATCCTTAGGACTTATTACGTGCATCACAAAACCTAGCTGCAGCATCCCAGGCTATTACGAGCACACAGATCTACCTATCAGATCTCCCAGGAGCACATTACATGTGACCCATCACAAAACCTGGTTGAAGCATCCCAGGCTGTTACGAGCACACATCTCTACCTGTCGGATCTCCCAGGAGAACATTACATGTGATCTCACCACAAAACCTGGCTGAAGCATCTAAGGCCTTTTTCATCCTGTCCAGATCTCCCAAGAGAAAATTACATGTAGTCCACCACAAAACCTGGCTGAAGCATATGAGGCCTTTTTCATCCTGTCTAGATCTCCTAGGAGCAAATTACATGTGGTCATGGAAAAACCTGGCTGAAGCATCTGAGGCCTTTTTCATCTTGTCCAAATCTCCCAGGAGCAAATTACATGCCATAGGAAAAAACCTTGCAAGAGCATCTCAGGATGTTACGGGTACACAACTCCAACCTGAAGATATCCCAGGTCACAAATTACATGTCCTCCCAGAGCAATGTCTCAAAAGAGCATCCCAGGATGTTATGGCTATGCAACTCCGACCTATAGGATCTCCCATACATGCTCATCTGCACAACCTGATCCACGACAACAAAGCATCGTCCTGATACTCACCATACATCATCCTGATGTACACATGATCATCCTAATCATCATCACTACATCATCCTGATGAATGTCATCTGGAGAAGCTCGTCATCCACGATCATCCTGATCATACAATGCATCCACCTGATGCATACCAAGTGTCTACCTAATACGTATCACCATACACAGTGCATCCACCTGATATGTATCACCATACACAGTGCATCCACCTGATACATAGATACATGATCCACACAATGTATCCATCAACATACATGATCTACTTGATCATACCTGATATATATCAACATACATGATCTACCTGATCATACAATGTATCCACCTGATACATATACAGATACATGGTCCAAGCATCCAACATGATGCATATACAAAATACATACAAATGATCCAACCGATCATATCCAGCATCTAACATGATGCGTACATAGATATACATATAAATAATCCAACTGATCATATCCAGCATCCAACATGATGCGTACATACATATACATATAAATGATCCAACTGATCATATCCAACATCCAACATGATGCGTACATATATATACATATAAATGATCCAACTGATCATATCTAGCAGAAACTAGAACATCATCCTGATGCTCATCATCCAACGCTTACATCCACAGCCATGTGAAGGATCCTCCTTCCAACATGCTTGGAATGGCTTCAGCAAATGTGTCCATCACTTCTTCCTCGAAGTGTCATCGATCTAAAGAACACCAAGCCTCTCCCTGATGTATTCAAACTTCACTCTGGCTAGTGGCTTCGTTAGTACATCTGCAATCTGCTCATCCGTCGCAACATACAAGAGCTTCACAGCTCCTATCTGCACCATATCCCTGATATAGTGATATTTGATCTCTATGTGCTTCGACCTGTCATGAAACACAGGGTTCTTGGACAGCTTCACACAACTCTGGTTATCACAAAAGATACCAGTAGCATCCAATGGGAGATCAAATAAATCAGACAGTAGCTTCCGTAGCCATACTACCTCACAATTAGCTGAACAGGCTGCAACATACTCTGCCTCAGCTGTACTCAATGCTACGCAGGACTGCTTCCATCTAAACCACGAGATCACACTTGATCCCATACTGAAGCAGCATCCATATGTGCTCTTCCTATCTACAACACCGCCAGCCCAATCTGAATCAACATAACCCTCTAGGTTAAACTTTTGATTCACTTCATACTTGAGCCCAAAATCCACTGTACCCTTCAAGTACCTCAGAACATGCTTTACAGCAACCAGGTGAACACTCCTCGGATCTGTCAGGAACTAGCTCAATCTGTTCATAGCAAAGCAAATATCTGGTCTCGTGTTCGTCGGGTACATCAAGGACCCAATCATCTGACAATACATAGAGACATCAACTGGATCAGATGAAGCATCACATAGAAGCTTCAAATTCGATACCATAGGTGTGGCCATGGCCTTGCAATCCATCATCCCGAATCTCTTCAAGATATCTACTCTATACTTCTCTTGACCAAGGAATATCCCACCTGCATTCTGCCACACCTCCATACCTAGGAAATAATGCATCATTCTCAAATCTTTCATATTGAACTCGGCAGCAAGCTTCTCTTAGTATCTGTCATCTCCTATTACAAATAGGTCATTCACATACAGGAGTAGAATCACAGGATTCCCTTCCTCAACCTTGTAGTAAAGGTTGGAATCCGCTTTACTCTTGGTAAAGCCCAAACTAGATAGGAAATTGTCCATCCTACCATACCAAATTCTGGGATCTTGCTTTAAGCCATACGAGGCTTTCTTCAATCTGCACACATATGGCTCTCTGTCATGTATTTCAAAATCGAGTGGCTGCTCCACATATACTTCCTCTTCAACTACACCATTCAAGAAAGCAGTCTTGACATCCATCTTGTGTATTTTCCATTTCATTGCTGTAGCCAGGGCAAGTACTGTTCTGATGGAAGTATACCTGGCTACAGGTGCAAAAGTTTCTTCATAATCTATTCCCCCTTTCTGAGAGAAGCCATGAGCTACAAATCTTGCCTTGTGTTTCTCTACACTGCGATCTGCAACATGCTTGATTTTGAAGATCCATTTGGAAGTCATAATAGACTTCTCCTTAGGTCTTGGGACAACATCCCAAACATCATTCTTCATTATTGATTGGTATTCCTCAACCATGGCATCCTTCCATTCTTTCTTTTCCGCTACTTCTTCATAACTGGAAGGTTCTTTATTCATGATGTCACAGAGTAAAGCAACATAGCTGGTATGTGATCTGGTTCTCTTCTTTGCTCTGTGTTCCTCTTCTAGAATTCCAAATCTTTCTGCATCTTGAATGAGCTCTCTAGCCCATGCAGGTTTCCTCTTGTGAGAGTTATCCTCATAGGGTGGATCTACAGGTTCTTGCGGATCTTCAAACTCACGAACAACTTCTGGAATTGCTTCAGTCATGGTAGTGTCTTGAAATCTAGTTTCCTTCGGTTCTTCATAAACTTCAATAGGTGCCTTCCTTGATTTGATGAATGCTAAGTTTTCATCAAATGTCACATCCCTACTGACATCAATCTTCCTGAACCCTGGAAAGTATATTCTGTAAGCCTTCGAGCTTTAACTATAACCCACAAAGATACCCTTCTTTCCTGAAGGATCTAGTTTGGTCCTCTTTTCCTTTGGGACATGAGTGAATACTAGACAACCAAATATTCTGAGATGGTTGACTTCAGGTTTCTTACCAGAAAAGACTTCTTCTGGTGTCTTGTTGTCCAATATCTTGTGGGGTGTTCTGTTCTGCACATATACAGCTGTTCTAGCTGCTTCTGCCCATAGATGCATAGGTAGATCCTGGTCATGTAGCATTGATCTTGTTGCTTCCATGATTGTTCTGTTTTTCCTTTCTGCAACTCCATTCTATTTTGGATTGTAAGGAGCAGTCAACTCCCTCTTAATCCCTGAATCAGTGCAAAGCTTCTTGAAGTCACATGAGGTGAATTCTCCACCATTGTCGGATCTGAATGTTTTGATCTTCTTGTTAGTTTGATTCTCCATAAAGGTTTTGAATTCCTTGAACTTATCAAACACCTCATCTTTGTTCTTCAAGAAGTAGACCCAAGTCTTCCTTGAGAATTCATCTATGAAAGAGACATAGTAATCATACCCACTCAGAGAACTGGATGACATAGGACCACATACATCTGAGTGGATGATTTCCAAGATATCTTTTGTCTTGCTTTCACTGCTTGGAAATGCCTTCTTAATGTTCTTTCCTTTTGCACATCCTTTGCAAACACCTTCATGTTTGGTCTTGATTTCAGGAAGACCTTCTACAGCCTTACTTGCAATTGGTAATGCCCTGTAGTGCATATGTGCAATTCTTCTATGCCAAAGTTCACTTGGCTCCATGGAGTCATGTACCATGGCATGTTCAGGTTGTCCCTTCAATTTATACAATCCTCCCTCTTGCTCTCCAATCACTAATACATCATCAATAGTTTTACCTTTTGGCCACATTAGGACTTGGCCATCCACAAATGCAAACATCATACCTTTTGCATCCAATGCGGATATGGAGAGTAGATTCTTCTTGAGCCCAGGTACATACAAAACATCTTTCATCTTCAAAGACTTCCCAAAGTCTAGATTGTAGGAGGCCTCACCACTTCCTTTGGTAGGGTATTGGTAGTCATCCCCAAGTTTTACCTTATGGGGTGACTCATGTTTAGATAGGTTAGCAAAGGATTCTTTAAACCTAGTCATGTGTTTTGAAGCCCCATTGTCAATTAACCAATCATTACAACCATGGGAGATAGTACCTATGAGAGTAGAGATTAGAACACACTCTTCTTCGCTTGATGAGTTATCATCATCACTTTCTGCTCTAGCCTTCTTCTTGGGAGGTTCATCATCCTTGGCAGCATGAGCATGAAACCTTCTTTTGCTGCCCTTCTTCTTCTTCTTGAAGTTGTTGTTGTCCTTCTTGTTCTTGGGACAATTTACGGCAATATGTCCTTTTTCATTACAGGTGAAGCATATTCTTCTTTCTTTATAGTGATGTGAAGATTTCTTGGAGTGAGATGGCTCTCTCTTAGACTTTCCTTTCTTGGTGTGAGCTGTGAGAGCTTGATCTTCATTCCCCATCTTTTCTTCTCGTGCCACAAGCCTTGCTTCTTCTTGAGAGCATTCTTCCCGTAATCTGTTGAAGGAGATCAACTTCTTCCTTGCACAAATTCTTTGAATAAAGGAATCCCATGACCTGGGTAGGCCATTTAGAGTGGTCATGACAACTTCACCATTCTCCACCATTTCATCTACCGCTTCTAGTTGTTCCTTAATCTAGGAGACCCTAGAAAAATAAGATTGAATGGTTTATCCATTCTGAAACTTTACTCCTTTCAATTGGTTCTGCAGGGTCATCTTCCGATTTATGTTCTTCCCTTCAAATAGCTTGGTCAAAGAGTCAAACATCTCCTTGGGTGTCTTTAGAGAAGACACATGGGGTATGAGATGGTCTTTGATAGAATCAGCAATGATTCTCTTTTCCTTGACCAAGTTCTTCTTATGCAATACTTTAGCCTCTTCATCCTTTGGGATAGGGATGTCTTCTTTTATATATGAGTCCAACTCATTCTCTTCCAGGATTAACCCAATCCTATACTTCCAAGCTCGGAAGTTATCAGCCCCTTCAAGCTTATCCTCAAGCTTGGTGTGGTGAGACATCTTAAAGAGTACTTCAAATGGAAATAGAAAAGATTTAGGTCTTACCACTTGAAATGCTGAAAACTGGATCTGGTCCCAGATTAGGGTTTGTCGAAAAAACCCTAAAAATTCAAAATGTGAATTTCAACTTTCTGAAAGGATAGAAAGATGTGCCTTGATGATCTGATTAGCCTGGTGTATTCAGAATTTGAGATCGGCAAAGCTTTACCCTTCATATTTGTCTTTTTTGTCCTCCCAGGTTCACTGGGGAGAGCCCTGAATTAGGGTTTGAGTTTCTCGGAGATCTACCCAGCCAAAAATCTCGATCCAAAGCTCTAAACTTCGATTTTTGCAAGGCGCTTCCAGCTATGTCTTCAGATTTTGGAAATTCCTATTTTTATGGAAACCCTAAGTTTTAGGGCCAAATCTGAAAATGCTCAGAATTGAATTCTGATTGGACAGATAGATTCTCCTTGATGAGTAGAGTCAATCTACTATACTGCTTTTCCAAAAACTGTGGAGAGAAACCCAATAAACAAGAAACACAAGTTTCTATCACTGCAAAATGTCTTCTTCTCAGGTTAGCTTTGATACCATGTTAAATTTCGAGCATTAATTCACAATACTCTTGGATATTTACTGAGATAATAACATATACAATATATCAATGCATAACAATCACAAGAAGCATGACAAGCATCACATGAATCAAAAGCATGAGAGACAAGAGACACAGAGTTTCCGTGGGGAAAACCCTAAGGTGAAAAACCCCACAACTTCCTCAGAGATAGAGAGAGCAATGGCTCAACCAAAGTACAACCAAAATACACTGAGATAGTCTCCTAGTAGCAGATGGTCCTCCTCCTCACTAGTGCGCCACTTTCTGAGTGAGAGAAGTGTGACTTTCCGAACGATCAAAATAGAGATCTCCCGATCTCTATTTATACTAACCTATTTGCCCAGTGACCTTATGGGGCCGACTTGTCTATCTAGGTACATCCACAATATAATATATATATTTCAGGGCCGACCCCACACATGGTGGTCTAATAACCCATCGGCAAGTACACACACTTGCGACACTTGTCAATCCACATGATGACACTTCCTTATAGAGGAATAACACATCTCTAATAAGGGTACAATAAATATATATGAAATACATAGATGAAATACATTCCAAAGTTACACATACATCAACACCAACATGGGATGGAGTTGGACTCCATCAGATCCTCTTGTCCATATTTATCATTCAGCATTATGGGAGAACAATTATATGCCTTTCATATATGACATTTGTGATTACTTCTTTGGAAGTATTTACTTCAAAATCTTCAGAGAACAAGCTCCTTCTTTCTTAGTTGATGCCAGAACCTTCATTGCCACAATTGGTGACTGCTATGTGTGTGAATCCTTCTCATATGTCAGAGTTTGGGGAGGCAGTACTATTCATCTGATACCCAGGATGGTTCCTAATAGATTGGTCATTGAAAAGATTTCCTATCAAACTATTATCGATGGTGTGTATTTAAAGCTAAGTGGTCCTAAGAGGAAGGTGTGGCCTAAGTTCCCCTCAACCTTGGGACATTGGCCATCCCAAATTCAACTTGGGCTATAGTGTTGGGTGACAAAATTGATGCTTTAAAATTGGGTTCTGTGACCAAAAGAAGACATGATCCTAAAGGTGTTCTAGATGCCCATTTCAAGCACAACCATGTGAGGGGTGGATTTGTTCATGAAGAACTCCGTAATGACTCCATCTATCAGGGAGTAAATACCTTTGATGAAGTATTGGCAAGGGACAAGAGTAAAGATGAACAGAACCATATCATGCAGTATCAACATGACCTTAAGACTATGGTTTTGAGTTGCAGAGCAATGGAACTAAACCTCATTGAGCAAGCAAGAAAGGATAGAGAGGAGAAAGAAGGTCAGAAAGCACCTGCTCCACTAATGTTGACCTGCAGTAAAGGGGATAAAGGCAAAGGTCTCATGGAAGATTCTCAATAGGTAAAGACTGCTGAACAATCAAAAGTATTGATGCAAGAATCCAAGCAATCAAATCAGAAGCTAGCTCAGATGACTTCGATGCTAGACACTCAAGTAGTTGTAGTTTCTAATCTTACTGTTGATATTCAAGTGACTGTTGTAGTTACTCAGATAGTCACCAAGCCAGCCAAAAGGAAGAAAACTCAGACTTCTGCATCTCAAATCCCTACCTTCAATATTAGTGACAGTGATGTTGAAGATGAGGTACATTCTTCTGTGCCTGTGATTGAGGAAGTAATTGAAACTTTACAAAGAATTACAGATTTATTGAATGCTATTGAAGTGGATGATTCTGTCCCGGACCATCAGTTTATTGAAACTACCCCTACTGCTGACACCACAACCTCAGCACTTCTACTTCCATCTATTCAAATTCTTTCAACTTTGTCATTTGGGGTAACACCTCCATTCCCCATATCCCAGCTTTTCCATACTCTAACTACCATCACTGCTCCATTCCCATCCATCTCGGTTCCACTTACTATTTTTCCATCTACTATTGCAGAGATCCAATCTTTGATTGTCCCTCTGCAATCACCTCCATTCATTTTATCACCACTAGCTACTGATGAGCAAACTCCAGTTCCTCCTTCTTCATTACCAGCTGATGATATCCAAGTTCCACTTTTTGAATCCTTCACTTCAATTCCATCCCCAACTTCTATACCAACAATTATTCAAAATATCCCTTCCACCCCAACTACTTCCCAAATAACTATGTCTATACCTGCTCCTTCTACTACTTAGACATCTTCATTGGTTTCAACGATAAATCTGAATTCATCATTTACTGAATTGGTAGCTGAGCTTGAAGAAGACATTGTAGTCCCTCTTGGGGATTACTTCTATAGTAGAGCTTCCAAGTCAGTGGTAAGAAAAGGTAAGAAGAGAAGCAGGGATTAAGGCGGATTGGATGCACCTACTCCTAATCAAATAATTTGGACCAAGTAGTCTGATGACATATAGCGAGAAGCATTGGATGCTGCTGCAGCCATGGGTGCATTTGCAAGTGCAAACTATGATTCAGTGACAATGTTGAATAGGGATATTGATTTAAAGAAAGAAGAGCTAAATAAGCTTGAAGAGAAATTGGCCAAAACCAATGAAGAACATGAATCTTATGTTACTGATCTCAGGAAGGTATTTGAAGATATGTTTGAAGATCTGCAGTTGAAAAATATTTCTCTCCAGGTTAAATTACATGATGTAGAAGTTGTAAATGTTGCCAATACAAAAAGGATAGCTGTGCTAGAAAAACAATGTGAGGATGCAACTGCCAGTGCAGCCTCCTTTGCATTATCTAGGTTTTCCTAGTTGGAGTTTAAGGATTTGGCCATTCAGGTGAATGATGAACACTGTAAGTTGCTAGTTGAATTGTTTCACAAAGCAGTCTGATGACATACAACGAGAAGCATTGGATGCTGCTGCAGCCATGGGTGCATTTGCAGGTGCAAACTATGATTCAGTGACAATGTTGAATAGGGAGATTGATTTAAAGAAAGAAGAGCTAAATAAGCTTGAAGAGAAATTGGCCAAAACCAATGAAGAACATGAATCTTATGTTACTGATCTCAGGAAGGTATTTGAAGATATGTTTGAAGATTTGCAGTTGAAAAATACCTCTCTCCAGGTTAAATTACATGATGCAGAAGTTGTAAATGTTGCCAATACACAAAGGATAGATGTTCTAGAAAAACAATGTGAGGATGCAACTGCAAGTGCAGCCTCCTCTGCATTATCTGGGTTTTCCTAGTTGGAGTTTAAGGATTTGGCCATTCAGGTCAATGATGAACACTGTAAGCTACTAGTTGAATTGTTTCACACCTTGAATGATATCCAGGACACTCACATTGTTTTTGGGAAGATGTCTGTTACTCTTGATCAACAGGTAGCTAAAAGACAATAGGCCTTTAACGCCAATGAAGATATTGTGCAATGGCAGAGTGACATTAAGGAGAGACCTGATAATATTCCTACTCTCACTAGTTTCCAACTGAAGAAAATCAGAACTGCGTTGTGCGCTTGGGATGATCTAAATGATATGGTTGGAGATACTATCCAGAAAGCACAAGGTGTTTGCGAAAGGAGATGGTACACTGTGGATAGCATCATGGAGAAGTTGCAGTTCCCTACCATGGACCTCATTTAAAGTGCTTGACCACTGAAGTTGATGCTAGAACAGGTTGAACATTGATGCAAGGAAGCTAAAGAGAAGATCCAGCACCTCGAGCATATCAAGATTGATGACATGGATCAGTTAATCAGGAAACCTGTTGCCATTGAGGGAATGATCCACATTTTAGAGTCAGTCAATTATCCAAATATAGATTAATTGTTAGAAATTGCAGCCATGTGGCAAGATTTTCTTGGCCATTAAGCCTAGTTCGATTTTTGAAATCCCTATTTTTTGGGGGAATTTATCCTTTATAACAAAATTGCAATTATTATTTTAAGGGTAGTTCTCTCGTAGGCTAGGGATCGTGATGGAATTTGGAGGAGAAAATCAGCAGAAGAGACTCGACATACTCTGGTTAATGCGGGGCTTGTAATTTCTTGCAAACTTTCAATAATACAGTTATGTTATTCTCTTGCATACTCTTTCATCTATTAATCAAATTTCTTTGATCAATATTGATTTTCACTTTCAGGTTGTTTAACCATACTGTTTAATATTTTGCAATCTATAATTACATTGATCTACAATTTTGATTTTTCTCTATTTATGATCTGTGTATCCTTAATGTTTTAAAAGAATTTATTCAATTAAAACTTTTAGCTATTTCTGCAAATGGTTTTTACAGAAAATTATAATTGATGTTAATTTTTCAATTGACATATCAGTTACAGGTCAATCTTGAATGCGCTTGAACCCTTAATTTGCCATCAGTTAATTTTAATTGGTTGATAGTAATTTGAGCAGATAAGTAATTAATCTCCTTTACAGTGTTCATGAATGTTGGTTTTCACTTCAGATTATTTATGAACATTGTTTAATTTTTGCAATCAATAATCCATACATTGATCTACAGTTTAGATTTGCCTTTACTAATTATCTGTGTGTCTTTTATGTTTGAAGTGAATTTATTTAATTAAAATATTTATCTATTTCTGCAAATGATTAACATAAATTAATAAATTCATGTTAATTTTTCAATTAGCATTTCCAACTACAGGGTAATCTTGCATGTGCCTAATCCTTAAAACTACTGTCAGTGAATTTTCATTTCCTGATTGTGTTGTGGTTAAACCATCATTAGTAACCTCGCTATAATCAATGTGCCAAATCAAAGAAAAAATAGTAACCTTGCTATACTCAATGTGCCAAATCAAAGAAAATATAGTAACCTCACTATACTCAATGTTCCAAATCAAATATGCCACGTGTCTCAATAAGATCGTTCCACGTGTCACACTAGGATAGAAAATATCAACATTTTAACAACAAAATTTATACAATTTTTGCTTTAAAGACTTTGCTGGCAAGTATAAATATTCTCAGAGAAAGAGCGGTCGTTCTTTCTCCAAGGTTTTCTATGGTTACAATTCCCTCCTAAATCAAGGGTCGGCCGACCCTTCTTATTCGCAATATTCATTTCATAATAGTTCGACACTGCAAGAAGGGTCGATCGATCCTTCTTGCATTCTCCATTATGGCTATAGCTGAATTGTTGGATAAAGGTTTTCACCATTAATTACGAAAATAAGGGGCGGATGATCCTTCATGTCGTAAAACGGAAGTCGGGACAAACCATTTTTATATGATATAACTCCCAAGGTGTTCTATTTTTACAATTCCCTCGTAATTGAAGGGTCGACCGCCCCATCTTTTTCCCAATATTATTTTTATTATTTCGACATTCCCAAAAGGGTCGACCGAACCTTCTTATTCCCAATATTATTTTCATATCAGTTCGACACTGCAAGAAGGGTTGCTCGAGCCTTCTTGTGTTATCCATTATGGATATAGCTAAATTGCTAGATAAATGTTTTCACATTTAACTATGAAAAGAAAGGGCGGCCGATCCTTCTTGCCGAAAAACAAGGATCAAAGACAAAAGTCGTCAGAAACCATTTTTATATGTTATAACTTACAAGGTGTTCTATTTTTACAATTTCCTTGTAATTGAAGGGTCGACCGCCCCATCTCATTCCCAATATTATTTTTATAATAGTTCAACACTCCCAAAAGGGTCGACCGACCCTTCTTATTGCCAATATTATTTTCATATTAGTTCGGCACTACAAGAAGGGTCGTTCGATCCTTCTTGTGTTATCCATTATGGATATAGCTGAATTGCTGGATAAATGTTTTCACAACTAACTACGAAAAGAAGGGGCGGCCGATCCTTCTTGTCGGAAAACGGAAGTTGGGACAACATTTTTTATAACTTTTCACCTTACATTTTGAACATTTACAAATGCAAATTGCAACTTTCAATTTAAAAATTGAATTTTTTTATTTGAAATCGACACATTTCAAATTAGAAATTGCATTTTTTAATTTTAAATTCATAGTTTCCAAATGATAATTTTCATTATTTGATTTCAAATTCACCCTTTTCAAATCAAATTTTGCATTTTTTTATTTGAAATTCACACTTTTCAAATCAAAATTTGTATTTTTTGATTTGAAATTCACACTTTTCAAATCAAAATTTGTATTTTTTGATTTGAAATTCACACTTTCTAAATTGAAATTCATAGTTTTATAACAAAAAACTGCAATTTTAAGGTTCATAGGTAGTCAAAAAACACACTATTTGAATTGAAAAACACACTTTTCAAAGACAACATTGCCACTTTCAGAACCTATTTTTGCACTTTAAAAAGTTTGATATTGACAATTTCAAAGGCTAATGTTGCTCAATGTTTTAGATTGTCCTTGTCAGTCGCTGAAGGTTGTCAACATCTTTTATTCAGACAGATGCAGGCTCGTTTGAAGGGACGGTAGTGGAGCTGCCGCATTTAATACTCTGCATCTCAATGCTTATCTTTTGTCGTCTACACTTCTATCAACCATCATGACATTACTATCAACCATCACAAGAGTACTATTCGGACAGATGTAGGCTCGTTTGAAGGGAAGGTAGTGGAGGATGACATGGGGTAGGGGTCAACCCGACGCCCTATAATGTCATGGCTCCAATAAATTACGCCCTCAATCATTATGTTGATGTTGGTTTACACAATTCGTTTCTATCATTGCTTCCTTAGGCATAACTACCTCCGTGCTGAAGGCAATAATTCTGGTTGTACCACGCTGCCGAGCAAGTACTGGAAAATGATTTTCAATTGTACGAGATGGCCTTTTACATGGATTTTGAGTCTTTCAATCTCTACAAAGCCATTAATGGAAATCCTCTCGTATGTGTGGGCTTTTGTGAAAATATATGGGAGTCAAGTCGGCTCTCCGCCTTGCTTTCCATATAAATTCCTATAAATATTTTCAATGGAGTAGGCGACCTCCATTCGAGAGAGTTGCAATTTCAATCTTGGCTGAACTTCTGGGTGGATTTATGGTGGTTCAATTTTTTTAATTGGTATATCATGGCTGCATGTATGAGGGTGTGTAGACACAGGGGATCCAACAGGGGTGTAGGGTCTTCACAGCCTGGGGGGGAAGTTGCTCTCAGGGAAAAGGCTCATCTCAACAGCACACCATGGGGATGGAAGAGTCTTCCCTGCAAACCTTCAATTGGGGGGCTCAGTATCTAGCAGAGATTCCTACTCCGATAGAGGCGCAGATAGCACACCGCGAATTATCCCTTCTCCGGGAATACGAAGCCCACTTGGGCCGGAAATTAATCTCCAACCCCTACTGGGTGGTGAGGATCTTGTTCGCTTGTGAAATTCAAGCGAGGAACTAGCTGGCTCATGGCCTCCATGAAGCCCTTCAAATTATAAAAGGCGGCCAACAAACTCATTCTGTCGGTGTTTGCTTGCTCAAGTCTGCTCTGAAATATTACATGGATACCTCGAGGGACTTCCCTCATGAGGAACCAGTTTCCCCACGGGGGGAGCACCCTACTCCTTGATTGGTCTTCCCGATCTGTGTTCGTGCCGATCTTGGTGGTCAGCGTCCGGCTTGCTGGTGGCTCATTGTTTTTTCTGTGTATTTTTCCATGTCTTTGGAAGTTCAATCTCAGTGCAGACTCCAGATGTTAGCGTGGTTTTGTTATGGGGGTTGCTCGGTCAATATTTAGTTGTTAGAATCGGTCAATATGGACCATTGAATAGCATATAATTATGGACCATTGAATAGCATATAAATATTCAATTGTTAGAATCGATCAATATGGACCATTGAATAGCATATAATTAGAAGTGAATTGTAATCCTAAGGGAAGATTAGAAGAGAGAGAGATAGTGGAGAAATGCTCTTTTTGGTATAATTTGGATCCGCAACATTATGTTTTGACTGTTCCTGCGACGGGTTTACCACAGAGTTTAATGAATGCATGAAGGTGTCCGATTATTGTTCTAATTCTGTCTCTGTCTCTGTCTCTGTGTGGTGGTGAATGATGCATTATGTCTATTATGATGTGGATTGAATGATAATGGTTCATGCGATTAAGTAGAATGGATATGTTATTGTGAATATTTGTTTTATGTTGAATCTGCGAATTGCTTACATAATATGCGAATGATGAGTAAATAGTATGTTGTCATGTTGATGATTTCTGGTTAACTTTCTGCGATAAGAGATTTGTGGGTAAAGCATATTCTCAACGCCACTGCAGAAACTTGGTTCTTGCAGCACCCTTATCCGCCTCGGGTGAGACCTCACTTGCTTCGCAGGTGTTGTTGGGAAGGGTAACTCCTTTCCGGGCCAGTGTATAAGGGATTGTTGGTGCTTGTTGACGACAGTGAGAACCCCTGTCGAGAAGAGTTGAGTCAACACGGATTTTAATAATCTGCAGTTAGCCTGGTTGTATGCTCCTTGGTTTGATCTTTTCTGTCTTTTTGACCATACTTAGTATGGCATGAGCTGTTGGGCGCTCGTTTGTAATTGTATTCAGTAATTGTGTCTTCCATTTTGATTCTTTCCAACTTGCTGAATGCACCAACATTTTTTGTTTTTTAATAGAAACATTTTACTTTTTAAAGAGAAACATTCTTTATTTTTGTTTTTTTAAATAGAAACATTTTACTTTTTATTTTTTATTTTTTTAAATAGAAGCATTTTAGTTTTTAAAGAGAAACATTCTTTCTTTTTTGTTTTTTTTAAATATAAACATTTTACTTTTTATTGCAATGGGGTAGATACAAAATCAATGACAATTATATTCAACACTGATTCCATGTATAATTTTAAAAACAAGCAACACATGCATGCATTCCCAGACACACCATAATGCTAATGAAAATTTAAGCAGGATACTATGTTGGAAAAGGACATTCCTAGACAACAATGCAGATAGTGATGCCATTAGTTGGAATGATTCTGACTGCGATTAACCAGACATAAACATTCTTTATTTTTTAATTTTTTTTTAAATAGAAACAATATACTTTTGGGTCTTCTCAAAGTTCCAAATCAAATATGCCACATGTCACAATATGATCGTTCCACGTGTCACCCTAGGATACCAGATATCAAAATTTTAACAACAAAATTTATATAATTTTTGCTTTAAAGAATTTGCTGGCAAGCGGAAATATTCTCAGAGAAAGAGCGGCTGCTCTTTCTCCAAGGTTTTCTATTGTTACAATTCCCTTCTAAATGAAGGGTTGGTCGACCCTTCTTATTCCTAGTATTTGTTTCATAATAGTTCGACACTACAAGAAGGGTTGGACGATCCTTCTTGTATTCTCCATTATGGCTATAGTTGAATTGTTGGATAAATATTTTCACAATTAACTACGAAAGAAGGGGCGGCCGATCCTTCTTGTCGTACAACGGAAGTCGTAACAAATCATTTTTATATAATATAACTTCCAAGGTGTTCTATTTTTACAATTACCTCGTAACTGAAGGGTCGTCCGACCCTTATTATTCTCATAATATTTCGACACTACAAGAAGGGTCGGTCGACCCTTCATATTCCCAACATTATTTTCATAATAATTCGACACCGCAAGAAGGGTTCGTCGATCCTTCTTGTGTTCTCCATTCTGGATATAGCTTAATTGCTGGATAAATGTTTTCACAATTAATTACGAAAATAAGGGGTGATCGATCCTTCTTGTCGGAAAATGGAAGTCGAGACAAACAGTTTTTATATGTTATAACTTTTCACCTTAAATCTTTGAACATTTAGAAGTGAAAATTGCAATTTTTGAAATAAAAAATTCCCCATATTATTTCCATAATATTTTGACACAGCAAGAAGGGTCGGTCGACCCTTCTTATTACCAATATTCTTTTCATAAAATTTCGACACTGTAAGAAGGGTCAGTCGATCCTTCTTGTGTTCTCCATTATGGATATAGCTGAATTGTTGGATAAAGGTTTTCACAGTTAACTACAAAAAGAAGGGGTGGCCGATCCTTGTCGAAAAACAAAAGTCGGGACAAACGATTTTTATATGTTCGACCAACCTTCCTTATTCCCAGTATTATTTTCATAATAGTTGAACACTGCAAGAAGGGTCAGTCGATCCTTCTTGTGTTCTCCATTAATATTGGGCATTGGTCATAAATGAATCCAATATCAATTTTAGCATAAAATTGGTGAATACTTAGATGCGGTAAACCAGAGCATAAACATATGAATTTTGATTTAATATTACTTTCATCCAAGCATGAAGAATAACACAATGGAAAATATCTACTGGAAATAACAATTAACGGAGAAAGGAAGGAAATTTACAGACACACATAATTTACTGCAAATAACAATTAACAAAGAAAGGAAGGAAATTTACAGACTGTCATTGCGGGAAATAACAATTAACAGAGAATGGAAGGAAATTTACAGACTATCATTAATGAATAGTTTTTTTATCAATGGTACAATTATATTTAACACATTCCATGTATAATTTCAAAAAAAAGCAAATCATGCATGCCTTCCCAAACACACTATAATGCTAATTAAAATTTAACATTGATCGACACCACGGTTTGACATGTTCTTTGAAGTGGTCGAACGGAGGACCTAGTCAAGCGGCCGACCTAAGATCCTCTAACATATCCCCCACAAACAATCCATTTCTTCATCCTGAAGAAATCAGAAAATAACTGGAGTTGAATGAAGAGAACGTTGTTGACCATGAAAGCACAGTCCTTCTACCTTCTACTTGGTGCAGTAAGAAGAAGTTGGCAGCATGGTCTGGCACTAAAACAACATTCGACGATTGCTGCAACTGTTGACGACCGCATGTGACAATGGATCAATCCCATCCTTACATCCATCTATCAAAGATCTATCTCACCGGTCACGTTGTCAGGTTGGATTATTGCACGTCGTCACATGTATTGTTCCATAGTTGCATATTCTTGCTAGATTTTAGTGATTATAAGTTTTGCAGGCGAATTCATGTCCTCTGTTAGAAAACGACGGCTCCATTCCGTCCATATATCCATCAATGGTAGACCTACCAATCTCTTCCACTCATTTTCTTAGATGCCTAACATTCCAAGATGAGCAGTTATGTGTACAAATGATGGTTCTTAACAGAGATGTAATGGGTTGCTTCACAACTACGTTAAGGTTTTTGTTTAATTATTACCCGTAGTTGAGTATAAGTTTTTTCCACGAACCTTACGGATCCATCCCCTCCTCGTTGCATACCCGGGAACATAATGACAAATCCATGCATACCCATGAACATAATGACAAATCTGGTTATTGAAAGAAGAGCGA
Organism: Larix kaempferi; assembly: GCA_027924585.1. Taxonomy (NCBI): domain Eukaryota; kingdom Viridiplantae; phylum Streptophyta; class Pinopsida; order Pinales; family Pinaceae; genus Larix; species Larix kaempferi. The sequence goes on from BSBM01000498.1 coordinate 7,736,997, forward strand.
CAGGCGAAAACGTGATTGGTTCCAAGGAACATAATGACAAATCCATGTATTGGGACATGGCTCGAAATGCCCATATATCAACTATGGGAAATAAAATAAACGAAAAGCTTAATGTAGTTTTGATGTAACCCATTACATCTCTGTTAGGAACCCTCATTTGTACATAGAACTGCTCATCTTGGAATGTTAGGCATCTAACAACATGACCGGAAGAGATTGGTAGGTCTACCATTGATGGATATATGGATGGAATGGAGCCATCATTTTCTAACAGAGGACATGAATTCGCCCACAAAACTTATAATCACTGACATCCAACAAGAATATGCAACTATGGAACAATAATGACAAATACAGGCAATAATTAAATGAAATTCTCCATCGTTCACGGGAAAAAGTTATAATCAATACGACCAATAATTAAACGAAAAGGTTTGTGGGAAAAACTTATAATCAACTATGGGAAATAATTAAATGAAAAGGTTCGCAGTAAAAACTCATATATCATGAGGAGAACTGGGGAGCGATCATGAGACTCAAGCATTTCTCATAAAACAACTGAGGAAGTAAAAGAAAATTCCATGGCTTCCCGGACGATTTTAGTTTGTTGTGATATGGGGCATGGTTATCCTATATATAGTGAGTGTCCACTGTGTTGATGGATTAAAAATATTTTGCTGGATTAATCGTACACGTATCACTCCAATCGATTCCTTGAAAATCCAATGGCCAACATGCCTACTACTAGTGCATTAAATGGCCTACAGCAGGCTGAATAAAATTCACTGTAAATTTCAGCCTATGTGAATCAAGTATACCATATATTAAATTATGCAATTACTTCCCATGATTCTTTTTAAGAAACAAAATTGTTTATGTGAATCAAGTATACCATATATTAACCCTAGATGCGGGCATCACCATTATACAAGGGGCCACGTGTCGAACGTGAGGAGGGCATGTGGGGGAGGAGCCTAGACCCAAGCGCTCATAACATGGCATGCGTGCCCCATGCAATATACCACCTCCTTTGCTTCCACTTTCCTTCCCTCACATGTGCAGCTTGATGGCTCCTTCTCGATTCTTCGCTCGCAAGTCCCTTCAACGGCTATCTGGCTGCAACTCTGGTACCTCGGCCCTTTACACATTCAAAGCAGCCCTCACCTTGGGGTAGATCCATGTCTACTAGGGAGATGCCCCATTCTCTTTTCTCTGTCTACTAGGGAGCTACCCCATTCTCTCTGCTATGTCTACTGGGGAGTTTCCCCATTCTCGAGGAATAATGGGGCAGCTAAACTATTATCAGTTTAAAACTGATTTGGAGTGTATCAGTTTTAAACTTTGTTAAGGAACTTCTACTCAGCAACTCAACCATAAATTCCTTACACCATCTTCATCTCCAACTACTTCTCATTTCTCTACAAACTGCAAGATATACTTCTCATTTGGACCCCGGTCATATAACATCCTCGTTGCTAGTTCATAAAATGCAGGAGCTTAAAACAGTCCCCAAACATTAAAAGGTACCATTAATATCCTTAATATTTGTTTAAACAATCTTTAAACTAATTTTAAAAATCAAATATGCCACGTGTCACAATATAAGCATTCCACGTGTCGCAAAATTTATAGAAGTTTTGCTTTAAAGACTGTGCTGGAAAGTAGAAATATTCTCAGAGAAAGAGCGACCGCTCTTTCTCCAAGGCGTTCTATTGTTACAATTCCCTCCTAAATGAAGGGTCGAACGACCCTTCTTATTCCTAATATTCTTTTCATAATAGTTCGACACTACAAGAAGGGTCGGTCGATCATTCTTTTATTATCCACTATGGATATAGTTGAATTGATGGATAAAGGTTTTGACAATTAACTACGAAAAGAAGGGGTGGCCGATCATTCTTGTCGTAAAACGGAAGTCAGAAAAAACCATTTTTATATGATATAACTTCGGAGGTGTTCTATTCTTACAATTCCCTCGTAATTGAAGGGTCAGTCGACCATCCTTATTCCCCATATTATTTTCATAATAGTTTGACACTGGAAGAAGGGTCGGTCGACCCTTCTTATTATCAATATTCTTTTCATAATGTTTCAACATTGCAAGAAGGGTCGGTCGATCATTTTTGTGTTCTCCATTATGGATAGAGCTGAATTGTTGGATAAAGGTTTTCACAATTAACTAAGAAAAGAAGGGGCATGCGATCCTTCTTGTCAGAAAACGGAAGTCGAGACAAACTATTTTTATATGTTATAAGTTCTAAGGTGTTCTAGTTTAACAATTCCCTTGAAATTGAAGGGTTGACCGACCCTTCTTATTCCCAATATTATTTTCATAATAGCTCGACACTACAAGAAGGGTCGGTCGATCCTTCTTGTGTTCTCCGTTATGGATATAGTTGAATTGTTGGATAAATGTTTTCACAATTAACTACGAAAAGACGGGGTGGACGATCCTTCTTGTCGGAAAATAGAAGCCAGGACAAACCATTTTTATATGTTATAACTTAGCGGATTGATTGTTAGTGAAACAATGACTGAATATTTTAGACATTGAATTTTTCACCTTAAAGTTTTGAACATTTACAAATGAAAATTGCAATTTTCAAATAAAAAATTGCAGTTTTTTTATTTGAAATTCACACTTTTCAAATCCAAAATTGCATTTTTTAATTTTAAATTCACACTTTACAAATCAAAATTGGCATTTTTTGATTTGAAATTCACACTTTTCAAATCAAAATTTGCATTTTTTTATTTGAAATTCACACTTTTCAAATCAAAATTTGCATTTTTTTATTTGAAATTCACACATTTTGAATTGAAATTCATAGTTTTATAACAAAAAAAATGCAATTTTAAGGTTCATAAGTAGTCAAAAAACGCACTATTCGAATATAAAAACACACTTTTCAAATCCAATATTGCCACTTTTAGAACCCATTTTTGCACTTTAGAAAGGTTGATATTGACACTTTCAAAGTCTAAATTCACACTTTCTTAGTCCAAAAATTGCCTAATTTGTCCAAATTTAATGAAATTGGCGTTGAGTGCACGCAATCATAATGTATCATGTTCAATGAAGTCAAGTGAAAACCATATGCACATTTATGTATGGAGGCATCAAAGGTATGCATGGGATTCCTCTGCAACTATTGGGAAGGGAATGGTGCTATCATTGAATCAAATGGAGCGAACGTGGGAGCCTTCTACAACTCCTCAGGCACCATTAATAAGAAACTCTTGACCCAAAATTCCTCCTTAAATGACATGGAATAAGTCGAAGGAAATTATGAAGGATCATGTACCAAAACCTCATCACTGCAAACCTTGTCCATCAAGCTAATGGATGCATCAACTCCATCAAAGGCTGGTCCGTCAAACATGATGTCTTCTAACTCCTCAATGGAGGAATGAATCACTCCAGGAAGAAGCTCATTTTATCTCTGGGAAACAATATGTTCTTGGAACTCATCATCTGCATCCCAAAACTCCTCAAGCACATGCATGCCATCATACACCTCATGAACCACCATCTCATGAATTTCTTCCAAAGAACTCTGACTGTCATCAACCGAAGGATAATGACTTACTAAAATGTAGGAGGGTATATGTGATCTCTACAACTCTTGGTGAAGTTTCTCTATCTCCACATTAAATTCCAAGAGGGAACTTTGAGTTCTTCTCAAATAACATTGTGTGGCCATCAACTCATCATTGATCTTGCAAATCTCCTCATCATCCTTCAAGGATGATCCATGCAACATATGAAAAAGCTCATACAAGTAATCTCTGTCAAAAAGCATGTCTGAAAAATTACCTGGGATTGTAAACATTGCTCTCTGGATCTTCTCCATGGATTCAAGGAAAAATGAATCCTCTAATGAAGAAGCTCTCCAACAAGACTGTGACATTGAAACATGTGTGTCATGGAGAATGTGTAAGGACTCCTTGATCTTTCTTTCGCTCTTCTTGAGTTTCCTTTCAAAAGGAGAAGGTTGAGAACGAAACTCCTCATCATCTATTAGTGGATAAAACTCATGAATTTCTTGTGGTGATAGTGAGATCAATCCTTGGACCTCTTCCTTGACTACAAGGACTTCATCTTCTTCAGGCTCAGTGGAATTTGTACTTGCAGCAGCCTCATCAAGTGGAATCTGTATGTCACCAACATAGGGAGATGGACATCCATCAATAGATGTCTCCCCAAAACTTAGACACCCATCAGTACTTACCTCATCATAGCATCCATCAGTAGATTCTTCTATAAAACTTGAGTAACCATCAGTAGATGCCTCTTCTTGGCACCCATCAATAGTTACTCTCTGATCCATACTTGGATGATCCTTAGCATAACTGGTGGTGGCTTCTTCATGCTTACAACCCTCATCAGTAAGGATTGTAACTTCATATTCTTCTTCTCTCATTGGTTTTATTACCTTCAATGATTCCTCATCTATATCCTTGGGCTCAAATCCAAACCTAGAATAAAAATAATCTTTGAAAGGAATGGCTTTACAAATCTCTTCTCCCAAGTCTAGATACTCCTGGTAGTGGTGGGGCAAATTTTCACTTGAAAATATCATATTTGCTAAATCCTTCTTAGGATTATCCATCGGTGTTTCATCCCATCGGTATCCAATGTAAATTTGGTCACAAATGTAACCATCCTCATCTCTTGGTAGGCCTCCATCAATGTAAATGATTTCTTCTTTCTCATATAGCTCGAAGCCTTCATCTTCCATGACTATAACTAGATCCATAGTTGCAACTTGAAGATAGATATGAGATATTTCTTCCACTGAGAGCTAATTTCCAAATGCTAGCCAAAGGAAATATCTCTAATACCATTGTAATATCCCTAGATCAGATTATGAGAATCATTAATTAATAACCAAGATTTGAATCAGAAATTTTTAAGAAATTTGTGAACTAGTTATTAAAACTAGTGTTGAAGTAACTAGTCCTAGTCTCAGCGAAACCCACCCAACTTCACAATTGGACTTTCTTGGATATGATCAGAGTGGGAAAAAGGATGCAGTAGAAAAAAATAGGGATAATCTTGCTTAATAATCCTCTGCACAATGTATTGGGACATTTTATGTTTCAACAACAGCTTCTGCTGAAATCTACACAAGGCATCCTAGGTACACCAACACATGTAGACTAGATCCTTTACGCGGGATTTGGATGAAATTAGAAGGTGACTAGCTTGTGTTTAAGTTCCAATATGACTTGAGGATTAGGGATTGTTTGACTAAGTTTGGGATGCTTGGGAGAAGTTAGGCAATTCAAGACTTTTGGGGATCACATCCTTCAGGATGACCCAAACACTGTAAGACCTGCAATAAAATTAATTCTAAGACTTGGAATTGGTTTAGGGATGTATTAAGGAACTGTTACACTTTACATAATGAAAAATAGTTTCACATAATTCCTCCAATGATAATGACAAGTGACTATGGAATCTCATGAATTCATTCTCATAACAAATATAACAGATCAAAAACATGTATTTAGAAGCATCAAACATCCATTGGCATCTTTATATCACTAATTTAATCATACAAGTTCCAACTCTAACATATAGGTCACAGTGTGCAAGATTTCAGTTCATGGAAGCAAGGATCTATGATGGAAGAATGAGAGAAGGGTAAAAACCATTGTATCGGGCCCAGGAAAAGAAAATGGAATTATAATAACTCATGGAAGGCGCACCCAACATATGAAGCTTCTTATAGGAGTACAATATCTCCAATTGTTCTACGCTTCTCTATGTGAATCTCAACAAAACTACATCAAATCTGCCTGAATCTCTACATCAACTCTGAAGGATCTATCTCTTCATGAAAATTAGTCATCAATGGTTTCACTGAATCATCTGCATAAGACTCAAACAATAACTATGGGGTACATCTCCCACAAGTGGCTATGGGTGCATCTCCAAAACCTAGAGAAGCACTAAGCTTTCTCAGTCATAAACATAGACTGTCACAAAGATGTGAAAGTGGTGCGCCCTCCTTATTTTATAGATTGGGTGACTTGTTGAGCAATTTAAGTTTCTAGTGGACTTCCTTGGCCTCATACAATGCGCCTTCCTTGACTGATTTGAAACTTTCATGCTTTTCACACTAACTAGCTTTCTTCCTTTTGGAAACTGCAGCCTCCTTGCTTTCCTTATGTTTCCTGAATTTCACAACTGCTTACTTTTCTGCACTTTCCTTCTTTGTACACTTTTGTTCTTTGTGCACTTGCCTTCTTTTCATTGCTTTTGCTAGTTTCCTTTTTTTTTCTTTGTTATGCTTTTCTCTCAGTTTCCTCTTTGGTTGACAACTCAATGAGCTATCCTTATCTCCTTATGCGACCTCATGGGTCCCTTGGCATCTTCTAACTCATTGTCACATTTGATTCATAATTAAATATCAAAATATTAATTGCATCACCTCCAATTTAATTTATTCTAAAACAACTATAGCCCAAATTATTCCTAGTTAATTTAAATTCCTAGAGTAATTGGCCAATGTTATCCCCCTTATTAATTAATTCACCGATTTTCACTAGGATCCATGGGGTTTTGATGGGTCATTGGTTGCTTCCCAGTGCTAACAAAAATGGGAACATGACAAACTGGTTAGTCAACTAGTCGATTAGGTTGACCATGGAAATTGATTGTTGCATAGATTGAGTTCAAAAAGAAGGATTTTGGTACATGACTTAGCTAATCAAAATTTACCATGTATTCCTCACTTCAAGAGAGTTATTTATACTTTGGGTTTATGTATATATGAGATTCTAGGTCAATCCATTATCGTGGTTTTACAAAGTTTTATGTGTTTTTATGTATGTTGAGCTATGCTCACTTGTTCTTAATTTCTATAATATTTTCTTGACACTACCTCTTATTGGATTGTATAAATATTCAAATCTACTAATTTTGTAGTTCTCCATGGCCATCTTGATTTGGTCTACCACCCAACTATCAAGATATAACTCTTTCCCATTTGTTCTTTTAAATGATCAAGATAATGCACGCTTCTACCTTTCAATATTTTGAATTAATTCATGTCACTCAATTTTTTTTATTTTCTTGTCATACAAATCCACCCATAGTTATATTTCCTATGTGTTCTAAATAACAAATGCATTAATGAAATCCATTTTTGTATTTACCAACTTTTTTATGAAATTACAACAAATAGTATGAGATCAAATAAATATTATCAAGTTTGCAAAACTTCATTACACATATATATATAATATAATGAACTAATCCGCAATATGTACAGAATAGTAAGTTAATGAAAGGGGGGGATATTTAGTGATTGGTGGAAGAGCACATAATCATCACTTACAATACAAAAATCAAACTATTGAATCAAATAAGATGAAATTTATTGTAGATTTGTAACAAATATATCCTTAAAAATGGTCCATGAAACCTATGAGACTTGCAATTAAAAGAACATTAAAAAAAATGAAGGATTGAGAAAGTAATTTGACTAAACGTATTTTTCTTTTAATATACATATAATAGTGTAACACATTGTCAAATTTGTAAATTTATGTAAAATAAATGAAATTTATGGAATTATGGGAAGAACTAACCTAATATCATCATGAAAGAATGTAAACATTGTTTTATCATTCTTGCCAATGCAGTATGTACTTTTAGTTGAAAATTCAACCTTTATTAACTTGCATTAGTTTGGTTTTTAAAACATAAATTTTTACAAAGTTTGATAATGTTCTGCATAATTGTAATATTAAATTTAATATTATGAAAAATTAAAATAAATTCAAGAATTTTTAAAATACATTAATTTGATTTTATGATTGGTTAAGGACAACTCCGATGGGGTGTAAATCCCTACAAGAGTGAATTTAATTTTCAAAATTTAAAAATAAATAAAAATAATTTATAAAACTAAAATTTGAACAAATGCCACCTATGATGTAGTACGTCCCTGTGCTCTAACAATTAAAAAAGAAGCCCGTGATATGACACTTAAAACAATAGAAATTGTAGTGCTTTGACATGTCTCTCTAATGAGATCGACAGGGCCTCACCAGTGCCAGTGGGTAACAAGAATCATCAATTGAGTGCCATCAACGATGGGAAGGTGAGCAAGACTTGACACTCCAGGGAATTGAGAAAGTCTCCTATATTGTTTTTGAATGAAGATCCTGCTAAATTCAAATCCATGGTCCATCTAGTCAAACTGATTACACTCGCTCAACCTTGTATTATAAATAGACTTATAAAACCCTGAGAGGGCAAGAAAGAGCTTAAAATGGCTCCCTCTCAAATAAGATTACAACAAAGCAATAATGTCAATCAAGGTCCAATAAATACAGAATACTCCACCGCACAAAATAGTTTCTAACAACTTACATAAATAAGAGGTAGGAGGAGTATTCAAGCCAAAAGATAACGTACTCAACTCAATGCACACTGCATAGTACAAATATGCTCCTTCTACAATTCTTTAAATTAAATCAACAACATTATTTGGAAAATATTCAATTACCACATTATAGAATCTTTGAATGTCCTCCAACATTCCTTCATCATCCTTGCTAACAAATTTTATGGCCACACCCTTCCTACCAAATCGTCCACTCCTACCAATACGGCGGAGGTAGTTTTGAAGATCTATTGTAAATCATAGTTGATAACAACAAACACTTGTTGTATGCCAATATCTTAGGCCAATAGTTCAGTGGTGATCAACACTCAAGAAGATCCATACATAAATTCCCTCATAATGATGTCCCTTGTGTTATGATCCATTCCACCATGGGTTGTAGACATTGTGTGATCTCTAGCTCGCATTTGATCTGTGAGCCAATCTACATTCCGCCTAGTATTGATGAAAATCACACTCTATGTGATTTCCAAAGTTGTATAAAGGGCACACAGTATATCAAGCTCCCAATTCTCTCTCTCTACATTGACATAGAATTGTTTGATACCCTCCAAAGTAAGCTCATATCTTTTCACAAGAATCCTGACCGGATTAGTCATGAACTTCCTCGTAATTTCCAAGGCTTTAGGAGGCATGGTGGTAGAGAAAACCCCAACTTGGATATTTGTGGGAACCAATTGAAACATATCATATATCTGGTAAGAGTAAATAAAAAATGGGCACAAATCAAGAAAATTTTGCATTAAAAATTCCTTAAGAAGAAATTGTGATTACTCATTATTATCACTAGAATGTAGACATTACCTGATCCTTAAATCCATGTAATAGAATTACATCTTCTTCATCAAGCACAAACATTCTGATTGAATCATGATGCAAGGAACACTACCATAGCATGTCATAGACCCTACCCGGTGTCCCCAAAACCACATGAACACTATCTTGGAGAATATAGAGCTACTCTCCAATGCTTTCACCACCAACACATACATGTAATCTTGCTTGTAGGTAATCACCAAGTGCCCTCATAACTTTCTCTATATGTTAGTTTAGTTCTCGTGTTGCAGCCAAAACTAGATCCTGACATTCAAGGACATTGTAGTCCAACTTTTGTAGAATTCCTGAACAAAAAGTTACAGCCTTTCTTGTTCCTAATTGTGGTAGTTGATAACATTAAGACCTCGATAGAAAGAAACAATCCCTCTCTATTGGATAGAAGATGGCTTCTCAAAACCTGTACATTCAGGGTTGGTATAGGTTAAATAACAATCCAAACCCATATAGTGTACACATATGCATTGATTATATCTTATGGACATATTTCAAAATTTGAGTAAACATATAGAAATGTAGCCTTCTATCTATATAGATATCATCGAATGTTTTCATCACATACCATATCCATAAATTCCTCTTAAAAGGTTTTCATGATACCCTATGGAATCAAAAGTTTCATTAAATGCCTCCCAAGTAGAGTAAAGTTCTTCTCCTCCAAGGCTATCACTCAACAAAAAACATAAAAAATCATGTTTCCTGATAAGGAATTTTAATAAAGGCACTTCCCATAACTCGAAGTTTCATAGCAATTAAAACTAGGAAGAAAAAAATGGTCATTCAATCATCTACATCAAACACCATTCTCCATAATCTTTAATAAGATTTTCTTAATCTAGAGACACCATGAAATAAACAAAAAATTTACTTAGTAAGGAACCACATAGTTAATAAATTTAAAATTTAAAGGTTCCAAAACCAATAACTCTATATTAAGAACTATACCGACAAAAAATTGATGAAAAAAATTTCAAAGAAACTATATACAAGTAAAATCCCAACATTTGGCATTGAAACAGATTTGACAATACAAAAATCCAAAAAAAATCAATAATAAAAAGACAAAAAGAACTCATGATCGAAGTCCCTTCCCTGTAAATAGAAAACTTCATATTCAATCTAAAAATACTAAGAAAAAGTGAAAACATAAAAAATCAACCCAAGCATTAAACATGTAAATCAACATAAAACAAGTGATAGAAACAAATCTTAAAGACCCTAGAAACCGAGTACCACAATATTTGCATTGAAATAAATCTCAAACCCCGAGACACAATGAAAACCCTTCAATGGGAATGTCTGATCAATAATGAACTTAATGAATTGTAGATCCCCCTTTTTAATTGGTACTTGAAGTTGCACTTTACATAAGCGTGTCGCCTCTATTGGTATCCAAATATCGTAATACCAATCTTTGCTACATAACATAAGAATTGTTAATTGATAATAAACCTCTATTGTAATATTATGAATTTGATCGATTTTGTTCACACGATGCTTTCCTACTCTGCCTATGATGTCATCATGCTATGGTTATCAGGGAATTTTTCAATATTGTTTAGCGCCTTGCCAGTTTTGCATGTGTCCTCCAATAACCTGTCGGTTATGGCTTATCGGATCCTTTTCAAATAGTTAGTGGCCTCTTGTCGTTTACTTCCTCACGAATTTTGCTAACGGTCAGAGGATTTCCCCCCGATGACCTTACTTATCCCTATGGCAGGGATATGTTGCAACACAATTTTCTCTTGTTTATTTATTTATTATACTATGTAATTGATCATTGAGTATATGTTTTAGTTTTATCTTGGATATATTACCTACATGTATATAAAATATTGTTTCCAATTATTTTTATGTTATAATAAAGACGTCAAAAGGAAACTTATTCCAAACATAAGATAACAATGAAGAAATGGGTTGATCCCAAAATTTGGGAGATAAATATGCACTTACTGTTACTAGTTTATAATATTTTTTAATGATGTGTACTATAATTAATGTAAAATGACATTGTATTTATATGTGTTGTGAGTATATATTGAAGTATCAAAATTACTTGAAGAGTTTGGATGTGCTTTGTTATTTTGCATCCTTTCTTTGATAATCGACACAATATTTAACTTGTTATATAAACTTTATTGTAATTTAAAAAAAATTATCATCGGTACAACAATTAACTGACTATATCTAAACTTTGTTGTAATGTATCAAATTACCAAGGAATAAAGTGTGGAGTGAATTTCTCAAGTCTCTTTAGCGATTGGTTTCTAAGGGTTCTATTTGTTAGGAAACCTAGGGTTCAAAACTCGGCGGTAGTGGGAGGAGACACCTACAAATCCATTCATGCTTAGGGTTGGTGTGTCCTAGGATGGGTGTGATCCCTAGGTTATTTTGACAGCTTAGATGCCTGAGGTTCGTGGTTTCTTATACCATAGGCTAGTCCCACAAGTCACAAGCACTCTAGCAAAAAAATAGAAGTATGGGGTGAATCTAAGTGCTTAATTAATGTCAAAGGGATGAAACAAGGCTTCAAAACAATGTGTGTTGTTAATGAAACAATGACCTTTAAGGTAAATATATTATCAAAAACACATAAATTTTCACAAATAACTTTTCTTTATTAAAAATGATATACTCACAATTAACATTGATTTCCATGTTTGCAAGTTAAGAAAGAGGTAGGGAATCAAAATAATCAACAAAACATTGCAATTAATACAATAACGACACCCCCAAGGGATGAAGAAATAAGGAATGCAAGAAACTTGATAAATGAAAGAAAAATAAAACAATGAATGAGGCAATTATTTGAAGAAGAGGTTGAGAATTATACTAATTCACATAATGCAACTAATACAAGAACAACATTCCCAATGGATGAAGGAACAAGGGCCATACACAACTCTAACTCTAGTAATGGAAGAAACTCAAACAATAGATGAGACTACTCTTTGAGGAATATGAACAATATTATTAAATATGGGTAAGTGCAAGCTAATTATCGTCCTTTTTGACATGTTAGATGTAATAGAAACCTAAAAAAAAAACTAGTCACCCCATGACTTTCATGGATATTTTGCGATACCTACACAATGAATCTATATTTTAGATAAGAATATGAAATATAGAAAGTTGAATAACGTTTCTGAATATGCAATTTTTATTTATTTAAATTTTCATAACTATATTAATTTTGATTTGCTCTAATCTTAGCATTTTATAGTTTTTAAAAGTACAAGATATATCTTCATCATGGTGCAACATTTTAGTACCTAAATGATGTAATCAATATTATATAATAATGTATATATATATGACAATGAGTACTAGTGAAGAGCTATTTTACCCCAAAAAAAAATGTTTTATATATATTTTTAAAATTAATAAATTAAGGAAACCCTGAAATTACTATGTCTAAGTGTTGGTGTAGTGTTTCAAGGTCTTAACATAATCAAAATTAATTTTATTTTAGCATGTCAATATTAGTCTCTAGTAGTACAACACACATTTTTTTTTTTTTATCAGATTATTGAGGAATGAAAATGTTACAAGAGAAACATTCACAACCTATTTTTTTTGTTAATGAGTTATGCCACAAGAAAGAAAAAAACGCAATATTATTTCTTAAATTTTTTTAATATATTTGTAATTTGTAGAAACAATGATCTATATGTATGTGATTTCATCATCTCTGAATATGTCTAACATACTGCAATGCTTGGACAAAACAAGAAATATTGGAAAAGGAAAAAATACAATGAATTTGCTATGGTTTATGTATTCCATATCACTAAAATGGTTACTACTATTGTGTTATAGGTTGTGTTCCCCTTGATTCACACTTGGGGTCTCAATGTTACGGTGTACTATGTAGGAGAATCTTCCCATAGTAACATTGGCCTTCAAACCATTATTTGTGAAAAAGGGGGGATACCCCATTCATCTTGAAGTTAACATTGTTCCCACATGTTACACGAGAAAAACACTCAGCTGTGAAGTTTTGAATGGGTTTGTCACAAGGGTATGGTGGTGCATGGTGTTTCCCTTGTGATATTTTAAAAACAAAAAATTAAGTGTTGAGTTTTGTTTTTTTGGAGATGACCAATAAGCCAAACACCAAGGGGATTTAACAAGTTGTAACCATAGAAATGACCTTCTAAACCACAAGCACCATGATCTAGTACTACTTGACAAACATATGAGAGAAATAAATAAATGTGTTGAGGGGGAGGTTGAGATAATTATCTAACAAACATTCAATAGAGATAAATCTAAATGGGAAGAGAAAACATAGATCATTAGTTTACATAACTTGCTTGAATCTATTATTTCATCACTGGAAACTTTGCTTGAATATATTATTGGGGACTGTAAATTCTTATGAATTCATTTATGAAATAAGTTCACTTAGGCTTTGGGATTATAAAATCACTTTTTGGGCCTCTTCACATCCCCTTACAATGCCCACTACTCAAATAATGCTTACAAGGAGAGTGATATTCAAGGAATATAAGTAAAAGAAGAAGGATGTTAAACACTACTATAAAAATAATGATATTGTTGGTAGATCTTCATTTTTAGATGGCCATTTGCCTCTATTTCACCCTCTTTTTTGTTTGAACCATACTGTTGATTAAATTCTCCATCCTTTTAATGACAAAAAAAATATCCCTTATAGACCCCTCTCCAAATTAGGTTAGGAGGGTGCTTCTTAGTATCCAATGAGGGTCTTCCATTTTCCCACCCTTTCTGTTCATAAATTCATTACTTAGGTGTCATATCCCCACCTGTGGATCTAACTCCGGTAAGGAAACATGATGCTAATCTACGGGGCTTTCACAAAACTCATCCCATTCATTAGATTCATAGCCATAAAATTAATGTGTACAGATGCAAAACAAACATATATGCACAGCGGAATAAGAACATCACCCATAGATGTCTTTCATATGCATTCAACATATTATTAATAAACATCAAATTTAAACATTTTGCAGAAGTAAATGCACATATAAAAACACTTATCTTCATTGTGCAGTCATCCCAAACAACTAGCTATGTCGCTGCAACGTTCCACCCAACCGTAGGCTAGTTGTGTTCATCAATTCTCTCAACACAACTGCCACCCCCGAGCTGGGCATGATTCTTACAAGGAAAGGGGACATTCAAGCTCATACACAGCCAAAGCAATAGACACTCATCTCAACCCCAACACTCTTTTACACACAACTCAAACTGGGCATGGATACACTCTTTCAGCAATGGGATTTACCAATAAGATGGCCCTGGACTTTCCCAAATCGTGGGCACACCAAAAACGGATTGCGGAATTTCAATAACAAGATGGCCAAGGGTTTTCCCAAAATGTGGGCACACCAAAAACGGATTGGGGAATTTCAATAACAAGATGGCCAGGGGTTTTCCCAAAACGTGGGCACACCAAAAATGGATTGGGGAATTTCAATAAAAAGATGGCCAGGGGTTTTCCCAAAATGTGGGCACACCAGAAATGGATTTTGGATTGGGGAAATCATTCACAGGGAACCAACCCGATTTTTCCATAGTATTTTGGGCATCTAAATGGCCAAAACGGCTCCAATGGAACCCCAAACCAAGCTCCCATACTCCCAGCCACTTTGCAACCCAAAAACGCCTTGTTTCTAGCTAGAAAAATCAGGAGAAACCATAAAAACGTGGAGAGAAAACGCCAAAACAGCCCCAAAAAACGTGAGAGAGACAAAACTGCTTGATGGGTTATGGCTTGGGAGGCAAATTCATGGCTCTTTTCTTGCCAAGGAATCCAAACACGTTTTTCCATAAAGGGTGGTTGCCCATACTTGAATTTTGGATAGCCATACCTCTCATTCCCCAAGGCATTAACTACCTCAACCCACTTTCAGGAGAAATGAATGATTGGGTACAAAAGTCAACATGGGTAGTTGAGAGTTTGATGGGTTATCTCATTGACACTTGGCTTGACTTGATTGGCTCAAGGGTTTGAATGTTTTCCCTCCCAATTCCTTGTAAAATCATGCCCCCATCTCTTGTTGCATTGCATAGATAGTTGTGGGTATTTTATTAAAAATGCATATTTACATAATATTCGCAATTCCATTGCGCATGGCTAGCACGTGAACCATATGCATTGATAAATCGATGGCGGGGCCTTGGCCTTGAGCTCCTCACCACGATTTTATAACAATATTACATCATGTACGATTTTAATGCCATGGGGTCAAGCTGGGGACATTACATTAGGCCCTTAATATCTTCTTACTACTACCACTCTTTCTTAAACCCTCGGAGTTAGGGGCATTAGTGCGAACTCTAATTGAAAATGGTTGTATCACTGTTGTATTCACTTTCTCCAATCGACACCACTTCCTCTATTTTTTTTGTAAAGATGGCATTATTAGACATGAAAAATTTACTATAGGTGTCAAAGAATATATCTATTGACTAGGTGGCATATGAGTTGGAAACAAGGAAAAACCCTAATAAGGTGGTCCCCTTCTAACAAGTTCCCATGGCCATCTCATTGCAACTTTGATCTTTATCATTAGATGGGCTTCACAAGAAGGTAATCATCGACCATTCATGACATTTCATTTGTCTATGAATCCCTATATATTCTTCCTCTCATGAAGATATAGTATCCATTGGATACACTTATCAAGAAGCATCATAGCTGTCTATGACATTCTCACTTTTTGGAAGTTTCGATCAATGATAGAGATATGAAATGTGGAAAGGCTTAATAGTGGATTGGTTGATGAGATCTTCATTTATGACAACATTACTTACATTCTTTGATGCGTCTCATTAATCGCATTCTATTCAACCATTCACCCTTTGTACTACAACTAAATTTTAATCCAATTTTTAAAGGGTACCTTAGTTCCTTTATTTTCCATTCATCGTTGTGGAGTTATAACTATGTACTAGCAATGTGTTGACGGGTCAAAATGACCACATCAACCGTAAGGAAAAATATCCAGTCACAAGCCCCAAGTTAAACCTAATCTGATCAAGAATTACTTCTAATCATTCAAATGCATAGAATAAATATAATATGACTAAAAGTTATAAAATCATTATTAACAATATATTGAAGCATTAATGTTACATAGATAATAACTATAAATTAAGCAACGGTGAAAAATAACTCACTAAGAATTGCACAACAATAATCAATTACATAGTAATGACTTTGAATAAATAATTACTTCAAGAAAGAATCTAACTATACCTATTGAAGAAGTAAATTAAACATCATTAAACAAAATAAAATAGAAAAATATTTTTTTATTTAATTAATGAAACATAATCATAATACATTTACCAAAATATGCAAGAATAATCTTTTGTATATTCGGATGTATAAGATTTGCAACAGTTACATAGGCCTTAAATTCGAAATATCTCCGACAATAATGTATATGATCTTCAACTTCTCCGTCCTCTCAACCCTGCAGAGTCTCCCCCCTCTCATCTGAGGCAAATATCTCCTTTTCTTTACATACAAGTGGTTTATCACGCTTCTAAAACTATATATTTTCCAATTGCATCCGTTGAGCCCTTCAATAATTTCATTAATCCGCACTTCAAATTTCTTCAGCTTGTGTACTTGTTGCTTGATTTTATTTTATTTCATTCGAATGCCGGTAAAATAAACAAATACACAATTAACAGTTCGTTTATAAAAACATGAGTGAAATTAAAATTGTAAATATTAATTTAAAATCATTATTCGATTTTTACTCAAATTAGATTAGAGCACTTTAGTTTATAGTTTTTTTCTGGTTTTTTGTTGTTTCTTTATTTTGAATTATTTTTGTGTTGGGAGACAATTTCTACAACCAAGTATGACAGAAATGTGTAATTTCATACTCAACTTAGAACCAACAAGTGGCGAATGTTAATTCTAACTCAAACTATTATAAATATATATATATATATATATATATAAACTATAACATAACATTGTCAACTCTAAAGTAAATTGTGTGTTCTTTACTAAACTAAAATTATATAAAAATCAAAATCTTTACATAAAAGCTGTTTTGAAATTTCCATCAAAGAGTTCGAGAATAGGTTTACGCACAGTTTGAGTTTATTGGCATATCCAAGTATCACTGTTTTTTTTGTCGTGGCTAATTTCCATGCATTTACCTCCGTGATATATTATTAACTATTTACCATACATTACCTACGTGACGCACTTACCATTTATTCTGAAAAATAAATTTGATTCTTCATTCTTTATCTACAACCTAGTATAGATGGATCGATAATAACAACTATTTGCAAGAGATTAGACTTGTGAATAATATGTTCTTTTGTTCGCTAATGTTCTTAATGTTCTCAGTTTCTTGAAAGCCACTTTGGTGTCTTAGAGTCATGTTAATTGGTAGATCCACTTTTTGTGGTCTCTTTGAGTAGTGGTATCGTGTCTTTTGATTTCCTATGCTGATTATTGTTCTAATCAATGGATTACATTGCTGCAATCACCGTGTACTAAATATTCTCCAAATTTGTCATGATTGAATTATAAATGTTGTTATGTAGAGATCTTAAATTGAATGGAAGAGACAATATGTAAGTCCATGATCAATTTAGATGATATCAACAGATGGATTTTCATTTTCAAAAGAGACATTATACATTGGGCTTTGCATAAGTCATGAATGTATATTAAAAAAATATGATTACATACATTAGAATTGCCACATTGAAATACATGGCATTTTGTTGCATCATGAACTATATACTCACATGTTACAAATTATACAAGGACGGTTAACAATTAATGAAAATGAGAATATCGAGAGAGAGATAATTCCTTCAATATATTTGAAATTATATATATATATATATATATAATTCTGTAAATATATTTGAAATTATATATATATATATATATATAATTCTGTAAATATATTTGAAATTATATATATATATATATATATGGAAAATAAATGTAATATTTTTAAAAAGTTATATGTTTTAAGAAAAAATAAAAACATGATTAAAAAACATTTAAAAGAAAGTGTTCCAAACATTATAATTGATTTTATACAAAAGTGGAACAAGTACATAAAACTAAATAATATAAAAGAGCATAATGATTGCTTATCGTATCGTCCTAGAATAGAATCAACGACATGATACGACGATATGTTAGAAGGTAGAGATACAACTTATTTAATATTTAAATATCATATATATGAGAGTGAGTAATTCATATTGTACTTGCGATGTTTGAAAAAAAAATCAATAAATTTAAATTGATGTAAAATTTTGATGATTGTGTATATTGATTTCAGTTTTAGATGCATTGATTTCAACAAACTTCAGAGTTAAGATGGAATGTTAAACTCTCAACCACACCTTCCAAATGAATTGGAAGGGGTGTTTCTATTTAGCAAAGAAGCTACCAAGAGGATCATTTGTGGGGTCAACGGTCACATCATCACCATAAGTAACTCCATGGTGGAAAGGATGACACTAGGGTTCATCACCTACACAACCAACAAGGAAACGATGGAGATGATGTTGAGAATCACGACATAGCAATCGAGGGGAACTCAGATTACTGCAAATTGTGTAACCTTATGACATGTTGCCACTAATATGTTCTTTGTCACGAGGAGCAAGGGATTGATAGAATACACAACCAAATTCACATCATCAACATAAGTAGCTCTATGGTGGAATGGATGACACCAGGGTTCACCTACACCACCAACAAAGAGGTGAAAGAGATGATGACGAGAATCCTAACGTAGCACTTGAGGGGAAATCATATTAATGCAAATTGTGTGGCCCAGGGCCTGTTTCCGCTAATCTTTTATTTATTGGGAGGTGCAAGGCCTTAATAGAAGACGCAATCAAATTGTGTTTGTTTTGTAGCGGTTGGAGAGGGAGGAGTGAGACCTTGGGAGAATCCATGACCTAAATGTGTATGTGTTGGGTTGTTGGTAAGGGAGGAGTAAGGCCTTGGTAGAGGTTCTTTCTACAACCTAATATGAGGGAGAAGTGTAATTCTATGCTCAAAGTGGAGCTAACGTCATGGCACTTAAAAGCATATATTAAGAAAATAATAATTTTATAATGTCGGCTCGACTCTAACATAAAGTTCGAAACAAAAAATATATTCAAATCAATTAAAACTAAAAAAATAATGAAAGATGGATAGTCTTGATTTTATAACAATCTTGGATTATTAATCTATAAGCCTTCTTAGCTATAGAATCTAACAAATCTCATTAAAAAGATGAAAGCAATAGTAAATAAGGGAGTAGGATAATCTTTACCCAAAATGGCTTGAATTTCTCTATTTTCAGGTGAAATTAGAAGTAACAATCTATAGAATTGCTACAGTAAGACAAGAGGAAAAATATGTGCAAAGCTATGCTGTTTGAGAGGCCAGTACAATCCCATACATCTCTAGGAAACAACAACAACGTGCAGGGGTAGATTTGCCTATGAACATGGAAAATGAATGGCCTTTAAACTAACTTCGGCACTAGAATAATCTCTCAAATGTTCAAACAAAATTGTGGCTCCAAAATTATTGAATCCAAATCAAATCCAAAACAAACTAGACATTTCAGCTAAATCCTCAACAAGTCTAGCTTGATTAGGAATTGTCAAGCACTTAGTACACAACATTGAAATCAACGCATGAGCATTGGTTTCAGTTTTTGTTGCACGAATTTCGATATATCACTTTTATGCATTGATTTCAATAATTTGTGCATTGATTTCAATGTCCTTCCATATTGAGAAAATGGATGATGTAAAATGAAATAAATATATTTCAATGTTTATGCATAATGTTTGTTGCATTGATTTCAATATATTTACTGAATGCATTGATTTTAATAAGTATCGCATGTTATTGATAAACCTTAATATGCATTTGAGGATCTTGCAAAAGAATTATGGAATTCATTAATATTGACATTGGAGAAAGATACTATTAATATCAGAAAGAAAGAGAGGAAGGGTGTGACATTTCTTGCAATATATTGAATATATTGAGTTGGAGGTTTTAATGGTCTTAGATTTCAATATTTTTTTCATCTAATTGATATCAAAGATGGAAAATCTAGTAGGTATCGTTATATGAAAAGTTGAGGAAGAGAGATTGAGATTGATCAATTTGTCCAATAATATAATGCATAGGAATCGAGTGGTTGCATTGATTTCAACAATGACATAATGCAAAACAACAAGGTGCATTGATGTCAATAATGATAACGTGAAAAATAATTTACATAAATCAAGTAGCTGCATTGATTTCAACAATGACATAAGGAATAAACAATAGGTTGCAATGATTCCAACAATGATAAGTTGAAAAGTGATTTAGAATAATCGATTGTTAATCAAACAATGCAATAAAAATTTTGTTTTAACTTCAGAGTGAAGTTCAGAGGTGAGGTGAGAAAATGTGAGTCAACCAGGAACCATCAATGAACCTTAATTTCAAACCACCCTCAATTTATTGCCTTCACCATCTTCTCTTTTCAAAATGTGAAACTTTAATCCCACCTATTCAGAAAAGGCCATAGTAGTATAAACAGAATTATCATCATTGAAATGACTTCAATCATAACACATAAGAAACCAATTTCAAAATGCATGGATTATGATGATGGAAAAAATCAATATAATTTGGAGGTTGTGCGCCCTTCATTTGCATCCTCTCTATCATCATGTTCACCTAGTGACCTCCAAGATCAAAATTAGCTTCCTCGGCAGAGTTCACATTCATTCGGTTTCCATTTTCCTTTGTAGGTAACTATACACTACTCATCCTTTTGCATTTGTTCCAAGTCAACCATACTTGGCAATTTTTTGTGCATGCTTCTTGTCACTCTCTTTATTGATGCCATAGCGGTTGCCTTGAATTGTGCGCCAGTTCCCATAAAACACTCAAATGTTCCTATTTTTTTTGGTCTGCAACAACGTATGAAACACTTGAAATGAATTTACCATCTCCTTTTAGAAACGATTTTCTTTGAGTTTTTCGTGCTTCTCAGGTCGCGATCTATCTCCTGCCCTTCTCTTGTCTTTTTTTTAAAACCTATCTTTTGGAGGTAAAACTTCATTTGAATTTGAGGAAAGCGTTGGAAAAGCTTGAGCAGTTCCAAGGGATCTTCACAAATATGCACAGTTCAAATGGGTTCCCAAATCTCTTGCCAAATGATACTGCGGGTATGTCGAGATTATGAGTTTTATCTTCCTGCCATCCTTCTCTCAATCTCAGACGGATTCATCAATGTATAGCTTTTCATCACCTCCTACAACTTTGAGATAAATTCTCGTATAAGAGTTTACCAAACCTTCACACCAAGCTCTTCTGCCCTGTGTCAAACTCGTAGATTACCAATCAGTAAATATGATTAACTCAATCTCCAGGACACACGAAATTTTATCTAATACAAATATGTGTTACTAGACATGAACTACAGAAATGCATGACTTCGAGCTCATGAGTTGGTGTGGCTATATTCTTCTGCAACCAGAATCGCTATGAACATGTAATGACCAAGATTCTAAAGTTCACTATCTTATCTTCCATAAATAAGAGAACCATGCCTATTGCACTGTTAAGCCCAATTCCTGGTACACCATGTGCATTGTAATCACAATCTACCATCTGCTAAGGCTATTAGATGCTTCATGTTTAAACCCAGAATCGTTGTCGATATCCAACGCCTTAAATCATTCCATAATGAGCTCTCCACAAACTACTAGGAGACAATGTCTTATGTATCTAGCTCCATGAAAAATGCATTGCTATCAACTGTAATACAAGCATCCACCAAACCTTTGTTTTGATTATGTGCTCTATGGGAATCCTTATCCATGAAATACTCTTCCCTTGGATAATCATGCTGGTCCAAACTAGTGCATATTGAGTCATGTTCGGAGATGAGGCATCCATTATTGTACAACACAAGCATATATTGTTAAGCATGACAATTAAGCATCTATTGTTAACCCAATTAAGCACCATAACCAAAATTTTACAAGAATGCAGAATTTGATTTTAATTCAACAAAGAGTCCTCAACAATATTACTCATCACACATCCCTAATCCTAGTAACTTATCTATATTACCATACATAATTGAAGCTTAAGATAAGTTTAGTGTGGAAACATCATTCAAGGAATCCAAACAAGGTGAATATTAAACGTGTGAATATAGTTTAATAAGTATGAGTAACATGAAGAACATTTCACATGTTGGAGAAGCAATCAAAGATCAAGGTAAGTGAGCCATATTACTCATCACATAACCCTAATCCTAGTAACTTATCTTTATTACCATACATAATTGAAGCTTAGGATAAGTTTAATGTGGAAACACCATTCAAGGAATTCAAGCAAGGTGAATATAGTTTAATAAGCATGAGTAACATGAAGAACATTTCACAAGTTGGAGAAGCAAGCAAAGATCAAGGTAAGTGAGCCATTGATCAAAAGTTAATCTCCATGTTAATTTTAACAAAGATAAAGGATGCCAAAAAAAATATTCAAAGCAAGGATCCCTATGCAAACAAGTATAGATGATACACATATAGGTCATAAGATATGAGAGAAGGTGTGTTATCTTGGCCATGAAATTGAAAATAGGTCTAAGCAGTCTATGCAGAATCAAGCAATATGTCATTAGGAATCAAGGATCATGACTTAAACCATTCAAAGCCAATCGAAAACCAAAATGTAAATATATCCTAACCAAAAACATGATTCAACAATCCCATCACCAAAGTAATTTCAAAATGTGAAGGAAAAGATGATATGAACGACATTAATATAATATCATCAAAAGTTAACAGCCAAAGGACCCCAAACCAAGTATCTAAAGGAAACAATAGAGTTTATCATTGCAAGAAAGAAGTAGTTTCAAAGTTCGAATGGGGGCCTTTTTTATTTTTTCTCAAAAATGAAGGGGGAGTTGTTGCAGGCACAACACCATGCATCTGTGATCTTTCCATAATTTCGTGTGATAGGATGTATTGCACCTCACCTTGAATTATGCCCTTCTTACCTCTAATGGGCCAATATATTATGAGCATAAGTTGTTCATCACATGCAAGGATTCCATCTGAAATCTACTTATTATTGCTCGTAACTCCACATTCATTTTAGCTCAGTGGGATAGCTTGAGTGATTGATTGTTGGGAGATGCAAGTAGGAGGTCATTGGGTCAAGTCCCCATGCTGGTTATCTATGTGAATGTTGAGGACCTCACTCAATCTCCCTACTGGGTTAGGACCCATAATTAGGGCCAACGGTTTACCCCATTTACCATCCATGAATCATGGGGAAGTACTCATAGGGTTTCCTATGAGGTTGTTCCTTGGAAAAAAAACTCCACATTCATTTTAAAAGACCCAGGAGTTGGCCACTTCTCATCTTTGAGCCTCCTTTGCAAGTTGAAGAAAATATACAAATCGAGATGTCAACCACCATGGAGGAATTTTCATAGTTGTTGGGCATAGGGAACCCCATGCATTAGGAGGTGGCAGAACCAACTACTATGCATTCGCTCCCCAAAGACTCCTCCAATGAAGGAGTGCGAACATGCCATATGGAGCTGGTTGGATCTTGAATTTGTTATGGATGCTAGGCTACCTTTTGGAGACAACTCAAAAATGAAACTTATATTCATCCATATAAATCATCTCTTGGTGGAAACTCATTCAGTATAACAGTAAGAGGAAAAACCATAATGCATACCCAAACTTGGTGCCTAGTTTTGTTGTTGGAATGGAAGGGATATTGGACAAGTTAGTGTATTACATGGCAATGGTGAAAAGTGTGATTTGTAGGAGCCAATTGTTCTTGGGAAAACCATCAGGCCGAAGGTCAATGCCACAACATAGGGGATCCCATAGTCCTTAAGATTAAGGATCTTAGGAGATACAACTCTTTTTTCTATATTTTGTCTAGCCACAAGAATTGTGTGCAACTTCAAATGCTCTATGCTGGTAGGAATTTGAAGTTGAGTGTTGTTGTGGATGGACCTCTTGGCTCCTTTTTGTAAATATGACTATTGTGTTTATCCCTCTTCTACATATTTATGAACTTTTGCTTATGCACTGAAGGCTCCGAGAAACATGTGCAGGATTTGTCTATTTGGGATTTTTTGTAACCTTTTTGTATTGTTCCACCTTGATGTATATGTGTTTAGTATTATATGAATGCAATATTTCTTTTTTTATTTGTGTGAATATTTGTCCCATTTGTAAGGTAGTTGCTTCACTTCAATATGTATGTTACTTTTGCATTTAATTTGATTGCAACTTTGTCAAAATTTGTGCTTTATTATGAACACGAATTTGTGCTTTATTATTGTGAAATCAGATTCTGTTACATTACATATACATCTTTGTCGACATGCTTCTTTTAGGAGCTTGCTTTGGACTTCCCTTTTTTAATGTGTATGCAATGGCACCATAAATGATGTTGCACACAAGCACAAAGACTGGCCATCCTATCCAGGACAATTTTTAGGGGCGAAATTTCATCAATTGGCTATTTTTTGGGTTTGTTTTCAAAAAATAAATTCACTATTTGGTCATTTTTAGTCTATAATATTGCCTATATTTACATAAAATATGTCTTTTTATCATAATATTCGCCAAAATTTACAATTTTCAGTATTAAATTGTATGTTTCATATTCGATATTCGCTTACATATCTATATATATGTTTTTTTTCAATCCAAAATAATCGCCTAAAATACTACACTTAAAAGTATAATATTAGGACCCTATCTATCACTTTTACCTTTTGAAAACATATCCTTATAAACCAATTGAGCCAGTGATATGTTGCTACACTTTGAGGTCATTAGACCGTTGTTTCTTTTTTAGTAGGGACGAGAGTTGCTTCATGTGGCATTTCATTTCCCTCCTAAGCCAATGGGGTTGCTTTTCTTGGAAACAATACAAGCCAATGATCAAACTTTTGGTGAGATCAATATGAACCGTTAATGGCACTTCACATTGTTTCATCTCTCGGAAAGGCCCTCTAGTCTGGTGGAATATCTACCGTATAAATAAACTGACAAAGAAGATTACGATCATTCACGAGGTTTGCCAATCTCCTAACCGTTGATGGGTCTTATTCGCCAAGATGGAAGCTACGCCATAGGCACTTGTCCTTGTCTTCTCCTAATAGATCCCCTTGCCACGATGGAATTTGGGCCATTAATTTCATTTTGGTAGGGCCAATCGTCACCATTCATGAAGTTGAAGGGCTTTTAACGAGGTTGCATATGGATTTTGGTTGTTCGTTAGGCATATGGGAGCCTATTTAATTTGTGTAGGGCAAGTTATTGTATGTGGCAGCATTGGCTCCTATGAGAGGGCGCTTCCTTGAGGATCCAAGAACTAGACTCTTGGATCTAAGAACTAGATTTTAGGGTGAGTAAACTAGTAATTTCTTTCTAGAACATAAAAATAAAAGTTAAAAGGTTAGAAATGTTGAAGTGGAAAGTTGGATGATCCAATATGTGGAGCACTAGGTCCATAACTTGAAATTCCTAGAAAGATTATGCATCATTGTCTAATAAAATTTGAACCCATGGAAACCCTAGAAAAGTGAGTCTCATCTGTAATAATGTATCATTATTTAATAAAATTTGAACCTATAAAAACTCTAGAAAAGTGAGTTTCATCTTTCTTCCCTATCCAATGATATTTTTATTTTTTATTATTATCAAAATATTTATATATGTATATAATTATAATATTTATAATATTTCTATTTATATCTAATTCTAATATATATTACATAACAAATTTCTTATATTTATGTAAATGAATAACATATTTTATTATTATTATTATTATTATTTTTTAAACAATTGAGGCAGTCCCAATGTTGTATGAGAAAATGATTTATCTAATATAAAAAAATGATCTATCTATAAATAGAATGCGTCCACTAAGTTTGTACTATTGATGTTTCCACTAAGTTTATACTACTGATGTTATTTAAAGAAATGAAATAATCTCCCACATCAACTCCTTCTCATAAGATTTGAACACATCAACTTCTTCTCATAAGATTTAACCCAAAACTACTACTGAGTAGATTAAAAATAAGATATGTTATTTAAAGAAATGAAATAATCTCCCACATCAACTCCTCCTCATAAGATTTGAACCCAAAACTACAGAGTAGATTAAAAATAAGATACAATCACAGCACACGAGTCCTATGGCAAAACATACTTTTAAAGTGCATTTGGTGTGAAAGACAAACTCTCATGTGTAAAATATATTCTGTCACGAATGCCAAGGAGAATGCCGAGATGACAAAGATTGGGTTAGAACAAATTTTAAGTTTGTAACTATGTTCTACAAAGAGCCTCCTTTTATGCAGACTCAATGGAGAGACAACCTAATCTCTTATTAAAATTGAATGTCTCTCTCTCACCTTAAAATATTATTCAGACTTTTATGATAGTTGGCATCATGTTAACAGTGGGAATCTGTATTGCTTTGCATGATACAAAACATTTTGTAGAAAAATGGCATATAATTAGTTACGTTCCATTCCAGGTGACATATACGCCAGCTTTGCTTATGCTCAAAGCAACTTCCAGAAAGCATAGAGCATAAATAAAGGAAAGGTAATGGGAGTTAGGTAGGAAAGAAATCATAACCCATTTGCTGCGAGCGAATCTATACATGTGCCGGATATTTATAATATTGATGGTACAAATTTCATTGTATATTATTGTGTTACAAGATAAAAAGCAAAGGAAACAGACCGATATCAAAACTGTGAAGATTCTCATGTAAAATATAAATATTGATGTACCTAGTCTATTTATTTTCCAGAATCCAATGGAATGGAGACGACGAAAAATGCACTCAGGACGTGCTCTGTGCACTGTACTGGTCAGAAGAAAATATTAATTTTATTCACATGCTCGCATGTTATTTCTGGGAGCTTGCTTCCGCTCCACTCTGTGATTTGCAGAGATATGACGGCCACTGCATCTCTGCAATGAATTACTTTAATAGTATTATTAATAATAATTAGGATCTTCGTTATTGTACTGTGATAGCAAAAGGAACCACGAGACAGTCAGTCACTGGACGAATCGGCCATGACAGATCTATGGTCATTGGATTAAATTACCAATTAAGAAATCGTTGTTATTACGTCATTGTGGTTGGTATTGTATTAAGACATAATTGATTGGATATGGTATAAAAGAGCGATATATATATTTGGTATGAGACGTTGTTTAAAAACACAACGATTTGTATTTTGGTGGTTGGAATCTGCTAACTTTATTTTGGCGATAGTTTTTATTGATGTGACGACTTTATATAGATTGATTGATTTTTAGAGCATCTTATTTGGGTTTGTTTAAAAGAGGCTAAAACATAGAGATAGAGTTGCAATATCCACTCCCCAGTGGATATGGGAGAGTTAGCTCACCTACAGGTGCACACCCTATAACAAAAATCTTAATGACTCTGCTGTGGGATGGATATTGCTTAATGTTTAGCACAACCTTGAAACTCTACCCTACCTAGAATTTAACCAGATTTATAAGAAAACTCTGTCTGAAAAAACCACCCAAAAAAATTGTAGTTTTAGCTTATTTCATAATCTATTAAATATATCATATAAAAAAATGAGGAACGATGACTTTTAATCAAATATGAAATTAAATTCTTTTATAAATATTTTAAAAATTATATTTAAATTTTTTACATTTAATAAAAATATTTTTCAATATATAATATTTGTTTCATATATTTTATAAATTTAAAATTTTAGTTATTTTTCAATATTTTTTACTATAAAATTGATTAAATTTATTTTTATCTTTATAATATTTATTTCTTATTTTTATATTTTCAAATAAAATAACTTCATTTCAATTCTTTCATTAATTTTTTATGTTTTTATGCTTACAATATTTATTTCTTATTTTTGGGTCGAGATCTTGTAACGTTTGTCCATGTTTGTCGATATTATTGTCCGCCATTAATAAAATGTAATAATGACAAGTAAAAAGTAATAATATGAGAGAGATCTTGTAACGTTTGTCCATGTTTGTCCATATATTATAGTCGACCATTAATAAAACATAATAATAAAAAGTAAAAAGTAATAATATGAGGGAGATCTTGTAAAGTTTGTCCATGTTTGTCCATATTATTGTCAGCCATTAAAAAAATTTAATAATAAAAAGTAAAAACTAATAATATGAGGGAGATCTTGTAAAGTTTGTCCATGTTTGTCCATATATTATAGTCCACCATTAATAAAACTAATAATAAAAAGTAAAAAGTAATAATATGAGGGAGATCTTGTAACGTTTGTCCATGTTTGTCCATATTATTGTCGGTCATTAATAAAATGTAATAATAAAAAGTAGAAAGTAATAATATGAGGGAGATCCTGTAATGTTTGTCCATATTATTGTCGGCCATTAATAAAATGTAATAAAAAGTAAAAAGTAATAAATACATGAGAAGAGGTATTGCACTCAAGGAGCCCTCGAAAATCTCGTTGAGTGCAATACCTAAAAAGAGGTTTGCACTTCAGGAGATTTGATCCCTCTCGCCACTTGATAGCGCCTAGGATTTGGAGATGAAATTTTGAAAGGCGTTTTGGAACTTCTTAGGTGCTAAGCTATATAGACATTATTATATATGATGTATTAATGAGGCGCTCTAGAGCCCAATATGAGGGAGATCTTGTAACGTTTGTCCAGGTTTGTCCATATTATTGTCGGCCATTAATAAAATGTAACCAACATAGATCCATCTTAAACTTCTATCTATCAAGCACCGAGAGGGATACAATTTCTTGAGGTGTATAGATCCGGGTTTAAGTTTTAAGCTTTTATTTTATAAAGGAACATCTATTTTTTAATTACTTTTCACAATATTTTATTATATGAGTTGACATGGATTTTTTTTAAATACTTTCCATAATTTTACTTTTTTTTACATTTTAATTAATGGCCGACAATACATTTTATTTTTTACTTTTCATTACATTTTACTTTTTTTTTACATTTTAATAAATGCTGACAATAATAAAGACAAACGTTACATGTAACGTTACAAAGACAAATGTTACATGTTACAACATCTCCCCCATACTGGGCTGTAGAGCACCTAGTTTCACTCAGTGCAAACATCTCCCCCATTCTGAGAGCACCTCGTTTCACTCGGTGCAATAATAAAAAGTAAAAAGCAATAATATGAGGGAGATCTTGTAATGTTTGTCGATATTTTCCCATATATTATTGTCGACCATTAATAAAACGTAATAATAAAAAGTAAAAAGTAATAATATGAGGGAGATCTTGTAACATGTGTCCATGTTTGTCCATATTATTGTCGACCATTAATAAAATGTAATAATAAAAAGTAAAAAGTAATAAATATACGAGAAGAGGTATTACACTCAAGGAGCCCTCAAAAATCCCTTTGAGTGTAATACCTGAGAAGAGAGTTGCACTTCGAAATATTTGATATATTCTCAAATAAAAAAATCTTAATTTCATTTCTTTCAAATTAAAATTACATGAATAAATGTTTTAAAAACATTCAAGTAAAACACTTTCTTACAATCATTAATACATCATATATAATAATGTCTATATAGCTTAGCACCTAACAAGTTCCAAAAAGCCTTTCAAAATTTCATCTCTACCAAATGTTATATATATAAAAATAAAATAATATATGTGAGAAAGAACATGACGTATTCACAAAGATTATGCTAAAGAAAATATGCATATTGAAATCCAAAGTTCATGTCATCCTTAACCTCCAATATGAACTAGTCCCCCGAAATAGAGGTAATCTTTCGTTTCTTTGAAAATGTGACTGAAAAAGAAGAAAAATTTGAAAATGTGACTGAAAAGAAGAAAAAATTAAGAAGTTGCTTGCTCCATTAAAAGAAGTTGTAGATGGTAGTTCCTCATCATCATTAATACATTCTCCCTTTATCCACTTGATCTTATAGATGGTAGTTCCTCCTTATCATTAATAGATTCTCCCTTTATCCACTTGATCCCAACTTTGAAATTGATAAAATGAGTCTCTAAAAGAAGTAAAATTCTTTCAGCATCACTTATTTGAAGTTCCCCTTGAGAGGCTCCATCAAAATATGTTAATGCCTTGCTCTCGACAATAATCTCCTTCATTATCACTCTAGGAATTTTTACATTCTTTTGTTGATTAAAAGTGCTCATCATATCAACCCTATGTACCGCTATATCTAATCGATGTACCCATTTGTCCTCAAAGATTATAGAATTTCTAGCAAACTATATTCCCATAAGTGGAAAAGCTCTATAATTTTTGGTGTCTGCAAGATGGCACCACTTCTTCGAACCTTGTTCAATGGAATCCCCAAACCATAATCCTACCAACCTAGTGAGCCCCACTACCTTAGCCCAAAACTGTTGCAAAAATGGACAACTCATGATCAAATGGAAATTTGTCTTCTCATATCTATGGCATAGACTGCACTACCCAAGTCTTATAAAATACCTCTTTTGGAGTATGTCCCAAGTAGGGAACTTGTTGTTTAGAAGCATCTACATGAAAATTTGGAAAATTTGGATTTTGGAGTGACATTTAAAATGCCATATCTCCTTACACCACCATTTCAATGGTTCCAATTCACCTAGTGATATTAAAACCTTATAACATTCCTTTGGTTTGTTAAAAGCATTTGTATGTTTTGACCAAATAAAATAAGTAATCCTAATCCTTTGACCTTACTATATTAGTATGAAGTTTTTTAGTATAATGCTCCCAAATTTCATATAACTCACAACATTGAAACACAACACTCTTCCAATCATCCAATACGATTGCCAAAAAGTCAAGTTGTGATCTACCACCTAAGACAATATCACAACTCAGGTAACTTAAACATAAAATATCACATAAAAATGAAGTCTACAATTACCTCCACATCCTAATCACGGATCCAAGCTCACTTAAAATTTGGACCCCATACCAATTTTCTATATAGGCTATTACCTACCAAAGCCAAACCATACTTATTTTTTATTAAAAACAATAATGCAAAAAATGTTTAATCTTAAAAATAATAATTTCTATATAAATATTTACTTTTTTTATTCTCATATTCCTCTTTATTTTAAATAAATAATTAAATTATTTATGTTTTCATATTATCATTATCATTTATAAATATTATTAATTATAAAATTGATAATCCAATAACTTATATATATATATATGTTTTCTTGTAAGACATTTGGCCTTTCCTCTTAATTGTCTCCTTTCACTTTGGGTTAAAGGTGGAGGCCCTCTCTTCGATCATTAGAAAGCATATCGAATGTGGAGTACGACTCGTCACCTGTGCCACACATGATATGAGCCTTTTTCGGACTGCCTTTTTCCAAGAGTATAGGAAGTAGGACCCATAGAGTGTACCCTGGATAATTAAGTTAGACCAATAATGGAATCTATTGATGGACGTAGAGTATACTGTATGGCTCCACCACTCTATAATCTCATCCCATGCGATGGAAATAGGTCCACGGTTATCGGCCACAAAATTAATATGTCCTTCCACTTTCTAAATCGATTATCATTTTATTTTAAGTACAAACGAGAATACATATATAGAAAAGAGATAAAGTAACGATGCTAGTCTCAAAACATTGTTTTGTTTTGAGTGTCAAGTCACAAGTACCATAGTTGTGGATATGTTCTTTTCAATAATGAATTTGGGAATGTTATTAAATATGATTTGCATTTCAAAGATGTCATATTTTTCGTTGTTCGTGTCCAAGTTAGATTTTATTAAATAATTATTTTTTTCAATTTAATTTATTAATGTTACATAATATTGTAATAGTTTTTAGTACACTTAATTATTATTTGTAATGTTCGTATAATTTTTAAAAAATATTGATAAAAATAATAACAAAAAAAATTAATAAAATTTAAACATATTATTATTATTATTAGCACTATTTTATTTTTACTTTTATAAAATATTATATTGAACTGAGATTTTGTAATTATATTTAGTTTGTTTATATATACACATAGGAGTAGTCTAAATATTCTACTTTTTCAATTTTTTCGAGTATATTTTCTGGTTTATTTTGATTGGATTTTCATTGGAAATTTGTAGAAATTGTATAATATGAGTGCTATAGGGGTGCTGAATCCATTCATGCATTCAAAAATACAATTTAAATGCTTCCAAATTTGGATTTAACCAAAAACAAATTATTGGATTCCGACCAAAAACCACTTGAAAGTTGGAAAACGTAGAATAAATAGACTACTCCATATATATATATATATATATATATAAATATATTTCAAAGCAAAAAAGCGTAATTTCATTATAGGATAATCAAATTACATTTGTATAAAAACTTCAAAGAGCTCTTTCATGTAGTAAGCTTTTCAGCTTTGTGTATCAAGAAGTGCAGAAAAAGATAAGTCAAGCTCTTCAAGAGAGCTTTAAATCCCATTACAGAGAGTGAATAACCTGCTCGTAAAGAGCTAAAAGAAACAAATAATAAAGAAGCCACAGATGCAGAAAGCATCAATGGAAACCTGATAACGCATAAACTGAGGGTTTGTAGAGCCACCGGAATCTGAATTGAAAACCACCGACTAGATGGCCACAGTGATGCCAAGGAAAGTTCACACTGCACCGAGAAACATCCAGCCAAATTGTCGGTTGACAATAGCTGCCGACCGGTGCCGCCGCTAATAGGAAGACAAAAATCCCACATCAGAGTGGATCTCCACCCCCGACTAACAACAGCTAATGCCCCCGTCGTGGACGCACTTCCCAGCATCACCCCACAACACATGTTCCGTCGTCGCCGCCATTGATATGCAAGTGAGTCCCACCAGGAAATGGGTCACCGCGCTAAGTCTCCACCACCTCCCCGTTTGCAAAGATCCATCCATCATCTATGTCGCACTTGCAAAGGTTCAAAGAAGCCATTGCAGGGTATAACCACCATCGTCCGCCGCTAGAAGCCGAACCAGCTGAGACCACCACCGCACAGAGTAGCCGCCGCCATCGAACCCGCGTCCATGAATGGAGTCGCCCTCAACCTGTGCGTCGAGAAGCTTCCTCCATGCGACATGCAAATGCAGAGGAGAAGAGGGATGGCGGCCATGGAATGGAGCCATGGCTGCCGGTATTATCTTGATCGACTCTCAACCCTTCTCTAATGCTGTAGACACAAAACCTAGCTCCCAACCGTGAGTCCTCCTATTCAATTTGTTGTGTTATCTATATCGGTGGTCATCATACTCCATCTATATATATATATATATATATATATTTCTAATTTTAATTATGAACATACATATATACGTTCATAATTAAAATTAGAAATATATATATATATATATATATGAGTTGCCATGCGTTATAGGCATGGCACATCTCACTCATTTGGGTTGTAGAAAATTACTTACTAACAAAATGTTTTTCATAACATTCCCGAATTCATTATTGAGAAAAACATAAGCACAACTATGGTACTTGTTATTATTTAATATTAGTGATTTGACACACAAAAAAAAAACAATGTTTGAGACTGTAATAAAATAAACCAACATAGATCCATCTTAACTTTACCTCTATCAAGCGATGAGAGAGATCAAATCCTTCGAGGTGAAAATCATGTTCAGAGTGCAAAACTTGAGAAAAGGTTTGCACCATAAGGGATTTGACCTCTCTCGGTGCTTAATAGAATTGGAGTTAAGATGGATCTATGTTGGTAGTCAACACCAACTCTTAGTCGAAACATATTCTCGATCGAGAGTTTAAGATCGAAAATCCATTGTAAACCAACTCTTGATCGAGAGTTTGAGAGCTAAATTCAACAATAAGCCAACTCTATATCAAGAGTTTGAGAGCTAAAAACACATCAACTCTCGGTCAAATATCAGCCTTAAAGTCTTGATTGATAGATATACCTCAATCAATATAAAAAGTAACTTTTGGACCTTTGTTAATTGGGTCTAGCTCGAGTGATTGTGGGATGGAGCGTTATCCTCCTCCAAAGTTCTATTTTCGTAAGTGACATGTTGAGCTTATAATGAATATAATGTTGTAACACCTGGAAAAACTTTTAGACCTTCCACCATGAAATTCCTCATTGAATCTACTTTATATCTATCTATTTTGTTGGATTTTCATTATGGTTATCTACTTTGTTTTTAAGACGTATATGAAAAATCATGCTCACTTTTTTCTCTTGAAAATTGTATATTTAGTTTTCTTATACTTTTTAGTATTAAAAAAAAATGTTACAAACAAAATGTGCTAATAAAACATTTAAATTTTTAATTAATTTAATAAAAATTAATTAAAAAATATTATTTATAAGTTAATAAAAATAGAAAAATATGCACTCGGTTATGTGTAAACTATGTTCATGAAAAAATATTAAACGAAAAAATATATTACACCAAAAATACATTGTTAACACACTTAAGACACATTATCCTTTTCTATATTTGTTATATTCCATGTAGGTAATTCGACACTCGGCATTAATGGCTAGGATTAAAGTTCCCCAATATGCAAGATAAACCTGGTACATTCGCACATTCACATTCTTTTTATCTCGTGCCTAGTATCATGCATGCGAATGGCCATGATTGGATCTTGTGAACCTACTTGATTCATCTGGTCGATCCGTACACTTTCCTCTATGATTCCTTGTCTCCCATTCCTCGGGGACATCTAACCTTTTGATGATATCATGCTTAACGATTTCATACCCAAACCATTGTCTTCTTCTTTGAGGAAATTTTCCAGTGAGTAGGGATTGGGCAGATAGGCCAACAACACATTGAACAATATGTGATAGAGAAGATCACAAGTCATCCCATGGATATGAAGCTAAAAGAAGTGGATAATATAATATACAATTTTTTTTTTCATTACATATAAAAAATACCCATTAATCCTCATTTAATTTCCTTGAGAACACATAAATATTTCCCAAACACATTGGATCCAATGGTGTGGTGTGAGGAGATTTTACCATTATGTAAAGTTCAATTCTTGTGAGAGCATCTTGTGTGACCATGACTTCACCTTAAGGTATTGTTCAAACACGAGTTTGCACCTAGAGATATTACAGTATATTATCCCATGATCCATGTGCACAAATTCTATTAAATCCTAAGTTACCCCATGTTCTTACTTTAAAATGGAGTGGTAGGTGTAGGAAATTGATAAAAACACCAATTAAAAGGTCAAACTAATCTTTGATTGACTCCAAGGATTAAAATTTATTTCTATGATCGTAAGATAAATCATAATGGACACAGAAGGGTGCCCACACAAATATGGTACCCACTTTCATTAGGGGTAGGTGGAGGAGTATTGAAGAAAAAGAGTGGGAGACGGGGTTAGTAAGGGTAATGGGGAGAAGGGGAGAGAAAGAGGGGGGGTGGTTAGGGGTAGGGGGGTTAAGGAAAGAGAGAGGGGGGAGAGTGGATTAGAGAGAGAGAGCGGGGGGGGGGAGAGTGGATGAGAGAGAGAGAGAGAGAGAGAGAGGAGGGGGGTTTAGTGGAAGGTGGAGGATATGGGGGGTTCATTAGTGGTAGGAGGTAGGGGGATTAGGAGAGAGAGATAAGGGGGGTTAAGGGTAGGGGAGTAGGATAGAGAAAGAGTGTTGGAGGAGGATTAAGAAGGGACCAATTTGGGGAAGTGTGCACAAGATATGGATTGTGCACATGCAAAAAATGGGAGGAATAACACAAAATATGGAAGGTATTTAGGGTTTTGGTCTATTAGGCATATATTTGGTCTGTTTGTGGGATTGTCCACCCCCCCACCCCGCCCCCAACTAAAAAACTATAAATAGGTAGTAGATATATAGATAGAGATAGAGGTGGAAAGAGAACATAAAAGAGATAAAGGAGTGCTAATGAAGGATGTGATATTCTTTTGTCTAGATTTTTTGTCATGCAGTGTGCAAGATATATATGGTTATGGATGACTGATAATATAATGAAGCTATTTTGGAGACCTTCTTTGTGTACTGTTGAATGCTTCTGCATGTGATGTTATGAATGTTGTTTATGAAATATAGATCTAGATATGTTTAGGTTATGTTTACTATTCTGTTATAGATCTGATTTTTGTGCACATAAGTGATAAAATTGCCTCCTAAACCTTCATGTATGTAGAAACCTGGTCCCTACACCCCCCCCCTCAGATGCCTCTGGTGAGACTTCATATATTTAACAGGTGATGCCATAAGGGCCGATATCTTGGGGTTTTGTTGGTATTTTCATGCTAGAACTTGGGCCTGCCCTCTGCGGGACAACAAATGGTTCTGTTGCCAAGACCCAAATCGAATATTGAAGGGGATGTGGAGGCCAACTAGAGAAGAGATAGATCAGTGGCTAGACAAGAAACAATGCGATTTGGCACGAAAATAGAACCCTAATCCAAGAATAAGTGAAGAGGACTGTTTGGGAAGGTACGTATTTTAAGAGTTCCATGAAATATTTTTTCTATGAGTTCCCTACAGTACTAGCAGATTGGTTGCTTATATTGGTTGATACAAATCCAAGTTATAATTCGGCGATTCCAAGAAACTGGACCCTTGAAGAGATCCATCAATTGAAAACAGTGAGTAACCCTATCTCGCGCGTAGTTTATTTCTGGATAGATAGTGTATTGGAAGGGTACATTATTTAGTTTGTTGTAAGATGATAAGTCTTACATGTTGGATATTTATATATATTTATTATTTTATATATGGATGATGGTTAGAATAGTACAAATGAGGTGTATAAATACACCAATATATGATAAGTCGCGGTCTTTTATTAAGTGATCGTGACTTGTCATATTTAAACTAATTATATATTAACCCTAATAAATAATAATTTAAATAATGATGGTAATATAATTTTTGGTATATTATAAGTCATCCTGCCTTGAAAGGATCATCTACGAATCTTGGATTCTGCTTAATTAACTACAACATCAAAGAGGCTTCCAAACTTGATGATAGGCAAACCTTCTTTAATGACTTATTTCAGATAACAATACCACAATTTAATAGTTCTTGAAACAGTTGATCACATTTCCATTCAAATATCTTCATGCATATGATTATGTAGATAAAAACATAATGACTAAAGGGGGTATTCTTCTGAGTTTCCAATTTGATGTCTTCATGAATAACTTACGTCATCATGTTAATCTCTGATATTTTTGCATGCTTTGGCATGACACTAATTTCTATCTGACATATAGCTTCTTTAGTGTTGATCAATGGATCTTTAAACATGGTTGGATCTTCAATTACATTTGTTATGGTTTTGTTATCTATAGTGGAAACTACTAACAACTTACTTAATTCAATCTGATTGGTTATGGTGTCTTCATTTATAGTTTGATCCCCTACTTTTAAGGTTAAATCGCCCTTTAATGTTTTTGTTTCATTAATTTGGGTTTCATTAAAAATGTTCAAATGATTTTTTCCTTGTCTTTATCTAATGAGCTTGTCTCCAGTTATTCCTTGGGAACCATTTGATCTTGAGATTCTCGAACATGTTGATTTGCGAGAACCTGTAGAACATTTATCTCTTCATGTGTCGAATAATCTTCTGGGTTTTCTTCTTCTATGTTATCATGATTAGGATCATATTCAATTCTTTTATTTTCATCGTTTTATCCTTCTACAACTTTCACAATTATTTCATAATTGTCATTAACACCAACTTCGTATTCATTCGTATTTGGTTCTACATTATTACAATCTATGAGATCGTCATTTTCTTTAAAATCGATAATGACATCATGATTGTCAATATCTAATGCATCTATCTCTTTTTCATTGTTATTCTCAACTGATTTTTATTCAGGTTCATCTTGATCTTCCATACTTTGGAATTTATCCTCATCCTCTACATATTCTGTCTCATCGTCCTTGTTATCATCTTCTTTATCATGTCCTTGGAGTTGGTTTGGGTTCCGAGAAGGGATTCCAATTTGACTTTGTTCTGGAGTTTCATGAGCCATTTTTATTAGTTTATGGTTGTGTAGACTGGACCATTCATGCGATTCAATTATGTTCCTTGAATGAAGCTACAACGAATTTCTGGAACTTGTACATATTTATGACATGGCATCGCATTATGAGTCTTACATTTGGAACATCAGTTCTTATTTTTTCTTGCATCTGATGACCTAGACCTTCTATGAGGGGGAATGTAAGGTGTCGATGTATGTGATTTTTGTACTTATTCTATCATGGGTGTAGAAGCAGTTTCTAGCTCTTCCTTACTTGAAAATTTAGGGGTTGTAACCACTTCTTCTGTCATAGGTGTAGTAGTAGTTTCCCGCTCTTATATACTTGAGACTTCGGAGACTGTAACCACTTCTTCTTCTTCTTTCCTCTTAGTTATTTCTTCATTTATTTGTAATAACATTGTTTTGATTTCTGCATATTTTTCCTTTTATTCAAGATGGATTCCTTCTATTTCTTTGATTCTAAATTCTTCAACCCTTCTCGGTTTATGGCAATAGCCATTAATGATCTCTCTGAATGATGTAAACATAGTGATTCTAGCTTAGAAATATTCCAAAAGGAATTTGCATTTTTTTCCCTTTTTTTTCAAGAATTTTAAATGATAATAATAATAATAATATGCATAAAAACTATTAAACTATTATAGTTTTTAATACTTTTTTATTTTTATTTTTATAAACTCTTTTAAATAACTTGAAAAACCACTTTATAACCTTCACAACACTTCTTAAATCACTTTATCTTTTCCTTGTATATACCTTATAAAACTCCTTTATAATATAGTAAATAAAGCCATGTGCAGTTTCATAAAACAATGTGCGGTTTCATAAAACCATGTATTGGTTATATATATATATATATATATATATATATATCACTACACGAAAAAAGGCCTACGGTGACGGTCAAGCTTGTGATGGACCTTGAATGATGATTACCAAAGTTGCTTACAGTGACAGGCTATGAGTACATGTCGCTATAAGTGCTTTTGGTGACGATTATTTAAATCCCGTCACCAAATCCATGATCATGCCTGTGACGGACCTTAAACGGTCGTCACTTATGGTGATGGGCTATGAAAAATCATTGTTGTAAGCTCTTTTGGTGACAGTCATTCCTATGACGGACCTTAGATGGTCGTCACCAAAGTCACTTATGGTGACGGGCTATTAAAAATTGTCTCCATAAGTAGTTTTGGTGATAGTTCTTTAAATCCCATCACCAAATCTCTTTTCAACGACACTTTTAATGATGTCCGATAAAAGTATGTTGCTGATTCTCTCTTTGGTGTCACTTATGGTGAGGTCGTGTTGTTAAAATCCTGTTGCTAATTATCTTTTTGGTGACACTTTTGGTGATGATCCTTGAAGGGCCCTCACCAATAATTTTTTTGTGATGTTTTTGTTGACAGTTAAAAAATGTATGTTACCATTGATAATTGTATATAATGATTTTGATGATGCCAAGTGACCGTCACTATAGTTTTTGAATTGGGATAAAATCAAACAACTGACAAACTTGTTCCTAAGATTCCTTCAACTATGAAGCATGACCATTGTGAAATTGACAAGGGTGTGTATCATCTACAAAATGGCGACTATATGATACAAATGATCAATTTATTGGGTATTCTATTATGTAGAGAGGGTGAAAATAGAGCTTTTTGTGTTGGAACGTTGTTCTCATCTTTCCAATATCTGGGACTTTCCATACTCATTTGAATTTGGATCTTTCGCTACCAATAAACTAAGCTCAAGCTCAACCTAATGCAGGAGTATCTAACATGGACCAACGGAAGGAACGACAAAGGAAATCCGTAGTAGATCATAGCCATTGGAGTCAAGGGGAATCATGGAGATGCACGCCATGGGAGAGAAACACCAATGACTGAGATTAATCCACCTAAACAATCCCAAGCATTGGAGGTGGAGGATGGAATTTTGGTTGCACGTGAAGAAAAGTCATGCCAACGGACAATATTAACTCAGCTATATTGAATGCAAACAATCCAGTTTAAATCTTGAAAAATGCACAAGTTTCTAATTTTGACATTTATGTCTGCCCGTGAATAATTTTTCCGGAAAATGGATGATGGATAAGTTTTTTTGGAAATTAATGAAGGGGAATGTGTTGCACTTTGGGTGAGACCCTCTCCATTTACCTTAAAGACCAAAAAAAACCAATTACATAATTAAAAGATGCCAACATTTTCCATATGGTCTATTAATGGAAAACATTAATTTTGAAAGGATTTTCTTCTTGGAAAATTTAATAGAGGAGAGAATTCATGAAAATATTGGAGATGAAGATAGCGAGAAGGGGCATATGAGTTTCTTCCATCAAGGGAGTGAGGAAGGAAACATAGAAGAAAGGAGATATATGTAAAATTTGAGCGTTTAATAATTGTCATGAATGTAATCCTTTCCTGAGACTGTGACCAGGAATGCCACTCTGGAAATATTTTATTTTCATTGTAATTTTTGGGAACACGAATAATTTTCCCAAAGCTGTGAATGTAGTTTACAATTATGAGTTTTAATCAAATTAAGAGCAGAAATGGCTTCATGAGTTTAAGTTTTGAATGGATGATGTGTTAATGTGCTTTGCATTCTGATATTTGCAGCCCTATAGCGTTTCATTGTGTTTGAGCTCTGCAAGATTGCACCACAACCCACTCAAGCCTATAGGTGGTTGAATGTTTTCTTAGTTTGGAAGGACCCTATGATGGCTCAGTCATTGACATGTAAGGAAACTCTCTATTTGAGCTCATGGCACTTAAGGAACAAGGTGGTGTATTCCATGGTGACAATAATAGGAGAATACAACAACAAATTCCCTACAAGGGTCATTGAAGAAGTGAAGCATATAGAAAATAAGGTATGGGAAAAATGTGGCAGGTCATCCAATGACAAAGTGGATGAGGAGGTAATGCCATGAGTTCCAAACAAGTTTTTCCATTAGTAATAATACAAAATATCTCTATTCGATAGACATGTATTGGCACATAAAGACCTTCATAGGCATGGAAGTTGAAGCGGCACTCGACATAAGGAAATCCTTAACATATTAGAGCAATTGGACTAGAAGTAGAAATAAGAGAGTTTAATCTATGTTATTTGGGTGTCCCAGGAAAACAGTGAGAAATGAAATGAAGATGGACAAATTGTTATAGCCAAGGAACAATAGGGGAAGACAAGAGCAGAAATAGCCTTAGATGAGGAAATTGTTGAAGCCAATCACAAGTAGGAGAACCCACTACCTTTGTCAACATTTCTTCAAGATTGCACTTTGATGATTAGTCTAGGCCATCTCACTAGATTATGTTTTTTTTTTATATGTTAGTATTGCTGGAAAATCCTAAGAACAACTTCATTATTCTTGATCAGTGGATCACTACAGCCTTGTTTTATTTGGAAGCGGGTTATACGATGCATTACTTGTTAGCACCCCTTGTACATTATCAATAGCTACTTTATCTTATTTATTAAAATCATAAAACAAAAAACATAAACCAGATAAAGATCA
Organism: Larix kaempferi; assembly: GCA_027924585.1. Taxonomy (NCBI): domain Eukaryota; kingdom Viridiplantae; phylum Streptophyta; class Pinopsida; order Pinales; family Pinaceae; genus Larix; species Larix kaempferi. The sequence continues at coordinate 7,778,885 of BSBM01000498.1, forward strand.
CCAAAATGAAAAAGAATGGGAGTCAAACTGTCAATTACAACATGCAAATAACAATTAAGATATCACCGATTCCTATAGCTGCACTGATACAAACTATGTGTTTTCCCTTTACATTTTAACTTTTTGTAGTCCTCTCATTTAGAGGCCTGTAGTATTAAATCATATGAAAAGTGATGGTAAATCCACTAAGACCAATGCATAATCTTCCAAAATCACAACAACAGATCAATCAAGTTGTAATGATTCATAAGTGATAATAAGAAATAACTCACAACTGCAAACAAATAACTTTGTCTTATAATGTCAGGACATTTAAACATGCATTTTTTTCTAAAAGAGCTACCATATGTTTCAAACATAGCTACCAAAAAGCAGAAGCTAACAAATATGTTGTGTGCTTTGCGGCTAAAATCAACAAACTATATGTTATCAACGTGACAAAAATTAATGATCTCATTTGGGATCATGGGCCATTGTATTTTCAATTCTCCTCATGCATTATCTGCAATCATAGTTGAAGAATGTCATATGAAGGAAACTAATAGGGGCTTCATTTATAGATTTTTTGTTCTAATTTAATTTTATCAATTGCGTGATCTTATTCTTGGTGTCAAATCATGGCACTACTTTGAATTTTCTACCAAATTTAAAGTTGCGTAATACCCAAATATTTTTTTTTAAAGTAAGAATGAACATTATACTATATCAGAAACAATACATAACAGAGAGGAGGTATAAATATCCATCCTTCCAAAACTTGAACATGACCCGACTTAATAGTATGAGGACCTGTTTGAGCTTCCAGAATGTTTGATGACATATTACAGACCAGATTGAAAAATTGCCAAATGGCATTGACATGCAAAAAATGACTAAACTAACCCTGCAAACTAAAACATAAAACAACAACAACAGAATGGACCAAAGAACTGCTAGAAGTAGACACATTATCCAACATGCTGCATCGAGCTAACATCCTCTCCTTCAGGATGCGAGTCCAGACAACGTAGAAGAGGGCATCTGAGGAGGACCTCATCCCTTGGAGAATCCGAGCACAACTGATTGGTCATATCCAGAGCAACCATGACCATGAAAATAGAATCCAACTAGTGGTTTAGTTGGTCCAATTTATCATCCACATGTTGAATGGCTCGACGAGTGTCAAATAACAAATTCTAGTGGGCCTTTGAGAGCCCTTTCAGATGTTCCATGTTCTGAGGGCGCGCCTCTACATAATGCTGTGTTGGGTCAACCTTGGTCATCTTCAGATGTCCAGACATGAAATTGTAGTCGTGAGTAGGATCCTGGGAAGGAGAAGGAGGGGACGAAGGAAGGAAATGAAAATAATTCCCCTTCCCATCATACCATTCAACATGGAAGCTCCAACAGTTAACCCCCAAACCATCCACCATTGAGTTTGCAGAACTAGAAGTCGGGGTGGAAGAGAGGGCCGAGGAATCCATCAAGGGCGAGGAGGGAATTGAAACAATCCGAATGCCAATGTGAGTAGGATGATACCCCACAACACGATGATAGCGTCCCCGCACTCGTAGGTGCATCATGGGGAGGGTAAGGAACAACAGAATGATGTCCCTACTCGGACCTCTAGCGATATAAAGCTCCATATTTTACACATAAAGGATGTCGTTAATGCCACACAAGGGATAACTTCTCTAGCCAAAGAAACTGCCATCCGGCCATCCCATATTTCAATTAATCTCGCACTTCATCCTTGTGCCAACGCGGAGTGGAGGAGGATCCACCATAACCAGTTTACAGAGTTTGGAATCATAAAAAATAAAATCAATGCACTGTCCGGAACAGACATGGGTAATTAAATGAGCCCTCCACATCCCCCTTTGTTGTAAAAATTTAACACGATCAAATAAAAATCAAAATTAAAAACTTGTGCATTTTTTCCAGATTTAATCTAGGTTGTTGGCGCATTTCCTCCTTATGTGCCTTCCAAATTCCTTCATTTTCTATCAACAGTGGCGATCATGTAGATGGTTTAATCTCGGTTGTTGTCGGCTCTTTCCCACTGATGCGCATCTCCATACTCCCCTTTCCTCCAACGACTATGATATGGAGCAGATGCTCCTGCATCAGATAGGATGACCTCAATAAAAAAAATTGAACTTCAAATACAATTATCTTGCTATTTGATCTATAAATAGTGAAAATCTAAGACAATGGATAAATAGATTCTACATTCAGTATGAAACTGCAAATATAAGAAATGGAAACCATGAAATCATCGATCTCTGAATATAATTTGTCATTCAATTCCCAGGAAAATACTTTGTTTACAAAACTTTAATCAACAGGCCCCTTAGTCTTTTGCAAACAACCAACCCTTTTTACATAGACTCCCACTTTTAATAGATACATCAGCCTAAAATTTGGATCTCAGATACACTTTTAATGGAGCAACCTTTCTAATTTTAGTTTCATATCATATTATAAAAATATAATTGAATATTACACGTAAACTAAACTGGGTCTAAGATCGAAATCTTAGAAACTATCTACCAACTTAGTTCTTTCTTTTTTACCTTCATTTGATTTTACAGTACAATTTTCTTTTTAAGCTAGTACCCATGGGGATTTGAACTTGTGACCTTCCATTTACAACTTCTCATCTTAATTACTCATTACCAATTTCTCTACCCTTGGGCCCAAGAAAGTACAATATTATAACAAGAAGGTTATCCAAATTTAACATTGACTGGGGTTGACATAATAAAAATTACAAAATAAATAGAGTTTGTTTCTTGAATTCTGCAACATATCTTGATAATTCCTGAACCTGGTGCTGCAAAAAATTGAAGCCTTTGTGATAATTCTAGATTTGCGTTATGCCTGCTTTGCTCCAAATTTCAATTGAATCGCTGCAAAAAGATAATTTGGCCTTCAGGTAGGAACAAAACTGATGAACTACTATTAGGTTCAAGTCATTGGAGTCTATAAGGTATCCTGCAGGACGTCAGTTCCAAGCTCTGCTAAAATATCAAGTCTGCCTTGATTAGCTTGATTCTTCCATTTTTCTTGCATCCATTTAACCTTCCAACATCTCTTCTACCTTCTCAGCAGTTTATTCTTCTTAAAAATATTTTGGGCTAAATCACACTGTTTATTATGTTTTCCCACCAATTTACTCATTCTCCTTTATCTCTTACCATTTTCCATTAACAATTTCTTTACATAACCAATTTAGGTTATGCTGTGCAAAATCTCCACAAATTGTAACTTTATATGAATTCATTTGAAGGGTGAATAATTTAAACGTGAAGCTATTTCAGTAGCCAAAAATAGTTAGCTTGTAATAAGGAAATGACCAGTTGCTGTAGATTTTGTTCATGGGATTTATTTTATATTTTAAAACTCAAGAAATATTTTTGTCTTCTTATTAAGAAAAGTCTATAAGCTTTGTTTTACTATAGGATTTCATTCACAGTTCTACTGGAAAAGTCTCTAGAAATATTTAAAGAAGGTATAGGCTGGAAACATCTCTAGAAATATACTCTGGAAGTTTCTAGTATAAACAAATATTGAGTGAGCTCTTACATCCTTGTATCTCTTATAAGCAAAACAACCTCAAACTATGTCGAGTACCTCCACTGAAGAGAGGTTAAAATATAATTTAAATTGATGAAACTAAACTGCAGACAGCTAAAAAAACCTTTAACTATCCCAATCAATACATACATAGACCACCTATTAAAACCTCATTGTTGCAATATCAAGGTTGAGAAAATTCAAATTGTAGATTTAAAATGTAATGCAAGTGACAGATGATTCCAAGTCCTAGATAACAATAATTTATATAAAGAGGGTTACATCTCTTGTGAAATACTTGAAACAATGGAATATAGGAAGCACCCACATCATTCAAGACCATACCCCAAACATATAAACACCATATAAGTATCATCAGGGCTATGAGCTATCCACATGAATTCATACTAATATCTCTTCTTGCTCTGGATATAGTTGTAATTGCACCTACTTGTGCCAAACAATAAATAAGAAAATATTCCATCAACAAAAAATGCCTCTACAAACAATGATGCTATAATAACAACACCTAGACAAAAAGGAAGCCCAAACACTAGAACAAAATTTTCTCCAGTATCAGGTTCACTTCATTTTGAATCATTTAGAATACACTTATATGATAAGGTCCTATAAGTTTCATGCCCAAAGTGATTCCTTGCACCCTTCTCTGCACAACATGGTCTTACAGTTCTCTAGTTGAAGGGAAACTCATACAGTTTCCTGGTAAAGTGTGTTCATGACTACATGTGACAAACTTGAGAACACCACTTGAATTCACAACTTCCATCCAGTGTATGCACTATGCATGACTAGTGGAAAACCAAGTAATGTAAAAAGGTAACTACAATATATGCAGTGTTGTGTCTTCCAACTCAAAACTACATCACATTCTTTACACACAAAAGCTAACAATAACTTCAATCTGAAAGAAACACTCTAGCAAGATAGAGACTCGAAATCATTCACTCGAAAACCTCAAAACATGAAAGAATGGAATGAAATTTAGAGGAAAAAAAACTCAAGGCAAATTAAATACCCATAAATAGTTGGATTCTTTCATATTTTGAAGCATAATTCCTCTCATAACCTTATCACAAAGACAAAAATAATATCTAAAATGCCTTAAAATTGTTCATTTACAATATTTAATGTCATTAATGAATTCAATGTCACTGCTCTTCTAGGATATAAAACTGTTAAGTGCATCCGCTAAATAATCACACCTATTGCTTATGTGCTTTAGCTTGATTTCATAGTTGGGATCGACCAAAAGTGATTGTGGACACTCATAGTAATATCCCTCTCCTAGGGCTTCCCCATTAGGCATAACAAAATTTGGTTCAACACTTCTTATGTAACCCTTGGCGACCTTCATCCCACAATTAAAATAAGTAAGTAAACATTTTCTTCCTTCCAATCCAAATTTTGAAGGTGGCAATGATGATTGACTATGTCAATAAACAAATTATTGGGAGATCCTTTAAAATAACAAAATATTACTGGACATGAAAATAAATAGGTTTAGAACTTACCCATGCTTTCTTGTCACCATTTGGTCCATGATTAAGTTGTCTCGAAGCCAATAGAGTTTGTTTCATCAAATCTTCACTAGGACTCGAGGAAGATTGCTAAAAGAACACTTGTAAGTTATATTGAAATAAGGATTATAACATTCCACCAAATAATAAATCGCTTCAAACATCCCTTCAAGTTCTTAGATGGTGTAGGATCCATTGCACTTTGTTCCATTGAAGGTTCAATAGGACTATTCTGGAAACTATCATGAAAAATAAACACTTGTGAGATGTATTCAAAAAATGAAAAGTAACATTGGACAAAATAAGAGGTAATTTCAAAGATTACATGGATTGGGCTCATTGGACTAAGAGGCGACATTTGCAAAGGTGCTTGGTTTGATGCAACATTTGACAGGGGAGCATTAGTATTCCAATATAGTAGTTTGCATGAGATACAATGTAATAAGAAGAGACAAACATTTAAAATCCCAGTCTTCAAAGATGGCATAATAAAAAATTAAATAATCTACACATGCAAAATTCTTACATTGTTGTATTTTGGATCAACACTACCATTTTCTTTCCTCTGCTCCATGTTAACTTTCCATTTCAACGATTCATCAATAGCTGATTTCATTATTCCAATTTCCATATCTTTTTCTTGAAGTTCCTTATATTTTTCTCTCATTTTCTCTTGTGTATTAAGCAATTCCTTCTTATAGGCACTGTCTTTTCGAAACAATTCAGTTGGAGTGACTCCCAAGCCAACCCTACATACACGTACCCTCCTTTCGGGCCCCAACACTATAGCGAGGGAATCTTGCTTTGTTGCATATGCAGGAGAAACTGAATTTGATTGTTCTATTTTGATTTGTTTCTAGCAATGTTAAACATCAACCAATTAATATTAGAAAAAAAGTAACATTAAAAAAACAGGCCTAAATAATACATGCAAGAATAGGTTGAGAACTTACTATTGTCTCTTCTATAGATGATGACATTGGAGTGCCATCCTTCTTTGTATGGCATTTCGCCCTCACTTCAACCCTATTTACAGGCCTATCATCTGGATTACGAGCTTGTTTCTAGTCATGACAAATGCAATAGTGTGGATAAGTATATTTGATATAATGTTACCCATGACTACGTTTATAAATGCTAATCGTGAGAAAAAAATAGAATCCATTACAACTTACAAGGTCATGTTCGACCCTAAAGAAACCTCTACGACTATAGTGTGGGTCTCCCTTTCTATTTCCCTATTTTGCTTATTTATGTTTTCCTTCTCCTGCAACTCAATAAAAAATGTGGATGCCTAGATTAAAGTTAACTGTATAAGCAAGTATTTAAAATCACATGTCATTTGATTATAATGTGTATATTTCTCTTTCATTTTGACCTTGAATTTAGGGTCAGATCATATTCTAACAAATTCAATCCAATCTGTTTCATTTACTCCAATTGGAACATTTGCCATCCTTTCCTCGCCTGTTTGGTATTTCAAATAGTATTTTGTATACAACTGATATCTATAATTTCAGAGGCATTGATATATTACTGTATTACACCAATTTTCTGCTAAAGGATCTATTTGGAAGTTGCTCGTTAATAGATAAATAGTTCATTGTTAGACACAAATTGTTATTTGAAACCAAATCCGTCACACCCATGGTCATTATTTGGTTGATGCTCACATTTATTGCATTCCATGTGTGTTTCTTCAACGTTTTAGGCACTTGTTTCCAATACATAAACTTAATTCCTAGAATTTCTCTTACAAGGACACCTATAGAGGAGGTAAATTTCTTTGACCCTGTACCAATAAGTTGGCCTCTCTCATTTAATTGAAGTTTTGGCAATGGATTTCCCTCTAGAGTATTTCTAAAAAGACATTTTGTTGGTCCTCTACCCTTTCTTTTGGAATTTGTTTCAATAATAGATTGGTTAGATGCATTTTTCCCTTCCAAACCATGCTCTTGCTGTACCGATGGTTCCTGCTAAATGTTTTCTGGAAAAAAAAACCATACCAATTTAGACAATGACAATATTGATTCCTTAATAGAAATTTTTGAAGTACTTTTGCAGAAAATGTTGGTCCTCTACCCTTTCTTTTGGAATTTGTTTCAATAATAGCTTGGTTAGATGCACTTGTCCCTTCCAAACCATGCTGTTGATGTACTAATAGTTCCTGCTAAACATTTTATGGAAAAATAAACCATACCAATTTGGACAATGACAATATTCACTCCTTAATAGAATTTTTTGAAGTACTTTTGCGGAAAGTGTTGGTCCTCTACCCTTTCTTTTGGCATTTGTTTCAATAATAGATGCACCTGCCCCTTCCAAACCAAGATCTTGTTGTACTGATGGTTCCCATTGAACGTTTTCTAGAAAAATAAACCATACCAATTTAGATAATGACAATACTGATTCCTTAATAGAAATTTTTGAAGTACTTTTGCAGAAAATATAAAGTCGTGAAGTGATCATACCTTGCATTGATTCCTCTACCTTTTTCTGAGGACTATGTTCATCATCATTGTTGTCACTACTATGGTAACTAGATTGACATTGTTGAGGGACAATGGGATGTGATGCTATCCTTTGTGGGATTTTTTTCCTCGTTTGATCTCCTATGGTAAAGTATGTTAATAAAGCTTTGCTGACAATTGTATACTGATATTTTTTTATTAAACACTATGTATTTTAAATGTTTACCTGAAATTGTGTCACATCTATTATTGCAAATTTCTTTGGAAACGTGCCTTGCCTCTGTGGTTTTAGATACCATATGTATAAAAAGTACTATGTTTTCCTTTCTTTGACGCCCTTTTTCTATATGAAAATATGGACTGAAACAATTGAAAAAAATAAGCTATACAAGTATTGAAGAACATTAATGAAAGCACAATAATCATTAAAAATATATTGAAGTCCAAAACAAAAATATTTTATACTTGAACATTCGGATTCACCAATAAAGTGCAAAAAAAAAAAAAAATCCCATGTCTAAGCACATCCTTACCATTTCAAAATTAAGGAAAACTAATAGATTGAATAAAAATGCAGCATGAAAAATAATCAAAGATGGCTGCATGATAAAAAAATAACATTCAATAAATATATCTCGTAGGATTTCTTTGACGGGGCATGCCAACGGGGACAATCAATGTGCAGGGGAGTCATTGTATTACATCTATTAGATACACATTCTTTCAAGTTAACAATGGGATAGAGACCAATATTATCACAGACTATTTATGTATAAAGGAACTGCGGCAAAAGATCCTCTACAAGACAAAGTGATCCATTATTTTTTTGCAGGATAACAGGGCCATATTTAAGTGTGACAATAATGCTTTAATAGGAATAGAACCCATGACTCTAAGAGAAATGATCAACAATGAGGACACACAAAACCTAACAGATAACTCGTGCTATGTTTGGCATGATTTTAATCAGGGCTGTTCTGGTATGTATTTGTGATTCAATATTCCATTGAAAGTACCCTTTTTTTAATTATGTCAGTGGTCTCCATTGAAGTCCTAGCGACTGCATTAAAATTAAAATAACCACCAACGGTTATCCCTTCTAGTCTCATGAAGGTTATGTTTTTCACAGATGCAACAACGAGGGATGAGCATGATTGTATTTTGAACTTTCAAAGCCATCAATGCAACGACAAGTGATCCATTACTTTTTTTGCAGGATAACAGGGCCATCTTTAGGACATGCCATCTCCAGGATAGTAGGGCCATTAGAATATATTCCTGGCATATTTCTACAGATGTAATTTTGTACTCTTTTGAGAAATAAAATTACAAAGATGCAAAATAGCCGAAGATGCAAAAACACAAAAAAATACATTTTTCTTGATAAATCATAGCAAAAACATGGAGCTCAAAAGAATTGCAAGATGAAACAGATGCAAATACAACTTACCCCTCACCAAGTCAAGTTTTCATGGCTTCCTCCCTCAAGCTAATATGAACTGCGATGACTATCTTGGAAAGATGCTCCAGCTGGAAGCAAATCCTGGTTTTCAAAAGAAATCACACGGAATAGAGATAGGTTCTACTCACGTATAAACAATAGGGATTACACTGGATTTGTGGAAAACATCAAAACTTGCTGGAGATAAAAGTCCCCACAATGCATTTTTGCACAAATGGGTGGTAGAATCACAAGAGATCCCAAGTTATATAAGTGTCTCTGACATTTTTTAATTACTAACACATGTCAATCGAAGGATGTTCCTCAAGAATCAATTTATTTCTCTTGTCAATTTCGTAATCCCTTCAAATAATAATTTTATTTATTTCAATTTCATAATAACTTACCTATTTCCAGTGAATTCCTATAGGCGTGTCAGTTACGGCCCTCTCCATGCAATGAAATCTAGACCATCGGCACTGCTAAAACCTGCAATCCTGGTCGTTGGTGTAGTCCCATTTCCAACGCATGTCTCTGCATGCGTCGACAGGAAGGATCTAAGCTGGGGGAAGATATGGGCCATTCATGTGCCATATATCCTCTGTATCCCTGCAAAAATTCATCCCGATGTGAACGACCATGATATATGCCAACATTAATCTCCTCCGTCCATGCGGCCTTCCTCCTACGACACGTACTTCACACCTCTTTCCTTGCTAATGGCTGCGATCGCTTGTTTGTCAACCTAGTATTCATTTAAATGTTGTATTCTAGGATTTTGGAAATGCCTCTGTGTAATTGATCCCTCAAGTATTTTAGAGGCCAAATTGTTGATATGATCCTGAACTTTAAACTTTGTTGTCTCGAAAGCAATAAATTACTCAAGGAATGACTGGGAAAGGGAACATGCTCTCAAAGAAGGCGATGGGAGAAATGAATGGGTTGCTTCTCTATGAGGAGTTTATTGATGAGGATATCATAGATTCTGGCCATTATCATGTTTTCTAAGTATTTATCTTAAGTCAGACATCACTGGGAGTTCTTTTGTCTTTTTGGTAGTTTGTTCCTAAACTGAAGTTTTAGTCTTTTGATGGGATGTCTCTCAGTCTTGTATTGTTTTGAGATAGTTTGAAGGATGGTTCTTTTTTTCTTTTAAGCAGAACTATCTGCAGATCTTTTAGAAGGTTTTTGTAGTGAATCTACTTGAAAGTAGAAGTCTTTTATATGTACATTTGATTCGATATGAATAACAATTTGCATGTCTTTTTCTTCTGAAAAAAACAAGGAAGTTAGTCAAGGCTATTAATACTCCAAATTTTGGTTATTACAATCTTTAAATACACTACCTTTCAGAGAGAAAAAAAATTGTCAATCAAACTAATGAGTATATCTTAGTTAGAAAAGGGCACGAAGTAAAGGGAGTAAGAAATATTTGGAAGACACATAACATATTATACAACTTGACGAGAGTCCGACACTGTTCTCATTTTTTTAGGGGTCAATTTTAGTAGCCATTTTTACCTCTGTTTCAGAAATTGTGTATACTGGTAGCACCATTTTTCATTTTGAGCCATTTTTTTGCAATTTTGAAACTTCTTGGTCATAAAAAAACTATATATTTTATTTACAAGTGCCTTTTTTCAAATTTTACAAAAAAAAACATTTAGCACCTAGATATAATGAAAAAATATATACATTTTCATTTTTTTTTGGATTTTAAAACCTAGATAGAATGAAAAATATATGAATTTTGGAAGTTTTTCTTTATACTTTTCTTTTAAATAAGTCATTTTTAGGGCAAATTTGTAAAAATAAAGAAAAGAAAAATCCTTCTCTAACATTTTTAATGCATTTTCCACTATTTATATATGAAACTACTTTTTTTTAAAATAAATTTGAAAAAAATTGAAAAAAAAAACAAAAAAGAAACTTAACAACAAATTTAAAAAACAAAATTTAAAAAAAAACTTGAATTTTATAAAAAAAAACTAAAATTTGTAAGAAATTTTAAAATTTTAAAAATTTAAAAACTAATATTTAAAAAAATAACCTAAAAAAATAACATTTTAAAAAGCTAAACAAATAAAATTGAAAAACTAAAAATTGAAAAAAAAAAAACAAATTAAAAAAAAAACACAGACCCTCCCCCTCCCCTCTCCCTTTCCCTCCATCCCCCCCTCCCCCTCCCCTCTCCCTTTCCCTCCATCCCCCCCCTCCCCCTCCCCTCTCCCTTTCCCTCCATCCCCCCCTCCCCCTGCCCCCTGCATAAATCGAGTTATCTAGTGTACTACATTATTGTGTTCCAATAATATCCATAATGGGGTTGTCCTTGTGAATAAAGCCTGCGTTTCCTCCTCGTTATTGGCTTCAAGTTGCTCAACATGAAATGGAGGAGGCAAATTCAAAAGTAATTTCGACGTTTATCTAAATCTATACCACTTTTTTCCTCTCTCCAATTAATTCCCACTTGACACGCTCATACAAGTAAACAAGAAACACCTTTCTCAAACCATTTCTACTAATAATTTGTAACAAATATAAAATAAAATATTAATTAAATTAGTTAATTATTATATGAAAGGGTGTAACCTTTCATTTTACATGCTCAAGCCTATAAAGGTGAGCTTCATTTGTAATCATTATCATCTATCTATATAATGTTATCATTTTATCTGAAATATGGAAGTCGGATTCGCTTCATAACTTCACAACTCGACACGGTTGTAGCATTTGGTATCAGAGCCGCATTCGGCTCCGCACTTGCACTCCATGCTCCAGCTCTTGCACTCCACTCATTCCACTTCCCACGCAGAACCCATCTTCCATTGGTCCTCACTATTGCTTCTACAGCCCACTCCCTCTTCAGTTCCCTTCACGCCCTTCCATGAACGCAAACCACTACCAGCTCCTCCCACGCACACTACCATGCCTCTCCACCATTCACGACCCTCAATCCTACTCAGTCCTTCCTCCTCCCTTCTCCTGACACACCCTCACAACAACGCTGCCCCAACCACCATTGTCCTGCACCCTTGGCTGCTCTTGCTACCCCTATGCTCCCCTGCTTGCAACACCCTCCCGCCACACCGTCTGGACCCACCACTTCCTCGCGCTCCTCTTCCAGCTCCACACCCATGCCCACTCTCAATCCCACCTTCCCCTTCCGCAGCCACTCCTCCTGTATGCCACCCTCCCTGCTACATCCCCTTCCAATGCTCCATGTCTCCCCCAGCTCCACCATTCCGCCTGCCCTTTCCCTTCCAATGCCTAGCTTCCATTTCTATCGACCCCTCCGCCACCAGCTCGACCCCCTCCGTCATCCATCCTCCCACCCTCCACTTCCAAATGCCCACGTAGTCTCCCTCCACTAAAACCCTAACCTGCAAACAAACAAAACAAAAAGAAATTTAATAAAAATAATATTTTGTATAATTTTTTTTTTAAATTTGTATTTCTAACTTTATAATAAAAATATTTAAATATAATATTATTATATTTATTATTTTTATTAAAGTATACTTATCAATTATAGTAATTATCATTATTATAGTAATTTTCATCATTCTTGTGGAGACATTAATTGTCTTTTCTCTCACCCCATAAACCAAAATAACACCCCCATATTCACCCTCCCACACTAGATTGAAAACCATGACAGAAATGAAGGACCGAATGGAAAAATTAGAAAAAGACCAAATTAGATATTTGAAAATCCTCGAAGGTCTAAACTCCAGAATGGACCAACTTGACAAAGAGTTTCAAGAAGAAAAAGAAGATTTTTCGTGCAAGGTGCAATACGAAGTTGCTGTAGTAGTCTCATGGGAAATGAGGAAGGTACAGGAGGAAATGAAAGCATACTTCGATGCAGGACTAGAAAATATCAAGCAGTTTTTTAAGGATAGAGATGATGCTAGACATAGCGAGTCGCCAATGGGAGACCACTCATGTCACGATACAATCGATACCAATGATCATCAATCAAATCCCCCCAAAGTGGAGATCCCAGAAGACCATAGAGACTACAATCACCATAAACCATATTGGGCCACAATGCAATCAATGGGAGGATACTCAACGAAACCTAAATTGGAGTTACCCAAGTTCGATGGAGAATCAAAACAAAGCATGGCATGGATCAACAAGGCGGAAGAATTCTTCTACATTCACAAAATATTATCAGATGATGAGAAAATTAAATACACCTCCATGCATCTCGAAGGTCGGGCATACAATTGGTACATGTGGTGGAAGAAAACGACAAAGGTATGTGCCTACAATTGGGACATATTCAAAAATGATTTTTTTTAAAGATTCAAAGATGTGACAGAGAAAGAATTTTTTTCCAAACTAACTAGGCTACAACAAGAAAGCAACATGGAAGAATACACCTATGCATGGGAAGCATTAGCGACGCGCGTACCAAAATTAACAGAGGGTTAGTGACTCTAGACTATCTCTGATCTTAAACCATACATAAGAGATGAATTAGAATTACATAACGTGTCCAATTTGGATAAGGCTAGGCGCAAAGAAAAACTTATTGAGGAAAAATTCAAATAATCAAGACAAGGGAACCCTAACAAGGGATATTTGCGACAGCAAGAGACCCAGTGCAGGTATTACGAAGATACATGGTCACCCGGTCATCAATGTAACAAATATCAGTCATATGGCTATGAAGTTGAAAAGAGCTCAAAAACATCGAGCAGTCGCACCGACAGTGACAGGAAAAACAAAGAGAATACTTGTCGTCGATGTGGAGAAGATTGGTTTCCAGGCCATAAATGCAAAACCAATCACACAGTACATTGCAAAATCGTTAATGGGAAGCAAGTACAGGCATCAAGAGAGGTAGATACAGCTGATTCAGATACAGACAAAAGCTCATCTAAAGCATCAGTTGCGACGGTTACGTGTACTCAACAAGTTTGTAAGGAAGAAAAGGTAGAGACACCTCAGAAAGAGTACACCCAACAGAAAGGAATCCAAGGACTCGCAAGAATATATATTCCACCTAAGTTGAGAAATCGTGACATCCTCAAAATAGAACAACTCATATTCCGAGTAACAGAATCAAGGAATTCAGGACCAAAAAGACTACAACTTAATGGGAAAATTAAAGATAGGGATGTCACAATTTTGGTTGCTTCTGAAAGTACCCATAATTTGATCGACATCAATAAGGAAAAGGAACTTAATCTTTTTGTGTTTCTCACAAAAGGGATTAAATCATCAACCATCGCTAATCAACACATAGAAGAAGTAGGAAAATGTCATAAGGTGTCATTACACATACAAAACTTACACCTACAACTCAATTGTATTGCTTTACCACTCAAAGAAGTAGACATGGTATTAATTGCCGACTAGTTAGCATCACTGGGGATGTACTCTACCAATCTACAAAAACAATACATGAGTTTTATATGGAATGGAAGTAAGTATCGATTGTATGGTCTACGGAATTCGCCACCCAAGGAGAAAGAGTCGCAACATAAGAAGGACCCAGGCCATCATCAAGATAGAGAGACTAGTCTATATCACTTAACTCAAATCAAGCATCAACATAAATCAAGAATAAAAGATGATGTCCTCAAATACAACTTTGAGGAAAAAGCTCCCTTTAAAGGGGGTGGCAAGTCAACAAATATAAAATAAAATATTAATTACATTAGTTAATTATTATATGAAAGGGTGTAACCTTTCATTTTACATGCTCAAGCCTATAAAGGCGAGCTTCATTTGTAATCATTATCATCTATCTATATAATATTATCATTTTATCTCAAATATGGAAGTTGGATTCGCTTCATAACTTCACAACCGGACACGGTTGTAGCATAATTGTAGTAATTAAAAGGGATTCCAAATTCATTATTACCTAAATAACTACATTCCAGGCTAAGATTAGTCCTCCACCAGATACACTTCTAAATGCACACAATGTCCAATAATCTCTGTATTAAAAGGGATAACAACAAATATAGAGTCTTAATTTGTTGCAGTACCTCCTTCGTCAAGTCTTAGGTTACTCCAATATAGGACATTGACAAGCAATCAATCTTTCGTTGCTTCTCCAACTTGAAGGGAAAGGATAATTTGTCAAATTAAGGTCTTGAATCAATATTGGAAAGACAATAAATAAAAAATAGGAGGTTCCTAATAAAAAATGGGATTTAAAAACCCTAGTCGATTGGTTCACAATTCCTCTTGCATAAGGGTACGATACTATTATGGTGCCCCTTCCCAACCTTAATTCCCAAACTAATACTTGTATAATATGGACAAGGTGGCCAGTATGGTCTTAATTATGTCTAGGTGTACGTTTGCTATCAAAATCCTATTAATACTGAATGCACAATTAATGAAACACTTTATATTTTTTGCAAATTTTCCAATGTCCCCATGTGTTGCTTTAAGGAAACATGTAGGGCCTGGCCAATTGCTAGAGGGAAACTCATGGGGCGCAAGCAATATTGAGTTTTTTAGAAGGAAATCCAGTTCCTTCGATGGATTCGAGGGATAAAGTCATATCTCGAGAAGTGGTCAACCTGATGCCCCCTAAGGTCAAAAGAATAACTAAGGGCTAACATACATTTAAAGGAATGAAATTTTGGTCAATGGACCAAGGTGAAGAATACTATAACTAGATCAATAAAGGCACTCCTGATGGTTGTCCTTATGGTGTCGATTGCCTCTTTAAACATGGACCTAGAATAAAATGGTTGAGCTTATCATTGTTTAGAATTAACAATGGACTCAACAAGCTGAAGCATTAATATTCCTTTACTTTCCAAACCACTTGCTTTGTCATCTAAGCGTTGACTCTACGATATGTATATTCTATTGTGTGTTTATGTTTTGTATTCTTTTTTAAATTTCCTAAACATGGAATTTTGGGTTTTACAAAAACAAATTGTATAATTTTAAATTGCACCAATGTCTATAATATCCCTGATCAAATATCACTTATAAATTTATACCCAAAATTAAAACTTTAAGAACTAGTCTTGGGAAAGCTAGTCAAGGGCTAACTGAGAGGGTTCTGGGAATGAGATTTGGAAAGGTTTAGGTTCTGTAATTTGTATGGACAATGTGCAGCAACAATTTAAGTCAGGTATGAATAGTGATTCCTATGCACAAGGTATTGGATCCATTCACTTTTCAACAACAAATAAGTCTATTGCCTACTTCGAGGCTTCTTGGGATTCCAGCATATGCATACTATATGATGTATGTATCTCAATGGGCCTCCTAGACATTATTAAACATCAACTAGGAATTGGTTTGAGAGTTGGTGAGGAGTTGGTAGGAGTTGGATTGCTATGCTGATTTTTGGGCCTGGCTTCCCAAATGGTATATGTCCCTCCAAAATTATACTTTTGAAGGTTATATGTGGTTCAAGGTTCTGTGTGTGAATAGAATCAACTTACAGAACCTGAATTGGATCCTTAGAATGAATTCTATGTCATTTCTACCAAGACTAGTCCTCAAAAACTGCCCAACGAGCATAGGGGAAGGAGTTAAACTTGTATTTGACCACTGTAATATTTAATTTTTTATTTAATGGACATATTACATACTACATGATTTAAAATACATAGCATCAAACTTCACATCACATCATTACATTTCCAAAGAACTTATATGCCATAAAAAGCCCTCAAAACCCCCTAGGTCTACCCAATCCTTCAATAAAACATATAAATGGCTGAAAATATTTATGTAATGAATTAGGAGAGTTATATCAGAGATTATAAATCATCTAATCAGCTGTATAGATCTACCATTCAAAAATACAGTGCTTGAATGGTGAAAACTACTCCAAAATAAGCTAGAAAAACAATATTGTAAGCCATTATTACATCATGAGCCTCTGCGGCATATTCATATGAGAAGATGAGAAAATGTTACGAAAGAGGTCAGATTTTTATTACATATATTTTATGTCTGCAAAACAGCAACAAACCATGCTCTCCAATGACAGAAGGAAGAGGATTCGATCCCTCAATTTTTCACCTCTTTGAGTTCCAAACATGACACCCTTGGGGAATCTCGAACTGGAATCACTTGCATGATAGAAGTTGAATGAATGGATGTAAATTCAACTTCATATCTGAATATGGACATCACTCATCATATCCTTCATCTTATTGATCATTGGAAATATTTCAATGGACCAAACCTTCCACCAACATCTTGTAATACTGAAGAATGGGGAAGAAGAGAGGGGATAATGAGAAGGATTCTTCTTGAACTCTTAAAATCCTCTGAAGCAATTCGACCCTAGCCTGATATCAGAACTTTAGTGGCTGCAAACGTATCTTCAGTGGCTGTAAATAGATCTTCAATGGCTTCCCATTATTCTTCAATTCCTGTTAGAGAGAGTGAGGGAGAAGAAGATAATAAACTGGACAATATTAGCTATGGGTAGCATCACCCAAAGCAAGTTGAGGCACATCACTCAACAAGAGAATCTAAAGCTATCACATTCAATTATGAAATGGTCAAAAGATGTGAATGGGATATGGAATCATTCTTTTATAGAATCTCCGATGACCTCCTCAGCAAGTTTCACCTTGGATGACCTGCTAGAACCCTTCACAAATGTGCCCCCCCTTGGGTGGATGAACTTTCCTACTTTTCTTTATGACATGCTTTTCTCCCTTTGGAGATTGCGCCCTCCTTGACCTTAGATGTTTCCTTCTTGCAACAACACTTGCTTGCTTTGTGAACTGGGCGTTGAAATGGAAACTGCACCCATGTGGATGTTTCCTATTTGGTAAACTGGATTGTCTTTTTGGAAAGTGCGCCTTCCTTAGATTTTCTAGTTGTTTCCTTTTTCTGGTTTTAGAAACCTTATACCCACCTTCCTTCATTTCATCTTGTTTCCGTATCTTCACCCCCAACTCCATTTTGGCAACATCATCCACATGGGGTGCCCTCTTGGCCCACTTGCTCATTATCCATTAATTTTATTTATCAAAATGAACTTTAATAAATAAATTTGCCAATTTATGGGACTTAGGCTAAAATTAATTCTAAGCAAATAGAATTAATACAATTTAATTCTCTTAGGGGTTTATTTTGTCCCCCTTTCAACCATGGGATTGGATGAACCAAAATTGGGGACATGACAATGTCCTATATATATTTAGGGTACCAATATGATTTGTGGCCCGTGTTCCAATTTAAAGAATCCATTTTTATTTTTAATTAAGTGATCAAATGCCCTACAAGGCAACATGCACTAGATCTTCATCTAGTTACTCTAAAGATTTTGCAATAGTTTCTATATCCAGACACTTAATGTTTAATATGCAAGTTTATGTTTGTCATGATAAATAAATATGGATGCACTCCATTCACACTAATGGGCCTAACCACAATTATGAAAATTTTGAGTGTTTATATGGCAGGTGTTCTAAGGTATTAGATGAAATTCTCATCAATCAAAGACCAAATTTATACAAGTCTGGGTTAGGATATGAACAAGAAGATTCAAGTTCAATCATACCTACTATTTCACCCCCCCCTCTCAGTATCATTAAGAATTCCAACAATTGGTATCAGATCCTGGTCCTTCAAGAACAACCTAACAACTGGAAGGTAGATTACTGTGCAGATATGGAGAGACAAGAAGGACTCTCTACAAATAGAGCACCAAATTTTGATGGATCAAATTACACCTTTTGGAGCATAGAATGTAATTGCACTTGTAGTCTCCTGAAGTTGATGTTTGGCAATTGGTTGAGAATGGCTATAAAGTTCCCAAGACCCTACCAGTCGAGGCAGTTGAAAAAATACTGTATGAATGCAATGCAAGGGATAGGAATGCAATACTATTTTGTTTGGCAGACTCATAGTTCACCAAGGTTATATTTCAGTGTACACCATCTACAGAAATGTGGGATAAGCTTAAAATCATCTATGAAGGAGATGAGGAATATTTTGACCATAATTAAGAAAGAAGGAGAGTGCACAAAGAAAGCAATTCTGAAAATATGAAGAAGTTTTTTAAACAGAAAAGGAGTTTGTACTACTCCAAGGAGGACAGTAGTTCATACAATGAAGATGACAGTGAGGATGATCCAAAAGAAATTTTGTTCATGGAAATTGAAGAAGATATGGAGAATTAATATTAAGAAGAAGAAGAATTAGTTGATATAAATTTTGAGGGAGAGGTTATATTTTCCCTGGAATAACTAAAGAAATCAAGAAAGAAGAATAATCAATTAAAGGAGCAACTACTGAAGTATGAAGAACAAGTAGAAGAAGTCAGGATAGTGGAAGGAAATCTGGGAGGGAGGATAAAAGAGAAAGAAGAAACATGTAAGAAGTTGGAGACTGAAAATATCTCTCTAAGAAAGAAACTACAAAAGGTAAGTACTCACTTAAGCTATCAACGAAAGTTTGAACCCTTGGGTTCATGGGATTTGTCCCATTTCAAGATTAAGTATACGATTTGTCCCATTTCAGGATTTATCCACATATCTCTTCCCAAACTAGAGCTTGACCAATTGTTGATCTACACTGAATTTTATCGTATATTTCTCCCTTTCCTGATCTTCCAGTTTCAAGAGTCTGATATCAATCATGTTTTGCATGACCAGAAAATTGGCTTCCCTAATGGACTGAGCTAGTTGGAGATAGGTTAGGAATATGTTCAAGGGAAGCATAGCCTCTACTCCATATGATAGCTTAAATCAAGGTAAGGTACCTAGCTAATGATGTCTTGGGTGTTACTCTGTCTACCCAAAGGGTGTTTGGTAAGGATTTGTGCTAGTTCCTTCGATGATCCACTATATTTTTCTTAAGAATTCCGATTAGGTTTTTCTTAGTGGAATCTACAACACCATTCCAATGATGGTTTTAGTTGGTAGCATACCTTACCTTAATATATCTTCCCAAAGAAAATTTGGTTAATTTTAATGACGAAAAAATACTTGCATTATCGAAAACTAGAGAATTGGGAACACCAAACCTGGTAATTGTACTTTGGCATTCTAAGAAGAATATCACTTGGCTTTTTATTGAAAATCTTCAGGGAAACCACTTATGTCCATCTATTACAATAATCCATTACTATCAAGATGACCTTATGATGCTGAGAGCAGTTGGGATTGATTTCCTCTATAATGTCTAGACCTCGTTTTTGAAATGGAATTTTCCAAAACAACCAGCCAGAGTGGGAACAATAGCTTAGTTTATCTTCTTGCAGATCTCTAGTAGGTGGGACATTTTATGGCATAAGACTGTGCACCTTTAAACACAAAGAACTATATTACCATATATTTTAACCCAAAAACACATGTAATAAAATGACTAAGAATCAACATATTAGATGATTTTAAATAAAATGACTATAAATCAACATATTAGATTGTTTTAAATAAAATGATTATAAATCAACATATTAGATTGTTTTAAATAAAATGACTATAAATCAAAATATTAGATGCTTTTAAAAAAATAGCGGGAAATATAAGAAATTTTAGTATTCTTAGGAAGGGTTTCACTTGTCATGAATTTTGTGTAAACTATTGTGCAACCTAGAGATCGATCAAGATAAAAAGAGTCCACCTGCAACTTAGAGATTGATACAGAGAGAGTCCACCTGCAAATAAGACGAATGGATCCTTTCCCACTTGTTAACACCCAAACATTGTTCACTAGCTCATCTCCCTAGTCACATAACCCATTTGTCCACTTTTCCTACCATTTTGGCCTCAAAAACCCTAAAAAACCCTCAAATGGTTACCAAAAAGGGCAAAAAATCATTATTTCCCTCCTAAATTAGTGAAATTCCTCCAAAAAGGTTAAAAACCCTCAGAAAGGGGTCCAAAATTCACAAAAATAAAATAAAAATGGAAAAAATTCAAAAAAATTTCAAAAAGAGAGAAAAACCCTAAAACCATTTACCAATACTATTGGTTGCCCAAAACCATGGGCCAATACTCCACCACCCAAAAACCCTATAAAAGGTTATGGAGGCCCCCCATTTTCACATCCATAATCACTCTTCATAACCTTATGTTGCCGAAATTCCTATTGAACTTTAGCCTATCACCTTGAGCTTCTGTTTACCATTACAGTTGAGTCTTGGCCACCAATGGAGCATTTGGAGAAGAGAAAGGAACCCTGGAGACTTGGTGCACTAGTCACGTATGGCTGCAAGGGATCCTACAACCTCACCTTTTGAGGTAACACCATATTGTCAACCATTTTTTACATATTAACATAGAAAATCATTTTTTCATTCGTGGGTTCCTATCCATTTTATTACTGCATTAGTTAATTTGTTTAATTTTTATTTCCATTTGTTACACTCACATATATTAGTTTAATTTGTTTATTTCTTAGTTTTTACCCATTTACGTGAACTGCTACTAAGGGTTCTTGAATCCTTAGTAGGTGCTCTTTAGCACAAGCTAGGGTGAAAACCCTAGCTACAGTTTTGGCGACTCCACTAACTCGATTCCCTTAGAATCTTTGGTTATTTTTTGTTTGTACTTGCTTTTTACAACTCTGGTTTACCCTTGGACCACAATATTTGCATATCTGGCCCTTACCTTCGTTTAAAGCCTCAAAATTTCCGTTTCTACGGCTCAGACTACACTTTTCGCAGCCATTTTTCGCGTCGCAGATCGCGAGTATCGCTCCGACAACTGCACCTTCGTAGCGCACTTTTTCAGCCCAGAACCACGCCCTGAAAGCGCTGGTTCACTAGCTCATCTCCCTAGTCACATAACCCATTTGTCCACTTTTCCTACCATTTTGGCCTCCAAAACCCTAAAAAACCCTCAAATGGTTACCAAAAAGGGAAAAAAATCATTATTTCCCTTCTAAATTAGTGAACTTCCTCCAAAAAGGTAAAAACCCTCAAAAAAGGGTCCAAAATTCCCAAAAATAAAATAAAAAGGGAAAAAATTCAAAAATAATTTCAAAAAGAGGGAAAAACCCTAAAACCATTTACCAATACTATTGGTTGCCCAAAACCATGGGCCAATACTACACCACCCAAAATCCCTATAAAAGGTGATGGAGGCCCCCCATTTTCACATCCATAATCACTCTTCATAACCTTATGTTGCCGAAATTCCTGTTGAACTTTAGCATATCACCTTGAGCTTCTATTTACCATTACAGTTGAGTCTTGGCCACCATTGGAGCATTTGGAGAAGAGCAAGGGACCCTGGAGACTTGGTGCACTACTCACGTATGACTGCAAGGGCTCCTACAACCTCACCATTTGAGGTAACACCATATTGTAAACCATTTTTTACATATTAATACAGAAAATCATTTTTTTATTCGTGGGTTCCTATCCATTTTATTACTACAGTAGTTAATTTTTTTTAATTTTTATTTCCATTGTTGCACTCACATATATTAGTTTAATTTATTTATTTCTAAGTTTTTACCCATTTACATGAACTTCTACGAAGGGTTCCTGAACCCTTAGTAGGTTCTCTTTAGCACGAGCTAGGGTGAAAACCCTAGCTACACCACTAGTCATGGTTTGTTTCATCTACCAACCTGAGAAGAAGCATAGATTTTCCTCTTAACCAACTCCTGGGGTACTCTCCTTCCCCCAAAACCCATATGCATATGCATATGGCCAAATCAACATGCATACCCATCAATAGCTAAGGAAAAGTCATCTATGGAGGTAGTTTCACTGATTTATATAGTTGGTCCAATTAAATAGGCAACAATTAGAGGACCTACCAGGGAAAAGGAAATAGCGAGACATGCAAAGGAAACAGAGGCACGATAGAGACAAAGGAAGAAGCATTTCATCGTGGGAGAAGCATATATAGGAGAAGAGGCCAAAGGCAGATCCAAGTCTAGGATCAAGCAGTTCAAGGTCCATATTAAGCATACCTTATACCATTGGGATCCATTGATCCTGTTGAAGAACTAATAGATTATCTGGTTCCTTTAGTAGTCGTTTCACAGGTAAAATATGCACATATATTATTAGATGATGCAACTATAGGATACATAGTAGAGTGAAAAGTAGCAAATCCTACAAACGGAGCTTACTGGAAATTATCATACAAATTAAATAGGGCGGCTTATAAGTGTATTGAAAAAATACTGATTTGGACACACACTTGCACACTTCATTTCCTCATTGCTATTCTAACAAAAAAATTAGCTCTACCAAGGAATTGTCTACTGGAGAATCTATTAGATCCTCCAGTGCCGCTAGTGTGTAGTGCAATAGTTTACCTATCCCACTTCCTAAAACTCTTCTCCCAAATCTATTCACCACTAGACTGTAGGGAGTAACTTGGGACAATTTTGGACTGACAAACCAGTCCGTCAATAATTTACATGGGAGTAGGGTAATCATCGCTATTGATATTCAAAAGTAGGGAATTATAACTAGAAAAGGGGGATGAGAACCCAAAGTATTTGCATAATTTTTCAAATTATAGGAAAAACTAAAACATCATTGCTCATCACCCTACACTTGTTTTTTTGCAGATAACTTCATTTTCCAAAATCAAACCTACAACCATCATCCAATTTTAAGTATAAAATAATATGATAAGTATAGGTTGATTAAGGAAGGGATCCATTCTTGGTGAATGCATAC